>OY730193.1:64032618-64662618 GCA_963422505.1 Pseudognaphalium luteoalbum
AACCTCTCATGGATTTATGAGAAAAATTTTGAAATAGTGAGGTTCGTGTAGCTCCCCTACGGCCGTACTTCTTAGCAAGCAATGGGCAGAAATTTATCAGATGACCTTGTTTCTTCCAGTAGAAACAAGATCTTAGCTCAACACATTTTTGAGATTGAGGTATGAACCTTTGATCTCGGCCAAAAGATGCATGTCCTGAGCATGTACACTGATGTGTACAAGCAGAAGTTGAACCTTGTGAATAATTTTTAGAAGATCTTTAGTAGATTTGTGATTATCTGGTTTTGAAATCTTCTTTGTAGGTTCAGCCTTGACTTTACCTTTCATTTTATAAATCTCATCATAACCTTCACTAGTGAAGATATGATTGTCGTTGGTTACATTCTTCCTTTTTAAATAACCATATTCTTCATCGGTTATATCCTCAATCTCAATTTCCTCCTTCAAACTGGCTGGAGGAATGGACTTATCGTTGACCTTCTCAGACTTGGAAACCACAATAGGCTTAATAGGCTCAGCTTTAGATTCCAGTTTCTTAACAGACTCATTTACCGTGGGCTTAAACGGCTCAGCCCTGATATAAAGCTTCTTGACAGAGTCAACCTTTTGAGCCTTCAATTTATCACGCTCACTAGTTGATGCCTTAACTGGCTCAGGCATACTAGTTACAGGTTTTTGAGACTCATCTTTACCAATTTCAGCCTTATCTTCCTGTTCAGACATAGGATGATACTTTGTTGGTGGTGGGACATGGTGAAAACCAAGTCCTACCTTACCAAGCTCAGGCTTACTTATCTTTACTCTAACTGGCTTAACAGGTTTTATGTCTACTTTAGTGACTGTAGGCACAAATTCTTTGATGACTTCCTGTTCAGGCGTAGGAAGATAATCGTTTGGAGGTAGGACATGGTGATAACCAAGTCCTACCTTACTTTTAGTATCAGCCCTTTATTTCTGAAGGATTTCATCAAAGATGAGAGAAGACGTTGAAAAGTTTGATAGTTTACGATTTAAAGTAAGAGTTTCAGCCTGGGAGTCAACAAGATCTTTCTTTACGGAAGTTAGCATATCAACATAACTTCCGATTTCATCTTGTTGTTCAAAAATTTTGGCTTTTAATTCTTTCTTTTCTTCAAAAACATCTTTTAATTTCTTTTCAGAAGCCTTATAACTTTCTTTTAACATTTCATTACTTTCCGTTAACTGCGTGATATTGGCATTAAGGCGTCCATTGTCCTCTCTACACCTGTTAAACTGGTTAATAAGTTTAATGCATGAAACACAGGATAAAGGTTCATAATGCATGAAACACAGGATAAAGGTTCATCATCTACCTCATGAACTTCAGCTATGAGAGCCGTATTTTCTTCTTCCTCATCCTCAGCTGCATCTGGCCAGCTGTTGTCCCATGGAGTTTCAGTCAGCATTAAAGCAGCTGACACCATAGCTTTCTCTTCAGCCTTATTTGGAGAGGGTTTGGTTAAACCCGAAGGTGGAGTCTTATGCTTCACACATTCACGAGCAAAGTGTCCATAGTTTTGACACTTGTAGCATTTTACCTTGCTTTTATTAAATCCCAAACCCTTTTCACCTGGATCATTTACCGATGTTCTGCCAGATTTCTTCAAGAAATTTTTAACCCTTCTTGCCAGTATTGCCATGTTCCACTTCAAATCTAGCCTTTCCAGTTCCTCTTGATCAATCTGACCAAAGTCTTCATCATTAAAATCACCAGCAGAGGCTAGAAATGCCGAAAATGTGGAGTACTCTTCACCAGATGACATTCCTGAACTTTGAAAATAGGTACCACCAGATGGAATATTTGTGGTTACAGTACCAACATATGATTCAAAGCATTGACGCCAATCTGCATAACTCATTCCTGGCATATACATGGGAGGCTTATTTCCTGATCCAACCTCATTATTTTGCTTCACATTAACTCCAACCGACTGAATAGAATGTGGTGTAGAAGCTGACATTTTTAGTTACCTGCAAAATAATCAAATACACACAAAGAAAACAAACTGTTATGTGACACAAGTATGTGTCGCAAAGAGATCAAGCGACACAAAAATTATGTCGCAGAAACTGCTGAATTCCAAAGTGCCTAGCGACACAAAGGTTGTGTCGCAAAGTAGTAGCGACGGAAGAAATCCGTGTCTTAGTCGCAAGCTTGTGTCGCCTAATCAAAGGCTTATGTCGCAGTTCAAAATAAGCTTGAGTCACAAGCTTATGTCACCTACTTAAATGCTTATGTCGCAGTGAACAGAAAGCGATAGAAAGATATGTCGCACCAACCCTAATCGCGACACAAAATTTTGTGTCGCAGCTTGTGTCGCAAAAACGGCCGCAGGAGCAATCAAGAAACCCTAAAATTCGTAAGATTCGTAAACCTAACGAATTTTCATGATTGAAGGACGAACAATAGACCAAAAATCTTCCAGAGAACTAATAGAATTCAAATATAGCACCCTTCTATGAAGATCTAAACACAAAACTTGTTGTTTTAAATCGAGAAACGTCCCAAATGGATTCAATAACGCCAAATCCTGAGATTATGGCTCTGATACCAACTGTAGATCCCCTTTGGTCGGACCTAATTGAACCCTAAGAACCAATCGACATGCGGAATCCAATGATTGATTATATAAACGTTAAAACGATTAAAACACTCAAAACATAAAGTATATGAATACTCAAAAGATTACCGATCAGATTAATTGCAAAAGCTCGAGTACAATATACTGAATCTTCACCTAGGTTCGTCAACCCTAGCAAATGAGCCGAACTCATCTATTTATACTCGACACTTAATCTGATCTATGCGACACAAGATGTGTCGCCAAGCCGACTCATGCGACACAAGTTATGTCGCCAAGTTGACTCTTGCGACACAGAACCCTTGTGTCGCCAAAACACAAAATGTAATTACTTCTAAATACAAACGTCATAACAAAAGTAATTACATTACTAACACATTACAAACTTAGACCAACTGACAGACACACTAAGATGCACCAACACACATATTACCAAATATATGTGTGTAATACGTATTGAACTTCACAAATATTCCAAAGACTTCGATTTCTTGTGAGATTAACACTCATGAACCAAACACAAACCCTAATCATCAAATTCTCCATGAAATCAATTCTTGTTTCCTTTGTTCTTGGTCTGTACAAGCTAAACACGCACAAGAACATTTCCTGAGTTGAAAAATGAGTTGTGATATTAAATTGAAGCTATGGAACTCCAAATTAAGCTGCAAAAATGCGAAGTAATTATCCCTAATCCTTGTAACCACTTTGTGAGTCTCAATTTCTTTGATTTCTATAAACCTAGAAAATGGGTTTTTGTGCATGTGATGAAATTAGGATGAGTAATGGTAAATTGAAGCTAGTAATGCTTGTATAATTGTTAGTTGATGTTTAATTCATGATTATAAGTGAAACACTAAACTAGATATTGATATAATTGAATTATGATCATGAATTAAGTTATGGGTTTAGTTGATTATTCATGAAGTGAAGCTTGTAATCATGTTAGAATGATTAGTTGATACTTCAATTGTGATTATAAGCTAAGCCTTAACTTGAGTTGATGAAATTTGTTAAATTGTGAATTAGTTATGCAATTGAGTTTGATAAGTTAATATTTGATGATAAATATGGTGTAAGTTGTTGTTGTGTGTTGTGCTAGTATAATTAGAACTGAGATTGATGATTTCAATGGAATGATATTATGAGTTGAATAATGAGTTACACGTTATGTGATCAGTTACTAACTCATTGTTTATTTAATTGTATTCTCAGATATGGAGAAGACTCGGTGATATTAGACTACTGAGTGGACAACGGAGGTAGTCGGTGAGTGGATCTTTAATCCTCAGTGTGATTTAGTTGCAACAAGTTTGGTTACAACGGGTAAACGTATTATTACTGCTTTTGTTTGCCATGATGATTTTGGTTATTAGTAATAATACTGTTTCTAGACTGTTTAGTCTGCTAAGTTGACCTGATTGAGTGTGTGAATATGTGAGCACGTGATATAGTTGGTCTTTGGGCATCAATTGTTAATGAGGTCAACGAGTTGATTCAGTTGGTTGGGTTAGTTGGTTATTGTGTGAATTACACAGGGTTTTGCTTCATTCATTGTGTGTAGAACCTGTGTTTGAATATAATAACCATTAGCTATCGGTCTCGTTCGTTATGGCCATACGGATATGGTTGGGTAAGTGTTCTTTGAGAGCCACCGCGGCAGTAGGGTTTCTCAAGAGCCACCGATCCTCATTATTAAGTTATGATGTTGTTGAACCGTTGCATTGTTGAAAAGTTGTATTGTGTACTTGTGTAATTAGTGTTAATTGTTGTACACAAGGTTGTTATGCTAAGTTGGATTGTTGGTTAATTATTCATTCACTTAGCGTTATGCTAATCCCCCACATTAAGACTTCTTGCAGGTTATGGATATAATAAGGGTGGGCAAGAAGTCGGATGGGAAGGAATGTTTGACAACGAGGCGTGACTCTGATATTGATTTGTATAAATCATTGTTATATCTTGTTTTCATATAACACCCATGCTAATAAATTATGATTTAAAAAGGTTAAATTTTATATGTTGACTAGATGATGTAAATTATTAATTTCTATTTGAACTTACGCTTCCGAAATATTATATTTAAATGATTGTAAAATGAAGGGTGTTATACACACTGACACCTTACTACTGAATAAGTAATATTAATACTTGTTACCATATGACGTGGTCATACACATACTCAAATTGTACTTAGGCGTGGATTGCCACACCCTCGATATGACTATGTCATACGTACACTTGTTAGTATCTAGGCATGGATTGCCTGACTTCATCAAAGACATACCATTACCTGATAGGTAACAAGGCATGGATTGCCGTTTTCCTCAACGTACTGATGTACACTACTAAATCACTTAGGTACGAGATACCTCGATAGGTGTATTACACACGAATTTTGCAATACTATAATAAAACAAATCAAAATCGTGGATTTTGAACCATTTTCCAAAAACATACTAGTTTTATACTTTATGATTTCAACTAAACTCACCAGCTTTATAGTTGACTCATTTTAGCATGTATTCTCAGGTGCCCAGAAGGATTAGGATTGCTACAAGATATGCTAGCTCGAGTCGCATGTTTTCAAACATCCGGATTTCTCTGCATAACTTTTGTATCACAAATTATGTATGGAAATTATTTTGCGAACTCGCAACTTGTATACACTTTTATTTTGGAAATGCATAACTATTTTCAAACGTCTCATTTAGAGTCGTTCATTATGTACCTTTGTGCTTGTTGTAACACCCGCCAAATTAGGGCTAGTAATTAGTACCTAATCAGTTGTTAATACATGTAATTAGTCCTTAGATTAGGATAATTAATGTATCTCAATATATATTGATGAATATATACGAACATGCGATTTGATTAAATCGTACGCAATCCCAAATCGAATGTAATTCGATTCAATTTATACGGACGTTGATGAACATTTTTATTAAACAATATAATATTATTTAATACAACTATTATATCCAAAATATTATGTTAATAATATTTCATATTTATTTCGTATCGTGCAAACAAGGATTTCGCGGTTAAAAATAACAAACACACAAACAAAATGAAACAAATTAAGTTATATTTTATAACTCAATTATTAAAGTAATTGGTGAAATATTTTAATTAAAATATCGGGAAGTTATTCGTATCTTAAAATGTGTGTATGACGCGCGAAATAAATATTTAAACGTTCAAACGATCTAGAAAACGAGCACTGCACAGAGCGCGTACGCGGGAGAACGAAAAACTGGTGAAGCCCACACTCGGTGGACCCCACCAGCCGCCCCCCCACCCTCCCCTCTCTTTTTCCCTCTTCTCTTCCCTCCTTTCTTCTCATTTCCACCAACACTCTCCCCTTTCTCTCTCTTTTCTCTTTCAAGATAACCATCACCACCATCACCTTAAAACACCAAATTACACCACCAAACGCCGCCGAAATCTCGAAGCTCTTTGGAGAAAAACAACCACCACACAACGATCTACAACTCTATCTTTTCGGAATCTCATTTTGACACTTTGTAAGTTCCGACAAAAACCCGAAACTCTTCGATTTCACTCATTTTTACATGTTTGTTGTTTATATAAGCTTAGAATGTCCATATATGGGTTGGGTAAAAGGATCGGACCAAACTATGGCCGGAAAACTCGTTTTGGCTCAAAAATCCGTCAAACAGACCTAAGTGTCGCAAAGACGACCAGTATAGCGTCACTTCGTGCGTCACTTAAGTGACGCATTGAGTGTCGCATGAAACCCTAATTTTGCCTAAGTGCCGCATAAAACCCCTTTTTCCCGACACTCCAACCGTCACTTGCTTAGTGACGCCTAGGACCCTTACCGTCACTAATAACCCGACACTGCTTTAGTGACACCCAAGTATGCGTCACTCCTTTAAGTGACGCCTAACCGACACTTACACCCGTCACTGATGAAGTGTCGCCACCTTATGCGTCACTTACCTAAGTGACGCCCTAAACTCAGAATTTCACATCTTATGTGACACTTCTTAAGTGCCGCCCAAGCTACCTTAGTGACGCCTCTGTATGCGTCACTTCCGTTAGTGACGCCCTTTACTCAGAATCTGCCATTTCATGCGTCACTTCCCAAGTGACGCCTAATTCCCTCTAGTGACGCTATAAGTGTCGCATGAAACAAAACCCAAAATTTACTAAGTGTTGAGACCTAAAATTTTATCACTCGATTTCCCCCCAAATTCAAGTCCAGATGCGTTTTTCACCAAAGCAATTTAGTAGAAATAAAAATTTTCCAAGCTGACCTGGCAGGCGCTACTAAGCTCGACCCCAGCCAGGGGCTCTGCCCCTTGGACCCCGCCAGGGGCTGCCGCCCCTTGCACCCCGCTACCAGGGGCGCTGCCCCCGGACCCCCGTCATTAACGGGCTTCGCCCTTACCCTAGCTTCACGAGTAACGGTGTTACATCTAAACTTTCACACAAAGTGTTAAACTTGTATAACATCAAACACGAATGCGACACAACTTCTTAAACACATTGGAACTTACTTTTAGGTATAACACTTCAACATCATCAAAATAATAATGTGGGATTATTATTACAAACAATCACCAACGGGCCGTACACATTTTCAATACTTAAACAAACAACCAAATCGTGGTAATTTGGACATTCTAATTGAACAAACAACTACAAGGGTGATATTTGAGATACTCAATCATGTCATAACCATCGCGTGTCGTGGACACCCTCAGGTTACAAGTCGTTGGACTTCGATTCTTGGCTAATCAATCTAAGTTATTAAGATAAACTCTTCAGGCTCAGGTGAGTCTCATGGCCCCTCTTTTTACTGTTTTACTAGGGGTGTGATACATTGCTCTGTTTTTAACACATGAACGCGAGTACATACTTTAATATACTACATGAGTTGTTTTCAACTAATCAAACCAAAGTCCTCCGTCAGTATAGTCTGGTAATACGAAAGTTGCGTGAATATTAGTATATGGTACCATATAGGATTGACCCTCCTCGTCCGGGTTAGCAAGCACTAACCGGGTAAATGGACGTACTAATATTTGGGAAGACGAGTGTAGATTAGGCACTCGTGGAGGCACCTCGCTCGGAATTATCTATATGGGACCCGACCCTCGAGTTAAGCTCAGACTATGCGCTCATGGTTGTATACATAACTATTATCATTTGCTGGATGCAAATCAACGATTAAATCTTGCGGTTCACACTAAATTTATTTGATATCTAAACCTGTGAGCTCACCAGCGTTAGCTGACCCATTTTAGCATGTGTCACAGGTACACAGCAGTAGAACTGGACTGCCCAACAGGATGCATATTAGCTCGAGTGTTCATGCAAGCATTCAAGAGATTTTACTTCATTATTAGATTTTGTACAACTAATTATGTATTCAAATCTCTTCACACTACGAACACGAGCTATGTGTAGGATGATTATTGTAAACATTTTAATATTAATATATTTTGTCAAAATGACGCATATAGAGTCGTTTACTATTAATCTGTGTGCTTTGTTATTGATTAGTAACACCCAAAGTATGCTTCCGCAAATCATTAAATTTGAGGGTGTTACAGATTGGTATCAGAGACTAAGGTTATAGTGAACTAGGTTGCATTTAGTGGGCCTAGACTATGACCGTTAGGCGGTATTCCTTATTAAGTATGATTAGGTTCAATGACTACATGGTGTTGGTTTAATTTAACATAGCCTGATCAACTATGTATAATTAAAAGAATATGATGTGGAATCTGAAAGGAATCATGACTGAACAGGATACACTAATTGACTCTGACCACGAGAGAAACCGGGACCCAAACATATATGTGTTAGACACCTTAGGCTATTATATATATGTATATACATAGATAGGCCTCACTCTTTTTAACACTTTGTCTCAGAATGGCAAACACACCACCCAATTTGTCACGCTCTCAATCCGGGTCGCAGAACCCGAGGGTAGCTAGGAGGAACGCCAGGTTGCCTCGAGCTGGCCCATACCCCACTCACTTCACTCTGCCGGCCTTGGCCGCTAGGCTGGACCGTCACGAACAACAACTTCGCACCATGGATGTCGCATTGCAAGAAACCAATGAAAATTGGAGACTCACAGCGCTTGAGCGTATCAACCAAGTCTCCGAGGACCACAAAAACACCGTTAGCAACATGAACATACTCCACGACTGAGTAGTGGAATCAGGAATAGAAGTCGAACTTTTGCGACTCAGGTTGGAACAATGCGAGCAGCGCCTGCAAGAGGCTGAAGAATACTCAAGAATGCTGGTACAAAGACTAGCATTAGCAGAAGACAACGCCCGATAAACCAGCAGACTCGCGGTCACCGTGGATCGACTCGTCACACTAATGGAAAGGATCAACTTGCATTAAAACTAGTGTGGCTGTCATCTTGTAATCTATATCTATCTATGTAGGACTTTTACTATTCTAACCGGATGTAACAATTCCCGGTACCTTTTGTACTCCCCGTATTATGTAATCTTTTGAAAACTCGTGTCATGTACCAAACTTGGTTATTTAAATGAAATATAATTATCACTTTATATCGTATATTCCATCATATACACATGTGATACATCAGAATTTCACACAAGAGTCTCATTGTCTTTTTCTTGATCTTGTTCAGCAAGATGCCACCGAAGCGATTCACCTTCAGCGAAACTGAAATCGCTCAACTCATAGCCCAAAGCGTGGCTCAAGCTATGGCTACCCGACAACCGAGTTCGGGCAGCGAAGATACAGCTGCCAACGGGCCTCAATCCAAGCCTTGTTCATACAAGGACTTCCTGAGCTGCAAACCCTTGAACTTCAAGGGAACTGAAGGAGCCATCGGACTGATCAGATGGTTCGAGAAAATGGAGTCCGTCTTCCACATCAGCAAGTGTGCGGAAGAGGACAGAGTCAAGTACTCCACCTGCACCCTCGAAGATGGTGCTCTCTCATGGTGGAATTCATATGCCCAGTCTGTGGGTATCGATACCGCCTACCTACTCCCTTGGGAGGAACTGAAGACAATGCTTACTGCTAAGTATTGCCCCATCGAACAACTCCAAAAGCTAGAGGAAGAGTTCTGGCACCTAAAGGTGCAGGGAACTGACATTGACGGATATACCGTCAGATTCCAACAGCTTGTCATCCTTCGCCCAGCAATGGTGAGCACCGAACCGGATAAGATCCGAAGGTACATCCGCGGTCTTCCGGAACCTGTCCGGGGGAACGTCGCCTCCTCAAACCAGACCACCATTGATGGTGCTATCAGATTGGTCCATGAACTCATGGCCATGAACGAGGACCTAGAACCACCCACTTCTTCCTCCAACCACCTCAAAAGGAAGTGGTCTGACAACCACAGCAACAACCAAAACAAGAAACCCGACACCATCAAAGCCTACAACTCAACCACCGAACCCAGGCGTGGTTACACCGGGAATAAGCCATACTGTTCCAAGTGCAACCGCCACCATGAAGGTCCTTGTGGTCCTTATTGCAACAATTGCAAGAGGTACGGACACCCCACCAAGGACTGTAGATCCCCCACCAACAACAACAACTCCAACTACAACCCAAGGCACCCAAGACATGTTTCGGGTGTGGAAACACCGGGAACTTCAAGAATGATTGCCCAAACCAGAAGAAGAAGGGCAACAACAGCAACAACAACAACAACGCAAAAGGTAGAGCATTTGTACTTAACTCTGGGGATGCCCGGCAGGACCCGAATGTGGTCTCGGGTATGTTCCTCCTCAACAACTTAACTGCTTTTGTTCTATTTGATACTGGTGCCGATGAGAGCTTTATTTCTGATGAGTTTTACCCCTTACTTGACATCACTCCTGCTGCCTTAGATGTTAAGTACACTGTAGAGCTAGCAAACGGTAAACTCATAGAAACCAATAGTGTGATACCTAATTGCACTTTAAACCTAGCCGATGAAACCTTTTCGATCGACCTTATGCCTGTTAAAATTGGGAGTTTCGACGTCATCATTGGAATGGACTGGTTATCCAAACATCGAGCTGAAATCGTCTGCTACGATAAAATCGTCCGCATCCCTCTCGCCGTCGGTAGAACCTTGATCATACAGGGGGAGACTGGCAGGACGAGACTAAACATCATTTCTTGTTTGAAAACCCGAAAATTTCTGAGAAAGGGTTATCCAGCAATCCTCGCGCACATCACGGAGAAAAAGTCAGAGGAGAAGCGACTTGAGGATGTGCCAATCGTTAGAGACTTTCCCGAAGTCTTTCCGGAAGAACTACTTGGCTTACCTCCACATAGACAGGTTGAGTTCTCAATCGATCTCGTGTCGGGTGCCGCACCGGTAGCCCGAGCACCATACCGCCTAGCCCCATCCGAACTTCAGGAGTTGTCCACCCAGTTACAGGAACTCCTGGACAAAGGATTTATTAGACCAAGTTCTTCACCATGGGGAGCTCCGGTCTTATTCGTGAAAAAGAAAGACGGTTCTTTCCGAATGTGTATCGACTATCGAGAGTTGAACAAGTTGACCGTCAAGAACCGGTATCCAGTTCCTCGCATCGATGACCTGTTTGACCAACTACAAGGGTCGAGTATTTATTCAAAGATCGATCTTCGGTCAGGTTATCATCAACTTCGAGTTCGCGACACCGACATTCCGAAAACTGCTTTCCGAACTCGTTACGGGCATTATGAATTTTAGGTGATGCCCTTCGGTTTAACAAACGCACCGGCTGTATTCATGGACCTTATGAATCGGGTGTGCAAACCTTATCTCGACAAGTTTGTCATTGTCTTTATCGATGACATCCTCATCTATTCGCGCAACGAACGAGAACACGCACAACACCTCAAAACCATCCTAGAGCTACTTAAGCACGAGGAGTTATATGCCAAATTCTCCAAGTGTGAGTTCTGGATACAATCCGTTCAATTCCTTGGACATGTTGTTAATAGTCAAGGAATTCACGTCGACCCATCGAAAATCGAGGCTATCAAAGACTTGCAAGCGCCAACTACTCCGACTGAGGTACGCCAATTTCTAGGATTGGCCGGTTATTATCGTCGTTTCATCGAAAATTTCTCCAAAATAGCTCAACCACTCACGACACTGACTCAAAAGGAAAAAAATTCAATTGGACTGATAAACAAGAGTCAGCATTCCAGCTATTAAAACTCAAGCTTTGCAGTGCTCCTATTCTATCTTTACCCGAAGGCACTGACGACTTCGTGGTATACTGCGATGCTTCCCATCAAGGTCTCGGTTGCGTGTTGATGCAACGAGACAAGGTCATTGCTTATGCTTCCCGACAACTCAAAGTTCATGAGAAAAACTACACGACTCACGACCTCGAGCTAGGGGCCGTGGTGTTCGCCCTTAAAATCTGGAGACACTACCTCTATGGTACCCGAAGTACCGTATTCACCGATCACAAAAGTCTCCAACACATCTTCGTCCAAAAAGACCTTAATATGCGACAACATCGTTGGGTCGAGTTGCTCACCGATTACGACTGCGAAATCAAATACCACCCAGGCAAGGCAAATGTTGTTGTCGATGCCCTCAGTCGAAAGGAACGGCCGAAACCACTTCGAGTCCGAGCCCTCAGTATGACCATTCATAATGATCTCACCATTCAGATTCATACCGCTCAACTCGAAGCTTTGAAACCCGAAAATGTCAAAAGCGAAGCCTTACGAGGCATCGATAAGCAATTCGAAATCAAACCTAATGGTGTTAGGTACTTCTCAAATCGAATCTGGTTGCCTAGTTTTGGGAACCTGCGAGACTAGGTGATGGATGAAGCTCACAAGTCTAAATATTCTATCCACCCTGGATCCGACAAAATGTATTATGGCATCAAGGAATTCTATTGGTGGCCGAACATGAAAGCCGAAATCGCCACATATGTCAGCAAGTGCCTTACTTGCTCAAAAGTCAAAACCGAACATCAAAAACCTTCTGGTTTACTCCAACAACCCAACATTCCGGAATGGAAATGGAAACAAATCGCCATGGATTTCATAACCAAACTACCCAAGTCATCGAGCGGTTGCGATACCATTTGGGTGATCGTCGATCGTCTCACCAAATCTGCTCATTTTCTGGCGATCAAGGAAACCGATATAATGGAACGTCTCTCACAAATCTACATCAAAGAAATTGTTTCTCGACATGGTGTTCCAACCTCGATTATCTCTGACAGAGACGCTCGTTTCACATCTCACTTTTGGCAATCACTTCAAAAATCGTTGGGTACCCGTCTTGATATGAGTACCGCATACCATCCTCAAACCGATGGCCAAAGTGAACGAACTATTCAGACACTGGAAGATATGCTACGAGCTTGCGTAGTTGACTTCGGTGCAAACTGGGAAAGACACCTGCCATTGTGCAAATTTTCCTACAATAACAGCTATCATGCCAGCATTAAGGTTGCACCCTTCGAGGCACTGTACGGTCGTAAGTGCCGATCACCGATCTGTTGGACCGAAGTGGGAGACAGCCAACTCACTGGTCCTGAACTCATACACGAAACCACTAAGAAAATCGTCAAGATCCAAAACCGACTTAAAGCCGCACGTGATCGTCAGAAAAGTTATGCTGACGTGAGACGCAAACCACTCGAGTTCCAAGTTGGGGATCGAGTACTCCTAAAAGTATCACCTTGGAAAGGCGTAATCCGATTCGGCAAACGCGGGAAGTTAAACCCCAGGTACATTGGGCCCTTTGAGATCCTTGAGAGGATTGGCCCCGTGGCATATCGATTGCAGCTGCCAGCCGAACTCAGCAGTGTGCACCCCACCTTTCACATTTCTAACCTAAAGAAATGCCTGTCTGACGAGACACTTATCATCCCACTCGACGAAATTCGCATTGATAACAAACTTCATTTTGTCGAGGAACCTGCGGAAATCATGGACCGTGAGGTCAAACAACTCAAACAAAGTCGTATCCCCATCGTTAAGGTCAGGTGGAATTCGCGGCGTGGTTCGGAATTCACTTGGGAACGGGAAGACCAAATGCGACTCAAGTATCCTCAGCTATTCGCTAACTCTACATCAAACGCTACATCGAGCTAAATTTCGGGACGAAATTCTCCTAACAGGGGGAGAATGTAACACCCACCAAATTAGGGCTAGTGATTAGTACCTAATCAGTTGTTAATACATGTAATTAGTCCTTAGATTAGGATAATTAATGTATCTCAATATATATTGATGAATATATACGAACATGCGATTTGATTAAATCGTACGCAATCCCAAATCAAATGTAATTCGATTCAATTTATACGGACATTGGTGAACATATTTATTAAACAATATAATATTATTTAATACAACTATTATATCCAAAATATTATGTTAATAATATTTCATATTTATTTCGTATCGTGCAAACAAGGATTTCGCGGTTAAAAATAACAAACACACAAACAAAATGAAACAAATTAAGTTATATTTTATAACTCAATTATTAAAGTAGTTAGTGAAATATTTTAATTAAAATATCGGGAAGTTATTCGTATCTTAAAATGTGTGTATGACGCGCGAAATAAATATTTAAACATTCAAACGATCTAGAAAATGAACACTGCACGGAGCGCGTACGCGGGAGAACGAAAAACTGGTGAAGCCCACACTCGGTGGACCCCACCAGCCGGCCCTCCCCCCCCCCCCCCCCCCTCTCTTTTTCCCTCTTCTCTTCCCTCCTTTCTTCTCATTTCCACCAACACTCTCCCCTTTCTCTCTCTTTTCTCTTTCACGATAACCATCACCACCATCACCTTAAAACACCAAATTACACCACCAAACGCCGCCGAAATCTCGAAGCTCTTTGGAGAAAAACAACCACCACGCAACGATCTACAACTCTATCTTTTCGGAATCTCATTTCGACACTTTGTAAGTTCCGACAAAAACCCGAAACTCTTCGATTTCACTCATTTTTACATGTTTGTTGTTTATATAAGCTTAGAATGTCCATATATGGGTTGGGTAAAAGGATCGGACCAAACTATGGCCGGAAAACTCGTTTTGGCTCAAAAATCCGTCAAACAGACCTAAGTGTCGCAAAGACGACCAGCATAGCGTCACTTCGTGCATCACTTAAGTGACGCATTGAGTGTCGCATGAAACCCTAATTTTGCCTAAGTGCCGCATAAAACCCCTTTTTCCCGACACTCCAACCGTCACTTGCTTAGTGACGCCTAGGACCCTTACCGTCACTAATAACCCGACACTGCTTTAGTGACGCCCAAGTATGCGTCACTCCTTTAAGTAACGCCTAACCGACACTTACACCCGTCACTGATGAAGTGTCGCCACCTTATGCGTAACTTACCTAAGTGACGCCCTAAACTCAGAATTTCACATCTTACGCGACACTTCTTAAGTGCCGCCCAAGCTACCTTAGTGACGCCTCTGTATGCGTCACTTCCGTTAGTGACGCCCTTTACTCAGAATCTGCCATTTCATGCGTCACTTCCCAAGTGACGCCTAATTCCCTCAAGTGACGCTATAAGTGTCGCATGAAACAGAACCCAAAATTTACTAAGCTCGACCCCAGCCAGGGGCTCTGCCCCTTGGACCCCGCCAGGGGCCCCGCTACCAGGGGCGCTGCCCCCGGACCCCCGTCATTAACGGGCTTCGCCCTTACCCTAGCTTCACGAGTAACGGTGTTACATCTAAACTTTCACACAAAGTGTTAAACTTGTATAACATCAAACACGAATGCGACACAACTTCTAAAACACATTGGAACTTATTTTTAGGTATAACACTTCAACATCATCAAAATAATAATGTGGGATTATTATTACAAACAATCACCAACGGGCCGTACACATTTTCAATACTTAAACAAACAACCAAATCGTGGTAATTTGGACATTCTAATTGAACAAACAACTACAAGGGTGATCTTTGAGATACTCAATCATGTCATAACCATCGCGTGTCGTGGACACCCTCAGGTTACAAGTCGTTGGACTTCGATTCTTGCTAATCAATCTAAGTTATTAAGATAAACTCTTCAGGCTCAGGTGAGTCTCATGGCCCCTCTTTTTACTGTTTTACTAGGGGTGTGATACATTGCTCTGTTTTTAATACATGAACGCGAGTACATACTTTAATATACTACATGAGTTGTTTTCAACTAATCAAACCAAAGTCCTCCGTCAGTATAGTCTGGTAATACGAAAGTAGCGTGAATATTAGTATATGGTACCATATAGGATTGACCCTCCTCGTCCGGGTTAGCAAGCACTAACCGGGTAAACGGACGTACTAATATTTGGGAAGACGAGTGTAGATTAGGCACTCGTGGAGGCACCTCGCTCGGAATTCTCTATATGGGACCCGACCCTCGAGTTAAGCTCAGACTATGCGCTCATGGTTGTATACATAACTATTATCATTTGCTGGATGCAAATCAACGATTAAATCTTGCGGTTCACACTAAATTTATTTGATATCTAAACCTGTGAGCTCACCAGCGTTAGCTGACCCATTTTAGCATGTATCACAGGTACACAGCAGTAGAACTGGACTGCCCAACAGGATGCATATTAGCTCGAGTGTTCATGCAAGCATTCAAGAGATTTTACTTCATTATTAGATTTTGTACAACTAATTATGTATTCAAATCTCTTCACACTACGAACACGAGCTATGTGTAGGATGATTATTGTAAACATTTTAATATTAATATATTTTGTCAAAACGACGCATATAGAGTCGTTTACTATTAATCTGTGTGCTTTGTTATTGATTAGTAACACCCAAAGTATGCTTCCGCAAATCATTAAATTTGAGGGTGTTACAGATTGGTTTATTTGATTTGGTAACACCCTACCCGACCGCTTCCGCAACCTGAAATTTGAGGGTGTTACATATATATACATCTATATATATAAGTCAAATCAAAAAACGCATCTACCGAGTATCAAGTAACACATGATAGTGATTTAGTGTATCTAAGCATGTATATACAATACTTAAATATTAGGTGTAGCACAAAGAGCCTAGGTATGAATAATCATCACCTAGTTCTTTTGTATTAGTATAAGGAACTATACTAACATACGTCACTATCGTATACTCCTAGCCTCCAACCTAGCAAGTATATTGAGGTCTCTGGGAAATTTCACTTAAGTACAAGTCCATTCGAGTGATCTTGGAATATATAGGCAGTCTTAGTTTCTAAAAGGAAAACTAATCCTGTAAAGAGTCTAGTTGTTGCTCAGCGTAGGTAGAACTAACCAGTTCTAGTATATTCGATATTATTGTCCCGCGACAATATGGCCAATATATAGTGATAACTTAAGCAAGTTATAAAATGGTAATTGTTTTTCAACAATCTAGCAGTGTACAATGGTAACCTATCTAGATTAAGTAGTGATATTGTTCTACAACAATATGATGGGTGTAATTCCTAAGTATTACACATTTTGTATTACATAATAGTAATATAGTTGAGTGTGAATTATAAAGGTTTTATCATTATAATTCGAAAAGAGTAGTTGTGCATGAGTCTCACCCCGAAAACAGTAAAATAGTTGAAAGAGTGGGGGTATGAACTCACCTGTGAGTTGTCAGCGATCCTAAGATATGCGTGATGTCCGAGTAGTAACCTCCTAGCATCCTAAACACATGAGGTTATATAAGTAAGCAACTAATTAGTCTGACTAAGTTAGTTGTTCGAGTATTTGTTTGTTGTAAACGTCGTATACTTAGTGAAATAATAGTTTTGTGTTTTCTGTTTTTAGCGACACTGGATGCGACACTACTGTTGGCGGCACTGGCGTTGCGACACTATGGGTTAGTGTCGCAGGTGTAGCGACATTCGGTTTAGTGTCGCATGATATGCGACATTCGGGTTAGTGTCGCAAGAGGTGCGACATTGAGGCAAGTGTCGCTAAGGTTGCGTCACTGAATGCGACACTTCCTTGCGGCACTTACGTCGTCTTCCAGTTGCGACACTAGTCTAGTGTCGCAGCACTGTTTTCGGTCCCTATGTGACACTCGCGTCTGTTCGACGATTTTTCTCCCAAAATCAAGATCTAACCTATTTTCGGGCCAAATCTTGTTGATATAATGTTAATACATGATATATTAAGTGTTTTTAACAAGTAAAAAGAAAAGAAAAGTAAGTAATTACTTATGATTGAAGATTGAGGGTTTGAGGATGATGATGATGAACTAGATGAAGAAGATGAAGATGATGATGGTGGCGATTTGCTGTTGTTCTTGTTGATGTTATTGATGTTGATAATGTTAGTTGTTGTTGTAGTTTGATTTTTAGAGAGAAATGATAGATGAAGAAGAAGAAGAAGATGATGAAATGAGATGAAATGGGAAGGAGGTTTGGGTTTTGTCAAAACTCAGATCCCCAATTTGGGGGACTGTGGTCTCCAATCACAGTACAAAATACCCGTATTTTTGTACCCGATCGCAAAATAAATAATATTTTTAATTTATAAAATTCTTTTATATGTTTTCGAAATATTTTTGAGTTGAAACATTTTATAAAAATAAAATGTTTGGGTTAAAGTTTTATAACTAAATTTCGCGCAGTTTTTAATTAAAACAACTCACATCTTCGAATGTTTAATATTTTTTTCTCGCATGTATAATGTTAAATCAATATAATAAAACATTATTTATATAACTTCGTTACCGAAATTTGGACGCGATATTCTGCGTTCTATCAGATTTGTTTTGCGATCTAATCATCTTGCATTACATATATATTATTATATATATATATATAGTTTTCGAATACTTTGTTATAATTGCATACTAAGTACGATTAATTGAAATAAAAATTTGAGCGCGAAAATTGACCTTTTTGACCGGAAGTTTCCCTGTCGTTCAAACATATCAATCAGTCCACCAATCCCCAACACCAAAAAAACCCATAGAAAAACACGATCCCCCAATTCCAACCTAGAGAGACCAATTGAATCAATACCCAAATACAAAAATCTACTCTTTCCCTCATCAACCGATTCAAGTTTTCAATTGGGAACCCTAAAAAACAACTCCTGAAAATCAGCCAATTGCGGCGGGATGTGGGGAAGGATGATATGGGTCGTTGTATAGTAATTGAGTCTGTTTAGTTAATTACGGCACATGTGGCAATATCTTAGTGGTTAAGATCAGTAGTTAGTTGAGTCAGTTAGATATGTGTGTGTTAGTATATAAGGCACTCTTGTAATCAGAAATGATAGCATGATTTTACATAATTGAATTCTAATTTGAGAGTTGCTCTCTATTCTTGAATTCTCAAAGAGCTGTTCTCTTTGTGAATTATGATCAACAAGCTGTTCTTGTGTGATCTAGTATCAAATCCATATTAAACCCTTATCAAGTGGTATCAGAGAATTCAATCCTCTGACTGTAGAGAATGGATGTCGATCAGTTAAAGCTAATGAATCTGGATATCAAATTACTTCTTCAGGAGATTAAGTCTAGTCAATCGTTGTGGTTCAAGAATGATGATCAACAAATGATTGGTGAAACTGAAATTCAAGAATCGATGGCCAATTCAAGCAATCAAAGTTCTTCAAATATTGACCAATATTATGTAGCACAGATTCAAGAAATTGCAGATTTCAGTGACCCGTCAAACCCTAACTCAAGTAAGCAATTTGAGGTAACAGATACATCGTTGTTAGATAAACTGAATGCGCAAATCAATGACGATTATGATGAGTTCATGATTGAATTGGAAGCTTTAAGACAAAGTGCATCAGTAAGAGAGTATTATATGGAATTCATTACCGTTACAAGTCGTATGAACTTACCCGATGACTATAGGATTTATTGCTTCATGTATGGGTTGGATGAAGAAATTCGATTTTATGTGAATATGTTTGATCCTAAAACTCTTGATGATGCATATTCTTTGGCTAAACTCCAAGAATTTGTACTTAATATACAAGAGAATGAATCATCCACTAAAATTGAAAAGGTAGAATTTGCAGCAGAAAATGTTGTAGACAAGGTGTTTGATGAATTGCCTAAAGAGATATTTCTTGAAGCTAATTCAATTTCAGTTAGAGAGACATTCAATCTGAATCCTGGAGATGAAGATGTGATTCATTCTAGTGAAGTAAACCATAAATCAGATTATCAATTATTGAAATATGCTAACAAGAAACCGATTGCTACAAAAGGAGGGAATATTCAATTGGATTTAAAGGAACAATCCATGGAAGATGTGGAATCAAAATCTCTAATTGAATTGAGAATTTCTAGTCGTTTAATCGTTGTAAGTGACTCTACATTCTAATTCAGTGATCAGAATACTCAAGTAAATGTTTCATATGGATTGAAATTGGGTTTCAACACTAAAATCCTTATTAACAAGAGGGTACAACACTGGTCTATCCTTGACACTTATTGGATCAGTTCATGTTCAAAGTATGGTGATATTGGTTGTGAATATAAGGTGTTCCATGAAAGTACAGAATCAGAATGGAATGATAAACTAGAGAAAACTCAGAGCTGTGATTGTTCGTATTATGTGCGGATTTGTAAACCACCTAAACCTCCAGATTACTTTGACTCGTATGTCTCACAAAGTAATGCTTTTATAGCTGATGCAACTAGTTCGACTTCCAAGTGTAAAGTTTTTGGAAGAGCACACAACCAGCTCGAAGTAAGACCTGGAGGAAAGTTTGTTGGATACATGGGCAGAGTCTATATATCTCAAATGTTAATCTCCCATGTTGTTCACGTGGTGCTGCTGGTTTACTCGATACTAAATCTGTGATTTTCACATGCTCTAAAGTTCACTAAGACAATATTATACTTATCGGGGAGGTTAAATGGGTTGAGCCACGGAAATATATGGATGTGAAATTGGTTAGAAAAGTGGTTGTGAAGGCCAATGGTGTGACTGAAGACAAATTAACTATATTAGTTGTCCTTGTCCAAAGTTTTGTGATAGATAAGATCAAGGTTGATGATCGTGATGCGTTCCATATGGTGTTGCTATATCAGATTTATGAATTGAAGTTTGGAAATTTTATTGTCTCTTTTTCTGAAAGTTTTTTGGAGATCGGTGTGGTATGATAAGTGTGCTAGTTGGGTTAAGCAAGCTGAACATATAATTCCACTTGGCAGCCATGATGCTTGTAGGGAGACGGTAGTCCCGCGAATAATCAAAAAGATCATATCTTTCTGTAACAATTGTTGTTCAGTTGATGTCAAGCAACGGTTCCTTTGTACTTCTACAAGTGACGACGATAGAGGATGATCAGCCATTTCAGAATTTCAGTCTCAAGAATCAAACAAAGATTCGAATAGCAGGTAGCCATAATCCACCATCCTTGAGGACAAGGATGTTTTGAAGGAATAGGAAGTTGATATGGGTCGTTGTATAGTAATTGTGTCTGTTTAGTTAATTACGGCACATGTGGCAATATCTTAGTGGTTAAGATTAGTAGTTAGTTGAGTCAGTTAGATATGTGTGTGTTAGTATATAAGGCACTCTTGTAATCAGAAATGATAGCATGATTTTACGTAATTGAATTCTAATTTGAGAGTTGCTCTCTATTCTTGAATTCTCAAAGAGCTGTTCTCTTTGTGAATTAAGATCAACAAGTTGTTCTTGTGTGATCTAGTATCAAATCCGTATTAAACACTTATCAAAGGAACCGAATCAAGAAAGTTCCGATCAACTGTAGCGTCTGGCAGCGGGGGTGGCTGGATTAGGAAGATGCTTGATGAACGTTTTAAGCAATTTGTAACATAGGTACTCATCTATTCGAATTTTATTACATAGTTGACTTTCAAGTTTATATATACTGATTTCTGTTATCTACAATGATATATAAGAATATAAGGCATAAATTTTTCGTTAGTTTGAGGAATCTGTTACAGATTCAAAGAAAAATGATAATGTTTATGGATTTGAATACTTGTGAGATATTGATTTTTATTGGATTTAAGTGGAATTGGAATTGGAATTGGATCACCAATCTCTTACAGATACAAAGAAGATGATAACGTATAGTGCTTTGAATTATTGTGAGATTTTTTGAGCTGTATGTTAAAATTCATGCTGATAATATAGTTTATGCACACCAACTGCTTGATAATATGCTTGAAATGGATCTTAGGCCATTTTTTTGTTTTATAAGTTATTATTTTATCGAATCTGTAGTTACTTTTAATTTTCATGTTCGTTGCCACAATATGTAAGTTGAATGTGATTAATATGTATATGCAATGTATGTATGTGTTAATGGGGGGTTTTTATACAAAGGATATTGCATTTTTGTTGATAGTTTATTTTAGATACATCATCATCGTTAATTATAAGTTAATTTAATATGAACGGTTTGAAATGCATTTTCCTACATTCTTATTTTCTCTATATTTAGTACCAACCTTCCATTTGAGATTGTTCATATTTATTTAGCAAGATCTGTTGGTTGTTGGATGAACGTTAATCACAATCATGTTTTAACATATTTGTTTATTATGAGTTGCTTATTGTTTGTTATTTGTTTATATGATCCAGTGAACGGTATTTCACCTAAGATTTGAAAAACATCTAGAACTTGATTCATTAATGGGTCACACAATTCATAAGATAGGGGAATCCATGATATGGTACTTGATCATTACTCAGGTCCTTGCACTTTTAGTAGTTGTCTAGAATGGATAATTGATTGGTTTGTGTATGTTGATATTGATATAACCTGTTTGGCATGCAATTTTTTCATGGCATCTCAATACATGTTGTATTTGATTGAAGTGGCTTATGGGCAGGTCAAACTGGTTATGAGGCAGCATCCTTATATTTTAGCTCATGGCTCAATCTTTGATCTTGGTAATTTTGTGGTGGACACATCTGATTAGTGAGATTTTTGTATTTGATCTTGCGATAAACAAGGAGCATATGGAAAGTCAATTGAACGGGTGGCGATCTGATTCAACAAGTTGTCTTAATATGACTTCACACATGGTTTATGGGTAACTGATTGTAACTATAGTGAACTGCATTTATTGGGGTTTTCAATCTTCTTGCTTAACTTGTATTCCACTTGAGGTCACTTTAGGTTGAGTTTAAACATGATGATTACAGATGAATGTAGAGTTCTATAGCAAAACCTAAATTTCAAACATTTCATTTTTTTTTTAAATTATTTTAATAGAGTAGTCATTCTTCTTGAAATGTGCAGCTCCACGGTTGTATCTACATCTTTAGTATCTTTGGCCAAGAAGTAGTCGAGCTGCATTTAGTAGCAACAAGGATTGATGTAAACGATTGGTGAACATGATACGTGATTCTTTGTGTTACCTGAATTGACCCAGTCCTAATAAATGGGTTATATTGTCACCGTGGCTTTTTTGTCTCATGGAAGACTTTTACTATGTTTTGATTTATATGAGATAATGTGTAGGATTTTTTTTTCTTACATTGAAGAACTTCTAGCTTCTATCAATGTGAAAATTCAGAGGACTTCCTGGCATCCTGATGAAGCTAAGAAGTTTGGCTTAGAAAAGATGACTGATGTAGAGGTGCCCCCTTTTCATTTATTCTGTTTAGTTCTTATTATATTTTCGTAGTGACGGTCGAATGAGTGGGTTGGGTAACAAATTTTGGACCAAGAACCTTTCGGTATATTTCGTGATTATGGATCAATTTTCCATTTAACTCATCTTGTCCACACAATATGGTGGCTTTGTACATGGTGGCATAAGTCATACCGTAGGCAAACATGCTAATGCGGATGTCACAAAATACTTTTGTAGCACCGCTGCAGATTTAAATGCTTTTGTGGTAAGTATTAATGAATTATTAGTGGTTTGCATATCTATCTTCTCAAATTCATGATAGGCGTACATTCTTCATTTTGTACACAATTAACATGGAATATTTGATCATATGACGGTGTCTCGGAAGTTCAACTGCCTCCATTTTAGTTAAATGAGTTATTTGACCCATTTGAAATCACAGAGCATGGGACGTTAGGAAGATCACAATCTTACATGGATCATTGCAAGGTAAGTTAATGAATTAATTTTCTGTTCTGCATCCTACTTGGCTCCCATGTTATAGGAACACTAAGTTTAATACCAATTAGAATCAAAATCTGAAAAGATTTGTAGATCGTAGTTACTATTTTCAAGATCATATCTTTTGAGTTCATGTGGTTACAATTTCATCTTTCTTTGTGATGCTGGTGATTCCCCTTCACGGGTTCAACCCTCAGGGATTGGCAAACAAGTTCATATACAAGTTCTAAATGAAAAGATGATTTGGCCCTTCCATAATTTAATTAACAAAACTGCCACTTTTTTCAAGTTAATATATCGTTTTGCCCTCTCCGGAAAAAAGTTGACGATATACCACCCCCAATCGCAAAAGCAAATAAATTTTGCGACCGGGTTTCTTGCTTTTTGCGATTGTACTACTAATCGAGTCGTTCGGCCGAGTAGCGGGAAAAAAATGGATGTTTTGCGTTTGCACCTCGGCCCAGTCGCAAAACGCAAATATTTTTTGCGTTTTGCGATTTGCTCTTGCACTACACGATGCTCGACTCGATGCTCGACTCGATTTGCTCCTTCTCCTCGACGAGTCGCAAAATTTTTTTTTTTTTGCGATTTGCTCCCGCCCAAAAAGGGGGAGCCGAGTATTTTAACATATATCCGTTCACCCCAACCCGTTTTAACATATATATGTTAAAATCGTAAAACGCAAATCGCAAAAAAATACTCGGCTCCCCGTTTTAACATATATGGATATATGTTAAAATACTCGGCTCCCCCTTTTTGGGCGGGAGCAAATCGCAAAAAAAAAAAAAAAACTTTTGCGACTCGTCGAGGAGAAGGAGCAAGACACGGGTAACGGACACATCGAGTCGAGCATCGTGTAGTGCAAGAGCAAATCGCAAAACGCAAAAAATATTTGCGTTTTGCGACTGGGCCGAGGTGCAAACGCAAAACATCCATTTTTTTCCCGCTACTCGGCCAAACGACTCGATTAGTGGTGCAATCGCAAGAAACCCGGTCGCAAAATTTATTTGCTTTTGCGATTGGGGGTGCTATATCGTCAACTTTTTTTCGGAGAGGGCAAAACGATATATTAACTTAAAAAAATGGCATTTTTTTTAATTTCCCTTCATCTATTCATCTGACTTTGTTGATTGAATCGTTTATAGGTTGGTGTAATTATTGGTAAAGGGGGAGAAGCTCTAAAAACCTTGCAAACACGATCTTGAGCACGTATTCAGGTAGTTCATGAGATGACTTGGCACTTTGGCTCATGTAAATGTTTTATAAGTAGCAAATATATAAGGTAGAATTTAAATGGAATTAATTTTTTCGGATAAAATAACACTTTTTTATCAACCGAAATATGTACATGACATTCTCTTAAAAGGAATAATCCATTAATCGAGTTAAATGAACTGGAATATGCACATTTTTTACTGAGCTTGGGATTAGTAGTCAAAACTGGTGTGGTATTGTATAAACTGTCATGGTGACTGATATTTGTAGTTGATATGTTTTTAGCTGACGAAATAATATTGTAGTTGATAGCGGGTTAGGTGATGGGTCAAATAGGTCTAAGTTGATACATGTCAATATTTTTATGCGAGATCAATACTTGGATTGTGACCCCAAACCACTTTCAGTGCTTATATAAGATATTTATATAATTTTCATGTTAATTATACTTGTACTATATCATCCCAAAATATATATATATATATATATAGAGGGTGAGGATCTGGTGAGAACCAATTATAGGTGAGAACTCTAGAACTCCCGTCCCGCTCTTTTTAGTTTACGCTGACTGCTTAATTTGTTTTTCTAAAACACCTCAGAATTTCTATTTCAAAATTACTGTTATCTAACAAATGTTTATGTCAAACAAATTATTTATTATTGGATTCAAATTTTTGTTTTCTTTAATTTCGTACGACATTCGTTAATTTTTCAATGAAAAGTTCAGATGCATCTGGTAAATTCGATTGACAAAAATGAAGAAGATGATAAAAAACAAGATACAATTTGATGTAACGTGATAAAACTTACATAGTTAAATACGATTAAATGCTATTGTACAAAATGCATCTAATCTGGCTTATGCATCCAGATGCAACCGTAGATGCAAATACAGATGCAAAACTTTGTATAGATTCAAACATACAACAGGGTCCAAATATTCCTTCTGTTATAAATCTTAGAGCTCGGAGACTTTCAATTTTAAAGTTCAACTTAAAAGGCTATCAAAAATTCTTGTTGTACATAATTAAAAAACACAAACTAAAAAATAGTATGCAATCACCTCTGAGGAATGAAATGTACTTATTAATTTGTATTAATTAATTCTTTTGATTTTGAGATCTGTCCAGCCAACGACGTTGTTGAACACCGGAAGTTCGTCGGTGCTTTTGTCACATACATCAACCTCTTCCGTGACAACTGAAACCGTTGCATCCAATCGATTAGAGTTTATGCGATCAGAGGTCTGTGTGTGTTAAAAATTCGATTTCGTCATCGTTGTTGATTAATTGATTTGTGTAAAATCCATATCTGGGTTTGTTTAGTTTTGGATAATGTGTACGCAAAAAGAAGTAATGAAGAGACAAGGGTATGTGTGGTTCTGGAATTTTCAACCCACCATAATTATATTAAAAGCCCATTGGAGATTGGACCACAGGAGTTCTCATAGTTCTCACAAACCTATTAGTTCTCACCAAATCCTTTCAATATATATATATATATATATATATATATATGCTACAATGGTGTAGTTTTTTTTGCACTTTACATGGTTCAATGCAACATTAACAGAAATGTGAACACATATTCTGATAAAATGGTTGATTAGTTCAAAGAAATGGAACTCAACCTGCACCCCGAGTTAGAAGAGCCTGTAAAGAAGCTTTGTGATTATCAAAGGACAACAATTGTTGTGGTAAGCGGAAGCTACCGGTAAGTACTCGATAAGGTAGCAATAGTTCCATGAAATTGCAATTTATTTTTTTCATTTTTTTCTGTTAGTCCTCTGCTAATTTCATCATTCTGCAGATCTTTGAAAATTACGATATGTGGCTTGCAGTCACATAGATTATTATTGAGAACAACTAACATGAAATGGATCCAAGCCTTTAAGACTAAAACTTAGAATTAAGGTAAGGCTTTTATTTCGTTTCTAATCTTTTGATTGTTGATCAAGTTGCTGGTGCACCTGCAAACTGTAATTGAATTCATGTGTTCAAGGAAATTTGAGTGTGCTGCTTAATTCGTATGTAGTTGTTGAAACTGTTCTCTATCTAATTGTAAATTGGTTATTGTTTTTGCACGAAAATGTCGTAGTGGGTTATGGTGATGTGTGTACATATGTAAGAGTATGTATATTTAGAGATTATTAATATAATTTGCTTTTTCCTACAATAAATTGTGTCCCATTTATGCTGTTTTCTTATTTTAGTAGTAATAACTGATGAACTTTCAAAATACGTTTGAGTATACCTTACATTTTATTTCATATCTTTCATTCTCTCGTATTCTCTTTCTCTCTTATCTATTAAAAGAGAGATTTAATTACTTAATCTTCAAGAAAGTCAACACTTTAAAATTAATCCTCACCCTTCATAGCATAAACCCTTTTAATCTTGCCCATTGATTGTCATTGGTAAATTAATTAATTAATCATAAGAGTTTTACTTCCCTTAATTTCCACAAATGCCCTCCCTTATCCTCTCTTCCCATCTGGATGAAAATCATCGGCCCAAACTCCATCCACCCAAACCGTTCGATTCAAATGGAATGCTTCATGAATCGAACCTGATTTCAGTTTAATCGATCAATCAATCAATCATACCTGATCAGAAGACATTCAAACTAGCCCTTGTGTCTATGTGATCGGCGATGGCAGCGAATGGTAGAATTAAAAGGTATGTGATATTGAAGAAGTGGTTAAATCAAAATTCGCAAGGGCAAGATGATTAAAAGGTATGATTGATTCGAACTATGCTTCTTACATCATCAATTTTATTTATTCAAACTATTCTTGCTTGATTATCAACCATATTGATCCATAGTTGTTGTGAAGCACAACCACATCCGATGGATTGGTTGATTTGATACATACAGAGATTACAATTGATAATGGATATAATCTTCAATAGGAAAGAGTGCAATTGCAATTAGTCTTTGATGGCGCCCGAACAGTCAGGTTTTCGAAGCTCTCTTCTTGTGAAAGGGAAGAGCCCGTCCCCGTCCCCGTCATCAATGGACTGACCGGACAGTACCGAGCGCCGATCAGTGAAAGTTTTAAATTTATAAAGAGCTGGGGCTCAACTTATAAATACTACCTACTACACAGGGTGAGTAAGCAGCAAGTATAACTCGAGGTCGTTCTTCAATCGGAGCGAATTGAAACGAAGTTTGGGCCAAAAATAAAGTTCGCTATTAGGATAGGAGTTGTGTAGATAGGTAGGTTTTGAGGGTTTTGGTTTTCTTAATTAAATTATTAACTAAAGACAGAAAAGTAAAAATAGAGAAGAATTGGTAGCTAGGTAGACAGATAGAGAATTACGGCTGTTGAAACTTCAATAATCAATTGTGGGGTTGATGTTTATTATAAAGATAACTGGGGACATTTTTAGTCAACAGACAAATGTATTACGGGTGTAAACACTAGGACCCTACTTATTTAGTTATAAGTATGTCACGAGACCTAGGTTATCGTGATTCTGATCAGGACAGGCTGCTCAACCCCTCACACTGTCTTTTGGATAAGTGACCCTTGAAGGGTGCAGGAATAAGGTAACAGACTGTCATGCTGGTAATCCTGACCGTTCTTAACACCTAAATGCACATGCCATTATCTAAATATGCTTAGATTATTAACATGTTATTCTAAACTATCAGTTTTGTAAAGTCTAGGGGTTAAAGAATCCGGAACCACTGCTGGGCTTGACTTTCATATCTAGACTCATTTCTTACGTTTGATTTATTCAATTACTTCTGTCATGATCTAGCCTCTCCTTTACCATCAGTAATTCGTCCCTAGGAACACCAACGGTTTACAATGCATACTCCTTCCACAGCTTGCTATCCTAGGTACCGTTTACGGTGTACCGCACTTTAACAGTTCCACAAATCCTTTGTAACCAGGGATAGATTTGCGGTGTACTGTGATGTTTCCACAGCTTTACTATCCCTAGGTACAGGTACGATGTACAGTGTCTAAGTCTTGCACCAAGAATGCTCCTTTACACCGTGATTACAATACCAGCTTCCTTCTCTCTCTAAATGTTAACCAACTAACTATCTATCTCTCTCTAGAGAGAGAAAGCTCTAGAGAGAGAAACCAAAACTAATTAACTAACTAAACTAACCTAGAGAGAGAGTAAAAGTGTATGAAAATGTAAGAAAACAAATTGTGAAGAAGTGAAGTGTATGAGGTGTGTTGAAATGAGAAGTTGAGCTTGGTATTTATAGGCAACGCATAGCAGTATCTGTAGACCGTATTCTGAACCTCAAATGCACAACCGTATCGCACAACCGTATTAAAATCTAATTTTTATCACCCAAATGCACCAATGCGGCTGTCTTAGGGCAAATACGGCTGTCCTAGAGCTAATACGGGTGGACACCAACTGTATACGGCTGGTCCAGGCCATATACGGCTGGACAAAGGCCGTATATGATCTGTGTGGGCCATATACGGCTTGTGTCCAACCATATACGGTCTGGACCAGCCGTATATGGCTGGGGACAGCCGTATGCTGGCTCTTCGGTTCTTCGTTTCTTCGGACGGGCGTATCTTCTTCGTTGTTTATCCGTTTCGAGCGATTCTTGCGTCCACGGTTTCGTAATTTCCTAACGAACAAAATGACACTAATTAGAGGTCGTAATGTGGAGTGTAGGTCATGGTTCATTAAAAAGATTTAACGAAGGTGTGGTGGAGCAGTTTTGCTCAGTTTCTCATATTTTTCATGCCATTTTTAGTGATTTTACAAACATCGACTCCGTTTTGACTTAGTTAACAAAATGTAATGAACAATGTCCTTTTAGGTGTGTATTTTTGTTAACTTTGTGCCTAAAATGTGGAAGATAACGTACGTAAAAATATGACTTTTTATGTGTTATCAAAGAATTGGTTTTGGGGTTCTGACAAGATATAACCTAAGATCAATCAATTTATCAGAACCAAATAAACCTTTTAAGAAAGTAAGAATCATTTAGATAGTCCTCCCTTAAACCTGAAATGTTAGCCCTGACATACTTTCACAATTCTCGATGGATATTGTACATGACTAGGCGATCTCACCAGGTGGTGTAACACCCGCCAAATTAGGACTAGTGATTAGTGCCTAATCAACTATTAATACATGTAATTAGTTCCGTGTTAGGCTAATTGATGTATCGGATTTTATATTGTTGAATATATACAATTTTGCGATTTGATTAAATCGTACGCAATTTAAATCGAATGTAATTCGATTCAATTTTATACGGACGTTGGTGAACAAAATTATTAAATAAGATAACATTATTTAATAACGTTATTATATCTAAAATAGTATTTTGATGATAATTCATACATGTTTCGTATCGTACAATTAAAAGCCTACGCGATTAGAATGTTAAACGCGCAAACAATGTTAAGTTATACTTTATAACTCAATTATTAAAGTAATTGGTGAAATATTTTAAGTAAAAATATTGGGTAATTATTCGTGCCTTAAAACGGGGGTATAACGCGCGAAATAATTATTTAAACGGTTAAACGATCGGGAAAACGAACACCGCGCGGAGCGCAGACGCGAGGAACAAGTTTGGGACACACCCACATAGGGTGGGCCCCACTAAAAATCTGCCAAAAAGGGGGTGAGGTCACCACCTCCCCACCCCACTTCTCACTTCCATCTTCCTTCTCTTCTCTCTCTCTTTCTTTTTCCTCTCAACCACACCAAACCACCATCACCATTAAACCTTCAAATAACACTAGCATACCTCAATATTTCGCATAACTCGTTTGGAGAAAAAGACTCATCTCGCAAGGATCTACATTTCTATCTTTCCGGATTCTCCGCGAGACGATTTGTAAGTTTCCGACAAAAACCCAAAATCTTACGATTTTGAGTATTTTTAAGTTTTAGTTGTTTCTTTAAGCTTAGAATGTCCTTATAAGGGTTGGGTAAAAGAATCAGACCAAACGGAAACCCGAAAACTCATTTTTGGCTCAAAAATTCGCTGACAGACCTAAGTGTCGCAACGAAGTGCAGTATAGCGTCACTTCATGCGTCACTTAAGTGACGCATTGAGTGTCGCTAAAAGCCCTAATCATGCGTCACTTGCATAAGTGCCGCATAAAGCCCCTTTTTCCCGACACTTCTACCGTCACTTGACTAGTGACGCACAACAACGTTAACCGACACTTATAGCGACACTTCCTGAGTGACGCCTAGACCCGCACCCGACACTTATAGCGACACTTACCTTAGTGACGCCCTACCATGCGTCACTTCCCTTAAGTGACGCATATGCTCAGATTTAATATTTTTAGCGACACTTCCCAAGTGTCGCCCAAGCCCCTAAGTGACGCTATAAGTGACGCATAAACAGAAAGTTTTAGCTAATTTTACACTAAGTTTTGAGACCCAAAATTTGACGCCCCATTTCACCCAAATTCGAATCCAGATGCGTTTTTCACCAAAGCAATATAGTAGAAATAAAAATTTTCCGAGCTGACCTGGCAGCTCGACCCCAGCCAGGGGCTCTGCCCCTTGGACCCCGCCAGGGGCTGCCGCCCCTTGGACCCCGCTACCAGGGGCGCTGCCCCCGGACCCCCGTCATTAACGGGCTTCGCCCTTACCCTAGAGTCACGAGTAACAGTGTTACATCTAAATTTTCACGCAAAGTGTTAAACTTGTATAACATCAAACACGAATGCGACATGACTTCTAAAACACTTTGGGACACGTTTTTTTTTCAAGAATAATGATAATATTGTTATTACCAACAATCACCAACGGGCCATACACATTTTCAAACACTTAAACAATCAACCAAATTGTAATCATTTGGACATTCTAGTTGGACAAACAACTACAAGGTAGTCTTATGAGATGCCTTCATATGTTTATAACCATCGCGTGTCGTGGACACCCTCAGGTTACAAGTCTTTGGACTTCGATTCCCGACTCATCAATCTCAGTTTATTGATATAAACTCTAAAGACTCAGGTGAGTCTCATAGCCCCTCTTTTACTATTTTTACTCAGGGGTGTGATATATTGCTTGTTTTAACGCGTGAACGCAAGTACAACTTTTACATGTACTACATGAGTTTTACACAACTAATCTTTTAAAGCCCTCCATCAGCATAGTTGTTAATACATTTGTAGCGTGAATATTAGTATATGGTACCATATAGGATTGACCCACCTCGTCCGGGTTAGCAAGCACTAACCGGGTAAACGGACGTACTAATATTTAAGGAAGACGGATGTTGATTAGGCATCCGTGGAGGCGAAAACGCTCAGGCTGTGTCCTGACCCACGAGTTAAGCTCAACTATGTGCTCATGGCTGTATACTGTTACCACTATCATTTGCTGGATGCAAATCAACTATTTAAATCTTGCGGTTCACTCAACTTATTTGATACTCAAACCTGTGAGCTCACCAGCGTTAGCTGACCCATTTTAGCATGTATCGCAGGTACAAAGCAGTAGGCAGGATTGCCCCAGGAAACTATAGCTCGAGTCAGCATGCAGACAATAGAGATTTTCTTGCATTAATATATTTTGTATAAGTATTTATGTATTGAAATCTCTCATTTTAAACGAACACGAGCTATATGTAGCTTCAAACTTGTAAACATTTTGCTATTAATACATTCTGTTAAAACGACGCATATAGAGTCGTTTACTATTAATCTCTGTGCTTTGAATATTGATTAGTAACACCCAAATCTTGCTTCCGCTAAACAATAAATTTAGGGGTGTTACAGATTGGTATCAGAGCCTAAGGTTATAGTGAACTAGGTTGCATTTAGTGGGCCTAGACTATGACCATTAGGCAGTATTCCTTATTAAGTATGATTAGGTTCAAAGACTACATGGTATTGGTTTAATTTAACATAGCCTGATCAACTATGTATAATTAAAAGAATATGATGTGGAATCTGAAAGGAATCATGACTGAACAGGATACACTAGTTGACTCTGACCACGAGAGAAACCGGGACCCAAACATGTATGTGTTAGACACCTTAGGCTATTATGTAATATATATGTATATACATAGATAGGCCTCACTCTTTTTAACGCTTTGTCTCAGAATGGCAAACACACCACCCAATTCGTCACGCTCTCAATCCGGGTCGCAGAACCCGAGGGTAGCTAGGAGGAACGCCAGGTTGCCTCGAGCTGGCCCATACCCCACTCACTTCACTCTGCCGGCCTTGGCCGCTAGGCTGGACCGTCACGAGCAACGACTTCGCACCATGGATGTCGTTTTGCAAGAAACCAATGAAAATTGGAGACTCACAGCGCTTGAACGTATCAATCAAGTCTCCGAGGATCACGAAAACACCGTTAGCAACATGAACATACTCCACGACCGAGTGGTGGAATCAGGAATAGAAGTCGAACTTTTGCGACTCAGGTTGGAACAATGCGAGCAGCGCCTGCAAGAGGCTGAAGAATACTCAAGAATGCTGGTACAACGACTAGCATTGGCAGAAGACAACGCCCGACAAACCAGCAGACTCGCAGCCACCGTTGATCGACTCGTCACACTAATGGAAAGGATCAACTTGCATTAGAGCTAGTGTGACTGTCATCTTGTAATCTATATCTATCTATGTAGGACTTTTTACTATTCTAACCGGATGTAACAATTCCCGGTACCTTTTGTACTTCCCGTATTATGTAATCTTTTGAAAACTCGTGTCATGTACCAAGCTTGGTTATTTAAATGAAATATAATTATCACTTTATATCGTATATTCCACCATATACACATGTGATATATCAGAATTTCATGCAAAAATCTCATTGTCTTTTCTTGATCTTGTTCAGCAAGATGCCACCGAAGCGATTCACCTTCAGCGAAACTGAAATCGCCCAACTCATAGCCCAAAGCGTGGCTCAAGCTATGGCTACCCGACAACCCAGTTCGGGCAGCGAAGATACAGCTGCCAACGGGCCTCAATCCAAACCTTGTTCATACAAGGACTTCCTGAGCTGCAAACCCTTGAACTTCAAGGGAACTGAAGGAGCCATCGGACTGATCAGATGGTTCGAGAAAATGGAGTCCGTCTTCCACATCAGCAAATGTGCGGAAGAGGACAGAGTCAAGTACTCCACCTGCACCCTCGAGGATGGTGCACTCTCATGGTGGAATTCATATGCCCAGTCTGTGAGTATCGATACCGCCTACCTACTCCCTTGGGAGGAACTGAAGACGATGCTTACTGCTAAGTATTGCCCCATCGAACAACTCCAAAAGCTAGAGGATGAGTTCTGGCACCTAAAGGTGCAGGGAGCTGACATTGACGGATATACCGTCAGATTTCAACAGCTTGCCATCCTTCGCCCAGCAATGGTGAGCACCGAACCCGATAAAATCCGAAGGTACATCCGCGGTCTTCCGGAGCCTGTCCGGGGGAACGTCGCCTCCTCAAACCAGACCACCATTGATGGTGCTATCCGATTGGCTCATGAACTCATGGCCATGAACGAGGACTCAGAACCACCCACTTCTTCCTCCAACCACCTCAAAAGGAAGTGGTCTGACAACCACAGCAACAACCAAAACAAGAAACCCGACACCATCAAAGCCTACAACTCAACCACCGAACCCAGGCGTGGTTACACCGGGAACAAGCCCTACTGTTCCAAGTGCAACCGCCACCATGAAGGTCCTTGTGGTCCTTATTGCAGCAACTGCAAGAGGTACGGACACCTCACCAAGGACTGTAGATCCCCCACCAACAACAACTCCAACTACAACCCCAAGGCACCCAAGACATGTTTCGGATGTGGAAACACCGGACACTTCAAGAATGATTGCCCAAACCTGAAGAAAAAGGGCAACAACAGCAACAACAACAACAACGCTAAAGGTAGAGCGTTCGTACTCAACTCTGGGGACGCCCGGCAGGACCCGAATGTGGTCTCGGGTATGTTCCTCCTCAACAACTTAACTGCTTTTGTTCTATTTGATACTGGTGCCGATAGAAGCTTTATTTCTGATGAGTTTTACCCCTTACTTGACATCACTCCTGTTGCCTTAGATGTTAAGTACACTGTAGAGCTAGCAAACGGTAAACTCATAGAAACCAATAGTGTGATACCTAATTGCACTTTAAACCTAGCCGATGAAACCTTTTCGATCGACCTTATGCCTGTTGAAATTGGGAGTTTCGACGTCATCATTGGAATGGACTGGTTGTCCAAACATCGAGCCGAAATCGTCTGTTACGATAAAATCGTCCGCATCCCTCTCGCCGTCGGTAGAACCTTGATCATACAGGGGGAGACTGGCAGGGCGAGACTAAATATCATTTCTTGTTTGAAAACCCAAAAATTTCTCAGAAAGGGTTATCCAGCAATCCTCGCGCACATCACGGAGAAAAAGTCAGAGGAGAAGCGACTTGAGGATGTGCCAATTGTTAGAGACTTTCCCGAAGTCTTTCCGGAAGAACTACCTGGTTTACCTCCACATAGACAGGTCGAATTCTCAATCGATCTCGTGCCGGGTGCTGCACCGGTAGCCCGAGCACCATACCGCCTAGCCCCATCCGAACTTCAGGAGTTGTCCACCCAGTTACAGGAACTCCTGGACAGAGGATTTATTAGGCCGAGTTCTTCACCTTGGGGAGCTCCGGTCTTATTTGTGAAAAAGAAAGACGGCTCTTTCCGAATGTGTATCGACTATCGAGAGTTGAACAAGTTGACCGTCAAGAACCGGTATCCACTTCCTCGCATCGATGACCTGTTTGACCAACTACAAGGGTCGAGTATTTATTCAAAGATCGATCTTCGGTCAGGTTATCATCAACTTCGAGTTCGCGACATCGACATTCCGAAAACTGCTTTCCGAACTCGTTACGGGCATTATGAATTTCAAGTGATGCCCTTCGGTTTAACAAACGCACCGGCTGTATTCATGGACCTTATGAATCGGGTGTGCAAACCCTATCTCGACAAGTTTGTCATTGTCTTTATCGATGACATCCTCATCTATTCACACAACGAACAAGAACACGCACAACACCTCAAAACCATTCTCGAGCTACTTAAACACGAGGAGTTATATGCCAATTTCTCCAAGTGTGAGTTCTGGATACAATCCGTTCAATTCCTTGGTCATGTTGTTAATAGTCAAGGAATCCATGTCGATCCATCGAAAATCGAGGCTATCAAAGACTGGCAAGCGCCAACTACTCCGACCGAAGTACGCCAATTTCTAGGGTTGGCTGGTTATTATCGTCGTTTCATCGAAAATTTCTCCAAAATAGCTCAACCACTCACGACTCTGACTCAGAAGGAAAAGAAGTTCGATTGGACTGATAAACAAGAGTCAGCATTTCAGCTATTAAAACTCAAGCTTTGCAGTGCTCCTATTCTATCCTTACCCGAAGGCACCGACGACTTCGTGGTATACTGCGATGCTTCCCACCAAGGTCTCGGTTGCGTGTTGATGCAACGAGATAAGGTCATTGCTTACGCTTCCCGACAACTCAAAGTTCATGAGAAGAACTACACGACCCACGACCTCGAGCTAGGGGCCGTGGTGTTCGCCCTCAAAATCTGGAGACACTACCTTTATGGTACCCGAAGTACCGTGTTCACCGATCATAAAAGTCTCCAGCACATCTTCGACCAAAAAGACCTTAATATGCGACAACGTCGTTGGGTCGAGTTGCTCACCGATTATGACTGCGAAATCAAATACCACCCAGGCAAGGCAAATATTGTTGCCGATGCCCTCAGTCGAAAGGAACGGACGAAACCACTTCGAGTTCGAGCCCTCAGTATGACCATTCATAATGATCTCACCATTCAGATTCATACCGCTCAACTCGAAGCTTTGAAACCCGAAAATGTCAAAAGCGAAGCCTTACGAGGCATCGATAAGCAATTCGAAAACAAACCTAATGGTGTTAGGTACTTCTCAAATCGAATCTGGTTGCCTAGTTTTGGGAACCTGCGAGACTTGGTGATGGACGAAGCTCACAAGTCTAAATATTCTATCCACCCTGGATCCGACAAAATGTATCACGGCATCAAAGAGTTCTATTGGTGGCCGAACATGAAAGCCGAAATCGCCACATATGTTAGCAAGTGCCTTACTTGCTCGAGAGTCAAAACCGAACATCAAAAACCTTCTGGTTTACTTCAACAACCCAACATTCCTGAATGGAAATGGGAACAAATCGCCATGGATTTCATAACCAAACTACCCAAGTCATCGAGCGGTTGCGATACCATTTGGGTGATCGTCGATCGACTCACCAAATCTGCTCATTTCCTGGCGATCAAAGAAACCGATAAAATGGAGCGCCTCTCGCAAATCTACATCAAAGAAATTGTTTCTCGACATGGTGTTCCAACCTCGATTATCTCTGACAGAGACGCTCGTTTCACATCTCACTTTTGGCAATCACTCCAAAAATCATTAGGTACCCGACTTGATATGAGTACCGCATACCACCCTCAAACCGACGGCCAAAGTGAACGAACCATTCAGACACTGGAAGACATGCTACGAGCTTGCGTAGTTGACTTCGGTGCAAACTGGGAAAGACACCTGCCATTGTGCGAGTTTTCCTACAATAACAGTTATCATACCAGCATTAAGGCTGCACCATTCGAGGCACTGTACGGTCGTAAGTGCCGATCACCGATCTGTTGGACTGAAGTGGGAGACAGCCAACTCACTGGTCCTGAACTCATACACGAAACCACTGAGAAAATTTCCGAGATCCAAAACCGACTTAAAGCCGCACGTGATCGTCAGAAAAGTTATGCTGACGTGAGACGCAAACCACTCGAGTTCCAAGTTGGGGATCGAGTACTCCTTAAAGTATCGCCTTGGAAAGGCGTAATCCGATTCGGCAAACGCGGGAAGTTAAACCCCAGGTACATTGGGCCCTTTGAGATCCTTGAGAGGATTGGCCCCGTGGCATATCGATTGCAGCTGCCAGCCGAACTCAGCAGTGTGCACCCCACCTTTCACATTTCAAACCTAAAGAAATGTCTGTCTGATGAGACACTTATCATCCCACTCGACGAAATTCGCATTGATAACAAACTTCATTTTGTCGAGGAACCTGCGGAGATCATGGACCGTGAGGTCAAACAACTCAAACAAAGTCGTATTCCCATCGTCAAAGTCAGGTGGAATTCGCGGCGTGGACCAGAATTCACTTGGGAACGGGAAGACCAAATGCGACTCAAGTATCCTCAGCTATTCCCTGACTCTACTTCAAACACGACCAAGAACTAAATTTCGGGACGAAATTCTCCTAACAGGGGGAGAATGTAACACCCGCCAAATTAGGACTAGTGATTAGTGCCTAATCAACTATTAATACATGTAATTAGTTCCGTGTTAGGCTAATTGATGTATCGGATTTTATATTGTTGAATATATACAATTTTGCGATTTGATTAAATCGTACGCAATTTAAATCGAATGTAATTCGATTCAATTTTATACGGACGTTGGTGAACAAAATTATTAAATAAGATAACATTATTTAATAACGTTATTATATCTAAAATAGTATTTTGATGATAATTCATACATGTTTCGTATCGTACAATTAAAAGCCTACGCGATTAGAATGTTAAACGCGCAAACAATGTTAAGTTATACTTTATAACTCAATTATTAAAGTAATTGGTGAAATATTTTAAGTAAAAATATTGGGTAATTATTCGTGCCTTAAAACGGGGGTATAACGCGCGAAATAATTATTTAAACGGTTAAACGATCGGGAAAACGAACACCGCGCGGAGCGCAGACGCGAGGAACAAGTTTGGGACACACCCACATAGGGTGGGCCCCACTAAAAATCTGCCAAAAAGGGGGTGAGGTCACCACCTCCCCACCCCACTTCTCACTTCCATCTTCCTTCTCTTCTCTCTCTCTTTCTTTTTCCTCTCAACCACACCAAACCACCATCACCATTAAACCTTCAAATAACACTAGCATACCTCAATATTTCGCATAACTCGTTTGGAGAAAAAGACTCATCTCGCAAGGATCTACATTTCTATCTTTCCGGATTCTCCGCGAGACGATTTGTAAGTTTCCGACAAAAACCCAAAATCTTACGATTTTGAGTATTTTTAAGTTTTAGTTGTTTCTTTAAGCTTAGAATGTCCTTATAAGGGTTGGGTAAAAGAATCAGACCAAACGGAAACCCGAAAACTCATTTTTGGCTCAAAAATTCGCTGACAGACCTAAGTGTCGCAACGAAGTGCAGTATAGCGTCACTTCATGCGTCACTTAAGTGACGCATTGAGTGTCGCTAAAAGCCCTAATCATGCGTCACTTGCATAAGTGCCGCATAAAGCCCCTTTTTCCCGACACTTCTACCGTCACTTGACTAGTGACGCACAACAACGTTAACCGACACTTATAGCGACACTTCCTGAGTGACGCCTAGACCCGCACCCGACACTTATAGCGACACTTACCTTAGTGACGCCCTACCATGCGTCACTTCCCTTAAGTGACGCATATGCTCAGATTTAATATTTTTAGCGACACTTCCCAAGTGTCGCCCAAGCCCCTAAGTGACGCTATAAGTGACGCATAAACAGAAAGTTTTAGCTAATTTTACACTAAGTTTTGAGACCCAAAATTTGACGCCCCATTTCACCCAAATTCGAATCCAGATGCGTTTTTCACCAAAGCAATATAGTAGAAATAAAAATTTTCCGAGCTGACCTGGCAGCTCGACCCCAGCCAGGGGCTCTGCCCCTTGGACCCCGCCAGGGGCTGCCGCCCCTTGGACCCCGCTACCAGGGGCGCTGCCCCCGGACCCCCGTCATTAACGGGCTTCGCCCTTACCCTAGAGTCACGAGTAACAGTGTTACATCTAAATTTTCACGCAAAGTGTTAAACTTGTATAACATCAAACACGAATGCGACATGACTTCTAAAACACTTTGGGACACGTTTTTTTTTCAAGAATAATGATAATATTGTTATTACCAACAATCACCAACGGGCCATACACATTTTCAAACACTTAAACAATCAACCAAATTGTAATCATTTGGACATTCTAGTTGGACAAACAACTACAAGGTAGTCTTATGAGATGCCTTCATATGTTTATAACCATCGCGTGTCGTGGACACCCTCAGGTTACAAGTCTTTGGACTTCGATTCCCGACTCATCAATCTCAGTTTATTGATATAAACTCTAAAGACTCAGGTGAGTCTCATAGCCCCTCTTTTACTATTTTTACTCAGGGGTGTGATATATTGCTTGTTTTAACGCGTGAACGCAAGTACAACTTTTACATGTACTACATGAGTTTTACACAACTAATCTTTTAAAGCCCTCCATCAGCATAGTTGTTAATACATTTGTAGCGTGAATATTAGTATATGGTACCATATAGGATTGACCCACCTCGTCCGGGTTAGCAAGCACTAACCGGGTAAACGGACGTACTAATATTTAAGGAAGACGGATGTTGATTAGGCATCCGTGGAGGCGAAAACGCTCAGGCTGTGTCCTGACCCACGAGTTAAGCTCAACTATGTGCTCATGGCTGTATACTGTTACCACTATCATTTGCTGGATGCAAATCAACTATTTAAATCTTGCGGTTCACTCAACTTATTTGATACTCAAACCTGTGAGCTCACCAGCGTTAGCTGACCCATTTTAGCATGTATCGCAGGTACAAAGCAGTAGGCAGGATTGCCCCAGGAAACTATAGCTCGAGTAAGCATGCAGACAATAGAGATTTTCTTGCATTAATATATTTTGTATAAGTATTTATGTATTGAAATCTCTCATTTTAAACGAACACGAGCTATATGTAGCTTCAAACTTGTAAACATTTTGCTATTAATACATTCTGTTAAAACGACGCATATAGAGTCGTTTACTATTAATCTCTGTGCTTTGAATATTGATTAGTAACACCCAAATCTTGCTTCCGCTAAACAATAAATTTAGGGGTGTTACAGGTGGTCACTCAATTCACTCAAAGTGTATCGGGTTTCCTATCATTCTAATCAAACGAAATCGCTCATAAAGCCAGTCATGCATTGCTTCTCTTCATAGGCTTGATCAAGAATCGGATCTCCACCACTTCAATGTGCTAATCATCCCAAGACATTTTTCGGGTTTTTAGTGATGGTAAAAGGGTTACGGAGGATGGTGAATTTTTTTATTTTATTTTTTTGGGAGTGAAAAACGGGATATTTTATTTAAACTTAGAAGTCCTAAAGCTATGAATTGAATTATCTATACACTCTTAAAACGGAAAACACAAACGAAGGAATTTTATTGGAAGAAAGGTAGCTTTTGGTGACTTTCTTCTCGGGAACGCACGCGAAGTTGAATGATTTTCTGAACAGGCATTCTTTTCGAGAGTTTTAAGCACTAAGCTTTATTCTATTTTTGTAGGACTTTTTCAACGATTTGTCTTTTCTTTTCTTTTCTTTTCTTTATATATTTTTTCGAGAGACCCTGGATACTTTGTCCTTTCGACATCTCATTTTTTTTCTAAGTTTTTCAGACAAGGTGCCAATTTTTCGCACCTGAATTTTTTTGCTTTCAATATATGACTTTTAACACACGCAAGATTTTTCTGAGAGAACGCAGAGTAAATGGGAGTTTTTGAGACAAGAGTAACAAGGATGTCTAAATAACGCTTTTCATAACTCCAAAACGTTCTAAGTTAAAGTTTTTGGAAAGGTAAGGGAAGGTGGTGAATGGTGGTTTTGAAGAAATGAAAGGTTAAGGCTCAAAGGGTTTAACTAGTGGATCTTCAACACTCACGAATGAGAGTTGGTCGGTTAAGCTTAAAAAAAAGGTTTGTGAAAAGTGGGGGTTTTAATCCTATGAAATGTCAAGGTCCTCTTACTGCACCTTCACCGCGTACGGTGCCCATTGGTGTGGTCTCGAAACGTATACCAAGAGCAAGTTCTAATTCAAAGCACATGCATCGGCACACACATCAAATGAAAAAGTGAATCATTAAAGATAAATGCTTTTATTTGGCTCAAGTACCTCACTGCAACAGGGTTTGTATGTGCCTAGCCGTGCGATGCTCTTGAGTTAACATTTCATTTTTAAAGAATTCGTGTCTCAACTTATCTTACTTTCTAAAGCAATTTAATTAATTTCTGACAAATTTATCTTTCCCAAAATTATTTAGAGTCAAAAAATTTAGCCAAAATGAGGTTTTTTGAAAATTTAAACCAACTGAATGAGTGAAACTTTTCACTGTCGAAGTTAAGCTTATTTTTAAGAAAGTTATGCTTTGGACAGGCAATCAAAGTCAAAGAATATGGTATATCATACCGTGTATCCCACACTTAGAGGAACATTGTCCCTAATGTTCTCAAACTAAGTCTACAAATTCTTCTTATGAGAGAAGAATCCCACACTTAAAGTTTGATAATATTTCGGAACTCTATTTCTAAGTTGGTTTGATTTGTGTAGGGTTTGGAATCCCACACTTAGAATTTAAGCATGATGGGATAACGGAGAGATATAGTTGATGAAAGGAAATCACTAAGAAACTGAACGAAAAACTCCCCTATAAAGAAAGGACTGAGATGTGTGTTTGAAGATTCTGATTCAGCTGGGTAGTTCAATAGGCTCGGGTTAGGATCTTTGCGTGATTTGCGCGTCATTTCAGATTCTCCTTGGGGAATTTTCATCACAATTCACTACTCTCTTTTATTCTCAAGTAACCTAAAAATTAAACTAAGAAGAACATAACATAAGTAAATGATAGATAAACGATACCGATAAGATAGATAGGTCTAACCAGATCACAGGTTGGAACCATAATAAGTGTGCAGCAGTAATAATACAGTCATCCCAAATATCTACTACTAATAATAATATTATACAGTCATCCAACACAAATAGTAATAATAAGAGATGATAAGATCAAGGGTGAGAAGGATCCTGGTCGGATGGTGGTCCGTGAGCTGGAGGAGGCATGGAGCTGTAAGGTGCAGGTCACGAAGCAGAGTGTTGTCCACTCGATGCTATGCGGGAGACTGAGGCTGAAGAACTGCGTTGTCTGCCTGATGCTGATGGCTGGATCGGGTACAAATGAAAGTTGGGATCTAATCCCATCTCAGCTATCTCATATGATCCAAGAGATGCACCATGCATCGAATACGGTGGAAGCTCAGAGGATGGCAATGGGTTGGTGTTATGCATCCTGGTGAATCCTGAAAAAGTAGGCAAAGCAGCAGTAGTCATATCTGGCATGAAGTCTCTCTGTACCTGTACCTGTTCGTCAACATGCATGTCCTTTCTATACCCTGACTGAGGTGAGTCTGTCTCTGAAGATGTATCTGATGTGGCTGACTCAGCAGGTCTGGGATGGGTCATGGCACGGGAAGATGGCTGCCCAATGGTACGTGGGATATGCGGCTCATGTGGTGTGGTGGTGTGAACAGAGAATACCGGCTCAGCTGCAGGTGTAGTCTTGGTACGGCAAGCACGAGGGATATCTCTGGGTATGGTGTGAGTGGAAGATGTGGGTGGTATGGTAGTGCTGGGTATGGTGGTGGTGAATGGTGACATGGAGAATGGGTGGAGTGGCATGGTGTTATATGATGGTGGGAGTGGGCAGCATACCCAAGTAGGTAGTGCAGGCTGTGGGAATCCAAACTCATGAGCTAAGTATGTGTCCTGAGTATGATGCGAATTAAGCATGCCAAGCATGCCATACATAAGCTCTGATGATACCGGATCTCCCCAGTTGAAGACTTTGGCAGGTGGGATTAGTGGACTCTCTGCCTCTACAACCTCGGTCTCTCCCTCCTCTTGCTCGTGTTCAACAGCAGTCCTAGCCTGACGGTGGACCGTGCTGTCATCAAACTCAAACCTAACTCTCCTGCTCCTCGGGGGTCTCATGAAGACTCCCGGTATAACATCACCATCCTTCCACTTAATTTGTCCCGCATCATCCTTCTCCAATAACCAAACTTTGACTATATAATTGATGTTATATGGTTTCGACTTCTTGTTCCTCACTGATGTCAAACTACCTAGCACCTCCTTAGTCAATAGCCCCATACTCTTAACTAATTTGGTGATCACGGCTCCCATATAAGAAAACTCTGACTCAGTGAGGATCCTTTCAGCAACCAAATAAGCAACGTTTACATGCTCCTGCTCAACAATAGTCTTATTAATCTGCAAGTCTTTCACTCCAACAGCCCCTTTTGTCTTTCTTTTCCCCCGGATACTACAAGCAATCAGATTGTGGAGTACTTGGTGGTGCTTGTCAAGAAAAGAGGTGGCTTTGACATTAGATTGAAATCGACTCCCAGTCAACTCTGACCATATAGCAGTGTGGTCTCGTTGCTTGACCTCTCGGTCTGCTTTTAGGAAGAATGGTGTAGTCACCTGATACTCAGTGTACAGCTCCAAATGTCTCGCAAAGGTGGCTAAGGACATGTGATGTGGGTTACCCAGGAAATTAAATCTGATCATCCTGTCATCATTAAGCTTGTCGATCATCTTGTCAAACTGGAAAGTAACCATAACTTCTGTAACTAGCTCGTGATAGACAGTCTCTTTAATCTCAAAAAGATTCTTCCAGGCACGCAGATTTCTCTTTCCCTCCTTAAACTGAATCAATCTCTCAAATCCCTCCTTTAAACCAATCTCAGCCAACTCCTCCCAAACTATGTATCTGTTTTCCCCAAGCTGATGTGTTAACCAAGTCTAGTACAATTCCCTTTTCTATGGATCTTTTATGGAACGCTTGATATAAGAGGGATTGTGGCCATCTGTCAATAAGAGAAAAACAAACAACATAAGGAATTACAAAAGATCATTACAAGCTTATGGACTAAGTCATATTCCATATTTTTAATCGAAAATTGAAAATGTGGGCTTTAGAATATGAGCAGTCCATAAACCTGTTAATAACTAGTAATAATCCCAATCTCAATTTCCAACCTTCTCAAGAAACTTTGGTTCATACAAATAGGCTTAAGTCATAACATTTTCTAAGCAAAAAGTTAAAGACTAGTCAACCACATAAGCATTTTGTAAGTCCGTATGTATTAGGATTGATAACGAGGTTATCTTTAGGTATTAAGGTGCGGAATCCCTTAATACGATGTTTACGGATTGTAAACGGTTTATTTCACAAATATTAGTGAAATCAATTACTATTAGTTTTGTACTGATTAAAACCAATGTTTATCTATCAATACCTAGCTCTTAGTATGCTTAGAATGTCTCTGGAAACACAGAAATTTCGTATGGGTTTTATGGCAAAAGTTAATTAGGTTTCAAACCTAATTTGTTTATAAACTCGTCTCGGTTCGCAACTTATGGGCTCTGCGATCCGACTCGGTTCGCAGCCCAAGTTGGCCCAGCGAAACCAGTTAGTTCACCTCGCAAACCTGCCCTGCGAACCCAACTCAGTTCGCATCGCAGGTCCTTGGTCAACATTTTTGAGTATTTAACATTTAACTCTAAAATGTTTACCAACCGATATATTCATTACAATTCAAAACCAATTTACAAACTTGATTACAATAATCTCTAGTACTATTACAAGCTAGATCTGTTGTCACAATAACATGTCCCAACAGACTCCCCCTTGACAATAGCTCTAGCATCTATGTCTTAAAAAATGTCTTTGATCTACTTGTAAATTTTACTCCAAGCATACATCTTCAGTTTAATGCAAGTTTTAACCATCAGCTGATAATCTCTTCCTAAATCTCCCCAACCTTCAATAGCAGTGATCCTGTTCTTGTATAACATCAACAGATCATTCTTGGAAAGATTCACTAAGTGTCGATGATCATATATTCTCAAAAGTTCTTTTTCTCCATCTTCGACTTCATCATCAGCTTCAAAAACCACAGCTTCACCAGTTCCAGCTTCTACATGCCATCTCTTCATATTTCCCAGAATATCCTGAGGCATAAGCTTTAACGGTATCTGCTGTACACACTTAACTGCTGGATAAATCTTTTTACGCAGTCGTCTTCCCGTTCTTTGACTTCTTTCATTCAATTTAATAGTTTTTCCGACTCTTGGCTTAATTCTTTCAAACTTCATTGACCAACCCTCAGTCTTGATTACCCTTTCGACATATCTTCCATAGGGATCATTACTAGGGTTCTTCATTTCCATTCTAGCCAAGTTTCGTATTTCAAATCTAGGTAAAGAACTGAAAACTGAAGGCTTTCTTTCAAAGTATTAAACCCCGTCATACCTTTTAATTGCAAAAAGCTTTAAATCTGCGTCATAATACCAACCGATTATACCTTTCTTAGGTACTCGCTTTCCAGTAATATCAATTTCTGATATCGCAGTCTTCACCTTTTTCTTCTTCTCCAAAGGCTTAAAGATAGGATTATCTTTATGACAATCAGGAAAATCTTCTTCAAAATCAGAATCAGTTGATTCATTCAGATATTCATCTAAATCTATAACTCTTTCTCCTTCTTCATCCTGAATAGTCACATTTGTCCTTGAAGGATTTATGATATGTTCATCTATATTAGCATCAAGATCAACACCTTCAACCAACCCAATATTGATAACAGAAGTCCAATCTTCAGGAGGTACAAACTCACCTTTCTCTAGATCATAATCAACTTCCGCTTCAACTTCATCGACAATCTCAATATCAGAATCACTTTCAACATTCTTTTTTGTGATCATATTAAAGAACACGAATTAGATAATATAATATAAATTCTTTCATTGATTTCCCTGAATCAATCTAAGAATTTTCTTTATTTATCTCAATCGTATAATCACATTTAATCATTAATCTTATATACTTTTAATTTGTTATAAAAATATCTCAAATTCAAATCTTATATAATTTTTACTTGTTATTTATAAAATCACAAGTCTAAATCTTATCAACGTAACTTATATACTTACAAAACATTAATCTTTAAAAGATTATAAATAATATTACAATTAATCTAAGATTACAAAAGTATATCAGTTTCAAATACAAAATATAACTACTTCTCACTAGCTCCACTCCCACTAGCACCAGCACTAGCACCAATACCAGCAGACTCAGACTCCCCCTGAAGTGTAGCTTGCTCACTAGTCTTTGAAGGACCAGTCGGCTCACTATCTTTATATGCACTGGGATCATCATCTCTGTCATGTCTCCTTTTCAGCTTCAGCTCATCTTCTTTGCACACTGCCTTATAAACCCTAATCTCCCCCTGAGCTGACTGTTCCTGATGTAAACTCAAAACAAGTTCTTCTAAGTTGTCAAGCTTCAGGCGTTGGGCAGTGCAGTCATCAAGCAGTGTGTTATGAATCTTCATCAATGTGCGATAAGACTCACTTACAGTGACCAACTGCTGTGCTAAAGAAAGATTCTCAGCTAACAACCGTGGAACCGATCCCGTCAATTTCTCTAACTCCTTTACCCTAGACTCTAAGGATGTAATCCTTTCAGCATCAGTCATAGGAGTTACTAGAATCGTCGATGGTCCAGGCGGTGTCACCGAAGCAAGAAATGACTCACGAGTAAGCGGTGGAATGGCCTGAGTCAAGGCAGTAGTAAGAAGGCCAGCTGCAAAACGGCTTGCCTTGGTCGTAGGAAACTGTGCAGAACGCACCAATTCCACAACCCCTTCTTTGATAGTCTTAGAAACCGATTCTTGTGTCGGTAACTCTGTCCTTAGCTCAGCCTATTAAGATAGATACAATTATATAAAGAAAAATAATTATTACAGATTATTCTGTCTCAATTTCTTACGTAATTATATAACACTTGTAGTACTAAACGTTTATCTCATACCTCAGTCGGTACATATACAGGTTCAGAAACCACCGGTGTCATCAACTCCACCTGTGGTGTATCTAGAGAAACTGTTACAGAATGAACTGTCTCAGTTTAACTCCTGATAAACAACAAGTTAAAATTATCTAACTTTAAATTAAAGATTTAAAATTTACCATCTCTAATGGTCAAAGTCCTCGAACGCTTACGGCGTTGAGAAATAAGAAGTGTATCTTCTTCCTCAGGACCTTCATCAAGAATATTGAAGTCTGGGTCGACTTCCTTAGCCTTCCTCTTCTCCTTCAGAGCTGGATCTGGAATCATCCTAGATCGATATCTAATATAACCAGCATCTGGTGGTGGAGAAGGAGTACTATCATCATCATCTGAAGCCGACTCACCATCACGGCCTCCAGATGGACCAACATCAGAATCCTAAATTTTAAACATATTAAACATTTATGATTAGCTAGTAGCTCTATCATACAAGTTCTATATATTTTTATGATTAATCTGATAATTACCTTAGAAGGTAAACCCTCAGATCCATCAAGCTATCCCTGCTCACCCTCAGGTCGAGTGACCTCTGGGTCTGCAGTCTCAGCTCCCTGATCATAATGATATTTATATTTTATAATCAGAAACATTATCTAATTAACTAAATATCTATAACATTTGCATCATATAATAATATTATAATTATAATATAACACCTAATTACCTATATTACTATATAATTATAAAATTTACCTCAGGTGGTGCAACATACTGGTCAATAGCCTGTAAAACAGGATCAATAGCATCATCATGCTGTACTAAAACCTCCTGCACAACCTGTGCAGCAACCTCTGCATCAACCTGTTGTCCCGGATGTTCTAAAACGTCATCCAGAAGCTCTTGTGGATCTTCAGGAATAACCACATCAGCAACAGGCGCAGCAGCAGGCTCAACATCTAACCACCCATCATTGGCTGGAGCCACATAGTGCTCATAAAGAAGATATCCAAATAAATCAACCGCTTCCGGCTTCACTACGTCTGAACGTCTTGAGGAGTTGAGAAAACAAGCGTTGCATGTATGCAAGTTGACTCGATCAACAAATCGATCCGGAGCAACTGCTGGCATATCAGGAATGCAGTGATGAACAATGAGCATACAAAATCGTGGATAGATCAAAAACTTCGATCTAACTGCTCCAGTGATCTGACCGATAAAAGAACCGAAGATATAAGAAGAAAAATTGTATGGTTTGTTATAAACCAGGGACAGTAGCCCAGAAAATAACTGAGGGCTGAGCTCATCGTATCCTCCCTTCTTGTTACCGAAGATCGTAACAATGATGTGGAATAAGAATCTCCACTGCCCTAAAATGAACGCCTTGATGAATTGACGTCCACGTCTGGGACCAGAATATCCCATTCTGCCCAAAGCTCCCTCGATAAAATCCGCCGAGTAAGCAGATGGACCAGCTTCCTGCTCTACAGTGCCTAATCGCAAAATCTGGCATAGATCATCAGCAGAGAAGACAACGGGATGTTCATTAACCCGTGTTCGGACAACCGGAGGTTTAGCCGCAGCATCGAACTCAATATTGTCCCAGAACTGGGTCAATATATTCTGAGATATAGAAGGTGACTCTGTAATGGCATATCTAATCCTGGATCGTGCCAAAAACGTCAAGATCTCGGTAAATCGCTCAGCACCGCGCTCACTGGTGTCGAGACTCACCAGGATGTTGTGACCAGGTGCAAAAGCTCTATCCGCCATATCTATTATTATAAATAACACAAATGGCAATTAGCATTAACTAACAAACATTAGTTAATTTAAACTTTAACGTATTATGATCGTATGATCATCAAACATCTAAGTTTACTATTAACTAACAACGTAATCTACAAACCTTAATTGAACAATTAAACAAAGTTAAATTTTCAATTTTATTTGTTAAATTATATTACATTCGTTAGTTATAAAAGAAAGTTTGAGTAAATATATCGCCGATTAAATATCGGGATACGCCGCTCGACTTCGCTATGAGTTGGAAGACTTTCGATATTAATTAACCCAAAAGTTCTAAATTATTACATATATTTAACTTATTAACGAAAGTTCATAAGTCTAATCATGTAATAAACGATTAACTTGTCAATTATTTGTAACCACAAACTTCTCAAATCGAAAACAAGTTATATATATAAAAAATATTTACGTAAACTAAATATTAATTAAATCAAACATTTAGTTTACAAAACATTTGAAAAATTAAAATTTACAAAATTCACTTCGCTTCGCAAGACACCTATGCGAAGTGAATTTCATTTCGCAAAGGTTAATACAAGTCAAACAGTCTCAACTCACTTCGCCATTATTATCTGCGAAATGAAGTTCATTTCGCAGAATAACCTGCGATCCTAGTACTGACTTCGCAAAAATATGTTGCGATCCGAACCCAAATATTGAGTTCGCTTCGCAAGAATGCTATGCGATCTGAGTTGTCACTTCGCAGAAGTGGTCTGCGATCCGAACTCAAATATTGAGTTCGCTTCGCAGAATCAAGCTGCGATGCGAATCCGAAATCAAGTGATTTACGTCTCTTCGCAGGAGCGGGTTGCGAAGTGAGTGTGAATCTCACTTCGCAGACGCAACTGTTTTGATTTTCAAACCCAAACCCATGAGCATGTAAAGTTAAAAGCAAATAACTGACACAATCATGTTCGTAATACCTTGAATAACATTTCTCAATAGTTTCATGTTTTATAATACATCAATTAACATGTAATTCATGTAAAACTAAACCGAAACCTATGAAATCCGAAAACAAGCAATTACGAATGAAATACACGGTTAAAAACTACAAGATATACCTCTTTAGATGCGTAATCAAAAGTTGTATAAGAAACACGAAGTGAAAATCCCTTCCTCTTCCTAGAAAATCAAAAATTAAGTGAAAGTCAATCTGGGTTCGCGTCGCAATCAAGTTCGCCTCGCAGAGGAAATTGGGTTCGCTTCGCAGAATGGGTGTGCAATGTGAGAGTTTGACTCATTGACTCGCCACTTTTATACTCTAAACTCACCTCGCAACGTTGACTGGTCAACTTCGCAGTTTTGACCAAAATTGCGATTTTAGCTTAAATATAAATTGGACTTTTATTAATTTTTACTAGTCAAACATATTAACTTCCCATTGCGTTTTTGTCACATTTATTCAAACACGGAACGATAAAATGTTATAAAACTTAATTCCAAAGGATAACACAATAAATAAAATCCAAAACTTTATTGAATTATAATAAAATAGAGTTTTACAAAATTAAAATGTAAACAAAAATACTAAGCAAAAATTAATTCTATGCTTAACTGATTAAGAATTATCTGCTTAGGGATCATATTAGAAAGAATAAGCAAAACTTAATTGATTTTTAATAAGTCTAAGACGATTGTTAATATTCATACCTCATGAAATTCATATAAGCACAATAAAATTGCAACTATAACCAGTAATAAACTTATATTTATAAAATTATATCTTATTTATCTTTATCCACACGATATAACACATTGTTGAAAAATAACTTAGAATTTCTTTAGAACTTATTCACTAAGGTGAATGTTCAAAGGTCATAGACAGATCAAGACGATTATCGATATTATGATCCACATAAATAAATTATACACAGATTTCTAAGCAAACTTTTTATTGTTAATGTGAACAATATCTAGTGTTTTCTACTATACAATATACTGAGAAACTCAAGTACAACTCATGACACTGTATCCTATTCTTATAAGGTAGAAGTTACTAAATGATGTCCTTTAGAAGCATATAACGTACACTTGACATTTGATACTTTGTATCTTTCATATGTAAGGTAGAGGTTACTAAATGATGCTCTTTAGAGACATATAACTCACTCTGTAGTCTTTTAAGACTTTGTATCTTTTTGTTTTAGATAACAGTGCATGAAAATACTATCATTTAACAATTAAGACTTGAGTCATACATGGTATAGCAGTTTCACAAATGATAAGACACATGCATTTAGAATTTCTTAAACGCTCAGAAATCCTAGCAGAATCTGCCTATCAATATATCGTATGATGAAGCTGACTAGACTAAAGTTATTCTTATCACTTATGAAGTATGAGACGGGTTATTATCAGTGGATATAGGTGTATAATAAGATAAATATAAGTCCATTTCTAGTTAAGATCGTTATCTTAGAGTGACCTATAGGAATCTATTAACACATCATACTTAATACTTAAGGTATTATTCTTAAGCTTATTCTCCTAATGTACTATCATCTCCCAAGTTTTTGCAAATAAAAACTTAAACAATTTCTAAAAGAACTCCCGTTGTTCTTTTATTGGAAGCGATTCCCCTAAGATAACAAGCAAATGAATGCCATACCCCCCCCCCCCTTTTTTTTTTGAATAGAAAGACTTAAGCTATTACATTTCCTTTGGAAGACTAGTTATTCTGGATTCTTCATTCCGTTCAGTTGAACCAATATCTCAAAACGATTCCTATCAAAAGCTTTTGTGTACAAGTCTGCCAAGTTATCCAATGATGGAACCTTGACTAACTGTATAAGCTTCTTTTCAGCACAGTCTCTTATGAAATGATGACGAATATCAATGTACTTTGTCTTGCTGTGCTTTACAGGATTATTAGTGATAGATATGGTGGATTCAATGTCAATCATCATTGGAGTGTTGGTTAAATTTAAACCATAATCTCGCATTTGCTGTTGAATCCACAACACTTGAGAACAGCAGCTGCCTGCAGCAACATACTCAGCTTCACATGTAGAAATGGCTACTGAGGTTTGCTTCTTGCACTGCCATGACACTAATCTTCCTCCAAGGAACTGACATCCACCAGTTGTGGACTTTCTATTCTGATTGCATCCTCCATAATCAAAATCAGTGTAAGCAATAAAATCCAAGTTTCCTCCAATTGGATACCAAAGTCCCAGCTTTGGTTTCCCTCTTAGGTAACGAAAGATCCTTTTAGCTGCTTGCATATGAGACTCTTTAGGTGAGGCTTGATATCTTGCGCAGATACATACTGCAAACATTATATCCGGCCTAGATGCAGTGAGATACATTAGTGACCCAATCATGGCCCTATAAAGAGTAGGATCCACATCTTTGTCACTCGATGTATCCGGTCCAAGTCCATGATTTTCTGGAATAGGAGTATGATATATGCGTGTTTCATCCATCATAAAACGTTCTAACAGTTCATAGGTATACTTTGTTTGATGAATGAACATACCATCTTCTTTTTGATCAACTTGTAATCCTAAGAAGAAATTCAACTCTCCCATAGCAGACATTTCAAATCTTTTTTGCATGACTTTCTCAAATTCTTGACACATCTTTTCGTCAGAAGACCCATAAATGATGTCATCAACATATACTTGAACGAGCAGAAAGTCATTCTTTTTCCATTTAACGAAAAGTGTACTATCAATTGAACCTCTTGTAAATCCATTCTCAAGAAGGTACTTTGATAGTGTCTCATACCATGCCCTGGGTGCTTGATGTAATCCATATAGAGCCTTATTCAAGCGATATACTCTACCTGGATAATCTGGATCAACAAACCCTGGTGGTTGAGAGACATACACCAATTCTTGTACTTTGCCATACAAAAAGGCACTCTTAACATCCAATTGATACACTTTAATTTGCTTGTAAGTTGCAAATGATAAGAATACTCTTATTGCTTCAAGCCTAACAACAGGTGCAAACACTTCGTTGTAATCTATTCGTTCTTATTGATTGAATCCATGGACCACTAAACAAGCTTTATTGCGAGTAACAATTCCCTGATCGTCTCTTTTGCACTTAAAGACCCATTTAGTTCCAATAGGATACTCACCAGAAGGTAAGTCAACTAGCTCCCATACATTCAGTTTTTTAAACTGAGTCAATTCTTCTTGCATAGCTTCTACCCACGAGTTTTCTTTTAATGCTAGTTGAACATTTTTAGGTTCAACTTATGAGATAAAGCATGCATAAAGACATTTATTTGTAATCCCAGTTTCTTTAATTGAAATGTATAAGCTAGTATATTCAGAAGTTCTAGCTTTAGCTTGACTCCTGGTTAACATTGGAAGGTTTTGATCACCAATGATATTTTCCACAGGATGATTCCTACTTGTTCTAGTCACAGTTACAGGCTCAACAGGTATCTCATCATCCAAATTGGTACCAATCTCTTCCAATGGTGGCATATCCTCATCAGTACTGAACACCTCATCAGAAGTTATTCTTTCCCTCAATTCCCTTGTAGGAGTAAAGATATTATCTAATACCCTTTGAGTAACTTCTGATAACTTGTCTTGCTCTTGAGGTTTATCCACTGATGTCTCTTTTGAAGTACTAGCCGAGTGATTATTTGCAGACGTCCCATATGAAGAAGCATTCGATGTATGTGTCAGGTCTGTGTCCCCATCACCATACAATAAATGCTCTGGGATTTCTGAATTAACCACATAGTCACTTATAGGGACTTTAAATGACTTAAACAGATCTGAATAATCGAATTGCCAATCTAATCCCTTGTGTTTGTCATGAGTATAACTTGTAACTTCAATGATAAAGACAGTTTCCACACGACCAGTGACTTTATTGAAAACCTTCTTGTTTGGTGAATTAGGAATATAACCTAGGAAATATCCTTCGTCAGCCTTTTCTCCAAACTTAGGTTGATTGTTAGTCTTCAAAAGTGTGCATGAGACACCAAAGGGCTCAAATCCCTTCAAATTAGGTTTCTTTTTGTTCAGAAGTTCATAACAAGTCTTCTTATGCTTCTTAACAGTTAGTACCCTATTCAAGACATGGCATGCTGTATTCACTGCTTCTGCCCAAAAGATGACCGGAAGCCCTGAATCTGCAAGCATGGTTCTTGCTACCTCAATAAGAGTTCTATTCTTCCTTTCAGCAACACCATTTTGCTGTGGTTCATAAGGTGCACTGAATTGATGTTGAATTCCTTTACTTAAGCGATAGACATTCAACGTAGAATTTTTGAACTCTGTACCATTATCACTACGAATTCTCTTAACTCTCGTGTTATAGACATTCTCTACTAAATCTAAGAACTCCATAATCATTCCTGGAGTTTCATCCTTAGATTTCAAAAAGAACACCCATGAGAATCTAGAGAAATCATCTGTAACAACAAGACAATACCATTTGCCACCTATGCTTCTTTTGCTTATTGGGCCAAAGAGATCTATATGTAGCAATTCAAATGGCAAGGATATAGAGTTTTCTGTTTTGGACTTGTGTGGTTTCTTATATTGTTTTCCTTTCAAACAAGAAACACACCTGTCTTCAAACTCAAAACGTTTCTGTGGCACACCCAGAACTAAACCATTTTTGGTTATGTGATTCATTTTACGAAAGTTTAAATGTGGCATTCTCCTATGCCATAGAATAGAATCTGCTTCAGAAGCCTTGGATAATAGACATGTAGACTCCATTGAAGTATTTGGAACACCCATGTAATAGCATAGATGTCCTTCTTCCTTGGAGCCCTCATTAGTATCCATTCTTCGGGAATAACAAATCCCGGCTTCAGGACTAAGGCTTCCTTTTCATTAAAATGAATTGGATGAATTTTATCGTAGACCTGGGAAACACTCACCAATTTGTGAGTTAGTTCTTCAACATAATTCACATCTTCAAGAGTCAAAGTTCCATTTGAAACTTTTCCTTTTCCCGTAATCACTCCTCCTTTATCCCCAGCGAAATTTACTCGCTGTTTTAAACCACCTTTGAAGTCTTTCGGTAGACTTCTTTCTCCTGTCATGTGTCTTGAGCATCCACTGTCTACATACCACCAGCTGTCTTTGTTCACAGTTTGCTCCTGCACATGACATGTTGCACACAGTTAGTTTTCAAGAGGGACCCAAGCCATTACGGTCTTGGGTTATCCCTTATCATCTACAATTTGAACTTCCTTAAAATAACCATAACTATTCCCATCGGGAGTCTTGGTGACATTTACTAGAGGTTGAGATTGTTGATGATTTATAGTCTTATGCCTGTGAGGAGAGTGAGTGGAAAACCTCCTAGGCATTTGACTGTTTTGTTGTGCATGAGAGGTAGAACCATTCTCATATTGACTATGGTTTCTACTTGGTGTTCTAAACCTTGAGGGTGTCTTATCTCTAGATTTATTGACAGAATTATTACTTTGAGGATAAGGTCTCTTAGGTTTAGGTGGAGAGACACTACTAGTGTTGTCTCTCTTCAACATGTTCACAGGTTTGCTTCCCAAACCAGGTTTAGCACTAGGCCTGTCTACATGTTTTGGTTTCTCGTTATTCACAGGCTTATGAATTGCTTCCAACTTCTTATTAGGACAACAAGAAGCCACATGCCCCTTTTGATGGCATTTGAAGCAAGACATCTCCCTACGTGACTTAACATCTTTTGCCTTAGTTTCAATCTGAGTCTTAGATACTAAAGGTGAATCATTATGTTCTTTAATAAGCTTATCATCTACTTTGGCATCATTCAACATTCCACCTGATACAAATTGTACATTGGTGAAACCTGCTATCTTACCAATTTTAGATGATTGTTCTTTAGGAACATCCTTCTGTATCTTAGAGACATCAGATTCTACGGGTACATTAACATCAGAATTAGCAGTTGCATAATCATCTCTAGGTCAACATTAGTAGTAGTATAATTAGCATTAAAAGGCGGAGGTACATCACTATAGCCTAAGCCAGTCTTGTCCTTTACACTACGTTGAGCATCAATTATATTGTCCATAGTTAAAGAAGAAGTTCTATAACTTTCAAACTTACGATTAAGCTCAACTAACTTGACCTTAGATTCAGCTAATTCTTTGTCCTTGTCAGCTATTCCTTGATTTAAGTCCTTTAGGTTTAAATAAAGATCATCTATTGTCACAGATTGTTCATTTATTGTGTTCCTAAGTACAAACTTGTCAGATGTGTAGGACTTAATCTGTTTCTTAAGGTCTAGCTTGTCCTCACTTAATCTACGTACATCAATTTTGGCCAGTTCTAGTTCAGATGTTAAAGCCTTATGTGATTCAGCAAAGACATTAACCTGGGCTTGTAAACTAGTCACTAACTGACATACATCTATTAGTGTAGGAACATCAAGACATACCCGTTTCTTTTCAGTTTGGAGTTCAGCCATTTGTGCAACAAAGTCTTCTGGACATAGATCTTCAGTTGATCCCAAGTCCAACACATCATCTTCAACTGCCAGCACCTTTAAATCAGGAATCTTCATTTGATAATCCTCAGCAGTAGGCATGTAAGATGGTGTCTCCTCAGTCTAAACTGGATCTTCAATTTCAGCCATTAGAGCTTCTTCAGACAAAGCTCTCCAGTCATAAGAACCATCCAGTTGTTGAACGACCAAGGCTTTAGAAGACAGAGAAGCACTTGGTTTTTCTGGATTTGCAGATTTCTCAGTTTTGGATCTTTGACATTCCCTAGCAAAATGTCCATAACCTTGACAGTTAAAACATTTTACTTTGGATTTATCAAACCCAACTTTATTTCCCACCATCTTTCTTCCAGTACGCTTTAAGAAATTTTTAACTCTCCTTGACACCATAGCAAGTTGCCACTGAAGATCCATTTCTTCAAAGTCGTCGGGGTCTACCTGAACATAATCCTCATCAAAAGTAGCTGGATCATTGATCTTACCCTGGATGTAATTTTCATATGAAGCAACAAATGAAGCAAGAACTGAAAGTTGTTGTTCAGCGGATTTCACACTCATGGGCATTTTGCGATGCTCTTGAGTTGACTTCCCAGTTGTCTTGCTTTTTGCTTCACCACCGGATGAGCTTATAAAGCATAAGTCTTCAGATAATATTTCACCAGTTACTCCAGTATCACCAACTAGTAAAGCAGTGGTCGAACTAGAAGAACTGTTAGAGATAGTTGTTTTTCCATGATAAAGCTCAGGATCCTGTACCTGATCAGGATCAATATCTCTAGATCTTTTTGTAAAATCATATCCCCGGAGCTTGTCAATTGCCTGCTCCAAAGACATAGCTGCATAACGCTCATCGTTATCTTTAAGCATAACTCCATACATTTTCCATTTCGAAGGAAGACCCTCAATAAACTTGTCAGTCTTCTCCGTATTAGAATAGGTAATGTCGTGGTCATCTAGCTCACTTAACAGATGGTAATATCGGGTGGTATATGCATCAAGATCTTCACCTTTCATAGCTTTGAGAACTATGAATTGTTTCTTTAACAGATTACATCTACCTGCCTTAACTTAAGGACTTCCATCACACCTTTTCTCTAGAGCTTCCCGTAGCTCTTTAGCGGTATGAAAAGACTTCAACTGATGGTTGATTTCTTTTGGAAGACTCATTTTAATTGAAGAATGAGCTTTATTCTCAATTTGATAATCCTTCTTTTCTTCATCAAGAGTATAGGTAAGTGCTACTGTCTTACTACCAACCTTAGCAGAAGGTGCAGTATATCCATTCTTAATGCACATCCAAATAGACAAGTCATGGAACCGACAGTGTGATTCAAATCGGTCTTTCCATCCATAGTAGTCTTCAAGTTGGAGCAATTTAGGTGGAACATTAGATTTCCCAACCTCATGATCCATCTCAATCATCTTACTTATGTCAGACATTGTTGCAAATTCCAGAAATTAACAAATAAGCAGAATGCTCAGATCGCAGGAACTCAGTTCGCAGAATGAACTCGGTTCGCAGGGGAGAACTCGTTCGCAGAAAGAACTCAGTTCGCAGGGGAGAACTCAGTTCGCAGAAAGAACTCAGTTCGCAGGGGAGAACTCAGTTCGCAGAGAAGAACTCAGTTCGCTTCGCAACTCAGTTCGCAGAACAAACTCAAATCGCAGAATCTCAGTTCGCCGATTCAGTTTGCTTCGCAACTCAGTTCGCAGAATCGGCTGAAAACCCCCAAAAACGAAAATTTTAAGTTTTTGAACGTCTAAACCCTAAGATTACGGACGTAAACAAACCCAAAAACTTTCAGAGTATGATTTTGATCGTTTTTACGCAACAAATTACGTACTAACAATCCCAAATCAACCGTTATTATCCGAATAACCTCGAACCTACGCGTATCTAGCCGTAGGCTCTGATACCAATTGTAAGTCCGTATGTATTAGGATCGATAACGAGGTTATCTTTAGGTATTAAGGTGCGGAATCCCTTAATACGATGTTTACGGATTGTAAACGGTTTATTTCACAAATATTAGTGAAATCAATTACTATTAGCTTTGTACTGATTAAAACCAATGTTTATCTATCAATACCTAGCTCTTAGTATGCTTAGAATGTCTCTGGAAACACAGAAATTTCGTATGGGTATTATGGCAAAAGTTAATTAGGTTTCAAACCTAATTTGTTTATAAACTCGTCTCGGTTCGCAACTTATGGGCTCTGCGATCCGACTCGGTTCGCAGCCCAAGTTGGCCCAGCGAAACCAGTTAGTTCACCTCGCAAACCTGCCCTGCGAACCCAACTCAGTTCGCATCGCATGTCCTTGGTCAACCTTGGTCAACATTTTTCAGTATTTAACATTTAACTCTAAAATGTTTACCAACCGATATATTCATTACAATTCAAAACCAATTTACAAACTTGATTACAAGCTAGATCTGTTACACAATAACATGTCCCAACACATTTTAGATTTAGATTTTTACCAAAAGCATAAGTTATTACTTCTAAGTTCAAACCTTAATCATGTAATTACCTTAAGGTGGTGAAAATAACCTATCCTTATGAACGGATGCAAACTAGTATGATGTCGGATTTAACAAGTAAGAAAGTTTGACCATATCACAAGTATTGCAAATCAAAGTTTCCTAGTTGACCTTTTTTAGACACGTGCGTTTTTAGATTGAAATACTTTAAAATGGTTATGGCATTCTTAAACATAGACACTACCTTGATTTTTAAAGATAGGTAATTAAAGTAGTAATACCTATTTGAGATTTGCCATAATACTTTAAAGATACAATTTGAAACCGCAAGTTTTGACCTTTATGGCAAATTTGGTCATTAGGATGCTAGAAATCAACCATTTGACTTTCAAAAGTCTTATTAACTCAATATGTAACGAAATCATGTTTCTTTAAGTCATCAGCTAAATCCATAGCAATCCTAACTTATATTAGCGAATCAAAGTAAGTCAATAACATCAATTTAAGTCAAAGCATCATTTAACCAAGAGTTTTATCTCAAAATGGTGACGTTTTAACCAAAGTCAATGCTTTATGCTTACTTTAATTTACTAACTTGACCAAAACTCGCATTTAACCTCTAATGAAGCAAATGAATAAGCTATAATAATTATATTAAGCATCAATCAACTATCAAACAACTTATCATAAGCAATTTAATCATCAATTTGGTCAAAATGGATCAACTAGTCACAAAAAGTCAAACAAAGTCAACTTTCAAAGTCAAAGTTTAAATTTCTTCAATTAAACATGTAATGCTAGTTCCTACATCATTATACAACACTACTAAGCAAGAATCAAAGGCTACTTTTGCAATGCAACCTATAAATCATCACTAACTAACTTGAAACCCTAGGTTTAAAAAGTTAGAGAATTTTGGTGTTTAGGGGTTGAATCTTACCTTGATTTAGATGAAATGATGTTAGGGATCACATATATATGCAAATGATGAAGGAATGAAGCTTGATTTGGTTAACAATAGAGGAAAATGGTGGTTTTGGTGGGTGTTGGGGGTGACCAACGCAAGGGAAGAGGGAGAAGGGGAAAAAATGATTTTTTGTATTTTTTAAAATAATAAGTAGCCTTTTTACCATTTTACTATCCCCCCCCCCCTTTTTACCATTTGTGTTTAATTAATATAACAAGTGTAATTACTAGGTATTTTAGGAAATTAAAAACCTTAGCCAAATGTTTTTAGCAAAAGTTTAAAATTCTGCGTTTAGCTGCGTGCAGCAAAAAGACTTGTTTTATTTAGAGGCTCAAGCTCATTTACCATAGCTGCAACATAACGATTAATAATGGTTTGTGAAACTGGTTGATAATCGGTGCAAGCAAATAGATTCATGAGGAGATCTATTTCTGATAATAGCTTTCGCTCTTGCTCTCAATATCGTGTGAAGAAACCATCTTCCTTTTGGGTCGGAAAACGGTAGAGAATACCTACGAGTATGTCTATCCTTACGATGGCTTCCCTTTGTTCAACTGAGTAAGGAAAATCAGATATATTTAAGTGTAAGGCAAATGCTTTACATACATCCAATCTACTATCAGGATCAAAAGAGTAACCAACATATCGGATTTCATCACCATCTGAATCTTTCGGTATTTCCTTATCAACAACACGATAAATGGTGTACGAAGGTTCTGGTACAAGGTATATAAAAACTGGGGATTTTGGAAGATTCATGAATATCCTCTTTCCTTATGGGGATCCGTTCTTCATTGGATGAGGAACGAAAGGTTTGAGGGTTTTCAAGAATATTATCGACAAAATCAGGGAATCTAGAGAAGTTTTCTAAGGGGTATGAAATCTCAGGTGCAGGTAAGACCTGATAGCTTGGAATGCTGGACACAGAAGTTGAAATCTTCTATTGAGATTCATGGATTCCTAAGTCAAGATCTAAGAATTTCCCTAAGGTTTTAGAATCGTCGTTTGGGCTATCGGAGGTTTTTTCGGGTGATTTTGATGAGTAGAAGTTGGATTCCAACTCTTGTTCCAAGTGGTCGAAGAACTCAGCATCGTCCATGGCCGTCATTTCTTCGATCGTCTTGTGGGCGGTTGGAGAAATGGGGCAAGAAGGCGGCGAATCGTAGAAGTATATTTTTGGATTTTTCATTTATTTTAAACTAATTTATTCTAAAGAAAGTAACTTTCGAATAAGTTTGGTGAAACCTAAGCGAAAAGGATCTCCTAAAGGCTAATTTATCTAAGGCGACTTTAGAATTGCAACGCTCTACGATTCCCCTGCAGCGGCGCCAAAAACTTGATAGCGCCCGAACAGTCAGGTTTTCGAAGCTCTCTCCTTGTGAAAGGGGAGAGCCTATCCCCGTCGTCAAGGGACTGACCGGACAGTACCGAGCGCCGATCGGTGGAAGTTTTAAATTTATAAAGAGTTGGGGCTCAACTTATAAATACTACCTACTACACAGGGTGAGTAAGCAGCAAGTATAACTCGAGGTCGTTATTCAATCCGAGTGAATTGAAATGAAGTTTGGGCCACAGATAAAGTTCGCTATTAGGATAGGAGTTGTGTAGATAGGTACGTTTTGAGGGTTTTGGTTTTCTTAATTAAATTATTAACTAGAGACGGATGAGTAAAAATAGAGAAGAATCGGTAGCTAGGTAGACAGATAGAGAATTGCGGCTGTTGAAACTTCAATAATTAGTTGTGGGGTTGATGTTTATTATAAAGATAATTGGGGACATTTTTAGTCAACAGACAAATGTATTACGGGTTTAAACACTAGGACCCTACTTATTTAGTTATAAGTATGTCACGAGACCTAGGTTATCGTGGTTCTGATCAGGACAGGCTGCTCAACCCCTCACACTGTCTTTTGGACAAGTGACCCTTGAAGGGTGCAGGAATAAGGTAACAGACTGCCATACTGGTAATCCTGACCGTTCTTAACACCTAAATGCACATGCCATTATCTAAATATGCTCAGATTATTAACCTGTTATTCTAAACTTTCAGTTTTGTAGAGTCTAGGGGTTTAAGAATCCTGAACCACTGCTAGGCTTGACTTTCATATCTAGACTCATTTCTTACGTTTTATTTGTTCAATTACTTCTATCATGATCTAGCCTCTCCTTTACCATCAGTCATTCGCCCCTAGGAACACCAACGGTGTACAATGCATACTCCTTCCACAGCTTGCTACCCTAGGTACCATTTACAGTGTACCGCACTTTAACAGTTCCACAGATCCTTTGTAACCAGGGATAGATTTGCGGTGTACTGTGATGTTTCCACAGCTTTACTATCCCTAGGTACAGGTACGGTGTACAGTGTCTAAGTGTTTCCACAGCTTTAGTACCAGAGGTAGGCATACGGTGTACTGTAACATTTCCACAGCTATATTGGTTCCTAGACCATATTCTAGGGTTTCTAAATAATCTACAGTGTAGGCACAAACGGCTCTTTCCGGAGCATAAGCCCAGTATTACAACCGGATTATAGTGACAGACACGGCTTCATACTATAATATAGATAACTTCCTACTGTACCTAGAGGTGATCAAGTTCTAAGCCTAAAGTAGCAGTCACGCGAAGGACTGGAAAGGGTGATCCATAGCTAATTCTAGATGCATGATAAGTTTAGATATAAAAAATATAATAATTCCCAATTATATGTTTTTAAAGATTAATTCAACATCATCCCTACGCCTAATTATCTACATTTCAATAACCGCAACAGCACACTACTCAATAAGCATGGCAATAACAATAACATACATCATACAATTAGGCAGAGATAATTCGGACATAGTATAAGTATGAAAAGATATCACCAGTAAATTAAGCAGAGCAACAGCTGGAAAAAATGCGTAGTCTTGCACCAAGAATGCTCCTTTACACCGTGATTACAATACCAGCTTCCTTCTCTCTCTAAATGCTAACCAACTAACTATCTATCTCTCTCTAGAGAGAGAAACCAAAACTAATTAACTAACTAAACTAACCTAGAGAAAGAATAAAAGTGTATGAAAATGAATTGTGAAGAAGTGAAGTGTATGAGGTGTGTTGAAATGAGAAGTTGAGCTTGGTATTTATAGGCAACGCACAGCCGTATCCGTAGACCATATCTTGAGCCTCAAATGCACAACTGTATCGCACAACCGTATCAAAATCTGATTTCTATCACCCAAATGCACCAATACGGCTGTCCTAGGGCAAATACGGTTGTCCTGGAGAAAATACGGGTGGACACCAACCGTATACGGCTAGTCCAGGCCGTATATGGCAGGACACAGGCCGTATACGTTCTATGTGGGCCGTATACGGCTTGTGTCCAACCGTATACGGTCTGGACCATCCGTATACGCCTGGGGACAGCCGTATGCTGGCTCTTCGATTCTTCGTTTCTTCGGACGGGCGTATCTTCTTTGTCGTTTATCCGTTTCGAGCGATTCTTGCGTCCATGGTTTTGTAATTTCCTACGGAACAAAACGACACTAATTAGAGGTCATAGTATGGAGCGTAGGTCATGGTTCATTAAAAAGAGTTAACGAAGGTGTGGTGGAGCAGTTTTGCTCAGTTTCTCACATTTTTATGCCATTTTTAGTGATTTTACAAACATCGACTCCGTTTTGACTTAGTTAACAAAATGTAATGAACAATGTCCTTTTAGGTGTGTTTTTTTGTTAACTTTGTGCCTAAAATGTGGAAGATAATTGATATCGCGTAAAAAGTCATGTTTTTACTACCGATATCTCTCTCTTTCTAGAACGATTCTTGGCATTTTAACTCAAATATAGCACAAATTAATGATATTATGCCAAGATGGTCAAAACAAGGTTGCACGATAAAAATCAAGCAAAACGGATGAAAAACGAAGATTTCACACACGTTTGAAGATTCAAGGCATCAAAATGAGATTTCACGACAATAGTGCCCATCACCAACATCCACCTGCTCCAAGATGTTCGTTTTCAAAATACGAATCCAACAGAAGAAGAATCAACAAAAACGGATAAAGAATGAAGATTCTACGCCCGCCGGAAGATTCAAATGATCCGTATGCAATATCTGGAGATAGGAGACATATTTTTGGGATTACTTTTCATCAAAGTCTTCGTTTTTGAATTACGAATCCAACGCAAAAAGCATCAACGCAAACGGGCGCAGAACGAAGAAGATACGCGCAAATCGAGCAACGCAGCGAAAGACGGCGCAGCGGGGCGGGTGGCAGCCAGCCGCCGCCGGCCAACCACCAGCCACCGCCAGCTGCATGGTGGGCAGTGCCGGCCGCCACCCCCCGTCTCTTTTCCGCTTTTTCGTACTTTCGCGTACCCGGTGCACCACATTTCGCTACTTTTTCGTACCCGGTGCACCACCTTTCGCTACTTTTTCGTACCCGGTGCACCACCTTTCACACCTTTTTCTAATGTGAGCCTAAGGATGCTAATGTGAGCCATATTTGGCCTATAAATACAGCCCCTAAGCCTCCATTTTGAGATGTCCCATATGTCTCAATATTTCTACATGTATTAGACATATTTCTCTTTACTTTCTCATTCTATTTTCTTACTTTAAAATTAGTGTTAGACTAATTGTTTAGAGTAGAACGAAAGCAAGGATCATATTGTAATCTTTGGTGTACGCTTGGAATTACGCTTATTAATTCAAGTCTATTCCTTCTCGCATTTTAATCCGGGTTCTTTCTATCTTATTCTATCTTAATTAAATATGTATACTTTAATTATGCTAGAATTAGTTTGTGCCATGATTAGCGAGTAGATTACTATTGTATTTGTTGTGATGTAGTTAGCATATATAATTGTGGGATGACTTTGAATATGTCGTGAAATAATATGACGGCCCCTATTCGACTGTTTACTTGGTATAGTGTTGGAAATGCTCTCAAGCAAAGTACAAATGCATGGAAGCCGGTTACGACCGAAGGTAGTTGTATTATGGATCGACGTTATAAAATGGATACTTCATGAACGGACTTATCTTACAATTTTAAACCTAAAACTTATATTCGTCTTTCGATTAACAAACGTGATTGTAACCTTGTAAAGAGGAGTCGCGAACCTTGATGCTTGGTCAATAGTTATCTATGTAAAAACTATGTTTTTAATTGTAACGTTATGCAAACATCATAAAATGCAACGTGATTACGTGGACTTGCCAAGAGTATTGTACACTTCCGATCACAATGTAATTATCATGTGAACATTGCGAAGCAATTAAATTCACAATTGAACCATCGGTAAACGATTAAATACACTGTGAATCAACATAGTATTTTCTAACATGGTCTGGGTTTAACTTTATGCAAAAAGCCGTCAGCATTTTAATTAGTGTTTTAATTAGATTAGTTTAGATTAGATTATAATAGGTAGGCTATAGGCTAAATAATCATTTACGAAAACCTAGGAATTTGTTAATTGTATTGAGAAAGACAAGTTTGAAATCTAAGTTACACTGTTGTTCTATCTTTTAATCACGAAACCAAAAGTAAGATACGTAAGAAACCTAAACGTTTTCCCTTGCTTATCAATTTTAAGTTTCATTAATAAGAATTGGTTAATAAGTCCGAACATAAATTCTAAGCTAGTTGTTTAATGGATTTGAAATCTTTATGGTATTAAGAACGGTTAGACTTGCTAATGACCTGCTACTCTATTCCTTCGCCCATGAGCAATTACGTTCAATAATACGGGTCACTGACTCCCTCACAGGAGAGTGTGGAGAGTTGAGCATCGTCTATCTAATCAGAATCATGACACCTTAGTTCCTCGTGACATATTAGTTGATAACCGACTAATAGGGAACTTATTGGTTATACCATTAGGCATTGAATCCACTAGACATATCCAATTTAGACAATCGTTTTTCCCATAAAAGTCATCATCCCACATTATTAGCTAACGAACTCACAACAAATACTACTTTTACTATCCGATTTATCATTACATTTTATTCGCTTTATTTAGTTTACTTAGTTAACTGAACCAAAACCCCCAACGTACTCTTTTAAAACCTTTACTAGAAAAGAAAGATTGATTGGATCACCTCCGTTTCAATTCAGTTTCTCTTTAAGAACGACTCTAGGTCATACTTACCATCTATTAGCCTTTGGTTCAGTATTAGTAAGTCATACTTAGACCCCAGCAAATATAAATTTAAAACAAACCGATTGCGATCCATACGTTGTCTTCACACGACGCTTGGGCAGCACATCAATAATGTATGTAAAAACATGACTTTTTACGTGTTATCGGTCTTAGTATGATGTTTTTTATATATAATTGCAAAGTCTTAGTCTGAGGTTTTAATAGATTATTAGACATATATGTAGTGTTTACCATCATCATTAAATGATTATTTGAACTAACGCATTGAATTATACGTCAGGCTTACTGCTGTGTTTTGTTTGTTTTTAAAATTTAAATTTGTCTTTTTTAGTTATAAAATTTACATTTCTGATCAGTGTTGCATTGTTCCCCGCAATGCTGATGTATTATGCAAGTATTTACATATTCAAGTAGGTAACTTCATTCCAATTTTATTGTATTTATGTGCTTTGTGTACACGCATTGACATATCTGACATATAGTTGGAAACCATACAGTAGTCCTTCATTTCTCTTGTCTGATCATGTTCGTACTGATCTAGCCTGCAAACACTCTTTTTATCTAATTTAGTCTTCATAGTAACTAACAATTGTATCGATCCATAGTTGTTGTGAAGCATAACCACATCAGATGGATTAATTGACTGGATACATACAGAGACTATAATCTTACTGCAGTGTTTGAACATGTTAATCTATACCTACGTTTCTTGAATCTTTTCCTTTGCGAAGTTATGATGTGACTTATTATTGATCAAGTTTATTTTGATATCATTTTTCACCCAATGATACGAGTTTATGATTTTTGCAGAGATGTATTGGGTAAGGGTGTGCAGTAGTCATTACTAAAGATGTTGGAAGGAACGATATGCTTTTAGCTTGTCTGTAATTATAATATCAGTTCTTCAATACTTTTTGGCCATGTCGAAACTATATAGAATTATGAGTATATATCTGTGACGTTTATGTCAGGTTTTCAATGTCCCTTACAAAGTTAGAAGGGACGAAAGCATCCTATAGGAGACAATATTGAAGTACACTCCTATATGAACTAATACACGAAAGCATTCCAATTGACATGCTTCGCTAAGTTGTTTTGCAAGTGTTACATGATCAGCAACACGTTGTCTCTGGTTTAATAGTATGTATACATTATCATGATGTGTAGTGGCTGAAAAACGAGCCGGTTGGGTAGTGGGTCAAAATGACCCACTTTGGTGGAGGGTTTAAACGAGTAGCTCTTATATGCAAGTCAACCGTGTGAGAATTTTTCAAAAAATTTATTTATTTGTTTATTTATTTATTTATTTTTTTGTATTTTCTATAACAATAAATGTATGAAATATGATTACAAACATTGTGTCTCTAAAAAATAAGATGACTTTATATAAAATGGACATCATAAACACTTGAATACACGTTAGGCTGCTTTTGACCTATATAACCCGTTTGTCCCTTTTGTCCCTTTTGTCTCATTTCAGCTAATTTCCAACATTGGACCCGTTATGAGCAAAACTTGGAATTTCCGAAAAACATTTATGCCCCGTTACAAAATGAATGGGTAAAAACGTCACGTAACCCTATATTGAGTCGTCCTAATTGAATTGACCCGTTATCATATAGAGGTCTATAAAGATATGGGTTGGGTAGTGGGTCAAAGCAGGGCTGGCTCAAGTTGTTTTATGGGTCAGAACTTTGATGGAACAAAATTCCTTAACATTTATTTTTATGTGTTGCTTCTTTGTTGTTAAGTTTTTTAATTAATATTTTCAATGTTATAAATCGTTTTTAATAATGTATCTCCAAAGCTACTATCATTAGATAAAAATATACGTATTCAATTTAAAACATTTTTGTAGTGTTATCAGCAAAAGTAAGACGATTTAAACGTTACTCACTAAAATAAGTATAATATAAATATTTGTATCAAAATTGTGAAGTAGCCCGCAAAACATGCGGGTTATAATCTAGTATGTTTAATAAAAGAAATAATGTTATACGCTTGTACTATATGACAATAAAAATGCAAGAACTCTTTTGTATGAAACTAGTAATGTACATGTAGGGACAATCAACAATGCACATAATAGGAGGGCTACCTACAATGCGCATAATACGAGGACTAATTTGTGCACGTAAACTATCACCAAGGTAATCTAGTGGTAAGGTGCTCTAATGCTCTCACAAGAGATCTCAGATTCAAACATGCCTATGTAAACATGTTGGGGTAGCTAAGGGAAAGGGTTCAAAAAAAGAGTTGCCTTCCTGGGTAACTTGAACATTGAGAAAGTTCATCCATATACATGTTCAATTACTACTGGTAAAATTAAAAACTAGTTTAATTTAGGCCAAAGACATATAGGTGGGTTTTGGGTGATGGATACCTAAATAAACAAAAAAAATATTATAATCCGTGTGCATGTGTTTTTTATTACATGGTTGTTGATATGATAAAAAGAAAGGAATACGATTTCAATAAATGTGTCTGCTTGAACAGCGACAGATGCATTGTTAACAATAACAATGAGACCATATCAATGGACAAATTTTACAAGACAAAATGAACATGGAAGCTAAGTCCTCATGGGGGCTAAGGTTAACCACAACCCCCTCCACACCATATAAAAAGTGCAACATTCTCAACGGGAAAATCAACCCACCTTATTTCTCTGCCATAGTAAATTGTGTTTGGTGTTCAAGGTTTTAGAGCTAGAGCCAGTCCAACTTTTGCACTCTTCTCAATTGCCCTTGTGTCCACTTCTCCTGATATGGTGAACAAAGATTTCGGGCGCCATTCATGCTGCAGAAGAGCACTTGCTACGCCAGCATTGTTGACCCGTGCCTTGACTGAGGTCAGTGGGTCAAGTGAATGCTGTGTCCCAATTGTCAGATAGTTCTCATTGCTTGAGAACCCATGGCTTAACTCTGCTCCAACTGCTGTGTTGGTCAATGGGCTTACTGTGTGGTAGTAGGAAGCAGTAAGGGTGTCTGCTTTATCATTCCTGTACAAATCACTCATTTTGTCACATAACATGTTACCAGAAAACATTGATGTGTGGTAAGTTGTAAATCACTCTTTATTTTTGTTTAATTATTTTTTTTTCATTTTGTGTGTCGCTATACTCCATAAAAGAACTATCGTTTTATCCTAAAGTGTATAATTGTTCTTTTAAATGTTATAAAAGCCCATATAGTTTTCTCAAAATGGTCAAATTATGCACTATTAAACTTTTTGAAGAATCTCTTTACCCTGTTCACAAAATGAAAATTATAACTCAACAGGTAAAAAGAGACTTAAGGGCTTTAACGAAAAAATAAATAGAGGGCGAAATCTTCAGTGACTTTATTGACAATCTGCTGAACTATGTAGGGCTTTTATGACATTTGCCCTTGCAAAATACTTACAGGGTCAAGGAAGCAATAAGATCGGAAGTCGAAAAACTTAGGGCTGCATTATATTTTATGAAATTCCCAGAAGCAGTGTCAAAAGAAACATCAGTCCCAAGTGCAACTGTGTTGTTTCCCGCCACCCCAGAGAAGTTGACAATGGGGCTAGCAGTCAAACCAATGCTGGTACTGATTCCTGCATACTCGTGCAAGTACTGAAGTTCAACCTGTAACAAAATTTGCATGAGATTTGATGCTTCTCAAATGTAGCTCACAATAAAACGATTATATATGTATTCGATACATATACATAACCAACACACAAATAATGAGGGGATTTAATAGACACCTTGCCAGATCTCTGATCAGGAACAATAACGCTGAAGATGGTCTTCAGTCCCGGTGCAGCTTCATCTATTGTGATAGTCGTTAATAGCTACATCGTCACAAGTAGTCAGCTAAATAATTAGATGCGTTAACAATTTAAAAACACTACTGAAGTATGAACAAAGAACATGCCAGGATAAAAGGAAAGAAAGATAAAACTGTTTCTGTCGTGAAAGCAACTGAATAAAATTATGTTAATTACCTTTGAGTTTGTGTCCACTTTGACATCAGTCGTGATGTTTTTGTTAGTCAGTTTCGTGCTGACATCTGCCAGAAACGACTCGCCTTTCTTAGTTCCTGATGAGGTAATGGACTGAAATATATACAAGAATATTACATTAGAAATGCCAAAAAATCAGATATGACTTAACACAACAGTAATGAACATCACAGAGAAATGAAAATTTTGCTAACTCAGGAACTAATCACCCACCACTTGGCTAGCTGTTACTTAACGAAACAGATTGTAATGACAAAATTTTAAAATAGGTTTCCAATGTAAAGAAGCACGATAAAAATATGTAGACATAGATGTATAGCTGTTTATAACATTCAAGCAGCAACCTCTCACACAAATAATCACTTGCAACAGTCAGTTGCCTACATAAACACCTTATCAACAAGTGAACAACACAAACATTGATTCCATATCATAGTAGAACTTAGTTAGAAACCTGTAATAGCATACAACACTAAATTGATACAGGTTCAAGCGAGAACCACCTAAATTAAGAGACGATAAAATTACAAGTTGAAATACCTTCTTTCTTCTTTTTTTTCTTCGATTCTCGTGAGAACCTCGTCAATGTTTACTTGTAATTGAAGTTAATTACAACAAATTTTATATTTATTTATAGGGCTAGGTGCTTATAAATATACTTAACAACTCGTGCATATACAATGTACTTACGAGTAATTAAGTACAAACTACGAATATCAGACTTTAATTAATTACATTTACAAGCGCTTAACCCTTTTTTTATATTATTTTTGATAATCCTTCGGTTTCTTGTTCAAAAAGAAACATATGTATGAGTGAGTAACACATACCAAATTCAGAAACAATAACTTAAACATATATTTATTCATTTATTACAAGCATCTATTCTATGTTAATTTTATAAACAGATTATTGGAGTAATAAAACAAAATAGATAGAAAGAAAGAAACATAAGGAGAGATTACAAGTCCGTTGGAGGTGTAGGTAGTGAGGGAGAACTTATGGTCGTTTTGGTAATCCTTGTACAAAAGATCTGCAAATCACACACCAACATTATTATATTTATATTAATCATAATCATAATCATAATCCTCATCAATTAAGCAATATATGCAAACATACAAAAACAGAGTGATAAAATGATGGAAATAGAAGTAGAGATTGGGTAGGTACCTCTGGCTTTTTTGCCGATATCTGGGTATAAACCTGGACCTTTTCCCATCTTCTTCAACAAATGATGATCGTTTGGTGGTGTGTGTGGATTCAGACGAATATAATTATAATTATAATTATAATAAATAAATTGAATGATTCAAAATGATGGTGGTTGTGTTTTGGCTTGTACGAGTTTTTTCTTCTCAAAAATGGATTTGGGTCATTTTATGAATTTCTCACCTTTATTTTAGCAACTAATTTATTACTTATTCCGTCCTGAAAGTGTACAAGCGGAATTGACCGGTGGTGATTGGTAGGGTGTGTTTAGTAGAGATATCTACCTATTAAAGTTTTACAAATCTTCGCTGAACACACTTTTCGTCAATCAAATAACATATCTATCTATTAAAGTCTCGCTGAAACATAGAAGTCAGCACTTATTTCAAATAACCTAAAATAGTAAGGTGACATTTCGAACGGGACGGAGGGACTGTCATTATTGTTGTTAGTTGTTCAAATAAGTTAAAAAATGACCAATACTAATTTGCTTACATATAATTATTCTTTCATGATGATAATATATATAATATTATTACAAAAATGATGCATTAAATTTACCGTTTTAGGTCTAATAATGAGTCCATGATTTTTGAGTGAGGGTAAGGAAACCAATGATACCATACCACATTTACAAAGAGAATGTTTCATACTACAAAACACATTTACCCCAAACATCAATTATCTCACAAACGACAAATCGAAAAATCATGAAACTTGCACCATATTTTTAGTGTTTTATCCTCTTCGATTTGCCATTTTTCAAGGCATACTTTCGATAAAAAAAATCGGTTTTTTGGTGGGTTTTATAAATTAGTAACACATGTGTTAGTGATTGATTGTACATTTTTATTTACGGTTATGGTTAAGGTTTAGGGTTAGAGTTTAGGGTTAGGATTTAGCATGGTTCATGGTTTAGGGTTTAGATTTTATGTTTTAGTATGGTTTAGGGTTTATTAGGGTTTAGGGTTTAGTATGATTTAGGGTTTAGAGTTTTATAAAGGGTTTAGGGTTTAGGGTTAGGGTTTTGGGGTTTCGGAGAAACCCCAAAACCCTAACCCTAAACCCTGAACCCTAACCCCTAAACCCCAAACCCTAAACGCAACACTGTAACACATGTGTTAGATACATATGAAATCCACCAAAAAAATGAAAAAAAAGAAACCCCAAAACACAAACCCTAACCCCTAAACCCCAAACCCTAAACGAACCACTCTAACACATGTGTTAGAAACATATGAAATCCACCAAAAAATGAAAAAAAAAAAAGAAAAAAAAACGTCGGAAGTATGCCTTGAGGGACGGCAAATCGAAGAGGATAAAACGCTGAAAATTATAGTGCAAGTTTCATGATTTTTCGATTTGTCGTTTGTGAGATAATTGATGTTTGGGGTAAATGGGTTTTGTAGTATGGAACATTCTCTTTCTACATGTGACATGATATCATTGGTTCCCTTAATCTCACACAAATTTTTAGTCTCATTTGAACCTCACCCCTTAGAGTATATTACAAAAAGTATAAAGTAAATTAGGTCAAATTATGAATCTATTTAAGTAGTTTATATATTAGTATTTTAAGATTATTACTAGATATAATTTGATATTATATCTATTATATCTTAAATAAGCAAAAAATTTACAAACCATTTAATAAACACAACATAATTGTCCTAACTCCAAGCCGTTTGAAATCAGCCGGTCTATACACTAATCTGCCTATTTTAGATAGTGTGGTAAACATTTAACTCTTTGAAATTAAAATTCATATTGTTATACGCCTATTATACGGTTAAACCTACCTTTTTGCGTATATACATACATGGATAATATTTGAGTTTAAATATCTTTATATATAATTAAAACAAAATCTTGTAGAGGAAATTTGACCATTCGATAATTTTACCAGTTAGATTTAACGATTGAGATTAAATTATCCTAATTACAATTTACACCCCAAAAATATTAATATTAATATAATTTTAATAATAATAATAATAATAATAATAATAATAATAATAATAATAATAATAATAATAATATAATTCAATAATAGTATAATATAAAAAAATATATTGATATTTCGTCTTATGCCATTTGGTGGAGCTAGAAAAACGGTAATTATATATAGACAATTTGATTCAATAGCATACATGCATCAGAGTAGGGGTGTTGAAAATATCCGAATCTGAAAATTCGACCCGACTTTAATCGGATTTGCGATGAGACTATTCGGTTAATCGAATCCATATAACCCAAATCCGATTAACCCGAATCTTATTTGGATTGAATTACGGATAAATAATTTTAAATTTGGTGGATCCGAATAACCCGAAGAAGGTACTAAATATAAAAATAAAAATTTTTAAATATGTTATTTATGATTTATATGATTATATTTATATACAATCAACATATACATCACTTATAATGATTTATATAAAGCTTTTAGTATTATTTTGTGAATTTTAGATTATGTTAAAGACATTGAAGTTTAAGATATTCTCTTATTTGGATAAAACGTAATATCCGGATCCGAACCAATCCAATCCGAATCCAAATAAATCGAAACCGAATAATCCGAATCTTATTCAATTTTTTTTTATATAAATTGTGAACTTGAAAAAATCCGAATAATTTGAAACCCGAACAGTTTATCCGAACAACACCCCTGCATCAGAGTTTAAGTTTCACATCTATTGTACCATATAAAAATTGAAAATTATATTCTATTTAATCTAAACCCATAAATAAGGTAATTTAGTTCAATAACACAAAAGTTGCATTTAAATTCTAAGTTCTAAATATGTTATGCTATCTTGGAAAACTAAAATGAAACAAAAGGAATAAGATGCAATTTGTTTAAAATATGTAACTAAGGGAACTTAAATGAAATAACACAATGATGAAAACAAAAAAAGCGACCCACGGGAGAAAGAAAGAAAACAAATATTAATTATATTAGATAATGAGTATAATATAAAAATAAAATAAAAGGTTAAAAAAATCAACATAATCTTCAAAAAAAATGGAAAACATAATCTCTAATATCTATACCAATAAAACATTTTTGCCTAATGGATACAAAAAAAATCCCGATATCCGTCTGTTATGCAATGACAATGAATAAAGAAGGATTGTAGACAACATCACGAAAAATGTCTTCACTCACGGGCAACTCTATATCACATTATCTCAGGTAACAGACAAAGAAAGATCGAAGGCTTTACTATTAGATAACGATGGAAATGTCACCAACATCACGAAGAATGTTGTTTACAAAAAAGTTCTCCAACGCATATCATTCATTTAATACAAAATTAGATTGTCATTATGTTATATGCACTCTCTTTGTTTTACATTAACAAATTATTTGTATTGCAATTTTTTTAATGAGCATTTTATTATTTTTACATTGAATTATTATTACACATTCAAACGGTTATTGCTCTCAAACTATAAATACAATTTAATGAAAAAAAACTAGGAAGCCCGCGTTGTCGCGGGTTCTTCACCTAGTATAATTAATTACTCCTTCCGTCTCATTACAAATGTCCACTATTGACTTTCTGAAGTCTTTATTTTTCAACTTTGACCTTAAATATTTTTGTTTGTGTTATATAATACTTGATTAAAATTATATCATTGAAAATACATTTAAAACCAAATTCATTGATATATTTTGCATCAAATATTATATAACACAAATAAATATATTTATGGTCAAAGTTATAAAATAAAGACTTTCAAAAGTCAATAGTGAACATTTGTAATGAGATATAGGGAGTATAAATAATAAGTATGATTTCTTTTTGTTAGGTTCCAAACGTACAAAGAATATGCTATTTCCCCACCGGATAGAAAAAGAACACGAGAAGAATATGCTGTGGAAAACTACCATGTGCAATTAACACCCTTAATATTTTTGGAAAATGTAAATACAACCACTACTTTTTCATATATATCACACAACTAATCCCTTGACAATTTACTTCGTATTTGTTTACTATATATTTGCCTAAAAGTCTATTTCTTTTCACATTTATTATCATCTTCGTACTTTCTACAAATAATATTGAAAACGGAGAAGATTCGTACACAATCAAATACTATCATACATCACTAACTATGTTTTATAATGTTGTGTTGTACAACATCATAAAATATATTTAGTGATGTACGGATAATTTTTGATGGTGCATAAATCACTCCCTTATTAAAAAGCGCCAAAGGATTGGTCTTCAGAAAGGAATAGTATTTAAAATGATGATGTTATGCACTAATATGTTACATCCTCATACCAATAAATGTATAGTGTACTCTACAACGTTATAAAACATGTTTAGTAGTGTAGGGATAAATTTTGGTGGTATACAAATTGTTTTAAAAATCGATCGTGACGGTATGTACATGAAGAATGCTTACTGTGTAAATCATTGTAGAAGATCCTAATATCAAAAGATGTCTTATATGTTGGAACTTGCTTTATGTGAGGTCTTTGAATCCACATAGAAGCAAGAACAAAGTTGTATGCTCATGTAAACTCATGTGTCAAATCAAAACCAATTTGGGTTACTACGTGGGTTTCGTATGATTGGTTTGGGTTGATATGGGTTTAATGATAATTATACATATATTAAATGATCAAAAGATGGTCGGGGCTCTTGGGGTTGTATGATAATTCTAAATTCGTCTTGTCCTCTTTAATCAACAGAATTCACTTATTAAGTTACACCTTTTCACACTCATATTGTTTGAAACCGTAACATATGACCATTCAAGGGTTCTGTCATTCCAGACCACATGTATATATATTTTTAACTGTTTAGCTATTTCCTACCATTATAAAATTATAATCATGATATAGAGTGGTAAAGTGGTTCAAGACTTCAAGATTGAACTTTTAATTCCTATTTGGATCACGACAAATGCTCCAAATATTGAAGTCGGCCCACTACTTAAGTTTGGTCTTCTGGCCCCTAATTTGTCCTTGTAGTCTTGTAGACCTGGTTTCATTTAAGATCAAGGCCCACATGGATACATGGCAGCCCATAATCAGCCTCAAATTCAAGTCCCATAATCAGCCTCAAATTCAAGTCCCTTAACAAAGATTAAGGGTGTGCTTTTAGATTAAGACCAATTTTTTAAAGGGATAAATTTGGAGGTGGCAGGACACATATATAGTTTACTAGCCATTAAACCCGTGTATACGGGCTATGCAAGAAAAAATAATTACTTTTGTAAAACTTAGTTTAGTCCTTTTTAACATTTAAAGTGTATAAATTTGTAATTTATTATGATAACGCGAACAAAGAAAAAGTAAAAATATTTAAACAAATCGACTTTTGTGACTTATATAAGAATTATAACCCCTTACATGATACTTGGTACTTTGTTAAAACTTCGAAGATATAGTCTGCAATTATTTATTTACTAAATAATCAAATTTATATAATTTGAAGGAAAATAACATTTTTTATTTGAAAATTAAAAGCTTTGAGTAAGGTTCAAATGAGTATAACAACATTAAGTGATAATGAAAGACACGACAAGAAAGTGTCACGTGTCATAAATTCACTTTTCCTCACGTTTTTAAAAATTAAACATCTCCTAAACGGTTGGTTGAAAAATCATAAATAATAGACCATACAAATAAGTGTTTTTTTCTCTTTGATTAAAAATGTGAAAAGATATATTTTCGTCGAACTTTTTCTTCTCATTTTTTGGTGGATGGTAACATATGTGATACCAAAAGAAAAATATGTTGACTTTGTAAAAGATTTGTAGTTATCTTGTAATAAATTTTTACACTCCAATAACGGAACAAAATTATGTTGGAACACTATTCACGCAAATACTTCAATCATGTGTACTAATTAAGATTGTTAAGAGTATTACTTGTGGTATGAAACCTAGAAGAGTTATATAGGCTATAAAATTTTTTTTGGATCGTAAAATAATCGTGGTTCGTGAGAATAATATGCAACAATTTAGACGATTTGATATATGTGGTATTATAATTTACCCCGCAAAATGAATGGATTTTGAAATTTAGATGTAGGATAAATTACCAAGTCTTATTTAAAATTGTTTATGTTTATTTAATATGATTATATTTTATTCAAAAAGAAATCAATTAATGGAATCAATATATTATTTAATATTGATTATTTAATATAATTAATTATATTATTTTCTAAGTTACTAAATAATTTAAACTTAATTAATCCACTCAATATATTCCGATCTGTTTAATTATGTTATATAGATATAAATAAAAATAAGACACAGTTATAGAATTTTAGTTTATCTCAAATTGATTTAATTAATATAATAATAAATTTAAAAAATTTTAAAATTATTATTATCTATGATGTCATCATCTCTATTTTTTTTAGCTAATTTGATATAATTAAGTAATCCTATTGGGTGATTGAAGTTTTGATGGCATCATGAGGTGTTTATTATATATAATAATTTAAGATGTTGTGCAATAGTTATGTGCTGTTTACTAAAAAAATTAAAAAAGATCATATAAACATTGAAGTATAAAATATCTTCCAATCAAAATGCGTAAATAGCATTTATCTTTGGTGCTACTAGTAGCATATATTACAACGAGTTCTCTTTTTTGAAAAGATAAAGGTAATGAAGAGCTTTTGTTGTGTTTCCATCGGAAGATTAACAGAATTACTTTTAACATGGACATTTTAACCTAATACTAAAAGTCTAAATCTTCTTGGTAGAGGCGGTCTTGAGTTTTTTGGTATCTCAAGAGATATGATCGAAAATTAAGGGAAATTAATAAAAATGCCACATGTTTTTCAAACATATATGGATATGCTCTCCGGAAAAAAATATTGACAATATACCCCTCGAAATCGCAAAAGCAAATTTGCTTTTGCGATTTCGTGTTTGCGATTTACGATCCGATCATAAGACCGAGCCTGTTACCGAGTAACCGTGCCATCGCAACTCGCAAAAGATAGTTTTGCGATTTACCCGTGAACGAGTAACCTTTGCGATGGCACGTTCGCGAGCCCGTCACCGACTAACCGTGGCCCAATCGCAACTTTTGTAGCGAGTTTTGCGATTTGCCACCGCCGAAAAAATAACACATAATAAGTGTACATGTCGTAAATCGCAGAAGTTATATCATTTTCATCATTCTCACCACCAACCTCGGCCGTACACCCCGCACCACCACCGATCCACCCATCCACCATTGTAAATCGCAAATCGATCTCCGATTTATGACCCCCCCCCTCCAAACACCCTCTGTCTCGACACGATTTACGGCCGTACACCCCGCACCACCACCAATCCCACCACATCGCACCATCACCACCACCACCACCCTCCTTCTCCTTCACAGTATAACATTCAAATCGCACAACTACCACCACTGTCCGTCGCACCACCACCACCATCACCCTAACCCTAGGATGCGACCACAACCACCGTAACTACCCTCCGTCCGATCACCACCACCTAACCTCCTCTCTATTCCGATCACCAACGCCACGCTCACCACCTCGGATTTCCACACACATGATGGCCGATTCTTAGGTATGAAAGTGGTTTTGTATTATATGTGTTACACTTACCGCGTGTGTAACACCCCCAAAATTTATTGATTGAGTTTAGCGGAAGCATTTAGTTAAGTATGGGGAGTACCACAATACACAGTACATGCATACGTATCAGAGCTTATGATTACAACATAACATAATATATTAAGATGCCAAATGTAATAGTTACAAAGTTTACAATTTGTCAAATCGTACAAATGTAAAAGTTATTAAGTTTACAAAAGTAGATTTCATAAATATGACCAAAATCACTTTAGTTATACAAAAGAAATCCAAAGTTTCAAAAGTTGGCATCCTAAAGCTTCGCGGGTCACCCTAGTTCCGTATGTGAAGGCAGTTCTTACGTGTGCAGCTAATTCCCTGAAAAACATAGTAAAAGTCAACAACGAGGTTGAGTGAATTCACAAGTTTTATGTTTGCAATAGTTGAATCAAGTTTGTAAGCACAGTTGTTGAGACAAATACGTTCACAAATAGTTATTGCCACAATAGTTAAGTAAACGTTTTGTGGAATGTTATCCAAATATAGTTCGGTTGAGATGTTGCCCAAAATACAGTTTGCGTGGGATGTTACCCAAAATACCGTTTACGTGGGATATTACCCAAATACAGGTTGCAATACGTTGCTGGTCGTTCTCCAGCGTTCCCAAAACAGTACCGGTCATCCTCCGGTCAAAAGACGCACGGGTCGTTCTCCCGTCCAAACTCGGCCAGTCATTCTCTGGCATAAAACACTGCTGGTCGTTCTCCAGCGAAACACAGTACCGGTCATTCTCCGGTCAAAAAATGCACGGGTCGTTCTCCCGTCCACTTGGCCAGTCATTCTCTGGCACTAGAATACGTTGATGGTCGTTCTCCATCGTTTACATAAAGGTACCAGTCGTTCTCCGGTTTACCAAACAAGTTTCATCACGTTATAGTATGAAAATGTTGTTTCATAAATACCAGTTTTGTTGTAAGAGTTCAACAATTCAAAGTACTCATATCGTGCGAGTAAACAAGTATGATAAATAAACATGTAAGCAAAAGCAGTTATGGCAATCAATTAAGCAGTTGACTATGTTTCTCACCCCAAGTTGAAAGCGGTAAAACAGTTAAAAGTGGGGTTGTGAACTCACCTGTTGAGTTGAGTATGTTCGAGTGCTAGCAAAGCCTAAAGCCCAAGAAGTCTAGTCGAAATCTCCTAACGCCCTAAACGTATGAGATATAATGAGTACGTGGAGGTCTAAGTTTACCATCCATGTTAGTGTTCGCACAACCAAGTGTTTGTTCGAAGATTATGTTTGAAGTTTTGAAAGTGTATACGACTCGTTGGTAATAGTTTGAAATCACACTTTCATTAAAATAAGTGCATTTGTAGTGTATGTATATATATCGTATCATATGTAAGTATACGCTTCCGGTTAAGTTTGACACTTAGTGTAAAAACATTTGTAAAGTTTCGGTTTTATGCGACACAAGGGTTTGTGTCGCATTCCTGCAACATCCGCAAATAAATGCGACATAAGCATTTGTGTCGCAAATGCTGCGACATAAGTAGTTGTGTCGCAAGTATGCGACATAGGGTGATTTATGCGACATAAGCCGTTGTGTCGCATAGTGCGATGTAAAAATGGTACTGCGACACAAAAGCTTGTGTCGCACTACTGTTTTCGGTCCCGTGCGACACAACGAGCTGTTTGACGAAAATCTTAATTTTTCAACCAAAAAACGTTTAGATCTTTCATATAATGACTTGTAACATGATTGTACACTATAATAACAAAGGAAAAGTGAAAGAAAAGTGATTTTTCATACCAAATCGAGTGAAATCCGAAAGTTAGGTGAGTGGATGAAGATGGTGACGATAATGGTGTTCTTGAGCTTGAATCTTGAAGATGAAGTTTATGATGAGTTTTGGTGTTGTCGTTATTCCGAAAATTCCAAGAAAATGGTGGTGATTTGGTGATTTTTAGTGAGTTTTTAGAGAGAGAATTGAGAGAGAATGGGGATGGAGTGAGAGAAAGGGAAAATGAAAATGAGGTGAAAATGAGGGTGGGGTGGGGGTGGTGTTGGCATATTTTTGAGGCCAAAAGTGAGGGTTTTTGTCCCAAATTTGCGGTATTTAGCCCTTGTTCGTTTACCCGATCGTTAAATGTTAAAATGTTTTTAAACGATAGGTTTTTAAATATGTTTTCGATTATACTATTAGTTGAAATATTTTATTTAAAATAATTTAGTTGAGTTATAAAGTTATAACTTTATTTTATTTTAGTTTTACTTATATGGTTCAAGTCGTTTCAGTTTACAAAATAAACATTATTTGACACAAAATGCTTTGTAAAGATTATCAACATAATAATTAATAAACATTAATGTTAATTAATAATTTCATATTATTAATTAATTTTATTCACCAACAGTCGTATATTTTTGTCGCGTTGTTTAAATCGTTCTGTACATAATTACAACTAATTATGAGTAAGTAATACTACGTGTATTATCTAGTTGGGTTTTGCTAGACTTATTTCTAAAATGTGTTGTGAATTCACTCTAAGTTAGGGAATTAGCCTAAAAATCCATGCAATTAACGTTTAAATTTTCGTTTAAAATTTTGTTAAAATTGCGGGGTGTTACATTCTCCCCCTGTTAGAGAAATCTCGTCCCGAGATTTAAAATCAAGTCGGAACGCCCGTCGCGTATGTTTTCCGAAAAGTCATGTCGTTAATAATAATAATAGTTTGCGTGGCGCTCTATGTTGCCACAAAGTTCTATCGGTTCATGTATACCCGCGGTATAGTTTGATAAGTTGTGCGTTCGATAAGTGATCAAAGTTTACCAAGTGTTAGGTTTGAATCGACATTCAAATAGTGTAACATTTAAGCGTAATAGTTTGTTAAAACGTACCAATGTTGGTGTAGGGATGTGGTTGTGCATCCCTTGCCCCTATGATGTAAGCACGTTCGCGGGCGTTTTCGGTGTTGGCAAAACGGTTGTTGTTGTTTGGTTGGTTGTTGGCGTTGTTGAGCTGTGGGCACTGGTTTCGGTAGTGTCCTGGTTCACCACACTCAAAGCAGCCCGTATTTTGTCATCCAGGGTTTGGTTGAGCGGGAGGGTTGTTTTTACATGAATGGGCTCGGTGTCCCCATTGACTATACTTGCCGCAAAGGGAACATTCACCCTCGTGGTGTCGCCCGCACTTATCACACTTTGGTTATTTGCCAAGGTAGGGTTTTGATCCAGCTGCGGTGGTGGCAACGTACGCTCGGTTGTTCCCCGGGTTTCTGTTTTGCTGACCCTGTCGGTCATTACCCTCACTGTTCCATTTGCGTTTGTTTTGACCTGAATCACTAGCATCAGTACGGTTGGGTTCACTTTTCCCCGTAGTAGTTTTCAGGGTTCCAATTAGGACTGCATCACCAGTCAAGCTTTGAGCCAGATCAACTGCGCTCCTAAAGGTAGTTGGTTTGGAGGACATCACCATGCCTCTGATTTGTGGGGCCAAACCCCTGATGTATCGTTTGATGCGTTCCTTCTCAGGAGTAACCATGTGGGGTACAAGACGTGCAAGCTCTTGATATCTAGTTGTATAACCGGTAATGTCAGCGTTGGTCATTTGGATGTTCCATAGTTCAGTCTCGAGTTTCTGAACCTCATTGGGAGAGCAAAACTCTTCCGTTATCATATGTTTCAAAGTCTCCCACGAGATAGAGTAAGCAGTTGTGCGTCTGAGGATTTGGACCTGAGAGTTCCACCAGGTTAACGCCTTGTCGGCGAGAGTACACGTGGCGTATTTCACCATGTTGTTGGTAGCGCAGTCGCTGATATCAAAGACCGATTCCATTTTCTCGATCCAGTGAATTAGGCCAATGGCCCCTTCAGTCCCGGTGAAGGTGCTCGGTTTGCAAGCCTGGAAAGTTTTGTATGAAAACCCCTGTTGGGTATTTGCCGGGGTTTCGCTGTTGACCGGGGTAGCTCCACTGTTGTTTGCCACATTGTCTCGATTTCGGCTGGCCTCATACTGGGCAATAGCTTCATCCATGCGTCGTTCGATAATTTGCTCGGTTGTTTCAACAACAGGAGGTGTTGTTTCTCGGCGGCTGTTTCGGGTATTTCTTCGTTTAGGTGGCATGATGATGTTCTGCGATGAAGGAATGCAGAAGTCAATGCCAATGAAAAGGATGTGAAGAATAAAGTTTCACATGTTTTTAGTTATAGAACATTAAAAAGGATTGACAAGATCCCCATCACGTATCTTGCGACTATGAAACGCCCATATGTACTTAGTATAATATAATCATGTTGGCCAGGCGTCATTATATGATGCTAAATACATACTTCTTTTCATCAACCACTTAATACGATCAGGTTCACATGAGATCAGAGTGAGTTTGAATGAATCGGATGTAGCACGGTTCAAATAATGGATTGCTCGTATCGATGAGTCGTAGTGATAGTTAGACGTATGCAAATGTTTGCATGCATGTGCGTTCTATCCAAGGTTATAGTCTAGGTCTCTAAGGTCTCCAAGTCTGTTGGGACATAGTTTGTGACAACAGATCTAGCTTGAAATATGACTAGTGTAATTGTGATTGTATTGATATATTGGTTTACATTTGTAAATGCATATTCGTTTTGTTATTAATATTTTATATTAAAGATAGACGAAATAACGTATTTATATTATACGTTTGTTGCGAAGCGAGTCGAGATCTCAGGTCGCAGCAATGTGAGCTGCGAGATGAGAACTGAACTCGTTATGGCTAAGCTGGGCTTGGGCTAAGCGAGGCGAGTTGGGCTGAACTCGCAGGCCCATGCGAGCCGAGCCGAGACAACATATATAAATGATTTTGTTTGGCAAAATCAAATATACTTTTGAACACTTTTATCATTCTGCGAATTCACAAACCCAGAGAAAACATAACCTACGGCTAGGCTTTGACGATTCATCGTTTAAAGTTAAGTCATATTAAACGCAATTACGAACTTACTCGTTATTAGTAAGATAACACTGTATTGAGGGATTCCGCACCTTAATACTACAGATAACGAAGTTATCGATCCTAGAACTAGGGACTTACATCTGGTATCAGAGCTTTCGGGCTAAATACGAGTGCGTTCGTGAGTTTTAGTGATATTGCGTTTTTGATTCGGGTTGTTTCTACGTGCATTATAGCAATATTAACAATCAAAATCATTCTCTGGATATTTTAGGGTTTGTTTACGGTTGAAATCGCTAGTTTCAGTCGTAAAAATACCTTAAACTTTTGTTTTTGGGTTTAACAGCCGTTTCGCGAGTCGAGATTAGGGTTCTAGCGTAGCTTGCGAACCGAGGTAAACTTGCGAGCCGAGTTGAACTTGCGAGTCGAACTATTGAACCTGCGAGTTGAGCTTTGTCTTGCGAATCGAGATTTCTTGCGAAACCACATCACTTGCGAATCGACATCTCCTGCAATCCGAACTGAGATTTGCGAACCGAGTTCTGCGAGTTGAACTGAGTTCTGCGAGTTGAACTGAGTTCTGCGAGTCGAGCTGAGATTGCGAGTTGAACTGAGTTCTGCGAATTGAGATTTTCTGATTTCGCGTAACAGTTTGAACTTACGTTTTTAAGATGTCTGACTTAAGTAAAATGATCGAAATGGAACATGAGGTGGGAAAATCAAATTCTCCACCTAAGTTGTTAAATATCGAGGATTACTACAACTGGAAGGACAGATTTGAATCTTACTGTAGATTCCATGATCTGTCAATCTGGATGTGTATCAAGACTGGATACACGGCACCTACTCAAACTGTTCAAAATGCCATTGTGACTCTTACCTATCAGAACATGAGTGATGAACAGAAGGAAGCATACAAAAATGAAAACAAAGCACATTCGTGCATTAAGATGTGTCTTCCTAAGGATATCGCTCATCAACTGAAATCTTATCATACTGCTAGAACGCTCTGGGAAGCTCTAGAGAAAAGAGGTGAAGGTAGTCCACAAATGCGAACTAGCAAGAAGAAGCTCCTTAAAAAGCAGTTTACTATGTTTAAAGCTTTAAAAGGGGAAAGTCTTGATGCTTATATTACACGATTCTACCATCTGTTAAGTGAATTGGAATACAATGACATCACTGAAGAAGAAGTTGATAAAACCGACAAGTTTATTGAGGGTTTGCCTTCTAAGTGGGAAATGTATGGAGTTATGATAACGGATAATGAAACCAGATATGCTACTATGACCTTAGAGCAAGTCATTGACAAGCTAAAAGGTTATGAGTTCTCCAAGAAGTCAAAAGATACTGATTCTGATCAGGTTCAGAACCCTGGGTTGTATCATGGAAAAACAAATCTTTCGACTGCATCTTCTAGTTCGACCACTGCACTGTTAGTTGGTGATACAGGTAGAAATGGAGAAATGATATCTGAAGATCTGTGCTTTATTTCCTCCTCTGGTGTTGAGACAAATGTAAAGAATGCTGAGAAGTCATCTCAAGAGCATCAGAAGATGCCTATGAGTGTGAAATCTGCAGAGCAGCAACTGTCTGTTCTTGCTTCCTTTGTGGCGTCATATGAGAACTACATTGAGGGAAAAATTAATGATCCTGTATTGTTTGATGAGGATTATGAGCAGATCGATCCGGATTATGTTGAGGAATTGGAACTTCAAGAGATGTTAGCATTAGTCTCTAGAAAAGTTAAAAATTTCCTCAAGAGAACTGGTAGAAAGGTGTTGGGCAATAGATCAGGGTTTGATAAAACCAAGGTCAAATGCTTTAACTGTCAAGGTATTGGTCATTTCGCGAGGGAATGCCAAAGACCTAAGGTAGACGCAAATAGGACACAAGGTTCGGGAAGTACTTTAGCTTCCAAAGCCTTAGTGGTGAAGCAGTTGGATGGCTCATATGACTGGAAAACTGAGTCAGAAGAAGAAGCCTTGATGGCTGAAATTGAAGAGACAACTGCTGGATCAATGTCCTACATGCCCACAGATGTTGGACAGAGGGTAGATGTGCCTGAGTCAGAAGTGAAAGCAAGTGATGATGATGTGCTGCATTTGGATTTGACTCCAGACATGAGTCCTGAAGAATTTGTGGCACGAATGGCTGAAGTACAAACGGACAAGAAGAAGGTTTGTTTAGATATTCTTAATCTTGCTGATGTTTGTTACTTAGTTACTGACTTACAATCTCAGAATAGTGTATTAACTGTGTCTAATAGCAATTTGTCATCTCAATTGAATTTGGATAAAGAATCTTATAGGACTGTTAGATCTGAACTTGACCAAGCACTTATGGATATAAGTAGATTAAGTGATGATAAACAGGCCTTAAAAGATAAAATTAAGTCTGATGTTTCGGATAAGACCAAACTTAGAGATACCATAAGTGAAAAATCTGTCATCATAGATGGACTCTATATGAACATCAAGGACTTGAATGAGACAATTGCTAGTAAGGATCAGGAAATAGTGAATCTTAATTTAAGACTAATTGAGCAAAACCGTAAACTTGAGAACTATAGGACATCTCAAATGGATATACTGTTAGATGCTCAACGTAGTGTAAAGGACAAGACTGGGTTAGGTTACAATGATGTATCCCCTCCTTTTAATGCCAATTACACTCCTATTCCTGAAGATTCTGAAATGACTGAAGTTAATCCTGAGATTTCAGTAGCTGATAAACCTGAACAGTCAGAGGCACAGAAGGATGTTGTTAAGAACCCTTCATCAGATGATAGTAAGGTTTCTCATCTCACCAAAATACATTTTGTATCGGGTGGAGTGATTAACAATGCTAAAACTGATGATAATGTTAATAAGGAACATATGTCTAAACCTTTAGTGCCTAAGACTCCAGATGAGAAAGCAAAAGTGAGTAAATCACGCAAGCAGATGTCATGCTTTAAATGTCACCAAAAAGGACATGTGGCTTCGTGTTGTCCTAACAAAAAGCCAGAAGCATTACATAAGCTTGTGATTGATAAAAGGACACCGACCAACTCTAGTATGACTGTAGATAGGTTAGATACCAAATCTAACTTAGGTATTAAACCTGTTAACATTCTTAAAAGAGAAGGTAAACATAGTGTCTCTCCTCCTAAACCTAAACGGACTTATATTCCAAGTGAAAATACTGTTTATAAGCCTAGGGATATGACACCGTCGAGGTTTAGAAATCCAAGTAGAGGCCATGGTCTTAATGAGAGTGGTACTACTTCGCGATCCAATGAGTTTAATTATAACTATAATAATAGAGCTCAGAATATTGTGCCTAGGAGGTTCTCCTCAAATTCACCTCTTAAGGCTGATCGTCCACAAGCTCAAGTTTCTTCGAAATTAACCAAAGCTCCTGATGGGAAGGATGGTTATTTTAAAGAACTTAAGTTTGTAGATGATAAGGGACAAACCAAGACCGTAATGGCTTGGGTCCCTCTTGACAACTGATTGTGTTATGTGTTATGTGCAGGAGCAGACTGTGAACAAGGAAAGCTGGTGGTATGTAGACAGTGGATGCTCACGGCACATGACAGGAGAGAGAAGTCTACTGACAGACTTCCAGGATGGTCTCAAGCAAAAAGTTAATTTTGCAGGAGACAAAGGAGGAGTAATAACTGGGAAAGGAAAAGTTTCAAATGGAACTTTAACTCTTGAGGATGTGAATTACGTTGAAGAACTAACTCACAACCTAGTGATCGTTTCTCAAGTCTGTGATAAAGGCCATCCTGTTTATTTTAATGAAAAGGAAGCCTTAGTCCTGAAGCCGGGATTTACGATACCTGACAATTGGATACTGATGAGGGCACCAAGGAGGAGGGATATCTATGCAATAAACATAGGTAATTCTAATTCCTCAATGGTTTCTACATGTTTGTTATCCAAGGCTTCAGAAGCAGATGCATTACTATGGCATAGGAGAATGGCACACTTGAACTGGCGTAAAATGAATTATATAACCAAGAATGGTTTGGTTCTAGGTGTACCACAAAAACGTTTCGAGTCTGAAGATAAGTGTGTCCCTTGCATGAAGGGAAAGCAGCACAAGAAAACACACAGACCTAAGACTGAAAACTCAAACTCCTTACCATTTGATTTGCTACACATGGATCTCTTTGGCCCAATAAGCAGGAGAAGTCTAGGTGGCAAATGGTACTGTTTGGTTGTGATGGATGATTACTCTAGATTCTCGTGGGTATTCTTTTTGGGATCAAAGGATGAAACTCCAGGAATTCTAGTTGAATTCTTTGATTTAGTAGAGAATGTATACAAAACGAGAGTGAAGCGTATTCGTAGTGACAACGGAACAGAGTTTAAGAATTCAACGTTGAATCTATATTGCTTAAGCAAAGGGATTGTTCATCAATTCAGTGCACCATATGAACCTCAACAGAATGGTGTTGCTGAAAGGAAGAATCGAACGTTGATTGAAGCTGCGAGAACAATGCTTGCTGATTCAAAGCTTCCGGTCATATTTTGGGCAGAAGCAGTGAATACAGCTTGTCATGTTCTAAATAGGGTTCTTACGGTTAAGCGGCATAACAAGACTTGTTATGAGCTTTTAAACAAAAAGATACCTAACTTAAAAGGGCTTGAACCCTTTGGAGTATCATGCACAATTTTAAAGACTGGACATCAAGCAAAATTTGGTGAAAAGGCCGACGAAGGTTTTTTCTTAGGATACATGCCAAATTCACCAAACAAGAGGGTCTTTAATAAAGTCACAGGTCGTCTGGAAGTTGTGTATAATATTGAGGTTACTAGTTACACACCGGATGTACACAAGGGCTTAGATTGGCAATTTGATTATTCTGATCTTTTTGCATCTTTTAAAGTTCCCTTAAGTGACTATGTTAGTGATTCAGAGATTCCTGAACATGTGTTTACTGGAGATGAGGATACCGGCTACACTCCAATGACAAATGTTCAATCATCTGCAATCCAGATTGTTGATCCAAATCAACCATCTACTAGTGGATCTCAAAAGTCCAAAGTAGATATACCTTTAACTGAGGAAAAGCATATGCAAAAGGTAGTGGATGATTTACTTACACCACTAAGAGAGTTAAGAATAGCTTCGGATAATGATAACTCTCGGCTTTTCAGTAAAGAGGTACCAGATTTGGAAGAACCGTCTGAACAACAAGAAATTGGTACTAACTTAGAAGATGAGATTTCTGTTGAGACTATTGTTACAACAAGAACGAGTAAGAATCACCCAATTGATAATATCATTGGTGACATTAATACTCCGGTTCAAACAAGGACTCAAACAAAAGCTAGTACTTCAAGTTATCCTAATGCGTATGCTGATACGGATGACTTACAAAGCTTGTATGCTGCACTAAAGGAGACAGGCATTACTAATGAGTGTCTTTATGCTGGCTTTATCTCACAAATTGAGCCTAAGAACATACAAATGGCTCTTAAAGAAAGTTCGTGGGTCGAGGCTATGCAAGAAGAACTGTCTCAATTTGAAAAGCTACAAGTCTGGGATTTGGTTGACCTTCCAAAGGGTGTTTATCCAATTGGAACTAGATGGGTATTTAAGTGCAAGAGAGATGATAGGGGAATCATTACTCGCAATAAAGCTCGTCTAGTGGTTCAAGGTTTTAACCAAGAAGAAGGTATTGATTATAATGAGGTGTTTGCACCAGTCGCTAGGCTAGAAGCTATTAGAATCTTCTTAGCATTTGCAACATTCAAAGGTATTAAAGTGTATCAGTTGGATGTTAAGAGTGCATTTTTGAATGGCAAAGTTGAAGAACTGGTGTATGTCGCACAACCTCCAGGGTTTACTAATCCTGAGTATCCGGATAGAGTATATCGTTTGAATAAGGCTCTATATGGATTACATCAAGCACCAAGGATGTGGTATGCGACACTGTCAACGTATCTACTTGATAATGGATTTACAAGAGGAGCGATTGATAGTACACTATTTGTAAAGTGGAAGAAGAAAGACTTTCTCCTGGTGCAAGTTTATGTTGATGATATCATCTTTGGATCTTCTGATGAAAAGATGTGTCAAGAATTTGAGAAAGTCATGCAAAGAAGGTTTGAGATGTCTGCAATGGGAGAGTTGAAATTCTTCTTAGGATTACAAGTTGATCAAAAGAAGGATGGATTCTTTATTCATCAATCTAAATATGTTTATGAGCTATTAGAACGCTTCAAGATGGATGAAAGTAAGGTCTACAATACTCCGATTCCAGTCAATCACAAACTAGGTCCAGATACATCGAGTGATCAGGATGTGGATCCTACTCTTTACAGGGCCATGATTGGATCATTAATGTATTTGACTGCCTCTAGGCCTGACATAATGTTTGCTGTGTGTATTTGCGCAAGATATCAGGCTAATCCGAAAGAGTCACATATGCAAGCAGTTAAACGGATCTTCCGTTACCTCAAAGGGGAACCTAAGCTGGGACTTTGGTATCCTATTGGAGGAGACTTAGATCTGGTCGCATTTACTGATTCGGATTATGGAGGATGCAATCAGAATAGGAAATCTACGACCGGAGGATGTCAATTCCTAGGAGGTAGATTAGTGTCCTGGCAGTGCAAGAAGCAAAGCTCGGTAGCCATTTCTACATGTGAAGCTGAGTATGTTGCAGCGGGCAGCTGTTGCTCACAAGTTCTTTGGATACAACAGCAACTGCGGGATTATGGGTTAAACTTAACCAATACTCCTATGATGATTGATAACGAATCTACTATGTCGATAACCAATAATCCGGTGAAGCACAGTAAGACTAAACATATTGATATTCGCCATCATTTTATAGAGACTGTGCTGAGAAGAAACTGATAAGGTTAGTTAAGGTTCCGACTGAGGATAACTTAGCAGACCTCTACACGAAGGCTTTCGACAGAGCAAGATTTGAAATGTTGGTTCAACGAAATGGAATGAGAAATCCAGAGTGATTGGTCTTCCAAGGGTATTTTTGTAATAGTTAGAAATTATTTTGTCGTTATTATTAAAAAAAAAAAAAAAGGGTGGCGTATGGCATTCATTTGCTTGTTACCTAAGGGGAATCGCCTCCAATAAAAGAACAAAATGAAGTTCTTTTAGAAAATTTAAGTTTTTGTCTGCAAAAACCAAGGGAAATGATAGTACATTAGGCGAATAAGCTTAACAATAATAAGCTTAAGTCCTAAGGATGATGTGTTGGTAGATTCAAGTGAAGTTACTTTAGAACTACAGCAGTTCTATCAGGTATGTGTTTATATTTATTTGATTATACACCTATATCCACTGATTATAACTTGTCCTTTTACCTAACAAGTGATAAGAATAACTTAAGTCTAGTTAGCTTCATTATACAATTTACTGGTAGGCAGGTTATGTTACGATTTCCGAGCAGTTAAGAAGTATAACTGTCATGTGTACTATCTTATGTGATCTGTTATATAACGTATGACATATGTCTTAATTGTTGAATGATAGTACTATCATACACTGTGATCTAAAATAAAAGATTGTGAAATGATACAAAGTATCATAGTGTCAAAAGGTGAGTTATATGTTTCGAAAGGGCATCATTTAGTAACCTCTACCTTACATATGAAAGATACAAAGTATCTCGTGTCAAGTGTATGTTATATGCTTCTAAAGAACATCATTTAGTAATCTCAACCTTGATAATACAAGATACAGTGTTATGTGTTGTACTTGAATTCTTCAGTATGTTGTATAGTAGAAAACACTAGATATTGTGCACATTAATAATAAAAGATTGACTCAGAAATCTGTGTGTAATTTGTTTATGTGGATCATAATACCGGTAATTGTCTTGAACTGTCTATGATATTTGAACTTTCACTTTTGTGAATAATAAGAAATCATAAGTTATATTTTAATGAAATGTTATATCATGTGGATAAAGGTATCTAAGATATAATTTTATAAATATAAATGTGTAAATGATAAAATTAGTTGTAATTTTATTGTATTTTATTTGAATTTCATGAGGTATGTATACTAACAATCAACTTAGACCTTTAATAAATAATTAATTGCTTATTCTTTCTAATATGATCCCTAAGCAGATAAATTCTTATTCACTTTATGTATTTTATTTGATTTTATCTTTCAAGTAATTAATAAAATGGTACTTGATACCACTGTTTGTTTATATCATGTTGTGTGTTGGTATTTATTTTATTTTATTTTAATAATTGTTACCCTTTGGAAATACATTATACTGAATTATCTCAGTTCGTGTTGAACAAACATAGATTTTACAAGTGAAAGATATGTTTATTTTAGACTTGTAAAATAATGGGTTTAATTTATACTTATCATTTAATTCGCAATTAATATTAATTCTGCGAGTTGACTTAGTTAACTTGCGAATCGAGATTAATTTCTGCGAATCGAGTTTAAGGTATAAAGGATGGTCAAACGAGTCAACCAAACCACCGAACCCAGATTGATTTGCGAGTTCACTAAAACTTTGCGAGTCCAGACGAAGCGAAACGAGGCGAAACGAGCTTTTCGTTTGATTTTGACTTTACGACGCTAGGAACGAGTTTTTGAATCCGTAGCTTTTATACAACATTAGATTGCGAACATTTTGAGGTATATTACAACGGATTTCACCGAAAGATTAACGAGAAATCGAAAGTTCTATTCACTTAGGTTTTCGGTTTACACAATCATTAAATTACGTAGATTAAGGTGTTATTTAGCAAGGATCCTTAGGGTTAATACTAAATGAACCTTAATGAACGTAAATTAATCGATAGATCATGTTGAAATTAATGGATTAATCGATTTTTAAGATCAACTCGCGACGGCTGTTAGTTAAACGAGTTGAGATTTCACCTCGCTACGCAGACTGAACGAAACGAGTTGACTGGTTTGGCGAGTTGACATGCAAGACGAGATGAACTCATCTCGCCACGCCAGATTTTGTGAATCCAAATTTTTTTTTTTTTTTTTTAAAAAAAAAAAATGTTTATCTTTTTTTTATTGTGTAATTTAAATGTTAAGCCATTTTAGTAATAACATTTATATAATGGCTTCACATTTTGATATATATTAGACTTACGACTTTTTAGTAATAAGTTAAATATTTTTATATACGACTTGAGACTATTTTTGTAACAAGTTATATACATATATATATATATAGTTAAACTAAAATATTTGATGAATTTTGATTCATAATATATTGTAGTTTAAAGTGTTTTAACGTGCAATCAATTGTTTTTGTCATTTGTGTTTATTTTACAGATATGGCAAGAGCATTTGATAAAGGTCACAACATCCTAGTGGATCTAACTCTTGAAGCCAAACGGGCTGACAGGGTTGCAGATATATTACGGTTTCTTGCACGGTCACGTATCAGATACGCTATTACGGCCAATCCACCGATTTCTCAGGAGATATTGAACGACTTCTGGACGGATATTGTGTATGACCAATCTGTCAATCCACCACAGATCCGAGCAACGGTTCGTGGTCAACCGGTTGTATTTACCGCTGGAAATCTACGAGAAATTTTGCAGCTTGGTACTGAGGATCAAGAGAATGGGGACTTGGTTTTTCCCATGGATTTTATAGAGGGGGCAATTGGGCGTATGGGATATACTGGTGATAGGCGCGGGAACCAGTTTCAGAAGCCTTTGGTAATTGGTCAGTGGAGGTTTTTATGGCATATGATGAACACCGTGTTTGCACCGAAGAAGGGCGGTTTTTGATGAGTTGAGCCCTGCTATACTATCGGCTGCACTGTCCCTGGTTTACAATAAACCATACAGTTTTTGTGATCTTATTTTTGGAGAGATAAGGAGACAGATATCGGGTTCTGTTAGATCCATATTTTTGATTTACCCGAGGTTCTGTATGCTTATCATATGTTCGCGTTTACCGAACTTGGCTATTCCTGAACCATTTTTGGTGGTGAATACGATTGATCAACGTGGTTATAATGCCATGTTTTTGCAGACCGTCAGGAAGGAGGGAGTGGTTAAGCCTGAGGTACGACCACTGTTTGGGTACATTGTTGATCCACACTATGTTACTCCGCCGAATCATGGGTGGTTGGACGTAGCTCCTGCTGATGCTGCTGTTGATCAAGCTCCGATAGCTCAGGTGGTTCATGCTGAAGATCCACAAGAGCTTATCGAGGATGTTTTAGAACAACCTGCACATGCTGGGGTACAGGTGAACCCAGATGTTGCTGTTCAGGTACTTCAGGAGGTGCTAGTTGAGCATGATGATGCTACTGATATCCTGCTACGGGATATTGATAGTTATGTTGCTTCACCTGAGGTAATTTTATAATTATATAATAATAATGGTACTTAGATGTTATATCATTTTCACATTATTATTTTATATAATACTTAGTTTATTGATATTTAGTTAATTAGATAATATTTCTAATTATAAAATATAAATATTATTATGATCAGGGAGCTGAGACTGCAGACCCAGAGGTCATTCGATCTGAGGGTAAGCAGGGACAGTTAGATGGATCTGAGGTTTTACCTTCTAAGGTATTTATCAGATTAATCATAAATATATAGAACTTGTATGATAGAGCTTTTAGCTAATCATAAGTGTTTAATATATTTAATATTTAGGATCATGATGTTGGTCCATCTGGAGGCCGTGATGGCGATTCGGCTTCAGATGATGTTGATAGTACTCCTTCTCCACCTCCAGGTGCTGGTTACATTCGATATCGATCTCGGATGATTCCAGATCCAGCATTGAAGGAGAAGAGGAAGGCTAAGGAAGTTGATCCTGACTTCTGTCTTCTTGATGAGGGTTCTGAGGAAGAGGATACACCTCTTATTACTCGACGCCGTAAGCGTTCAAGGACTCTGACCATTCAGGATGGTATGTAATACTTAATAGTTAGATAATCTTAACTTGTTGTTTATCAGGAGTTCAAACTGAGACAGTTAATTCTGTGACAGTTGCTCGAGATACACCGCAGGTGGAGAATGTAACACCGGTGGTTACTGAACAGATATCTGTACCTATTGAGGTAAGGGATATAAGTTTAGTTATACAAGTGTTATATAATTAATTAGAGATTGAGACAGACTAATCTGTAACAATTACTTAATTAATTTTGTTTAATTTGACAGGCTGAGATCAATAACGCTAGTAGATTTGCAGCTACTCTTCTTACGGAAGCGTTATCTCAGGCTATTCCACCACTTACACGAGATTCTTACATTGCTTCAGTGACACCACCTGGACCACATACTATTCCAGTTACTCCGACAACAGATGCTGAAAGGATTACATCCTTGGAGTTGCGGGTAAAGGAATTAGAAAAGACAGCGTCTCAGGTTCCGGTGCTGGTGTCGAACAATCTTCGACTGAGTCAGCAGTTACTCAATCAGAGTATCTCATACAATACACTGCTGAAGATTCATGAGACTTTGCTTGCTGACTTCAACATTCAGAGTATGAAGATATCTGGCTTGGAGCGATTGGTCTTGAAACATGTTTCCGGACAGTCTACTCAGGGGGAGATATTGGCATACTTGGAAGGTTGTAAAGAAGATGAGCTGAAGAAAAAGAGAGAGGCTGATAAAGACGATGATCCCAATGCACCGAAAGATGGTGAGCAGACTGGTCCTTCAACGACTGGTCAGCAAGCTATGATTCAGGGGGAGTCTGGTAATGGTGATGATGGAGCTGGTACAAGTGCTGATAAAGATGCACCGGTTGATACAGAAGCTGGTAAGACAGCTTAGTATTAGCATAGTGTAGAATAATGTCTGTAACATTTTGTACTGAATAATTGTAACTTAATATTATGTTTAATATATTCGACTTAATCTTATTATTATTTTAAGTAAAATATGTTTTAAATAATTTAAGTTAATAAATATGTTAAGATAAAATAGTGATCGAAAGTCTTCTGACTCAATGAGTAGTCGAGCGGCGTGTTCCGATTATTTTTCGGCGGTCAAAATTTTATAATAACATATGCATTTTAGACTTGAGAGTTTATAACTAACAAGTTAAAAATGTTTTTGGTTAACTTGACAAATGATATATAATTTAAAAGTTATGTTGATAATAAGTTAAGATCAATTAAACTTAGAAATTATATAAGATAAAATTAATAGTAAATTTAAATGTTTGGTGATTTTTCACAATACATTAGAATTTAAAATTAATTATTATTTGTTAAGTATTGTATAAGACTTTAGAGAATCTTAGATTGATTCAGGGTAATCAATAAAAGGATTTTATAAGTTATATATATATATTGCGTTTAAATTGAAGGTTTAATTTATACAAAAGAGTTGATAAAGAAATTCTTGGATTAATTCAGGGAAATTAGTAAAGAATTTAAATTATTATTATTGATTTGTATATGTGGTTTTTCTCTAGGATTTGAGATGCTTGATCTATCTGATTTGGAAGAAGATATTTTTGACGAGATAGATGAAGAAATAGATTTTGATCTTGAGGATGGAGAATTTCTACCACCTGCTGATTGGACTGCTGTTCCTGAGATTGTGCAAGAGATAGGTGTAGATCCAGATGCAAATGTTGATGAACACCATGTAAGCCCATCTAGAACAGAAGTTGTTATTGAAAATGAGCAAGGTCCAACAGTGGTTGATATCGATGAAGATATTGAAGACTCAACCTCGGAAGATGAAGCAGAAGAGATAGTCTTTACAAATAATCCTGCAGTACAATATCGGAAACTTCCAAAACAGAAGAAGAAGATTGGAATTTCTGAAATTGATATAACGAAGAAACGCGTACCGCGTAAAGGGATTATAGGCTGGTACTTTGACTCTGAACTGAAGCTTTTTGCAATAAAAAGATATGACGGAGTTCAATACTTTGAAAGAAAGCTTGCAGTTTTTAGTTCCTTACCACGTTATGAAATACGTGACTTGGCTAGATTAGAGATCAACAACCCAAGTCGTGATGATTATGCTAATCGTGTTGAACGAATTATTAGACATGAGGTTGGTACAAATAAATTTGAGATGATAAAGCCAAGAAAGGGAAAGACTGTGAAACTACAGGAGAGAAGTCAAAGGACTGGAAGAAGAAGAAGGAAAAAGATTTATCCAGCTGTTAAATGTGTGCAGCAGATTCCATTGAAGACAATGCCACAGGATATTTTGGGAAATATGAAGAGTTGGCACGTGGATTCAAAGACTGGAGAAGCTGTTATGGTTGAAGCTGATGATGAGATTGAAGGTGGCGAAAGAGAAATCTTCAGAGTCTATGACCATCGACACCTGATGAATATGTCGAGAAAGGATCTGTTAAAGTTAAAAGAGAACAGAATTTTGACGACTATTGAATGGGCTGATTTAGGTAGAGATTATCAAATGATGGTTAAAACTTGTATCAAGATGAAGATTTATGCAGGAAGCAAGATTTACAAATAAAGACCAAAGACAATTAAAAGATAAAGACACTAGAGCTATTGTCAAGGGGGAGTCTGTTGGGACATAGTTTGTGATAACAGATCTAGCTTGAAATATGACTAGTGTAATTGTGATTGTATTGATATATTGGTTTACATTTGTAAATGCATATTCGTTTTGTTATTAATATTTTATATTAAAGATAGACGAAATAACGTATTTATATTATACGTTTGTTGCGAAGCGAGTCGAGATCTCAGGTCGCAGCAATGTGAGCTGCGAGATGAGAACTGAACTCGTTATGGCTAAGCTGGGCTTGGGCTAAGCGAGGCGAGTTGGGCTGAACTCGCAGGCCCATGCGAGCCGAGCCGAGACAACATATATAAATGATTTTGTTTGGCAAAATCAAATATACTTTTGAACACTTTTATCATTCTGCGAATTCACAAACCCAGAGAAAACATAACCTACGGCTAGGCTTTGACGATTCATCGTTTAAAGTTAAGTCATATTAAACGCAATTACGAACTTACTCGTTATTAGTAAGATAACACTGTATTGAGGGATTCCGCACCTTAATACTACAGATAACGAAGTTATCGATCCTAGAACTAGGGACTTACAAAGTCACCTAAGAAATCTAGTTCGCTATAACAAATGGCTCTGATGCCAATCTGTAACACCCCCAAAATTCGTTGATTGAGTTTAGCAGAAGCATTTAGTTAAGTATGGGGAGTACCACAATACACAGTACATGCATACGTATCAGAGCTTATGATTACAAAATAACATAATATATTAAGATGCCAAATGTAATAGTTACAAAGTTTACAATTTGTCAAATCGTACAAATGTAAAAGTTATTAAGTTTACAAAAGTAGATTTCATAAATATGACTAAAATCACTTTAGTTATACAAAAGAAATCCAAAATTTCAAAAGTTGGCATCCTAACGCTTCGCGGGTCGCCCTAGTTCCGTATGTGCAGGAGGTTCTTACGTGCGCAACTAATTCCCTGAAAAACATAGTAAAAGTCAACAATGAAGTTGAGTGAATTCACAGGTTTTCTGTTTGCAATAGTTGAATCAAGTTTGTAAGCACAATTGTTGAGACAAATACGTTCACAAATAGTTATTGCCACAATAGTTAAGTAAACGTTTTGTGGAATGTTATCCAAATATAGTTCGGTTGAGATGTTGCCCAAAATACAGTTTGCGTGGGATGTAACCCAAAATACCGTTTACATGGGATGTTACCCAAATACAGGTTGTAATACGTTGCTGGTCGTTCTCCAGCATTCCCAAAACAGTACCGGTCATCCTCCGGTCAAAAGACGCACGGATCGTTCTCCCGTCCAAACTCGGCCAGTCATTCTCTGGCATAAAACACTGCTGGTCGTTCTCCAGCGAAACACAGTACCGGTCATTCTCCGGTCAAAAAATGCACGGGTCGTTCTCCCGTCCACTTGGCCAGTCATTCTCTGGCACTAAAATACGTTGATGGTCGTTCTCCATCGTTTACATAAAGGTACCGGTCGTTCTCCGGTTTACCAAACAAGTTTCATCACGTTATAGTATGAAAATGTTGTTTCATAAATACCAGTTTTGTTGTAAGAGTTCAACAATTCAAAGTACTCATATCGTGCGAGTAAACAAGTATGATAAACAATCATGTAAGCAAAAGCAGTTATGGCAATCAATTAAGCAGTTGACTATGTTTCTCATCCCAAGTTGAAAGCGGTAAAACAGTTAAAACTGGGGTTGTGAACTCACCAATTGAGTTGAGTATGTTCGAGTGCTAGCAAAGCCTAATGCCCAAGAAGTCTAGTCAAAATCTCCTAACGCCCTAAACGTATGAGATATAATGAGTACGTAGAGGTCTAAGTTTACCATCCATGTTAGTGTTCGCACAACCAAGTGTTTGTTCGAAGATTATGTTTGAAGTTTTGAAAGTGTATACGACTCGTTGGTAATAGTTTGAAATCACACTTTCATTAAAATAAGTGCATTTGTAGTGTATGTATATATATCGTATCATATGTAAGTATACGCTTCCGGTTAAGTTTGACACTTAGTGTAAAAACATTTGTAAAGTTTCGGTTTTATGCGACACAAGGGTTTGTGTCGCATTCCTGCAACATCCGCAAATAAATGCGACATAAGCATTTGTGTCGCAAATGCTGCGACATAAGTAGTTGTGTCGCAAGTATGCGACATAGGGTGATTTATGCGACATAAGCCGTTGTGTCGCATAGTGCGATGTAAAAATGGTACTGCGACACAAAAGCTTGTGTCGCACTACTGTTTTCGGTCCCGTGCGACACAACGAGCTGTTTGACGAAAATCTTAATTTTTCAACCAAAAAACGTTTAGATCTTTCATATAATGACTTGTAACATGATTGTACACTATAATAACAAAGGAAAAGTGAAAGAAAAGTGATTTTTCATACCAAATCGAGTGAAATCCGAAAGTTAGGTGAGTGGATGAAGATGGTGACGATAATGGTGTTCTTGAGCTTGAATCTTGAAGATGAAGTTTATGATGAGTTTTGGTGTTGTCGTTATTCCGAAAATTCCAAGAAAATGGTGGTGATTTGGTGATTTTTAGTGAGTTTTTAGAGAGAGAATTGAGAGAGAATGGGGATGGAGTGAGAGAAAGGGAAAATGAAAATGAGGTGAAAATGAGGGTGGGGTGGGGGTGGTGTTGGCATATTTTTGAGGCCAAAAGTGAGGGTTTTTGTCCCAAATTTGCGGTATTTAGCCCTTGTTCGTTTACCCGATCGTTAAATGTTAAAATGTTTTTAAACGATAGGTTTTTAAATATGTTTTCGATTATACTATTAGTTGAAATATTTTATTTAAAATAATTTAGTTGAGTTATAAAGTTATAACTTTATTTTATTTTAGTTTTACTTATATGGTTCAAGTCGTTTCAGTTTACAAAATAAACATTATTTGACACAAAATGCTTTGTAAAGATTATCAACATAATAATTAATAAACATTAATGTTAATTAATAATTTCATATTATTAATTAATTTTATTCACCAACAGTCGTATATTTTTGTCGCGTTGTTTAAATCGTTCTGTACATAATTACAACTAATTATGAGTAAGTAATACTACGTGTATTATCTAGTTGGGCTTTGCTAGACTTATCTCTAAAATGTGTTGTGAATTCACTTTAAATTAGGGAATTAGCCTAAAAATGCATGCAATTAACGTTTATAATTTTGTTAAAATTGCGGGGTTTACAGCGTGTCTATGGATTTAGCACCTTTAAACTCGAATTTTCATTGTGGCATTTCATCGAACACGTGGTGTGCAACATATATTTTTTGAAACTCGTTAATATATTGATGTTTGTTGATATAGTCGGTTAATAGATTGATGTTTGTTGATATAGATTGATGTTTCTTGATATAATTGGTTAATAGATTGATGTTTGTTGATATAGTCAGTGTATAAGTATATATATAAGTATGTATAGTATATAAAATCGTACATGCTACTTGTATGTATAAGTACGTATGTATAAGTATGTATGTATATAATTATGTATATATAAGTATGTATACATGTATAAGTATACATGTATAGTATCTATGTATATTGTACATGTATAGTATATATGTATAGTGTACATGTATAGTATATATGTATAAGTATGTATGTATATAATTGAGCATATATATGTATGTATAAGTATGTATGTATATAATTAAGTATATATATGTATACATGTATAGTATGTATGTACAAGTATGTATGTACATAATTACGTACTATGAAATTTGACCCGCAAATTCAAACCCGTTAACTCGACTCGACTCCTATTACAAACCCTAATTATAATAATTTAAATTTAAATAATTAAGCTACGATTTTAATCTACTAAGTAACTTTGATAATTAAATATGTAATTTTTTAAAAAAATTCAGAAAATATTGCTTTTTGTAGTATTTGCATTCGATGTCATACTAACTAAAATGGTACAATTGTAAATTATGTAATTATTATTTTAAAGCTACAAAATTGTCAAACTATTTCTATAGTGGTAATAGATCAACTTTTTTATGTACTCGGATGTAATTTACTCTAAGTGTCTAAATTGTTAAATATTAACGTACTTACATATTTAGTAAAAAATTTCTTGATCTCATTTATAAGAGTTTCTTATTTCCACCTTATATTTGAGTATAAAGATAACGGTAATTTATTATATATGGAACCGTAAATGAAATTTTATTTACTTTGATATATTATAAACTTATGTCAACTATATAGGTTACAATACAATCATTTTTTTAATTATATCATTTTAATTATATAGTGTTAATTATTACATTTTAATTATAATATATTAGAGAAGTGGAGGGTAAATTAGTGTTAATTATTACATTTTAATTATAATATACGAGAGAAGTGGAGGGTAAATTACTCATTTATCATTACTCCTTTTTAAGACTTTGGTTGAAACTCTTTATATAGTATTATAGATATATATGTATACATGTATAGTATATATGTATAGTATACATGTATAGTCATTTCATGATACTCGTTATAGTTATATATATAAAGTTTTTACTGATTGTTAATGTTCCGCATATTATAGTTGTTAAAGTTATGTAAAAGTGTTTTAGTGTTGATATATTTATAGTGTTGATAAGGTGAGGAATATTGTTGAAATTTTGATGTATCGATAAGCTAATATATTAGCTGGTTTATCCGTTTTATAGAAATGACATTTCTAATTTTTTTATAAAAATTCTTTTATCTTTCCAATTTTTTATGTTAATGTATACATGCTACCATATTTTATATATATATATATATATAGATATATATTTATTTTAGTTAATGTTGATTTTAGTTTTTTGATTTCACTAAAGTTTTAGGTCAATTGGTTGTTATTTATCACTTATATTGACGAAACCTTTATGGCTGGATTGATCACTTTGCATGACATTTTTAATGGACGATTGACTTTGAAGAGCCAACTGATTGTTACTAGCCATATCAAGGCGCGTTTAACACAGAATCAAGAGAAGATTTTTAGAGACCATTGTTTTGGCCATTGGTTAGATGTGAAGGCTCCGGAAAATGACCTGGATTTTGTACATCATATGTTGCAGTTTCATCGAAAGGATCGACCAGGATTGAAGCACCCTCGTGCGGAGGTGGATGAGCTGTGGTTTAGGGCGGCGAATACAGATGACCATTTTATACAATTTGGTCGCAGGGAGTTCTGCTTGGTGACAGGTTTACTGTTTGGTCCAAATGATAATATGGCAGATCATATTCCCCAGAAGGTTCGAGAGAACACCCCTGCATTTAGACAACATATATTCCCGGATATTCTCAAATGCAGCGTACATGTATCAGACCTTATGGACAAGTTTGATGATAAAGGTTTGTTTAGTGGGCCGAGGATGTTGAGCGACGAGGATTGTGTGCGCCTGTGTATGCTCTTCTTGATATATAAAGGGCTTTTGGGAAAGCAAGGTAGGCATAATGTTGAGAATGATCATATGCATATATTCGAGGATTTTTCTATTTGTGACGGGTACTCTTGGGGTAATATTATATGGGACAGAACTTATGAGCAGCTGGATAAGGGGTTGGAGACTTGGTTGACCCAAGAAGGGATGCAGTACACATTGAGTGGTTTCGGATGGACGTGTAAAGTAGCATCGTCTTATTTATTATTGTTTGTTTATTTTTTCTTTTGTTAATGTTAATATATTATATAATACATTAATATGCTAACTTGTTGTTTGTTATGCTTTTCAAGACTTGGATTTGGGAGGCTTATTATTATAAGATAGGGACTATTGCTACAAGGCCACAATGAAATCAAATACCACGTGGGATCTACTGGGCACGTAAAAGGAAGGTTACTGAATTTAAAGATTTCGAGAACTGTTTGAAGATTGCAGTAAGTTTAAATTTAATTGAGTATATGGATATGGATATGTATATGTATAAGTATATGGTCAATTCAAAGCGTTCATTATAAAGTTATGCTGATAAGTGAGGAATATTGTTGAATTTTTGATAACTTGATCAGCTAAAATATTAGCCGGTGTATCCGTTTTACAAAAAGGGCATTTCGAAATTTTATAAAAATACTTTTTCCGTTCCTAATTATATATTTCTATGTAAATACTCATGTATATATATATGTATTTTTAAAGGTATATACATATATATATATATGGCGATTAATACAGTCATTATAAATTAACCTGATGAACATTTGATGACATGTTTTATGCAGAAGGATACTCCACCAGAGCTTCTTCCGAAGATTACTTTGAAGCCGAATAAGCATGAGAAGAAGTGCCAATGGTGGATTGATAGCTGCAAATACTTTGACGACCAGCTAGTTGCCGAGAGGCCAATGAAGAAGGCACGGAATAGTCAAAAGGTGGATGTCGAGCCATCTGATCCCAGCCCATCTCATTAAGTAGGAATTGATGATTTTCATTTGAATCCGCCTCATCACGATCAGGCGACTTTTGATTCCTTAGGTACAGATCGTCGTGAGGCCTCTCAGTCAGCATCTCAGCCAGGGACTTATGATTCCTTACGAGATGAAGTGCAGACGATGAAAGAGACCATTTCCACATTAGTCAAGCGAGTAGACGAACAACAAGATATTATAAACCGGTTGTTGAAGATGGTTGAGACGCGTCAGGTATAAGGTTGATTAATTGTAGCCTTTTATATATGTTAAGGTGTTTTTCTTTTAATACGTACCAAATTATTTTTTTTCAGGCTGCTGGTGATGACGGTGATGTTGATGAGGGTTATGTTTCTGACACCCAGCTTTTTTCTGCAAGAAAATTCTCTGTTGCACATGGGTTGCGCCGATGTATGCGAGATCGTCGACGTGCTCCGGGTAGACTATTGCCGTATGTTACACCGACACATCTGAAACGAATTTTGCAGAAACCTTTGAAGGTGCATAAGGAGGAGCATGCGGAACCACCACCAGTTAATTTAGCAATCGATGTTGACATTGTTGAGGCGGTGGAGCCAGGGGGTGGGGTTGCTGAGAGAGTGCTTAACGAGCCGGTTGAGCCGGTTCTTGAGTGACTGGTTACTGAGCCGGTTGTAGAGCGATTGGTTACCGAGCCGGTTGGGCCGGTTCTTGAGAGATTGGTTACCGAGCCGGCTGAGCTGGTTGGTGAGAGTGTTGCGCGAGGGGTTACCGATCCGGTTGAGCCGGTTGTTGAGGGAGTGGTTACAGAGCGCGTTGAGCGGGTAAAGAAGTTGAAGCGCCCGACAAGGAAAAGGTCGGCGAAGGAGTTACCCGAGGACACCATAGTGGACATGGTTGACAGGTTGGTGAACGAGAATGGCTTTCTCACTCCTCCGCCCCCTGTGATACGTCAGAGTAGAGAGATCGACGGACCATCCACAGTTGAGGAGTTGTATACGAGTGGAGGCTTAGTGCGTTGTATGTTTATTCGACCGGGCACGACTTATGTTTCTATCATAAAGGATTTTTGGGGGCAGTTGTATGGACATATCGAGAGTGGTTACTTAGACAACTTTGTAAGTTTACGAGCTCTTTTTTTTAAAAACAACTATGGCATATTACAAATGTGATACTAACCTTGTTTTATCATTTTTTAGCATATTGACGGTTGGAGCTATCTACTGATGTGGTGGAGATATCGAAATTGGACTCGACCAACTCAGCTGGAAAAGAGATTGAACTGGAAAATTATGCCCATAGGTTTTATTAGTATGATAGGAGTTTTCAAGAACTACAAGGAAGACAAAAAGAAAAAGGAGCTGAAGAAGAAAGGAGAGCATGTGGTTGCTGAGCCGGGAAAGTATATATGTATGCTAATATGTATGTGTGACACACGTCAAATTAGAACTAGTAATTAGTGCCTAATCAAGTGTAATACATGTAATTAGTTCTGTGTTAGGCTAATTAATGTATCAATATATGTATATTGTTGAATATATACAAGTATGCGATTTGATTAAATCGTACAAATTTCAAATCGAATGCAATTCGATTCAATTAATACGGACGTGGTGAACGATTTTTATTAAATAATATGACATTATTTAATAACCCAAATGTATTCAAAATATTATTTATGTGATAATTCAACTCAAATTCGTATCGTGCGAACAAGGATGTCGCGGTTAAAATAACAAACGCGTAAACAACCAAAAAAAGTTAAGTTATATTTTGTAACCAAATTACTAAGTATTTGGTAAAATACTTCCTCAAAAATATTAAAGAAATACTCGTATTTTCAAACTCGTGTCTGAACACGTAAAATAATTATTTAAAAGTTTAAACGAAAAACTGGTGAAGCCCACACCCGGTGGACCCCACCAGCCGGCCCCCCTCCCCCCTTCTTTCCCTCATCTTTCCTTCTTTCTTCTCATTTCATCATCTACCACTCTCTCTCTCTCTCTCTTCCTCCCTTTTCTCTCAAAACTCACCACCACCATCACCATTAAACCCACTAAAAACACCACGAAACGAACCCGAATCGTCAAGCTCGTTTGGAGAAAAGTGACCATCTCGCAACGATCTACATTTCCATCTTTCCGGATTTCTCACGCGCGAAGTGGTAAGTTTCTGACAAAACCTGCAACTCCTCGATTTTTAGTGTTTTCAAGTTCTAGTTGTTTCTTTAAGCTTGAAATGTCCATCTAGGGCTTGGGTAAAAGAATTGGACATAACGGAAACCGGAAAACTCGTTTTTGGCTCAAAATCCGTCGAACAGTCTTAAGTGTCGCATAGGCCATCCAGTATAGCGTCACTTCGTGCGTCACTTAAGTGCCGCATTAAGTGACGCATAAAACCCTAAATTTGCGTCACTTGCCTAAGTGCCGCATAAAACCCCTTTTTCCCGACACTCCAACCGTCACTTGCCTAGTGACGCCTAGCACCTTTATCCGACACTTCTAGTGACACTTCCTAAGTGTCGCCTATGATCAGAAACTGACACTCGAACCCGACACTCCCTAAGTGTTACCCCCCCTTATGCGTCACTTCTCCATGTGACGCTAATAATTCAGAAACTGTCATTTCATGCGATACTTCCTAAGTGTCACCCAAATTTTGGAAGTGACGCATCAAGTGTCGCTAAAAATAGAAAGTTTAACACTCGTATTTCACTAAGTATTGAGGCTCAAATTTGACATCCCATTTTACCCGAATTCAAATCCCAAGTATCTCGACCCCAACCAGGGGCCAGCCCCTTGAACCCCGCCAGGGGTTGCCACCCCTGGGACCCCGCTAACCAGAGGCGCTGCCCCCGGACCCCCGTCAATTAAAGTTTACAAATACTTTTTAAGTATAACGTCTTTCTAAAATCAAAATAATAATGTGAGATTATTATTGCAAACAAATCACCAACGGGCCGTACACATTTTCAAACACTTAGACAATCAACCAAATTATAATCATTTGGACATTCTAGTTGAACAAACAACTACAAGGTAGTCTTATTAGATACCTTCTCATGTTTTTAACCATCGCGTGTCGTGGACACCCTCAGGTTACAAGTCATTGGACTTCAATTCTTGGCTAATCGATTTCAGTTTATGAAGATAAACTCTTCAGGCTCAGGTGAGTCTCATGGCCCCTCTTTACTGTTTTACTAGGGGTGTGATACATTGCTCTATTTTAAACACGTGAACGCGAGTACATATTTCAATATACTACATGAGTTGTTTTCAACTAATCAAATCAAAGTCCTCCGTCAGTATAGTCTGGTAATACGAAAGTAGCGTGAATATTAGTATATGGAACCATATCGGATTGACCCACCTCGTCCGGGTTAGTCGCGCTAACCTCTACAACTGACGTACTAATATTTGGGAAAATGAGTGTAGATTAGGCACTCGTGGAGGCACCTCGCTCGGAATTCTCTATATGGGACCCGACCCTCGAGTTAAGCTCAGACTATGCGCTCATGGTTGTATACACTATCAGTATCATTTGCTGGATGCAAATCAACATTTAAATCTTGCGGTTCACACACTATTATTTGATATCTAAACCTGTGAGCTCACCAGCGTTAGCTGACCCATTTTAGCATATATCACAGGTACTCAGCAGTAGATTTGGACTGCCCATCAGAATGCATATTAGCTCGAGTCTCCATGCAAACCTCAGAGATTTCATTGCATTATTAGATTTTGTATAACTAATTATGTACTTAAATCTCTCATATTACGAACACGAGCTATGTATGAGTTCAAACTGTTGTAAACCTTTTTATATTAAAATATTTTGTTAGAACGATGCATATAGAGTCGTTTGCTATATATCTGTGTGCTTTGATTATTGATTAGTAACACCCGAATTATGCTTCCGCAAAACATTAAATTTGGGGGTGTTACAGTATGTATATATATATATATATATATATCCCATACATGTATATATATACATATATTCTAGTGTCGATTATATTATAGTGTTGATAATTGTGGAATATTGATGAAACTTTGATGATGCGATAAGCTGAAATATTAGCTGGTTTTTCAGTTTTACAAAAAGGACATTTCCAAAAAAATTTTATGTATACTAGATTTTAGCTAAATTATTAGTTGTGTCTATCAATGCAGGTGACAAAAATGACAAGGATGCCAAAAAGATAAAGGAGCTGAAAAAGAAGGGGGATGATGTGATTGCCAGCAGGGTAAGTATATGTGTATGTATGTATGTATGTATCTATGTATGTATGTACGATGAAACGACACTTCCAATTTTTTAAAAAACTACTTTTTTGGTTTTCTGCAAATAGTATTTAATATAGTTGTGTACATTAATGTAGGTGACAAAACCAAGACATCATCCGGACTGGACTACAACTTGTTGATGGGATATGCTAACGGCAAACGTTGCCCATACCCTCCATGGTGGACCTGCGACATAGTAAGTAAACAAGGGACCAGTAAACAATATAATTTGTCATCGACTACTTGATACATTTTCAAATTTCCCTAACAAAATCCTAATATGTAGGTATTTATGCCGGTCAACATCGAGAGTAAGGATCGTTGGGTTCTAATTGTTTTGGATCTCCATACTTGGGATGTCACGACATATGATAGCTATAAAAAACTGAAAAGCAACAAGGAACTACTGGATCTCCATACTTGGGATGTCACAACATATGATAGCTATAAAAAAGTTGTTGAAGTGTTAGGTCAAAATGTAGTTAGATATTTAGACACCATTGGCTATTGGAGGCATGTTGATGAAGAAAAGCATTTTAAGGGTGATACCACTGAGTTCTTAACTCACATGATCATGTGCCTCAACAGGATGGGTATCTATGCGATTGTGGGGTATGGGTGTGCAGAAACATGGAGAAGGTTGCATATCAGGAAGACTACAGGGTGAGTGGGGAGACTGATTTGATTGCTGCGGATTATAGGCGCCGGATGATTGATACTTTCTTTAGTGCGCGTTTTGATTGGGAGCCGGCAGAACCACCATTGCCACCGCCACCACCACATACTTCTTAGGCTTATATTGTGATAGACTTATGTGTAATATAAAACAATTGATCCATTTTGTAAAACAACTTATCCATTTTGTATGCAATTATCATATATGAATAGCCTTCCAGCTACCTAGTGACTAGTGTTTGAGTTGATATGTGCTACATTAATTTTTACTGTACATTTTATTAACCAATCCTCCATAATTTAAAATCCTGTGCCCTCGCAAATTGCAAAATGGATTTTGCGATTTGCGACTGACCTTATCCATTATTGATAAGATTTTAACAGATATTTTCTGACATAACCTTATCCACCTCTGCAGATTTTCCGGATAACCTTATCTTGATTGAAATATATCTTTAAATAAACCTCATTACTTCAGTCTTCATTCATCATCATATTATTACCTAGGGAAAGTTATTTATATATTTGGTAACAGAATGCAACTGATTGACCTTACTGTGTGTTTTTTTTTTTTTTTTTTTTTGGGGGGGGGGAACTTCGTGATGACAATAAGGTGTACGAAAATGGGGTGAAGCAAACATTCGTCGATTTTGATGTTATTGGGTTTGATCTCAGTTAGTTGTTTTCCTATCTTAAGGAAGAAATAAATTTCACTAATAGTGATGTATACTACTTTGAAGCCGACAATCTCCAAAATGTTGGAGCTCGTTTGCTTCTGTCGGATGAAAAATGGAATACATTAGTAAAACATGCAAAAGAATGTTGTCATGGGATTGAGTTATATCTTGTATACATGGATGAAGAACCCGAATTGAATTTCAGTGAGTATGAGAGTGACGACAACAACGTACATTACTATCGATGAACGTTTCGAGTAGGGATTCACACGGCACCCAAATCACTTTGCAGGGTCATGCAAATGGAAATTATCTTTCATATGTTATCATGTAGGATTTAAATTCTAGTGTAATGTGTTTTTAATTTTGCTGTGTATGTTATTACTTCAACGATGTTTTGTCTTTTCATTTGTAATTGATCCATCTTGAATGTTGATGTGTGTTGTATTATGTATGAAATTTCTAGGTCTATTTCACTTGCGATTTGCAATTTGCGACTGACTTTATCCATTGTGGATAAGATTTTGGATAGGATTTCCTGACATTAGACGGATTTTGCCGGTAGCCTTATCCATTGTGGATAACCTTTTGGATAGGATTTTCAGAAATTTCTTTGGATTTTGCAGATCTTTACGGATAACTTTATCTTGATTTAAATACACCTCATAAAAGCAGTTCAGATTCATATCAAATTCTAAAAACATTTTCCCTCATAACATCAATCTCTATACACAACCAATTAACAAAAACATTTTCCGTTCATATTTGAAAAGTTTTCAGAAGGACGTTCTATAAAAGGTAAAGGTACAAGTTTTGATCCTTCATAGTTTTATTTACTTTGATTATGGAGAAGTTCAAAATTTATATTTGTTATGGAGGTAGATTTGAATATATTAACAACATACCGATGTATTTGCCGATAGAATGTAGTAGAGTGCCGTTAAAACTTCCTGTGGCACCGGAAAGGCCCATGACATGCAAAGTTTTGTTGAAAAACATTTATAAGAAAATCGGTCTACCACTTGATACACGGGTTTGTCTAAAATATAAGGTAGATCAGTATGTGATTGATATAAATGATGATGCTGATGAATACAACCAACAACACCAACATCAATCATCTTGTTAAATCAGTAAGGAGATTTTTTGTGCCATGCAATAAACAATGCTCCGATAGAAATTTACATTGTCGATATTGCAAGAAATGTTTCAGGTGTGGGTAGCAATCAACCCAGCAGTAGTAGTTCTGGTTTTCAACAACTACACACTAATGAAATCAACCAACAACACCAACATCAATCATTTCAGCAACCCTTTCAACAATTTCCATTCCAACAATTTCCCTTTCCTTTTCAACCACAATATGAATTTCATTATCATGCTGCTCCACAAAACATGATGACGCACAAATATCCAACACAACACACCCAAGACACATCTTTTAAGGTAGATGAAGAATCCCAAGATAATTCTAAATATCATGAGGATGTTCACTACGATCATGCTAATTCAGAATACTATGTGAAGGAGTCGGAGGAGCCGGATTCACATCCTGATGATTTTGATCATTATGATAAAGAGAATGTAAATCCACCTAAGGAAAATGACCATCCATTTTGTAATCACATTGTTACTGATGATGAGGATGATGAGGAGGATGAGCCTGATCCAAGAGATACGTACGACAAACCTATACCTCAAAAACCAGCAGAAAAGGATATATTCTAGAATATGCCATCGCCTTTAGGAAACAAAGAAGAACAAGTTTAACAATGACCATTCACCATGTATCATGCATCTTGTCGAATTCAAGAGGTCCAAACATTTGAAACTAAAGAAGAATTTCTTCTTCAGTTGCATACAAAGTGTCTCGAATAAGGATTTCAAATTAGTTGAAGAATTCAGATAAGAAACGGTACTCAGCAAAATGTATCCAGGTTAATTGTGATTGGAAGATAAGTTCAACGTGTATCAGATGAAACACCGTCAAGTTTCGGGATGCGGAAGCGATCGGGTCGGGTGTTACCAAATCAAATATCACAAGCACAAAGGTAAATAATGAACGACTCTAAATGAGACGTTTGAAAATAGTTATACATTTCCAAAATAAAAGTGTATACAAGTTGCGAGTTCGCAAAATAATTTCAATACATAATTTGTAATACAAAAGTTATGCAGAGAAATCCAGTTGTTTGAAAACATGCGACTCGAGCTAGCAAAGCTTGTAGCAATCCTAATCCTGTTGGGCACCTGAGAACACATGCTAAAACGAGTCAGCTATAAAGCTGGTGAGTTCATAGGATTGTTAGTTGAAACATAAAGTATAAAACCTTATATGTTTTGAAAAGTAGTTCAAAATCCACGATTTTGATATGTATTGTATTGAAGTTGTAACACCAATGTGCATACATCCTACAAGGTATCTCATACCTAAGTGACCGCGATGTGTACCTAAGTACATAAACAGTTGAGGCATTCCGTGCCTGGATACCTATCAGGTATTAAGTAAACCTATCAATGTGAGGCAATACATGCCTAAGGACTATAAGGTAATTGTATGACCATGTCATATGATGTTGTGTAATAATTGGTGTGCCACTTGGCATAGCGTGTTGCATCCAACAACATAATTGTAGTCCCACGGACTATGATTGAGTATTTAATCAAATACTGAGTTAATGGCCTCGCACGAAAGTTCGTCGATCCGTTAATTGTACGGATCACGAGCATAAGCTCGCCCATCCGTATATGTGTGTGGATCACGAGCATAAGCTCGCCCATCCATCGAGTGTATCGCTTTACCGCAATATCGTACTTGTGCCCACTGCAATACCGTGACATCGTTTTGTGCCTACTTTACCGTGGCATCATTTTGTGCCTATCTGGCATCGACCAAATTGCTCGCAAGCAAAGTATGTAATTGAGCCGACAGTATTACGACATGCCCGACTTGAGTAATTGAGCCGGCAGTACAATGACATGTCCGACTTGAGAAACTGAGAGCCGACAGTACTATGACATGTCCGACTAGTGTAAATGAGAGCCGGCAGTACTACGACATGCCCGGCTAATTTGATTGTGATTGTATACGTGTATGTATGCCTATATACATAACTAAATTGTAGGTGGCACCAAATGCTCGAGATGAAGTACAAGCATGTATGTATGTATGTATATATATATATATAAGTCGAACCAACAAATACCTCAGATAGGGTATCATGTAGCACATGAAATGGATTTATTGTTGCTAAGTATGTATATACAGTACTTAACTATTTGTTGTGTCGTAATAAGCCTAGGTATGACAAATCATCACCTAGTTGTTTTGTATCAGCATAAGAGATCCATACTAACGTATATTTCTAATGTATACTCCTAGCCTCAGCCTAGCAAGTATATTGAGATCCTTGGTTGTTGTTTACTTGAGTTCAATTCCAATTTAAAAGTCCTCGAATATATATGAGCAGTTTTAGTTCCTAAAAGGAAGACTAATCCTGTAAAAGTCTAGTTGTTGTCTTGAGTAGGTAGGAATAAATGGTCCTAGTGTGTTTGATAGCATTGTCCCGTGACAATATGGTCTGGGTATAATTGATAACTTAGTCAAGTTATGTAGTGATAATTGTTTGCCAACAATCTAACAGTGTACGGTTATAACCTATCTAGGTTAAGTATTGATATTGTTCCAAGTCAATATGATGGGTGTAATCCCTAAGTATTACACATTTCCTATTACATGGCAGTAATATACATAAGTGTGAATTATAAAAGTTTATTATTATAATTCGAAAACAGTAGTTGAGCATGCGTCTCACCCCGAAAACAGTAAAACAGTTGAAATAGTGGGGTTATGAAACTCACCTGAGGAGTTAGCGATCCTACGATACGCGCGTCGTCTGATGGGTAACCTCCTAGTGTCCTAAACACGTGAGGTTATGTGAGTACGAGACAAATGAGTTTGTCTAAGCGAGTTGTGTACTTTCTGTTTTTAGCAACACTAGGCTAGTGTCGTTGTAGGCGACACTTAAGATTGGCGTCACTTGGGAAGTGACGCTACAGGCATCACTGGACAGGTGGCGTCACTATTGATAGCGTCACTACTAGCGACACTATGAGGCATCACTATGTTGCGTCACTTACATGCATCACTTAGGCAAGTGACGCTGCACTGCTGGTCTGTGGGCGACACTTCCGTCTGTTCGACGGGTTTTTACCCAAAAACACATTCTAGTCCATTTTTAGGCCGACTCTTGTTGTTATAATGTTAATACATGATATATTAAGTGTTTTTAACAAGAAATAACAAAGAAGTGTTGGTAATTCCTTATGATTTGAAGATCGAGGGTTTGAGGATGATGATGGTGATCTTGAAGACGAAGATGATGGTGATGGATGCTTGTTGTTGCTCTTGTTGATAATGATTCCGAAAATGATGGTGATGATGATGATGTTGATTATTGTTATTGTTATTGTTGGTTGTTGTTGTTGTTGTTAGTGTTAGAGAGAAAGATAGATGAAAAAGAAGAAAAAGATGGTTAAATGAGGTGGGGGTTTGGGTTTTTGTCAAAACTCAGATCCCCATCTTAGGGGACTGTGGTCTCCATCCACAGTACAAAATGCCTGTGTTTTTGTACCCGATCATAATTTAAAATAGTATTTTAAATTCTAAAATTCGTTTATATTAATTTGAGATGTTTTCGAGTTGAAGTATTTTATAAAAATACTATTTTGAAACTAAAATTTAATAGATTATTTTTGCGCGGTTTTAGATTACCAGAATGCGTTTTAAAATAAAATGACTTACATTTTTGAATGTTTAATATTTTTCCTCCAATGTATAATGTTTATTGCAACTAATAAAATATTAATTATGAAATTTTGTCACCGAAGTTCGGACGTTTTATCCAGCGTTCTTTCAAATGTGATTTGTTTGCATATAAAAATACCATTATTCGAAGTTTAAATTTGGCGCGAAAATTGACTTTTTGACCAAGTGTTACATTCTCCCCCTGTTAAGAAAATTTCATCCCGAAATTTCGTGTGAGGTTGTGATCGCGTGGGGTCTAGGGAGAAATGTACGTACGAGAGGTTTGTCGAGTAGATAGTAGATATACAACGTCTATGTTAGGTTTGAAAGCAGTCAATCCATGACTGTGTCGTGGTTTATCATCGTGGTCACATTACTGGCTATTTTGTTCGTTTGAGTTGTAGTTATATTGCGGTTACAGGGTAACCGTTTACATTGTAGTCCACTCGGGACTAAATAGCTGTCACCAAATGACTGTTTAGTAAATACTCCTATCAGGGCTAAGTGATTGGTAAACGTTCAGTTTGTCTAGTCTGCTAAAAGCAAACTTTGATTTTTATGTGGGCCTAGGTTAACTAGCCCTATGATGCACTCGGCATTTAGTCGATAAGATGTAATATCGAGGAGTGAAAGTACACTCTTGGTGTAAATCAGAATTGAAAGATTATGTTTTCGAGGAAGGATGTACCTATATTATTGTCGGAAATTTGTTCGGTTCATTCAGAGCCGATCAGGTGAATTTTGTGTTTCCTTTTTGGGCAATCCTTCTTGTAAATACGAGTTCTTTACATTTGAAGCATATCCTTTGTGAGTCGGGATTCGCAGGAACTCTGCAGTCCCAGATTTTGTGTCCAAATCGTTGGCATCTTTCGCAGGGTAAACCACATGAACCATCATGATGACGTTTACAGCCGTGACAAAATGGTTTATTCCCCGCATAGCCTCGTTTTTCCATAGGTTCGGTGGCATAGGAGCTCAAAGGTTCGGGTTGATTTGTTGGGTTATGATTAGTGTTGGAATCTCCCTTCCATTTTCCTTGGTTGTTTTCGGTTGCAGGTGTTCCGCGTCGGACCACCTGTGCCATGAGTTTGTGGGCCATGCGAACAGCATCGTGAATAGTGATGGGTTTAGAGGCGGTTACCATTCCCTCAATTTGCATCGGAAGTCCTCCGATGTACCTTTCGATTCGTTTTTGTTCAGGGTTCACCACATTTGGGCAAAGGAGTGCCAGTTGGTGAAAGCGGTTGGTGTATGTCATAATGTCGTTGTCTTTCTCGATGAGGTGCCAAAGTTCATCCTCGAGTTTGTGTAGTTCCTCACTGGGACAATACTCGTTCCTCATTAATTGTTTCAGTTCCTCCCACGGAAGTTCGTGAGCGGTGCCGATTCCTACAGTTCGGGCGTAGAAATTCCACCAGGTAAGGGCATCATCCTGGAGGGTATATGTGGCGTACTTGACTTTGCAATTGTCGGGGCAATTGCAAATGTAGAATACAGATTCCATTTTCTCGATCCATCAGATTAATCCGACAGCCCGTCAGTTCCAACGAAGTTCGGTGGGTTACAGTTCAGGAATTCCTTATAGGTGCATGGTCTCGCTAGGTTTCGAGTAGCTAGAGCATTGATTTGACGTAAAAAGTCACGTTTTTGTGTACATAATTCCCACCTTTTTAGCCCCAAAATGGATGAAATCATTCAATATCAATACTTTTTCACCATAATTCATTATTAAGGCTAAAAATAAGGCATTGCTTCAAAAATCAAGTAAAATGGCTAAATAACGTACAAAACAAAGCATAAACGATACGATCACGTTCTACGAGCACTTTTTAGCATATTACCTTGAAATTATTCTTTGATTAGTTCATAATGATCTTCAGGTAATTACGATCACGTGGTATAAAGAACACTGAAAACGGATCAAGAATGAAGAAGTTATGGCCAAATGAATTTCGACCAGTGCACAAGACTTACGATCCAACACACAAAACCATGGACCAAGGGGATACCACCCCACAGGGGCCGTATACACCCCCTTAGGGGCCGTATACCCCCTATTTAGGGCCGTATACCCCATGTAGGGGTGGTATACCCCCTCTATGGTACCGAATACGCTCCGTTTGCTACCGAATATGCCCTGTTTGCTACCGAATATGCCCTGTTTGCTACCGAATACGCCCTATTCCCCCTGTTGGTGTCGAGCATAGCTCGGGGGTGTATTTCAGTATTAAATTGGAGCGAGGGTGTTAAGTGTAAAATCGTATCTTGAATGCCTATAAATAGAGGCTTAAACCTCCTCATTTCTCAACCAACCAATCAACCATTCAAACAAATCAATCCATTCAACAGACAACACAATTCACTTGTAACTTTCTTTCTTAGTTAGTTTCTTTCTCTAACTTCTCTCTCTAGAGAAGTTAGAGAGTAATTAGTGGGTAGCTAGTAGATTAGAGTAGAGATTAGCTTTTTTAATCAAGGAGTATTGGTGTTCAAGCTTTTATTCAAGGATTGCAAGTTTTATTCTCTTGTTACGCTGCTCTATTATCCGGTGATATCTATTCCCTCATACTATTATTATGTCTGATTTATCCATGCGTAATATTATGGTATGTGCTTTACTTATTGCCATGTTTATTGAGTAGTGTAATATTGTGATTGTTGAAATGTAGATATTTAGGACTAGGGATGATGTTAAATTAATCTTTAATATGTGATTGGAAATTGTTATGCTATGTATCGGGTTAAACTTTTCAAGCGGTAGATCTAAACCACCCAATCCACCCTTTCCAAGCTTTCACGTGGCTATTACTTTAGTATTAGGACTTAGCTAACCCTAGTTTCGGTAGATAGTTATCTGTGTTTTTGTATGAAGTTGTGGACATGCTGTAAAACGGCCCAGTACTTAGTATAGCGCTGGAAACATCGCTGGTGGAGTACAAATGCGTGGAAGCTACGGACCGGTCGTAAGCATATGACACCGTGAATACCTGGAAGTCACCCTTCCTGAACATGGTCTAGGTATATATAAAAGTTGTGGAACTGCTGAAAAATGTAGTATACACCGTAAAACGAACCTAGGGATGAACATTTTATCGCAAAGGAGGGTCTACACCTTGACAGAAGTATTTGTGCTCCTCGATTAAATCTAAGGGATCTTAAAAAGAAAGCAAACATTCAGCTGTAGTGTAGGATGCTTAAACCCCTTGATCTAACATAACTGACAGTTTAACATACATTAGCAAGCAATAGTACAACCCTTAATAAAATCAATTAGAATTAGGTGTTAAGAAAGGTCAGAAATTAAACATCGGTCTGTTGCCTTATTCATGCGCCCAGGAGTTAACTCCAAGACGGGTCACTAGTCCTCATCGGATAGTGTTGGGGGACTGAGCAGCCTGATCTGATCAGACTCATGATAACCTAGTATTCAGTGACATGCGACTTAGGTTTTCCACTTAAATCGTAGGATACTAGTGTTGACACCAAACCTCTGTTAATTTTATTAAAGGAAAGTCTCCAGTCATCTTTTATAATGAACATCATCCCGAAACCTGAATATTGAAACTTCAGCAATCACAATCTCTATCTATCTGCTTACCCTATCCGTAGTTTAGTATTTACTTTTCTGTACCGTAGTTAACTTAGAAAATACCAAAAAACAAATACCTATCCAACTATCCAAAACCTCAGCTTAAGTACTAAGTTATCCGAACGAGTTTCGTTTCGATTCTACCGTCGAGAGGAATGACCCTGGATCATCCTTACCGCATACTAATATCGGGTATTCGTACCCAGTAATAGTAGGTAATTCGGAAAGTTTTAGGCCCCCGAAAAAATATAAATTTAAAACCACCCACCGATCGCCGGCCTCGAGCGTGAGTTCCGCAACGACAGGGAACCGATTTCCTGACCGACCGTTCGGGGCGCGATCAGGTTTTTAGCGTCGCTGTCGGGGACGGTAGTACGATTCAGAGCTTGTTTGGACAAATTTGGTTTTTAAGCGATCCTTTTGACTTGGATTCACCATCCCTGTCCGAAGTTACTTTCTGACCGTAGATTAGCATAGTTAGATTAGATTAGCATAGTTTAAATACCCTTCTCTCCCCAACTTAAATTCTAAAACCTTCTTCGTGTGTTGTCTTTACTAATAACTTGGAAATGGCTACTCTACAACAACTAAGTGATCAGTTAGATAGTCTTTTTAAATCAATCCAAAATAGACGTAGGAGTGATGCCCACATAGATAACGAATGTTAAAGGTATAGTATGACTTATTCGGATAACATAGGGTATTTAGATCCTCAATCACAATACCAGTATGACCCCTATGCTGTCCAACAACATCAATACCAAACTTACTATCATGAACCATTCAATGTCTACCCACACTCATCTCACCCTGTACATGAACCACAATTGTATGAAAGTTCTGACTTGAGAGATATGCCCACCGCTTATCTCGGCAGTAATGCTACTCTCTTACCTTCTTACAACCCACTTGAACAATAAATGAAAGAACAAGAAGACATGCTTAGAAGATGTACTGATGAGCTGTCTGAAATACAAACACTAGTCCCAGTAAGAAGTAAGGAAATTAGGGATCAAGTTACAACTGACCATAGGCTACAGGAAGATGAGAGGCACCCACACACCACATCTACACTTAAAACAGAATTTCATTCTCATGAGTTTGTTTGCAAAATTCCTTCAAACCCTTCACCTACCCAATCTTCTAAATCCTCACTTCCACCCATTCTTAACCTATCTACATCCGAAACCAACGAGGAGTTCATTCTAGAGGAACTTTCTGAGTCATTGCAACTTGAAACTTCTGGCCGAAATGACGAGTATGACTTGGTGGACGAAGAGATAGAATTAGAAAGCCTGGAGATGGAGATTTACACAGAAGACTCAGCTTCAGAAGGACCAGAGGAATGCACACCAACTCTGAGTAGTGATCTCATCTCAATTCAAAATGACGTGGTTGATACTATCCTACAACAAGTTGTGGTTGATGATATCACACATATTCTTCTTGATGAATCACCCACTGATCTAGTTGAACCTTCTACCTTAGACCAGCCAGTTGCCCAAGTTGTCAATGAGAATGTTGCTTCAAGATTGGAGACGTTAATGGACTATGTCCCACCTCCATGCCCAGAGTACAACATTATCATTGACCAAAAGACCATAGGAAGCAAGGAAGGATCTGCGTCATGGTTTCCCTTCAAACTATCTCTCCACCATATAATGTCTTATACATCATTGAGAGGTGAGGATTCCTTTGACCGACCCATTCTGTCAATCCAACCCAAGGAGGTATTAGAAGTTGAGAGATCTGTTATACCTCCGATAGAACCATTTCCTCACTTTGAACCATCTCCTTATATTGGACATACCCAAGCCTTAACCTACTTTAAACTTTTAGGTATGCACCAATATTACCGCTTGTGTCTACTGATGGATGTAAGGAAACCCCTAGGATTTCCTGATAAGTAGTGCTAGAGTCAAGCTAGTGACTCGAACAAAAACAAGCGCTTCTCGGGAAGCAACCCATGTCTAACGTAGTTTTAACAGTAGTTAATTTAGGGTGAGTTGTAAGCTAACCAAATAAGTAGAGAATGATCCCTAAAATGAGTGTTCCAAGTTTTCTTTATTTTTATGAACAAAAAGGATGGTTTGCGAAATTACTTCATTAATTTTTTTTTCAAAACCTTAAAACTTCCTACTCCCACTTGTTTGAACTTTATTGCAAAATCCAATTTTTACCATTATCTAAGATCTCAAGTTCTCAGTATCCCTTTCACTCTCATGGAAACCTACAAGGAGTTAGGAGCATTAGTCATACCCACTAGCATGTTTCGAGCATTTGAGGTACTTACATATATTTATGTGAACATACATGAGATACTAATGCTTAATCTGATATCCTGATCTGTATGTCAATATGTGTATTATGCTTGAACTCGTTTAAAAATGTGTGCTTTTGATATCTCTATTCTTGGCTACCTAATTCAACTAATAATACTAGTATTTCCATATCTGCTACGGTAAAGTTGTAGGCAACTAACACTTTTAGTGTGAGATTAGACTCCAAGTCATATACTGGTTTGTTTCATCTTCAAAATACTCACTTTGATAGTCTTTTTGCAAACCAGTGAATCTCTTATTTGGAGGATAATCACTTGTTTGTTAGATCACGTTTGCTTGTTCTACTTGTACAAATGCCTAAAAAGCAGGGATTGACGCCTATGGATAAAGAATCTTTGAGAATGATGGAAAGGCAACAAGGGGAGCTTACAGTTTATTAAATTTGGAAATCTTTAGAGCATTACCTTGCAGTGGAAGAGATGGTGCTTTCAGACACATCTATGATTTCTAGTTTTCTATGATTAGTTCATCAAGGAGAGGCCTTCACTCTTCCAGTATCCGGAGGACGCCATCACTTTGTTTTATTTTTCTACAATCTATCCAAGTCGAGCTCTCGACTATAATAGCAGCGCTTCTCGGGAGGCAACCCGTGCAATAAGATGCGTTGCTAAGTTGTGTGTTGATAAGTGAAGAAAATCTCTGAATATCCTTCACACTTGGATATACCAAAAATTATTTTCAAAATATTTCAACTCAATTTTTGCAAAATCACTTGTCTCGGAAAAATAGGAAAGTTTTAAGAAAAGTTAGTTCATGTGTTTTGAGTATGAGGTACTTGCATACTACTTTCATGCATTATGCTCGAACTCGTTTTAAAATATATGTTCTATAGAAAGCTTTGTAGTAGAAAACATTTTTTCATTCTGAGACAGTGAATCCTTTTGATTGCAAAAATATGAGGTTGAATGGAAAGGTATATCCAACGTGTTCACACCTACGAGATTACTTCACAAATGTTTTGGATGAAATGAAAGGCGAAGCCCGTATTTATAGGCAATCCCCCTAAAAGCTGAATAAATCCTCATGGAGCTGCTGCAGAAGAAAGACTTTTCTTATCGGCACATATTCAGACCTTCAACTTTTTGCTATCTGGGGAGTTTCTTCATCCTTTCTCCGTTTTTATCATTTTGATTTACTTAGTACTGTTAATTAATCGAAGTAATCTATACCATATCCTAATCTTATCACTAAGTGTGGGATTCCAGCCCAAAACAAACACTTGAGAAACATTTTCTTATATGCTTAAACTCTAAGTGTGGGATTTTACTTCCAGTAAAATCTCCACTGAAGAGAACATTAGGGACAATGTTCCTTTAAATGTGGGATAGCGGTATAAAATACCTTAGACAGATTTTTGTGTCCAAATAGCAACTCAGAAAATGTTCCTCACTTTAAAAATTGATACAAAAATTTTAATTTTTTTGCATATAACAAAAGAAAAGCATGAGCTTAACTTCGACAGTAGATAGCTACTCATTCAGTTAGCTCTGCTATTTCTTTGAATTTTAATATTTCTAAGAGGAGCCATTTTTATATGAGTAAGTTATTTTGGAAAGTAGTGTAAATAAGGTAGAAATTTCTCAAATTAAGAAATGATAATCTTAGGGGCAATGCATGACTAAGCACATACAACCCATATTAATTGCAGTGAGGTATCTTGAGCCTATATAAGCATTCATTTTAGATGCTTCACTATTCATTTATTGTGTGTGCCGATGTATGCATTTCTGAATTAGAACTTGCTCCTGGTATGCATTTCGAGACCATATTGGTGAGTACCGTACGCGGTATAGGTGCAATTAGATGACCTTGACATTCCCTAGGAAATAAACCCATTTTTTCTCATATCTCTTCAAGACTAACCCTGCCGATACTCATTTTTAGTATCGATGATCCTCTTAGTAAACCCTGTTGAACCTTAGCCTTTTCGTTTCTTGAAAACCCCAAGTTTTAAACCCCACTCACTTCCATACCCACCAAAAACCTTATCTTAGAATTTTTAAAATTTTGAAAAATGCTATTTAGGTATTCTATTTACTTTCACTCAAAAATCATAAATCTCGTGTTTTACTCAAAGTTTCTCGTGTGCGTTTCAATAATCAAAATCTCAAAAATATCGAGAAAGTCTGAAGGTGTGAATAACTGACACCAAGTAAAATTCGAAATGTCAAGAGATTGAGAAAAATGAAAGTAAGAAATGATCTCAAAAGGCAAAAAAAAAAAAAATCTCTTAGAATCTCCTTGGCAAAGAAATTCTAAGCCAAAAAATATGTCATAGAAATAAAGCTAAGCGCTTCAAATCTCCCAAAAACTCCGATCTCTGAAAGATATAATCTTCCATGTGTTTTCAAAAAGATAGAAGTCAAAATAGCTATCTTTCTTGTCCCACCCCCAAATTTGGGTTGCGGAAACGAATCGGGTCGGGGCGCGACTAATTAATAATCACAAGCACAAAGATATAATGAACGACCACTATATGCATCGTTTTACATTTTGTATTGATAAACTAAAAGTTCACATCAAAAATATTATTTACATCAGCTCCGTTCTTAAATTGAGAGATTTACATCACATAATTACTTTATACAAAATATAATAATGCAATTAAATCTCTGATTGATTAAATGAAGACTCGAGCTAATGAATCTTGATTGGGCAGTCCAACCTACTGCTGAGTACCTATGATACATGCTAAAATGGGTCAGCGAAACGCTGGTGAACTCACAGGTTTGTATGTCAACACATATTGTATGAACCACAAGATTTAATTGAATTTAAAATGCAATTAAGCGAAATAAAAGTTATACAGCCATGAGCACATAGTCTGAGCTTAACTTGAGTGTCAGGTCCAATTAAGGAAACCTAACTGAGGTGCCTCCTACGAGGGCCTAATCTACACTCGTCTTCCCAAATGCTAATACGTCCGTTTGACCAGTTAGTGCGTGCTAACCCGGATGAGGATTGTCAATCCTATATGATATCATATACTAACATTCACGCTACAGATGTATTACCAAACTATGTTGTGGAGGGCTTTGAAATGAATAGTGAAAATAACTCATGTAGTATTTGATTTGTATTGTACTTGCGTTCATATTGTAAAACAAAACGAGCAATGTAATCACACCCCTGATGAAAATTGTAAAATAGGGGCTATGAGACTCACTTGAGCCTTGAGTGTTTATCGAAATAAACTTGAATTGATTAGCTGTGAATTGATGTCCGAAGATTTGTAACCTGAGGGTGTCCAAGACACATGATGGTTATAAATATTAGTAGGTATCTCGAAAGACTACCTTTGTAGTTGTTCGTCCAATTAGAATGTCCAAATTACTACAATTTGGTTGTTTAACTTGTCCAAGTTACTACGAATTGGTTGATTTGATTATGTTTTGAAAACGTGTACGGCCAGTTGGTGATTGTTTGTAATAATAATCTTCAACATTATTATTTTGATTTCTAAGTGTTATACTTAAAAAGTATTTACAAACTTTAGGTGACGGGGGTCCGGGGCAGCGCCCCTGGTTAGCGGGGTTCCAGGGGTGGCAACCCCTGGCGGGGTCCAAGGGGCTGGGCCCTGGTTGGGGTCGAGATGCCAAGTTAGCTCGATTTTTTTTTTATTTCTACTATATTGCTTTGGTGAAAAACGCATCTGGACTTGAATTTGGGTGAAATCAAGTGATAAAATTTCACATCTCGACACTTAGTAAAATCTGAGTTTTCTAGGTTCTGTCTTATGCGACACTAGGTGCGACATAAGGCTTTGTGTCGCTAAGTGCGACATAGTCTGTTGCGTCGCAGATCATGTCTGCGACATAAGGGCTTGTGTCGCTAAGTGCGACATCCACAATTTAATGCGACATAAGGTGTTGTGTCGCTATGTGCGACGGGAATAAGTTTTGCGACATAATGTTTTGTGTCGCTATATGCGACATCCGTGATTAGTGCGACATAGTGGCTTATGTCGCTATATGCGACATAAGACCTGATTTAGCGCCATAAGGGCTTATGTCGCAGGTGGCCTGGAGCCTCTGCGACATAACGCGCTGTTGGCGGGAAAACGAGCCAAAAAGGTGTTTTCCGGTTTCCGTTTGACTTGAAACTTTTACCCAACCCATATTTGGGCATTACAAGCTTAAATAACCCATAAACAAGTAAAAATAAGTGAAATCGAAGTGTTTCGGGTTTTGTCAGAAACTTACAAACTTAACGCGGGAGAAATCCGAAAAGATGGAAATGTAGATCGTGACTCCGTGAACGTTTTCTTCCAAACGAGCTAGATGATTTAATGTTGTTTGGCGGTGTTATTTGATAGATTTAGGTGATGGTGGTGTGATGGGTGTTTAGATAGAAAAAGAAGAGAGGAGAGAGAGATGGTGAATGTGAAATGAGGGAAATGGGGGGAGGGAGGGCAGATTTTTGGGGGAAAAGGGGGAGGGGAATCTCTCAAATTTTAATCCCCGCGTTTGCGCTCCGTGCGGTGTTCGTTTTTCTGATCGTTTAAACGTTAAATAATTGTTTTATACATTTAAATATATGTTTTAAAATACGAATGTTTATTCAATATTTTTGTTGAAGTATTTTACCAAATACTTAATAACTTAAATGGTTTTGTTTGTTTGTGTATTTAACATTTTAATCGTGTGGACGTTTATTTGTACGATACGAACTAATTACGAAATATTATCAAAATAATATTTTGGATAGAATGTTTGTACTAAATAATATTACATTATTTAATAAAATTGTTCACCAACATCCGTATAAATTGAATCGAATTACATTCGATTTGGGTCGCGTACGATTTAATCAAATCGCATAATTGTATATATTCATCAATATATATTTCGATACATTAATTAGCCTAATACAAAACTAATTACATGTATTAACAATTGATTAGGCACTAATCACTAGTCCTAATTTGGCGGGTGTCACATTCTCCCCTTGTTAGGAGAATTTCATCCCGAAATTTAGTTCGTAGTCGTATTGGAAGTAGCTTCAGTGAATAACTGAGGGTACTTGAGTCGCATTTGGTCTTCCCGTTCCCAAGTGAATTCCGGCCCATGCCGCGAATTCCACCTGACCTTGACGATGGGAATACGACTTTGTTTGAGTTGTTTGACCTCACGGTCCATGATTCGGCGGGTTCTTCAACAAAATGAAGTTTGTCGTCGACTCGGATTTCATATAGTGAAATGATAAGTGTCTCATCGGACAGATACTTTTTCAAATTTGAAATGTGAAAAGTGGGATGCACTCTACTGAGCTCGGATGGCAGCTGCAAACGATATGCCACTGGACCTATCCTCTCGAGGATCTCGAATGGTCCAATGTATTTGGGATTTAATTCTCGCGTTTACCGAATCAAATAACACCTTTCCAAGGTGAAACTTTGAGTAGCACTCGATCCCCAACCTGGAACTCGAGTGGTTCGCGTCTCACGTCAGCATAACTTTTCTGACGATCACGTGCGGCTTTGAGTTTACTTTGGATCTCGAAGATCTTTTTAGTTGTTTCGTGAATGATCTCAGGACCAGTGAGTTGACTGTCTCCCACTTTGGTCCAACAGATAGGTGATCGGCACTTACGACCGTACAGTGCCTCGAAAGGTGCAGCCTTAATGCTGGTGTGATAGCTGTTGTTGTACGAAAACTCGCACAACGGTAGATGTTTTTCCCAATTTACACCGAAGTCAACTACGCAAGCTCGTAGCATGTCTTCCAGTGTTTGGATTGTTCGTTCACTTTAGCCGTCCGTTTGAGGGTGGTATGCGGTACTCATATCAAGACGGGTACCCAATAATTTTTGAAGTGATTGCCAAAAGTGAGATGTGAAACGACTATCCCTATCGGAGATAATCGAGACTGGAACACCGTGTTGAGAAACAACCTCTTTGATGTAGATTCGTGTAAGGCGTTCCATCTTGTCGGTTTCCTTGATTGCCAGAAAATGAGCAGATTTCGTGAGATGATCGACGATCATCCAAATGATATCGCAACCGCTCAATGACTTGGGTAGTTTGGTTATGAAATCCATGGCAATTTGTTCCCATTTCCATTCAGGAATGCTGGGCTGTTGGAGTAAACCAGAAGGTTTTTGATATTCGGATTTGACTTTCGAGCAAGTGAGGCACTTGCTGACGTATGTGGCGATTTCAGCTTTCATATTCAGCCACCAATAAAATTCTTTGATGGCGTGATACATTTTGTCGGATCCAGGATGGATAGAATATTTGGACTTGTGAGCTTCATCCATCACCAAGTCTCGCAGGTTTCCAAAACTGGGTAACCAGATTCGGTTAGAGAGGTACCTAACTCCGTTAGGTTTGATTTCGAATTATTTATCCATGCCTCCCAAGGCTTCATTTTTTATGTTGTCGGGTTTCAAAGCTTCGAGTTGAGCAGCGAGAATCTGAGTGTTTAGGTCATTGTGAATGGTCATACTGAGGGCTCGGACTCGAAGTGGTTTTGTTCGTTCTTTTTGACTGAGGGCATCGACAACAACATTTGCCTTACCCGGATGGTATTTGATTTCGCAATCGTAATCAGTGAGCAACTCGAACCATTGACGTTGCCTCATGTTGAGATCCTTCTGATCGAATATGTGTTGGAGACTTTTGTGATCGGTAAAGATTGTGCACTTAGTGCCATAGAGGTAATGTCTCCAGATTTTGAGAGCAAAAATGACAGCTCCAAGCTCAACATCGTGAGTGGTGTAATTCTTTTCATGGATTTTGAGCTATCGTGAAGCGTAAGCGATTACCTTGTCCCGTTGCATCAACACGCAACCGAGACCTTGGTGAGAAGCATCGCAGTATACCACGAAGTCATCGGTGCCTTCGGGTAATGATAGAATAGGAGCACTGCAAAGTTTTTGTTTCAGAAGTTGAAATGCTGACTCTTGTTTATCAGTCCAATCGAACTTTTTATCTTTCTGAGTCAGTGTCGTGAGTGGTTGGGCTATTTTCGAGAAGTTTTTGATGAACCGACGATAATACCCAGCCAATCCCAAGAATTGGCGTACCTTTGTTGGAGTGGTTGGCGATTGCCAGTCTTTGATAGCCTCGATTTTTGATGGATCGACATGGATTCCTTGACTGTCGATGACGTGTCCAAGGAATTGAACGGTTTGTATCCAGAACTCACAATTAGAGAATTTGGCGTAAAGCTCCTCGTGCTTAAGTAGTTCTAGGATGGTTCTGAGGTGTTGTGCATGTTCATGTTCGTTGCGCGAGTAAATGAGAATGTCATCGATGAAGACAATGAAAAACTTGTCAAGATATGGCTTGCACACCCAGTTCATAAGATCCATGAACACGACCGGTGCGTTGGTTAGACCGAATGGCATCACTTGAAATTCGTAATGCCCATACCGGGTTCTGAAAGCAGTTTTTGGAATATCGGAGTCACGAACACGTAGTTGGTGATAAACTGACCGGAGATCGATCTTTGAATAAAAACTCGACCCTTGTAGTTGGTCAAACAGGTCATCAATATGAGGAAGTGGATATCGATTCTTGACGGTCAACTTGTTCAACTCTTGGTAGTCGATAGACATTCTGAATGAACTGTCTTTCTTTTTCACAAATAAGACCGGAGCTCCCCAAGGTGAAGAACTCGGCCTAATGAATCCTCTTTCCAGGAGTTCCTGTAATTGGTTGGACAATTCCCGAAGTTCGGATGGGGCTAAGCGGTATGGTGCTCGGGCCACCGGCGCGGCACCTGGCACAGGGTCGATTGAGAACTCAACTTGTCTTGGTGGTGGTAGACCAGGTAGTTCCTCGGGAAAGACTTCCGGAAAGTCTCGAATGATGGGCACATCCTCAAGTCGCTTCTCCTCCGACTTTTTCTCCATGATGTGCGCGAGGATTGTTGGATAACCCTTTCTTAGAAACTTCTGGGTTTTTAAACAGGATATGATGTTGAGTCTCATCCCACCGGTCTCCCCCTGTTTGACCAAGGTTTTACCGATGGCGAGAGGAATACGAACGATTTTATCGTAACAAATTATTTCGGCACGATGCTTGGACAACCAGTCCATACCAACGATAACGTCGAAACTTCCGATTTCAACGGGCATAAGGTCGATTGAGAAAATTTCGTCGGCTAGGTTTAAGGTGCAATTAGGTATCACACTATCGGTTTCTATGAGTTTACCATTTGCAAGTTCTACGGTGTACTTAACATCTAAAGCAATAGGTGCGATATCAAGTAGGGGGCAAAACTCATCAGAAATAAAGCTTCTATCGGCACCAGTATCAAACAGAATAGAAGCAGATAAGTTGTTGAGGAGGAACATACCCGTGACCACATTCGGGTCCTGATGGGCATCCCCAGAGTTGAGTACGAACGCTCTTCCCCTTGCATTGTTGTTGTTGTTGTTGCTCTTGTTCTTGTTTTTAGGACATTAGTTTCTGAAGTGTCCCGTTTCCCCACACCCAAAGCAGGATTTGGGTTGGTTGGCATTGTTGTGAGAGGTGTTGTTGTTGGATTTAGGGGCTCGGAAATCTTTGGTCAAGTGCCCGTACCTCCTGCAGTTGTTGCAGAGAGTACTGCATGGACCGTCATGGTGGTAGTTGCACTTGGAACAGTATGGCCTGTCCCCAGTGTATCCACGCTTGGGTTCAGAATTTGTGTTGTAAACTTGGATGGCATTGGATTTCTTGTTCTGGTTGTTGTGGTGTTCAGACGATTTGCGTTTGTTGTTGTTGGAGGAGGATGTGTTGGATGTCTCACGACTGACAACCATGGCCATAAGTTCATGTGCCAACTGGATTGCACTTTCCACGGTGGTTAGCTTAGATGAGGCGACGTTCCCCTGGATATTCTCCGGGAGGCTGCGGATATATCTTTTGATGCACTTCTCCTCCGGATCAACCAAACCCGGGCATAACAGAGCGAATTGCTGGAATTTGGTGGTATATCCAGCGATGTCAGTTCCCTGCACTGTTAAGTGCCAGAATTCTTCCTCCAGACGGTGCAGTTCTTCTTCAGGACAGTATTTTTCCCTAAGCTTTTTCTTCAGTTTAGCCCAAGGAAGTTGGTTTGCTATCTCAATGCCCACTGAGTTTGCGTGGGTGTTCCACCATGTAAGTGCACCTTCCTGAAAGGTGTAGGCAGCAAACTTGACTTTGTTATCCTCCGTACAGTTACAGAGGTTGAAGACGGATTCCATACGTTCAATCCATCTGATTAGACCAATAGCACCTTCTGTGCCTTTGAAGTAGAGTGGTTTGCAGCTAAGAAAATCCTTGTAAGAGCAAGGTTTGATAACAGGGATAGTTTCAGGAGTATTATCACTCCTCCTGGAGTTTTGTGGTGATTCCCGAGTAGCCAGGGCTTCGGCCACGGCTCGGGAAATGATGGCGGCAATTTTAGCATCACTGTAACTCTTCTTCTTTGGCGGCATGATTCTTCAAGAAAGAAACAAGAGGTGCATGAGAAGTTGTACCAGAATGATAATTCGATAGATGTATATATATTAAAGCGGAAATATACAACATCACAAAGTGACAATTAACAATGTAAGATAGTCGAGAGAAATTGTCGATTGATATTACAATGTTAAACGATTATAGAATATTTTGAGTTACGTGTCCCAAAAGTTACAGGATTAGATTTTTAACAAAAGGTGTCGGGAATTGTTACATCTGGTCGAATTACATAGGTCCTACGAAAGCATGATAAAGTACAGATTTTGCCTAAGCTAATCCTGACGTAGATTGAGTTGTGGCAGCAGTGCGGTGAGATGGTCTACAAATTCTGCAAGTCTGCTATCCATTCGGAGGGCGTCCTCGGTTTCCCTTAGACGTGTCTTGCACTGATTCAGCCTTGATTGTAGGATGAAAATTTCATTTTGGTTGCCAATCACTTGGTTGTGGACAACCTCCATAGTTTCGATGGTTTCACCAAGACGGTTGTCAAGGGTGTCCATATTGCTGACAGTATTTTCGTGTTCTTCGGAGAATTGATTGATACGTTCGAGCGATGTGAGTATCCAGTTTTCGTTGGTTTCTTGGAGTTCGATATCCATAGTATTAAGTCGTTGCTCGTGACGGTGTAGCCTAGTGGCTAAGTCTGTCAAAGTGAGGTAAGTGGGGTATGGGTCATGTAACACCCTCAAATTTCGGGTTGCGGAAGCGGTCGGGTCGGGTGTTACCAAATCAAATATCACAAGCACAAAGGTAAATAATGAACGACTCTAAATGAGACATTTGAAAATAGTTATACTTTTCCCAAAATAAAAGTGTATACAAGTTGCGAGTTCGCCAAAATAATTTCAATACATAATTTGTAATACAAAAGTTATGCAGAGAAATCCAATTGTGAAAAACATGCTACTCGAGCTAGCATAATCTTGTAGCAATCCTAATCCTGCTTGGCACCTGAGAACACATGCTAAAACGAGTCAACTGTAAAGCTGGTGAGTTCATAGGAGTAATAATTGAAACATAAAGTATATATCTTGTATGTTTTGAAAGATGGTTTCAAAATCCACAATTTTGATTTGTTTTGTTATGTTGTTGTAATACCAGTGTATATACATCTAACGGGGTATTTCATACCCAAGTAGTGGTGACGTGTACCTAAGTACATAAAGACTGTGGCTTACCATGTCTCGATACCTATCAGGTATAATTAAGTCTACAGACGTAAGGCAATACATGCCTAAGTATGAATCGGTTAATTGTATGACCGCGTCATATGATAACAAGTAATAATGTTACTTATGTTGTAGTAACACGTTAAGATACCCGCGTGGCATAATATGTTGTGTCCAGCAAAAATATATTGTAGTCCCGCAGAACTATGATTGAATGTTTATTGTGTGTCCATTTGACCAGTTAGTGCGTGCTAACCCGGACATGATTGAGTATTTATTGTGTCCGTTTGACCAGTTAGTGCGTGCTAACCCGGACATGATTGAGTATTTATTGTGTCCGTTTGATCAGTTAGTGTGTGCTAACCCGGACATGATTGAGTATTTATTGTGTCCATTTGACCAGTTAGTGTGTGCTAAACCGGACATGATTGAGCTAATGGCCTCGCGTGGAAACTCCACCGACCCATTAACTTGTTGTGGATCACGAGCATAAGCGCGCCCATCCGTGAATGAGGGTGGATCACGAGGATAAGCTCGCCCATCCATCGATTGTATTGCTTTACCGCGATATCGGACTTGTGCCCATGGCAATACCGTAGCATCATTTTGTGCCCACTTTACCGTGGCATCATTGTGTGCCCAACTGGCATCGACCGATTTGCTCGCAACCAAAGTATGTAATTGAGCCGGCAGTACTACGACATGCCCGACTAGTATGATCGTGTTTGTCAGAGTGTATGTATATCTATATACATAAGTAAATTGTATGTAGCACCAAGTGCTCGATATTGAGTACGAATATGTGTATACATATATAAATAAATATATATATAAGTCAAATCAAACAAAAAAATGTAACCATGAGTCATGCAACGCATGAGAGTAACGTATTGTATCTAAATATGTATATACAATACTTAGATATTATGTGTTTCGCAATATGCCTAGGTATGACTAATCATCACCTAGTTGTTTTGTATTAGTGTAACGAATCTATACTAACATATGATACTATCGTATACTCCTAGTCTCAGCCTAGCAAGTATATGGAGATCTTGGGTTGATGTTTACTTGAGTCCAATTCCAATTTCGAAGTCTTGAACGTATGTGCAGTCTTAGTTCCTAAAAGGAAAACTAATCCTGTAAAAGTCTAGTTGTTGTCCAATGGAGATAGAACTAAACAGTTCTAGTGAATTTGGTAATGTTTTCCCGCGACAATAAGGTCAATGTATGATGGTGACTTAGCCATGTCATTTGATGGTGATTGTTGGTCGACAATCTAACAGTGTGTAATGGTAACCTAACAAGGTTAAATAGTGATATTGTTCTACGACAATATAATGGGTGCAATTCCTAAGTATTACACATTCGTATTACCAAACAGTAATATAGATAAGTGTGAATTATAAAAGTTTGGTATTATAATTCGAAAACAGAAATTGAGCATGCGTCTCACCCCGAAAACAATAAAACAGTTGAAAGAGTGGGGCTATGAAACTCACCTCTGAGTTGTCAGCGATCCTAAGATATGCGTGTCGTCCGATGGGTAGGCTCCTAGTGTCCTAAACACGTGAGGTTATATAAGTAAGAGACAAATCAATTTGTCTAAGTGAGTTGTGAAAATATTCGTTCGTCGCTCAGGTTTGACAACTGTGTACGGGGGTCCCGGGGCAGCGCCCCTGGTGTAACACCCCCAAAATTCGTTGATTGAGTTTAACGGAAGCATTTAGTTAAGTATGGGGAGTGCCACAATACACAGTACATGCATACGTATCAGAGCTTATGATTACCACAGAACATAATATATTAAGATGCCAAATGTAATAGTTACAAAGTTTACGATTCATCGAATCGTATAAGTTGAAAAGTAATTGAGTTACAAAAGTAGATTTCGTAAATATGACTAAACAGCTTAGTTATATAAAAGAAATCTAGTTGTCAAAAGTTGGCATCCTATTCCTTCGGGGGTCGTCTACGTTCCATGTGTGTAGGATGTCTTACATGCATCTAATTCCCTGAAAAACATAGTAAAAGTCAACAACGAGGTTGAGTGAATTCACAGGTTTTATATTTGCAATAGTTGAGTCAAGTTTGTAAGCACGGTTGTTAAAACAAACACGTTCATAAATAGTTATTGCCATAATAGTTAAGTAACATTTTGTGGAATGTTATCCAAATATAGTTCGGTTGGGATGTTGCCCAAAATACAGATTGCGTGGGATGTTACCCAAAATACCGTTTACGTGGGATGTTACCCAAAACACAGTTTGCAATACGTTGCTGGTCGTTCTCCAGCGTTTCCAAAACAGTATTGGTCGTTCTCCGGTCTAAATACGCACGGGTCGTTCTGCCGTCCAACTCGGCCAGTCCAACTCGGCCAGTCGTTCTCTGGCAATAATTACTGCTGGTCGTTCTCCAGCGAAACACAGTACCGATCGTTCTCCAGCATTTACATAAAAGTACCGGTCGATCTCCGGTTTACGAAACAAGTTTAACAAGTTTATAGTATGAAAATGTTATTTCATAAATACCAGTTTTGTGTAAGAGTTCAACAGTTTACGGTACTTTAATCGTTAGAGTAAAAAAAGTATACAATCATGTAAGTAAAAGCAGTTATGGCAACCAATAAAGCAGTTGACTATGTTTCTCACCCCAAGTTGAAAGCAGTAAAACAGTTAAAAGTGGGGCTGTGAACTCACCTGTTGAGCTAAGTAAAGTTGCGAGCGCTAGCAAAGCCTAAATCAAAGTGGGTCACAAACGTCCTAAATGTAGGAATAATCATATAAGCGGTTGGCTAACAGTCTAACCATGTTACTCGTTTATTCATGAAAGATCCATGTTTATTTTGTAAGTTCGACACGAGACGTTGGTGATATTTTATGAAACGTTTCAAGGTGTAATTTATTGTTTCATGGTGTTTCATAAGGTATGAAATTGTGTACGGGGGTCCGGGGGCAGCGCCCCTGGTAGCGGGGTCCAAGGGGTGGCAACCCCTGGCGGGGTCCAAGGGGCAGAGCCCCTGGCTGTAGTGAAAACGCATCCGGAAAATCTTAATTTTTAACCCAAAAATGTTTAGATCTTTCATATAATGACTTGTACTATGTTTGTATACTATAATAATAAAGGAAAACTGAAAGAAAAGTGATTTTTCATACCAATTTGAGTGAAATCCGAAAATTAGGTGGGTGATGAAGATGATGATGAAAATGGTGGATCTTGAGCTTGGATCTTGAAGATGAAGTTGAAGATGAGTTTTGTTGTTGTTGTTGGTCCGAAAATATAAGGAAAATGGTGGTGATTTGGTGATTTTTGGTGAGTTTCTAGAGAGAGAATTGAGAGAGAAATGTGTGTGTTTGTGTTTGTAAAAAAAATGAAGATGTGAAAATGGGGATAGGGGGTGTTTGGGCCGGCTTATACAAGCGGGGGGAGGGGATTTTTGTCCCAATTTTGTGGTATTAAACCCGTGTTCGTTTACCCGATCGTTAAATGTTAAAATGTTTTAAATTGGTAAGTTTTTAAATACGTATTCGAATATATTTTTACTCTAGATATTTTATATAAATAATTTAGTTGATTTATAAAATAATACCTTGTTTTATTTTAGTTTTACTTATATGGTTCAAGTCGTTTCGGTTTACGAAATAAATATTATTTGACACAAAATGCTTTGTAAAAATTTATCAACATAATAATTAATAACGTTAATGTTAATTAATAATTTCATATTATTAATTAATTTTATTCACCAACGGCCGTATATTTTGTCGCGTTTGTTTAAATCGTTCTGTACATAATTACAACTAATTATGAATAAGTAATACTACGCGTATTATCTAGTTGGGCTTTGCTAGACTTATCTCTAAAATGTGTTGTGAATTCACTCTAAGTTAGGGAATTAGCCTAAAAATGTGTGCAATTTACGTTTATGAATATGTTGAAATTGCGGGGTGTTACACCTGGTAGCGGTGTCCAAGGGGTGGCAACCTCTGGCGGGGTCCAAGGGGCAGAGCCCCTGGTTGGGGTCGAGCTTTAGTGAACGAATATTTACTTTTAGTGAAAACGCTCCGAAATTTCATTTCTACTACATTGGTTGGGGTTGAATTTTTATTTCTACTACATTGCTTTAGTGAAAACGGTCCGAAATTTCATTTCGGAGTAATATTAGGCGGTAAAATTTGAGTTTCGACACTTAGTGAAAAATGTGTATTTTCTGTTTTAGGCGACACTAGGCAAGTGTCGCTATAGGCGACACTTAAGATTGGCGTCACTTGGGAAGTGACGCTACAGGCGTCACTAAGGGGCGTCACTTAGGGCGACACTCAAAGGTGTCACTATTTGCGTCACTAAATGCGACACTATGTAGCGTCACTACTGTGCGACACTTACATGCGTCACTTAGGCAAGTGACGCTATGCTGCAGGTCTGTGGGCGACACTTGCGACTGTTCGACGGGTTTTCACCCAAAAACGCAATCTAGCCCATTTTTAGGCCGAATCTTGTTGCTATAATGTTAATACATGATATATTAAGTGTTTTTAACAAGAAATAACAAAGAAAAACGTGTAATTCCTTACGATTTGAAGATCGAGGGATTGAGGATGATGATGGTGTTCTTGAAGATGACGAAGAAGGTGGTGATGATGATGAATGCTTGTTGATGATGATGATGATGATGATGATGGCGGCGGTGGTGGTCGCCGGTGGTGGCGGTGGTCGATGGTGGTGGTTGGTGTGGATGGAGAGGAAGAGATTGAGAGAGTTTAGAGAGAGATGTGTGGTGTGTGTGTTTTTATAAAATAGAAATGAAAGAAGAAGGGAAGGTGGAGGTGGTTTTATCCATTCTCAGATCCCCACTCTGGGGACTGTGGTCTCCAACCACAGTACAAAATGCCCGGGTTTTTGTACCCGATCGTAATTTAAAATAGTATTTTAAATTCAAAAATTCGTTTATATTAATTTGAAATGTTTACGAGTTGAAGTATTTTATAAAAATACTATTTTGAAACTAAAATTTAATAGATTGTTTTCGCGCGGTTTTAAATTACCAGAATGCGTTTTAAATTAAAACGACTTACATTTTTGAACACTTTGTTATAATCGCATATAAAAATACTATTATTTAAAGTTTATATCTGGCGCGAAAATTGACTTTTTGACCAAGTGTTATAGGTCAGCTCGAGGCAACCTAGTATTCCTCCTAGCCACCCTTGGGTTTCGCGATCCATACGGATGAGTGCGTGATGAATTGGGTGGTGTGTTTGCCATTCTGAGATAAAGCGTTAGAAAGAATGAGGCCTATATCCATATAATACATATATATTATAGCCTAAGATATTAAGCGAGAGCGAGGCCTATGTATGTATATATATATATATATCACATAATAGCCTAAAGTGTCTAACATAGACGTGTTTGAGTCCTGGTTCTCTCGAGGTCAGAGTCAACTAGTGTATCCTGTTCAGTCATGACTCCTTTCAGATCTCACATCATATTCTTTTAATTGTACATAGTTGATCAGGCTATGTTAAATTAAACTAATACAATGTAGTCACTGAACTTAATCATACTTAATAAGGAATACTGCCTAACAGTCATAGTCTAGGCCCACTAAATGCAACCTAGTTCACTATAACCTTAGGCTCTGATACCAATCTGTCGCACCCCCAAATTCGGGTTGCGGAAGCGAATCGGGTCGCGACGTGACTAATCAATAATCACAAGCACAAAGATATAATGAACTACCACTATATGCGTCGTTTTACATTTTGTATTGATAAACCAAAAGTTTACATCAAAAATATTGTTTACATCAACTACATTCTTAAATTGAGAGATTTACATCACAAAATTACTATATACAAAATATAATAATGCAATTAAATCTCTGATTGATTGAATGAAGACTCGAGCTAATGAATCCTGATTGGGCAGTCCAACCTACTGTTGAGTACCTATGATACATGCTAAAATGGGTCAGCGAAACGCTGGTGAGCTCACAGGTTTGTATGTCAACACATATTGTATGAACCGCAAGATTTAATTGAATTTAAAATGCAATTAAGCGAAATAAAAGTTATACGGCCATGAGCACATAGTCTGAGCTTAACTTGAGTGTCAGGTCCAATTAAGGAAACCTAACTGAGGTGCCTCCTACGAGGGCCTAATCTACACTCGTCTTCCCAAATGCTAATACGTCCGTTTGACCAGTTAGTGCGTGCTAACCCGGACAAGGATTGTCAATCCTATATGATATCATATACTAACATTCACGCTACAGATGTATTACCAAACTATGTTGTGGAGGGCTTTGAAATGATTAGTGAAAACAAGTCATGTAGTATTTGATTTGTATTGTACTTGCGTTCATATTGTAAAACAAAACGAGGAATGTAATCACACCCCTAATGAAAGTTGTAAAATAGGGGCTATGAGACTCACCTGAGCCTTGAGTGTTTATCGACATAAACTTGAATTGATTAGCTGTGAATTGATGTCCGAAGATTTGTAACCTGAGGGTGTCCAAGACACGTGATGGTTATAAATATTAGTAGGTATCTCGAAAGACTACCTTTGTAGTTGTTCGTCCAATTAGAATGTCCAAATTACTACAATTTGGTTGTTTAACTTGTCCAAGTTACTACGAATTGGTTGATTTGATTATGTTTTGAAAACGTGTACGGCCAGTTGGTGATTGTTTGTAATAATAATCTTCAACATTATTATTTTGATTTCTAAGTGTTATACTTAAAAAGTATTTACAAACTTTAGGTGACGGGGGTCCGGGGCAGCGCCCCTGGTTAGCGGGGTTCCAGGGGTGGCAACCCCTGGCGGGGTCCAAGGGGCTGGGCCCTGGTTGGGGTCGAGATGCCAAGTTAGCTCGATTTTTTTTTTATTTCTACTATATTGCTTTGGTGAAAAACGCATCTGGACTTGAATTTGGGTGAAATCAAGTGATAAAATTTCACATCTCGACACTTAGTAAAATCTGAGTTTTCTAGGTTCTGTCTTATGCGACACTAGGTGCGACATAAGGCTTTGTGTCGCTAAGTGCGACATAGTCTGTTGCGTCGCAGATCATGTCTGCGACATAAGGGCTTGTGTCGCTAAGTGCGACATCCGCAATTTAATGCGACATAAGGTGTTGTGTCGCTATCTGCGACGGGAATAAGTTTTGCGACATAGTGTTTTGTGTCGCTATATGCGACATCCGTGATTAGTGCGACATAGTGGCTTATGTCACTATATGCGACATAAGACCTGATTTAGCGATATAAGGGCTTATGTCGCAGGTGGCCTGGAGCCTCTGCGACATAACGCGCTATTGGCCGGAAAACAAGCCGAAAAGGTGTTTTCCGGTTTCCGTTTGACTTAAAACTTTTACCCAACCCATATTTGGACATTACAAGCTTAAATAACCCATAAACAAGTAAAAATAAGTGAAATCGGAGTGTTTCGGGTTTTGTCAGAAACTTACAAACTTAACGCGGGAGAAATCCGAAAAGATGGAAATGTAGATCGTGACTCCGTGAACGTTTTCTTCCAAACGAGCTAGATGATTTAATGTTGTTTGGTGGTGTTGTTTGATAGATTTAATGATTTCATCCTTATAGGTGCATGGTCTCGCTAGGTTTCGAGTAGCTAGAGCATTGATTTGACATAAAAAGTCACATTTTTGGGTACATAATTCTCACCTTTTTAGCCCCAAAATGGATGAAATCATTCAATATCAATACTTTTTCACCATAATTTATTATTAAGGCTAAAAATAAGGCATTGCTTCAAAAATCAAGTAAAATGGCTAAATAACGTACAAAACAAAGCATAAACGATACGATCACGTCCTACGAGCACTTTTTAGAATATTACCTTGAAATTATTCTTTGATTAGTTCATAATGATCTTCAGGTAATTACGATCACGTGGATATAAAGAACGCTGAAAACGGATCAAGAATGAAGAAGTTATGGCCAAACGAATTTTGACCAGTGCACAAGACTTACGATCCAGCACACAAGACCACGGACCAAGGGGATACCACCCCACAGGGGCCGTATACACCCCCTTAGGGGCCGTATACCCCCTTATGGGGTCGTATACCCCTTATTTAGGGCCGTATACCCCCTGTAGTGGTGGTATACCCCCTCTATGGTGCCGTATATGTAACACCTGGTCAAAAAGTCAATTTTCGCGTCAAATTTAAACTTTAAATAATGGTATTTTTATATGCGATTATAACAAAGTGTTCAAAAGTGTAAGTCGTTTTTAATTTAAAACGCATTCTACGAAACTCACCAGAGGAGTTAGCGATCCTACGATACGCGCGTCGTCCGATGGGTAACCTCCTAGTGTCCTAAACACGTGAGGTTATATGAGTACGAGACAAATCAGTTTGTCTAAGCGAGTTGTGTACTTTCTGTTTTTAGCGACACTAGGCTAGTGTCACTGTAGGCGACACTTAAGATTGGCGTCACTTGGGAAGTGACGCTACAGGCGTCACTGGACAGGTGGCGTCACTAGTGATAGCGACACTATGAGGCGTCACTATGTTGCGTCACTTACATGCGACACTTACATGCGTCACTTAGGCAAGTGACGCTGCACTGCTGGTCTGTACTTCCGTCTGTTCGACTGATTTTCACTCAAAAACACAATCTAGTCCATTTTTAGGCCGAATCTTGTTGTTATAATGTTAATACATGATATATTAAGTGTTTTTAACAAGAAATAACAAAGAAGAGCGGGTAAATCCTTACGATTTGAAGATCGAGGGTTTGAGGATGATGATGGTGATCTTGAAGATAAAGAAGATGAAGATGATGGTGATGGATGCTTGTTGTTGCTCTTGTTGATGATGATTCCGAAAATGATGGTGATGATGATGATGTTGTTGTTGATTATTGTTGTTGTTATTGTTGGTTGTTGTTGTTGTTGTTGTTGTTAGTGTTAGAGAGAAAGATAAATGAAAAAGAAGAAAAAGATGGTGAAATGAGGTGGGGGTTTGGGTTTTTGTCAAAACTCAGATCCTCATCTTAGGGGACTGTGGTCTCCAGCCACAGTACAAAATGCCCGTATTTTTGTACCCGATCGTAATTTAAAATAGTATTTTAAATTCTAAAATTCGTTTATATTAATTTGAGAGGTTTTCGAGTTGAAGTATTCTATAAAAATACTATTTTGAAACTAAAATTTAATAGATTGTTTTCGCGCGGTTTTAGATTACCAGAATGCGTTTTAAATTAAAACGACTTACAATTTTGAATGTTTAATATTTTTCCTCCAATGTATAATGTTTATTGCAACTAATAAAATATTAGTTATGAAATTTTGTCACCGAAGTTCGGACGTTTTATCCAGCGTTCTTTCAAATGTGATTTGTTTGCATATATAAATACCATTATTTGAAGTTTAAATTTGGCGCGAAACTTGACTTTTTGACCAGGTGTTACATCAGAGAATGTAACAACTTCCAAGTTAGGAAGTTACGTAATGTTCACACTTGTTCTCGCACTCAAATCTTGTCAAATAGCCGTTCTGCGAGCAAGAAAGTGCTTGGTCACATCTTAAAACAGGCGATGAGTTTGGAAGGACGTGTATACAGAGGCAAAGAAATCAAACTTGATATGACTGAACGCTTTAAAATAAGCCTTACATACAACCAAGCATGGAGAGCCAAATGTTATGCTATAGAGCTTTTGAGAGGTACTCCAGCTGAATCGTTTACGAAACTTCCCATTTACCTCCACAACCTAAAGCTACATAACCCGGGGAGCATTACGAATCTCCGTACAGACGAAGAGAATAAATTTATAATGTGTTACATGTCCATAGGTGCAGCTGTAAGTAATGATTGTTGGTTTACATCTTATGTTTTCATACGTACATTCAAATATAATTTATATATTTTTAAATCTGAACTTGCAGATACGTTCTTTTGTCAACCATACATGCCCAATTATCATCGTTGATGGTGCTCATTTGAAGGGAGGTTACATGGGTACTAACTTGATTGTCGTGGCAATGGACGGTAATAACTGCATCTTGCCACTAGCCTATGGAATTGGGGCGGGAGAGACGTCCGACGTTTGGACGTGGTTCTTATGAAACTTACGTGACACCATTGAATCTTTCGGTGGGATTGACAACCTAACATTCATCTCTGACAGGGCTCCAGCAATTGCAGCTGGCATCTCCGATGTGTTTCCAGAGGAATTTCATGCCCTGTGTTGTTGTCATTTGTTAATGAACTTGAAAAGCAAATCTTCAAAAGTCAAGCACTTCGAATGGCATTATTGGAAAATGTGTAAGGCGTACCGTAAGTCATATTTTGATCGCCATTATGATGCGATTTCTAGACATTTACCGGCTTCAACTAAGGTTCTTACGGACGTGGGGAAAGAAAGATGGTCAACGCATCATTCAACAAGGACACGATATGCTTACCTCACAACTAACAGTGCGGAGTCCATTAACGTCATGAGCAAGCATGCAAGGAAACTCCCGGTCACAATGCTATTGGAGTTTTTTTTTTCTTTTTCTTTATTTCTTCCCTGTGTGTAAAACTGTGAATGTGTGTTGTTGTATATATATTTGAAGATGACGAAGGAGCAAGAAGATGAAGTGGTCAAGTGAAGGCAATTTTAGGTTAAAAATTGGGTCAAACCCAATTAATATTTTAACCCATTTGAAATTTGGCCCACTTAAACATTTACCCCAAAATCAAATTAAAATGGATTTTGTATTCTAATTTTTATACTTTTTGTGAATTATAATTATTTTATGTTTCTTTTAATAATTATAATGTTGTTTATTTAGTTTATTTGTTTTTATATATTAATTTATACAATTATCTTTATTAACAAAATAAATAATAAAAAACTTCAGATCACTGTCCAGAACACTGTGAATTCAGTTTCACCATACCACAGAATCCTCAACATACTCCGGAACACTGTCTAGAACACCGGTTACCACACCCTGTGCTCTAACTATTAATTGTGTTAGAGCAAAGGAAGTCGTGACAGTGTTTTACAATGTGTTCATGGTGTGAACATTATTGCTGAAAAAGTGGCTATGAAAAAGTAGCTGTGTGGGACACAGTGTTTTGAACTATCTGATTTTCTTTGTTTTTAAAAAAATTATAAATGCAAATAACTGAATAAATTAATATAATTAACAAATGAATAAATAAAAACAAATTCATTCATTAAAAATTAAATAAAAATATTACAAGTCCTAAAAAATATACACATAATTAAAGACATTATTAAAAAGTCCTGAAAATTTAAAATGCGATAAAAGTAATTCAAACGTATCCTGCTTTCGATCCCGATCCCGTTCCACATAACCACCCCATACTCTCACAAATCTTCATCTTCTCCATTTCGATGATGAATTTGCTTGCTCCGGCAGATCCTTGGTCGACATAGACAAAATTATGAGTTTGCCCTCAAGATCCTTCATTTTATATCAACCTTGTTTGTCATTTTGAATGTCTTGGAAAGTTGATGTGAGCGACTCATCAAACGAAGTGCGAGACGAAGCGGTCAAACCAGAAGACGTTTTTGGGACTTTGATTTGCATGAATTTCCTGGTAGACGTTGGTGCGGATTGACACCAAATAAGCTGCATTCAAGTGTCCGGTATCTTCTTCGTTACTCCGGTTCTTCATCAAAAGTCCAAGTCTTCCAAATTAACCGACTCACGACGTTTAGGAACGTTTCCCTACCGTTGACAAACGGCTCCGTATGTAGCCACATTTGGAATTGGACGATTACGTCGGGTGACATGTTTGGTTGTGATTGTGAAATGTATAGTGGTTGATTGTATGAGTGTTAGTTTGTATTGTGTTTGCGGGACCTGGGTGTAAGAAGTGTGTGAAGCAAAACCGCTCATTTGTGGGGTTGAGCATGATGGTGGGGTTGAAGATTGTAGAATGCTCTTGAATGGGCTTCAAGTTGATTAAAGGTGGACATTGTTAGAATTGTAGTGAAATATACAGTTTTTGTACCGAAGGAAGTGTATGAATTGAGTTTTGGGAATTGAGTTTTGGTTTGAGTAAGTATTATAGATAAAAAGTAGGAAAGTGTTTAAAAGAAATAATTAATACAGAGTATTTTTTTTTAAAAAGCCTATAGTTTTAATTTCTTTTAGGGTTATTGGCGTATATCGTCAACGAAATTTCCGGTTCGACCGAGTTAGGGTATGAACCTAATATATTACTCTGATAGATAATAAACTTTAAAAAAAAATCGAGTTAGGGAATATACTTTTGGGTGATCGGAGCAACCGATTATTATGATTTTTTAGCTGTTTTTTGAATTTTTAGATGCCACGTACGTTATAAACAAACCTCCACGTGTAAGTTTTTATCAGACATCTCATCATTTTATAACTTAAACCGGTCATAAAAAAAGTAGGTTCCCTAAATCGAGCCAAAATATGAAAGTTTGTTACCTACCAGAGTAATAAATTGGGTTCATATCTTAACTCGGTAAAAATGGTAAAGTTCGTTACCTATCTGCGTTATTAACCCTTTCTTTTTTAAAAAAATTGGTGAGAAAAAGAAGAAAAAAAAAGGATGAACACCGTTTTGTACCGGAATGTCGTTCGGAACGTCATTTCGTGTGGGTGGACGCTATCCAAATTTGTTTTCGACGGAAAATTTTGTTGAACACTTCAACACTGTGATCAAAGAGTTTTAGAATTGTAATTTGAAGAATTGTAATTTCAAATCTTCATATCGAAATTTCTCGTTCTGTTGAGCTCATGAACAGATGTGGCCATGTGGGTCCGTGGTCCCTGGTTTGTGGGTTTGAGCTGGACTGCACTTGCTAGCTTTTAGAGTACCTGTGGGTTTGGTTTATGTTTTGATGGGTCGTATGATTGTATCTACAGGCTACACAATTACACCTAACAGATTCATTATTTTGGATTTCCTTATTTATTGTATTTTTTAATTTCAATTATATTGATTTAATATTATTATAAATAAATAAAAAATGTAAATGTAAATAAAAAAAGAAATTATTTTTTACTGTACCATCTATATTATATATTATCTAATAAAGGGGGGGTTTTGCTGATATCATGAATCTGATTTGTCAAGTCATAAGGTATGTTTTATTGCTGACGTGTCACGTTGTGGTTAAAAGGGTGATGTCATTAAGATGTAATAAGAAGCTATGGGTTAAAAATCAATTAAATTAAATAAATGGCTAAAATTTCATGCCTTTTAATTATGTGATTTCCTAAGCTATTGATTTGCATGATAATAATCACATTAGAATTAAAAGCATAAGTTAAAGAAGAACCAATCATCAATGAGAAGGAAATTAAAATTTCATATCTCTAGTTGTTATCAAACACATGTTATAGTAGCACTCACAACCCATGTAGTAAGCTGTATCTATTACATATTCAAGACATACAAAGTCATCCTTTTAGAGTACAAACCTTACCCTTAACCATAATCAGATTGAACAGGGTAGGGACATAGTAGTTGTTGCTGCAAATTCAGTACAGAAACAGCCTATGGACATACTCTTATTCATAGTGTCATACACATGTGCATACCCAAACTTATCTGATATAGCAGTTGGGCAATTTAAAGTGTATATTTCAATGTACAAGCGTTTTACATGCATTTTTTTTAATATAACAGTTGCATTTGAGCATTAAAAGTGATATTACAGTTGCATTTGTGCATACTAATATACTAGTTTTAAGACCCGTGTCAACACGGGTTTGAAGAAAGATCAAATTATATGATTATTTGAGATTGTTTTGTGTAAGTGTAAGAAATGTTAATATAAGTTTTATGTATTAAGTCTTGTATTATTTCGTGTCATAGGTAATTTAGTGATACGGATATGTAATAATTGATAAAAGATAAGAGATGATAATTCAATTTATTATTATTACATTTTGAAGGTTCTGTTTTGATTTATATGTTATATTCTTACTCTATATGTTGGATAGTAGCTACTTCATAATACTTATCAAACGTATGCAGTTAAAATGATTTATCTATAATGTCAACATACCCGCAATTAAAATATACCACTCGTACCCCATTTCTTTTTTTTTCCCACAAAACTGAACAATTTGACTCTTACCTTCAAACATTTGTACACCATAGTTGACCCGTGCTTATATTTTTTGGGTGAAAGAATCAAGAGTATATTTTATTTATTTATCTATAAAGTCAAAACTTAAAAAATGAAATCAAAGAGTCATCAAGCTAATGCCAGCTAACTATATTTATTTGATATAAAGTCAAAAAGAAAGAATCTTGAAGCAATATATCTTCCTTTAGAAATTTAATTTCTACACAAACCAAAATCAACCTTACATAAACAACCATATTGTCACTATATATAATCTTCAAACTAAAGTGGTCATGCAAAACCCATATAAGCAATTTAGAGCAACATATATACACACTTCATTTAAAGAAAAATCAAGCTTTTATTATTTGTAACCCAACTACATACAATTTAGACCTGTACAAAAATTACAGCACCATCACGTCACAAATACACCATAATATTACTTACTCATTTTCATAGTAGCGGCCACTTTGGTAACACATACAAAACCAAATATTTCCTACTACAGTGCCACACACCCTTGTACTCTTGTAGTGTCCACTTCTTTAATTTGTTGTAAATGCATAAGCTAAGTTCCTATGGGACTGACCCATTTGGACCGTTTTACATATTACCAACACATTCTCTTATACCCATCTATTCTAATCCTTCGTCACCACCATCAGTTCCGGGGTAATATGGGTCAGTGACACATTTGGACCATTGTACCTGGTTTAGCTTCATTTTTTTATCTCATCCATTCATATGTCCTACCTTGGACTTCCTGAAATAGACCATCAACTTTTGATTCTTTCTGAAGTATCCCATGACCATCATTTTTGGCCATATGACCATCATTTTTTTATCTCATCCACTTATATGTCCTACCTTGGACTTCCTGAAATATCCCATGTAATATGGGTCACTGACCCATTTGGACCCTTTTACATATTACCAACACATTCTCTTATACCCATCTATTCTAATCCTTCGTCACCACCATCAGTTCCGGGGTAATATGGGTCAGTGACACATTTGGACCATTGTACCTGGTTTAGCTTCATTTTTTTATCTCATCCATTCATATGTCCTACCTTGGACTTCCTGAAATAGACCATCAACTTTTGATTCTTTCTGAAGTATCCCATGACCATCATTTTTTTATCTCATCCACTTGTATGTCCTACCTTGGACTTCCTGAAATATCCCATGTAATATGGGTCACTGACCCATTTGGACCCTTTTACATATTACCAACACATTCTCTTATACCCATCTATTCTAATCCTTCGTCACCATCAGTTCCGGGGTAATATGGGTCAGTGACACATTTGGACCATTGTACCTGGTTTAGCTTCATTTTTTTATCTCATCCATTCATATGTCCTACCTTGGACTTCCTGAAATAGACCATCAACTTTCAACGTTTTTCGCTTAAGTACTTCTGAATTCAAATTCAGGTTTAAGGCCTTCAGTAAGTAAGTCAGACAAAAGCATTTATAAAGCTGAAGCATTCTCTAAAGTGTACACGACACAAAAATTACTCAACTTAAAATTTTAGCAGCAAACCAAAACCCGCCCGTAGTTCCTAAGATACTTAACAAAATAGTAGTGCATTTGAGGACATGTGTGACCGCAGCCCGGTTTACATCATTAATCCCTTTATAAGAATTGTACCTCAAAAAGTGATTAACTTACTAACAGGTCTATAAAATAATGATATTTTTATCATAGTAGTAAATCAATAATGGTAAAAACAGATAACAATGTAATAATGTTACCTTAGCAAACCTATTTTAACTTTTTTTACATTATCCCCTATCACAAGTAAAATGGCCAAAACTATTACCAAAATTTAGACTAAAATGACCATTTATATAAACAAGGTCATTTTTACAATAATACTTAAAACATGACAAACAAAAAACCTTAAAATACTCATTAATTCACTTTTGACCCATTGGCTGCTTCTATTTTGGAAGAGTAATTTAGACTAAAAGGGTGAAGTCTGCATGGTAAAAAAAAAGTGATACTCATACACAATAATTAGAAAAACTAAAGAGTTTGCAAAAATAAAAGCTTACATCAGACGTGAGGCACCAAAGCATTCAGCAAATGATAACAAATTTGCGGCATGCTCAATTTCGAACCCAGCAGCCACACCACGTGCAAAAGCCATACCTTGTTCTTTCTTCACCACTGTTTTACATGTCTCGAGAACATTACATGAGTTGGACCCTAACGATACATACAAATAGAATTATAGTAATTCCAAACAAACAAAACAATAAGCAGCTGGATAAATTGAATAAGAATTAACCAACTATGAAACCGGGTTACTTTTTCATATGGATGTAAGCAAATACTCTGGAACACAAATTCTGTGAAGTGTTGGATTTCCAATCAAAAATCAGAATCAACTTAAAACATGTATTAAACGACGAACTTAAGAAAGGAAGCACAATAACCAAAAAACAGATTATCATTTGGTTCTAAAATCATCTTTATTTTGTGAAAGGAGTACTATCTACATGGTATTTGTAGTGTTCAGAAAGAAAGAAGATAATCAGGCATACCTGCACGACTCTCGGAGATACGTAAGATTTTGGCCCATCCATTTACATCAAGCCTTTACCCAACCTGTTTTTCATCCATAGCCCAATGTATTTCATAAAAATAAGATATGGCCGAACAAACACATCTTCCTTTTTATATAAGAAATGGCCGAATATATCTGGCTTGAGATTTGGACCAACCAAAAGATATAACATTTAGCATAAACTGAAACATACATATAATTTGCAAAGGTCCATCAAATTAGCAAAGATTGTCTTTTTTGTTCGTTCATGAAGAATTTGCGGTGGCCTTATGACTGTTGTCTATCTCCAGCAAACTCAGGATTATTTTCACGAAGTCATGAACAATAGAGAAAACTCGCCCCGGAAGCTGGACAAATTTCAATAAACATAAATAATATCAACAAACATTGTGTGAATTTAGTTGCACTCCACAGTATAGCCGCTTCACCATTATCACAAAAAATATCACCAATTTAGTTGTACCTTTATAGTATTATATACCTCTGCATATACATAATCAAGATCTGTCCCTTCCCATGGAAGCATATTTTCTTGGTCTTAAGTTTCTTCACCTTCCACATTCTCTCCAAGGGGATATGGGAAAAAAACCAAAAAAACATGATCATTATTCAAGTTGAAATAAAGAACATTAAAGGCCACAAAAGCTTATATAAATTGCTTCTTATGATCTAGATCGTTGCCATTATTCTCTTTATCATCTTCCAATGGATCCGTTTTTACCTATAACAAATACAACAATCTGAAATAAGCAATACACGATAAGCTTCTATGTATAACATTCTTAAAAGCCCAGTTAACAACCTCCTTCTTTTTCAAACCTGTAAACGTAGGTTACAGAGCTTCAGGAATTGCATTCAAATAAACCCTTGATTTATATTCAACTGATAAAGAAAAACAGACAAAATGCAATGTGTATTTGTATGTGTGTGAGAGTGAGCACGTATGAATGCAACTTTAGGTAACTTCAATTGCCAAATTGACTCAAAAGGGTCACCTAATAAGCTTTCGGTCTACTCAGTCATCTGTTCCAATGAACCATTGGGTAGATCATGGATAACAACCTTCTTTTTCTTCTTCTTTTTCGATGGATCAAAGGAGTAAGCTGCATCAAGTTAACATATGAGTAAATAATAAAATCTTTAAATGTCTTAAAAACAATTGAATATGTACCATAAGTAGACAAATGAGAAAAATCCATTCCTATTATTCATTTAGACATTTCATCAAACACATTATAGTAGTAGCACTTACAACCCATGTACCAAGCTCTATCAATTCAAAACACTTCCAACATATGTAGACCATATTATGATAAATGACAACTTAATGATAATATCCATGATGAATTCTAGATGAAACAAATACAAAAAGTTACAGGGGAATTCAAAATTAGATCAAAAAATTATAAAAAGTGACAGAAGGGGTTGGATGAAAGAAAAATCACCAGATAACCACATCGATTCTGAGATCTACCTGCAGCAAGCAATTGTCGTGCTCACAACAAAATACAAAAATAAGATATACTTAAACTAATCTCGTATAAACACCTTCAATATTTTCGCAGTACAATTAGAAACTTGCCATCAATGATCTTGATCTGAACCGCACAATTAGATATACTTAAACTACTTCCGTATAAACACCTTTAAAAACCTTCGTAATGAATAATAAGCTACACTGATTAGTGTTGTCATCATCAGCTTTAACATAAAAATCAGAATCATATAGTGCATATGCAGCTTTGAAGAAAGCTAACCTGTAATAAACACACAAATTATACAAACTCTCAGATAGTGAACGAAATTAGCTTATCATCATTATTTACAGCTACGATCAGAACTAACGTTTTGTGAGGGTGCTTACTGTACTCCTCTTCAATATCCAAAAGCAAGAAATCATCATACTATTCCACTTCTTTTTTAAGCTCAGCCATTTTCAATATCATCTAGTTATTTGTTTTTGCCTTGATTGAATGATAAATGGTAACCCTACAATCTTGAAGATGTTATTTGAACCACTTATTGATGCAATTTGAGGAATTTTAAAGTTTGGTGGTGTTGAAGAGGGAAGAAAAAGATAAAGATGAATGGTTAATTTGGAACGGTGCATCGATATATTCACAGGAGATGGAAGAGCGTGACATTATTTGCAGGGACTTTTTAACAATGTTCGTCCTTATACTTTTTTTCTGGCACTGATCGTCCTTGTGGTTACTAATTCTTGCACTCGTAGTCCTTGTTGCTAACGACCGTTAATTTTCTTCGTTAAAGGACCAATTTTTTTTCAAATTTAAAGTTTATTTAATTTTAATATTATTTTTATATTTACTTGGCTAATTTATTTTTTGAATAATCTAATAAATTCAATTTAATTATTTTAATCAGTTTTTCTCTTGACAATTAATTTGTTCTATTTTTTTAGTATCCCGATCTATATAAACCCACTAAAAATATTAATAGTTTATAAATGTAATCGTTTTTTAAATATTTATACTCTTAATTTTGCATATTATCGTCGATTTCATGACTCCGTATAGACAATTCTACATGCCTACATATATATTGCTAATAGTTTTTGTATATTATGAACGTACTCAAATTGCACATTATCAACATGTAACATTTATTTTTGAGTTAATTGAAGAAAAAAATCTGAATGACTAAATTGCAATAACTACGTAGCGTATAGTATTATTATACTCCATATTTTGAACATTAAGTATTTTTTCTTTAAAATAACCGACACATATTAAATTATGTAAATTAGTAAAAAAATTATACGGATAGTACCTGACAATTTTTTGCATTGTTTTTTTTAATAAAATTAGTGGTATTTTTAATGGGTCGATGTAGATTATGACACTTATAAAAATTAGAATAAGGAAATATTTAAATTAATCAATTTAATTGTCAAAAATAAAATAACCGTCACTAAAAAAGAAAATTAACTAAATACTGTTATTTAATACTATACGCTACGTAATTATTGCAATTTAGAATTTTATAATTTTTTCTTTAATTAACTCAAAAATAAATGTTACATATTAATAATGTGCAATTTGAATACGTTCATAATATACAAAATTATTAGCAATATATATGTAGGCATGTAGAATTGTCTATATGAAATCATGAAATCGACGATGATATGCAAAATTAAGAGTATAAATTATTTAAAAAACTATTATATTTTTAAACAATTTATATTTTTAGTGGGTTTATATAGATCGGGATACTCAAAAAATAAAATAAATTAATTGTCACAAAAAATTGATTAAATAATTAAATTAAATTGATTTAATTATTCGAAAAATAAATTAGCTAAGTATAATTAAAAATAATATAAAATTTAAATAAACTTTAAATCTGAAAAAAAAAAATTACATGGATGGTCCTTTAACGAAGAAAACTAATGGCTGTTAGTGACAAGGACTACGAGTGCAAGAATTAGCAACTACAGGGACAACCAGTGCCAAAAAAAAGTACAAGGACGACGAGTGAAATTTTAGACAAACCACAAGGACGAACGATGTAAAAAAGTCTTTGCAGGGAGATAAAAGGGGTTGTCTAACCATACCCATTATTTTTACTTACATTAATTATGTCTTTTTTGGTTTTTAGTGTCTAATTAATGTCAAACACTATTATCATATAATAATTATGCTGAATAATTATGATCTTTCTCTACTTTTTAGGTGTAATTAAGTACATAGTAAAAATAATGGGTGCATTTGGACGTGGCGTATACAAAAATGATAAAAGTTGAAAAAATGATATCATTTAACAATTAATCCGTTAAATCTACAAAAGGTTTTTCAGAATTACAAGGCCTAAGACGAGAGTATAATTCTAGACGTGGCGTATACAAAGTTTGCCATCCAGCTGCATTTGGAGTTCTATAATAAGTCCACAATCGAGTAATATGAGGCATCGGGTAGTCACCTTGTAACTGTACCATCACAAAATGATTACCATGAATATGTGCAATTGTCAGACTTTGATGATGTTGAAACTCTTCCGGACCTCTCCAAAGAGGAAAACATGTCATAGACTCTCGAATGTTTAGACAATGGACGATAACACCAAACCTATTGGCGATCAAAATGGCTGTCTCAGGCATACTCATCCAATGTTCGCTTGATGCCGGCGACGCAAAGAAGGACAACGAGTTGTATAGTTCGTTAAAATATGTATTAAACACTTGAAAGTAGTTACAGTATCCGCTTTTTAACTCATCTAGCAACTGATTTCGAATGTTGAGCCACCGATCTTCACCATACCCGACACAAACTGCAATCGATCGAAATCCACAATTTCCATCACTCAGTACATTTTGTATATGTGTGACATAAGGATGAAATATATACGGAATTTCAGCCATTAACGGGTGTGAAAAGTAAGAACTATCCGGTATTGGTACCTCATCCGTTATTGGTACCTCATTCAAGTCCAAAACGTACGAGTTATCCTCTGTTGGTTCCCTATTCAAGTCCATCACATATGAACTATGTCTAGCCGGTTCCTTAATCGAACCTGACGCAATAACATTTGGCGTGGTTGAAAAACTGTATCTGCGTGGATCTCGACTACTAGGATTGGCACGACTTTTATGTTGTTGTTTCTTTGGGCGTGCACGAGGATTTTTTTGAATACGAGGTTGTTGAATCAATGTAGTACTTCGACTAATTAAATCCTTTAGCTTGCGTAACAAACTTTTTTTCACAACTTTGGACTCTTTGTCGAAATGTTCCTTAAAAAGTTCTATTTCACTATCACAACAAATATCATCATTTTGCACAAATGTCGATGGTGAAATATCTAACTTCCTCCAAAAGACGTCTATCGAATCCAAAGGAATAGATCCACCTACATTTAAATACAATGAGTAATTATTTTATAAAATTCATAAGAAATTCAATATATATAAATATAACTCAGTTGTAGATGAATATATTAACTTGAATTTAAATATACTGAAAGTTCGCAAGCACAGGGTAATCCACAACTTTTGCGAAGTTGACAACCACAGGTTGAGGAGTCTAACTCTATATTCTTCATTTGTCGACGTTCTTCAAGTATTAGATTGAGAGCCCTGTTTGAAACAAAACCACGTAATAGCTTGAAACATTGTAGGTTGTGTTGATGAATCCGTACAATTCTGCTTTTCTCCAAACTTCCTTTAATTTCTGTAAGTTGTGCCTTCACAATTTGATCAATGCACCCAATAAATCTATCGAGACTATATTTTGCAAATTGCAAGTATCTTTTTAACTTTGCATGTTGACTCTCAACTCGATTAGTTGTGTGTTCTCCAAAGTTGAGATGTTGATCGATCCAAACAGACACAAACATTTCCTTAAACTTGTTTAACCAATTCTGATTTACATAATTGAAAACGCCTAAAAATAAAGTAACTTTGATGTGAAACATAGAAAAAATAATTGGTATATAGGAAGTTAATATTAAATAAAAAATACGTGGATCTATTATCACCACATGTGGGAATGCACGCCAAATATCGAATGATATTGGATGAACAAAAAATAGATTTTCTAACTCATTTGAATCGTTTGTAGAAAATTCATAGACATAACCATTCGAATGCAAAATTCCCATAAGAACTTGCATGGGGGATTTGCCCACTTGCTCGACCATGCGAATTTTTTGGCGTATATTGTAAATGGTCTTGAGTGTGGACACATTATTCACATTCCGCTCTTTTAATATCAACAGAATGTCTTTAGGCGTCACATTTTTCCTTGTCAAATCTGCCACCAAACTGATCTCATCTTCAGATAGACGTTTTGCATATGGATGCCCCTCCATATACTGCACAAATGGGTGATTATGTTCATCACACATCACTCTTAACGTCCAATAATTACATTCTTTTGAATATCTTCCTTCTAATTCGAATGAGCAATTACTTTTTTTTGTGCCAGAAAATTTACTTGAATCCTTAACCATATTTACACCGCCACGATCACACATGAGTACAACTCTATACACAAAACCACTTGGGTGTTTATTTGATCGTTTAGTGACTATGACAACACCAAGAGAGCGTCCCATGTCTTGCACCCAATCCATCAAGCATTCACGAGACTCGAACACCTAAAACTGAATTTAATTTTGTTAACATTTATCATGAGACTCGGTATATATATGTAATGATTGATGGTAGATATTATACCCGATTAGTGGTAAATTCCTGTGTTCTTATAGAAATTTTAGCACCTTCAGTTGAGTTGTTTCCATAAAAGGTCGACATCTCTTCGGATAAAAATAATAATTAGTAATGAATTGGAACTGAGACATTAATTTGGGTCCATCGTTAGATTTAATAATCTTAAAAGCCTTGCAATAATCAGATAATGTTGAGGTGCAAAAATACTTACGCTAAAATTTCATCAGGTAATGTGAATTGTTTTGTTAGTTTCATGAAATAAGTGATAGTTTTTCCTAACAAAATCAATACTCACCGTCATAATTTTTTAGTGATTAATTAATTAAATTTATCTATAACTTAGAAATAATAGTTTTATCTATAAATTCAATATTTTATTCAGTTGTATATAGTTGTATGTGGTCAAGTACTGTATATATATATATTATTATGGAGGCTACATTAGATATGGTGAGTCATCATTTAGATAGGGCTGAAAGTACACATTGACAAGTACTACGTATTAAATATATAGATTTTTAAAATATATACAGTACGTAAATGTATAAAAAATAATGGTTGAAATGAAAAAACCTTTTTATCTTTTTGCTTGAAACCTTGTACCCTATTGCTTGAAGGTTGTAGAGTTGCAGTATTGTACCCTCCTATTCTCAAAAGCACCCAAAAGCACCCATTGTACATTTTTGTTTCCTTTCTAAGTTACTACGGAGTATTTGAAAAATTGTTATAGTGCAAGGAAAAAGACCCCTTCTATATAAGATAAAAATTTTCATTTCCATGGAAATAGATAGTTTTAATATTAGACTTTTCATTTTCAAAAATTTTATTGGGAATAAAGTGTAAATTTGAGTGCAATTAAAAGAGTAATTAATTATTGATCTTCCTCGGTAAAAGAGAAAGTTGACTATATTATTTGAAATTTAAGAAAGTAAGAAAAAAAATTTTGGGTAAAAAATTTGCTGGGTGGATTTAGTAGAACCCGGGAGATAATCAATAAAATTAAGCGTGTATAAAAAGTTTCACAATACCGATGCAATAATGGACTGGCATCGGAAAAACAATAGACATTTAAAAAAAAATCTTTTTCAAAATACAGTATTTATTAGTAAAAACTGTTGAAAAATATAAATTTAACATATTTAAATTCTAAATTTATGACATCAGCTGTTTAACCACATTGTGACACGTCAGCCTTAAAACATACCTCATGACTTGTCAAGTCAGCTTTATGACATCATCTGAACTCCCCTTTAATAGATAAGATAGATAGATGAGTAGGACGTATACTTGATGGTTTGTGTATAACATCCTTTTAAACCCAATTTTTATTCAGGAACGTATGTTACTGGATTTGTAGCAACTATAATATGTCCGTGCTTTGATGAATCTGATTATGATAAAAAGGTAAGGTTTCCAATCCAATAGCCCGACTTTGTATGTTCTGTGTTTGTAGCTTATACATTGTACCACATGGGTTGTGTGCGCTATTGTATTATGTTTTCAAAAGTAAGAAATTTTGATATTGTCTAGCATTGGCAAATGTATTTGGGGGCTGACCAAAGAGGATGATAGAACCATGTTTAATGACAATTGTATATACGGTGGGTCAATCATGGAATCTGAAATTGTCGAAACTATTCATATAAATGGGTTGTTGTTAAGTCAATTTTTGCAATAATTTCATTTAGCCTTAAGCTATACTCATTTACACATTCTTTGCAGACTGAAAATTTAAGTGAAGAGTTTTGGGTGCCACTACCTCAATATCTGTTTATAATTGTTCGTGGGTTGTCCAATACCTTCAACAAACTTTACAAGGTAGTCTTAATATTTTTCTCATTCAATTCGCATAAGGAAGTTTAAATATTTCCTGCGATTCCTCTACTTCCTATTTTATTCAAGACGCTAAGAGTTGTTATCCTAATATTTTCAATTTTTATCTTTTTAATGAATATGTAAGTTAGTTTAGACCTTTATGTCTTGATTCTTTGTAGGCCTTCTGGAATTAGCTGGAAAACTATCAAATTTTTAAAGCAGCTTCGTTATTGGTGATGTATTGGTTCTTATGGTTACACAAGCGATTAGAGTATTATTATATGCTTAATTTTTTTTCATGTATTTATTTCTACTTGGTGTAATAATGAAACATTTGTTAGTGCAGTTGCTTCTGTAGGCTTCATTCACATCTATATTATGAGTTATACCTTTGATTAATTGATTTTATCTTTGGTACTACTTATGTAAGTTATACAATAAATTTATAATCAATTTTTTTCTTATAACTTTATAATTTAACAACACTCGCATGTACACATATAAGTAAAATCGTACATTGTATATGTACGAAGGTATTTCTTCCTCATACACGTAGTCGGTAGTTACTAACTTGGTATTATTATTACTAAATAACATACAAAATTGTGAGTGGAGCCAAAGATACTCTGCGAAATGTAAATGTATTATGAGTGGAGCCACAATTAATTAATTGGTTTTCAATAATGTTAGAGTTGTATGGTAGTGATATAGTTGGTGGTAAAATGTGATGATGTCATATGGGTAAGTTTTTTTTTTCGAAAAATGAATTAATAGTTCAGTTTTTTTATTTTTGGGTATCAACTAATTTTTTTTTCGAAAAATAAATTTAAAATCGATCATTTTCGTGTATATGCTAACATTTGAAACGGTCGTCGAGAATTATATAGCAATTCAAACGCTTATGATCGATTCAAAATACAACTTTAAGAAAAAATCCCCAGCTGTATAATCTTCGGCGACCGTTTCAAATGTTAGCATATACACGAAAATGATCGATTTTAAATTAGTGGTTCATTTTTAAAGAAAAAAATTAGTTGATACCTGAAAATACAAAAAATAGAATTATTTATTCATTTTTCGGCAAAAAACCCATCTCATATACAGGTAAGTTTTGATGCCCATTTTTAGTATATATACATGTTTGAGTTGTATCTTAACAATATGATTATTTATTAGTATAATAATATAACAATATTTGCTTTTTCAAAATAAATAATCATCAATTGAATATAAAAAACTTAAGTAACTATTCTGCATAATAATAAAACAATATTTGTGATGTTACAAAAGTAATACTACGGAATTTAATACTACAAGGTATATGATAGTCATTTCCAAAATTATAAAGGTTAAGAATATCAAATGTTTTTATTTAAGTTTTTTCAATATGCCCGTGTTTTCACGAGTCTTGTTTAATTTCACATGACTGACAGACCCAACATAGTAATACGACTCTCTCACACATCTTTTTCAAGTTTTAACTACTTCCAGAGTACCAGTCCCTCCTCTCTGTTTTCATCTCTCGACTTCACAGTTCTTCAATCCAACCCTAAATTTCTTTCTTCAATTACTCATTTAAATCCAATTTTTTTTAAATTCAATTAATAATTAATAATTAATTGCAAATGACTAAACTTTGTGAGCCTGCAGAAGGCTCTCCATCATTCTTCAAAGTAATTCGTTACCCTTCTTCCCCTCATCTGGTAATCTTCCATTCTCTCCATCTATATATATATAAATTATATTATATATGTATGATATTTGTGTGTCTGTATAGTGTTATTGTTGATTTGTTATCTATGATTTAATTTTGGATTATTTAAATGTGATTTAATTTATTTTGTTTGAAGTTTGAATTTGTTAATTGAATTTACATTATCTGAAATTTACTTCAAGTTTTACCTTTATGTTTAATTGGATTTGAAATTAATTGAGTTGATATGAACTCGAGGTTTAAATGTTTAATTAATGATGAGGGTTGTTGATTCTGTTTTGGGCAAATTAAACGAAAATTAACTTGTGAATTCTAATGAAATGGAGTATTTACTTGTTCATTAGTTTTCGTGATTATTATGTACTTAACATGGGTTGAGTTCTTATAAAGTTATTATAGATGGTCACATATTACATTATCAACAATGCCCAAAACATATCATATTTACAACTTCAATATTTTAAAATATCACAAGACGATTTCAATTGATACATTAAACCTAAATATATTCTTTAGTTCGACGTCCACATTACTTGTATTGAAGCCTAAATATATAAGATATCAACTGAATTAAAAAAGATAGTGCTTTAATAAAATAAAATGTCTAAATGTATATTACATTGATGTTAGTAGAGAACAGAGACGATTAAGTGGAATTAGGCTGGGAGATAACTCACCGTCTTCTTCTTGAGAGAAAGGGGAACAGAGAACTTGAATAACTTATTTTGTCGTTTTGTTTATTATCAGACGATAATTCTTGACTGATGACCTGGTGAATGTATCTATATGATGAATAATTTGATATTTTTTTGCAGTTATTGCCAAAGGCATTTGTAAAGAGATTTTTAAAAAAGATCCCTGAGAACCCCATAATCAAGACTGCAGCAGGTGATCAATCATGGAAGTTGAAGTTTGTAAAGATCGGTGATGATTATTGTTTTGCTGATGGTTGGGATGAAGTGGTCAAAGACGCCCAATTGGGTACTAAGGATATCGTTGTATTTTGGCTAGTTGATCCATCTACCTTTCAAGTTTCATTTCTTGATGCACATGGATGTTGTAAAGATCTCACCTTTAATAACACCAGTTAAGTTTATCTCATAATTAATCTCCCTCTGTTGTTTTTGTTTCCCTTCTAATTTTGTGTATTGCAGATGATTGTGATAATGATGTTGCTAATAGTCATGATGATGATGACGATAATGATGAAGTTATGCAAGATAAGTACTTATGCTTTCAGAAGATCATTGTGAAGAGCCACATATATATGATGGTAGTACTTATGAGTCCTCTCCTTTATTTTAAAAGTATAAATTGCAGAATGATGTCAATAGTATTATTTGTATCTTGTGCTGTCAAAATTTATACCCTCATGTAAATTTCCATCTAAAGGCGTGATTAACACTTATATTATTGTTAAAATAATGTCTTTAATCATCCACAAATATATGTGCTGTAATAACTATATTTTAGTTATACATAATGGTATGTAAGTTTTATGTTTCTTCATACCTCAAGAGTAATCCTTTTATCCATGAAAAAGGCCTAGTTCTATTTTGTCAGTTTCTTTTATGTGGCACAAATGTCCTCTGTATAATATGGCATGTATATAGATCGTGTTTGAAGTTGAGTTTTTAAGTGATTATCTGATTAGCGGGCTACTAAAAATTTTTTAGTGTAATTTTGTATGGTAAAATTGATTCCGGTTTTTTTGTTGGCTGTAGTGGTTGCCGAGGAAATTTGTGCGGGCTGCAGGACTAGAAAATGCAACGAGGATAATGTTGAAGGACCATGAGGGAAATGAATGGATCATGGATATAAAGATCGAAGAAGTTCACGTTGGGAGAACCAAACACGGGTTATCATCTGGGTGGTTGATTTTTCGTGATTATCACCAATTATCCGAGGGTGATATATGCTTGTTCAAGTTCAACAAGAAAGAAGGTGTATTAAATTTAACACAAGTGCTCAAGAGCAAAAAAGCTATTAAGAAAGAAGATTCGACAGAGGGGATGAAGACAAGAAGGGGAAAACAAACTTCTGGTAGTGTTAGAGTTAAGATTGAAGATCAAACGGTTCCAGATGTGCTTGAGGTGAAAAGAAAGAGGGGAAGGTCACTGCTACAGAAACATGGCTCTGGTGGAACTCCCGTGAAGGTGAAAACTGAACCTGGGATTGAGGAATTTGTTACAAGCAAGCATGTTGTTTACTTCTAAGCTCATATTAGAGCATGTTTGATGTTGGTGGTCACAACTTACAATTGCTGGTGGAACTCCCGTGGAGGTGAAAACTGAATGTATTTGTTTGTTATTTGTATTTCTGAGAAAACTTGGTCATAGCTCGTTATGGTGTTGTGCTGACAGAGAATTACATACAGAAGTCAAAATAAACAATCATCCCCTAATCTCCTATGTCAATTTTTTTTTCTTGATTTTTTTTTCTTTTAAGCACTTGAGTAAAATTCAATACACCTTTCTTGTTAAATTGATTATGTCAAGTGCTCAAGAGCAAAAAAGCAATCAATAAGAAAATTTGGCAGAGGGGATGAAGAGAAAGAGGGGAAGACCACAGTCTCATGGTGGTGACGGTGTGAAGGTTTAAGACTAAATATAATTTGAATGTAATTAAGAAAAAGAGAGGAATGCCACCATCGAAAATAAACAAGCTCATGGTGATGGGAAAATTAAGATCAAAGATCAAATGGTTTCAGATGTGCTGACTGGTGAATGCAGAAAGAAAGAGGGGAAGGCCGTGACTTCGATCCGCTATACACCTACAATGATGAAGAATTGGTCAGATTAAAGTTTCTTAGATTCCAAGAATAAAGGGGTATGCTAGGATAAAACGAACCCCCAAGTTAATTATTAGTCATAAAGCGGATAATAGTAACGTAAAGAAGCTAGAAAATATAATGAAATGATAGACACAAATTTACATCGAAGGTTTAAGCAACTTTTATTAATAGGTGGAGAAAAGTACATAAAAGGAAAAATACATAGGCTAAAGGTTACAAGTATATGTAAAACACATACAAATACTTGTGTAACTCTTGCCAAATAGATGAGAAGAAGTAAGAAAACACAAGAGAGAATTGGTTGTGTTGGTGTGTTTTTTTCCCATAGAAATTAGCTCTATTTATAGGCTCCAAACCTCCAACTTGTTGCTGTCCAAAATCAATGAATCTAGAAAGAAAGATTCTTTTTTGTTAAGTGCAATGCATTTAGAAAAGGGTTAATACACACGGAGGGGATTAAAGTATCCCAAAATGTTCACTTAGGGTACTAAGGTTTATGATTTGACGAAAATATAACTCAACTTTTAAAACGTCCCCCAAGTGAAAAATAAGCTGGTAAAGATTCATCTATTTGAACAATTTTATAAACTTTGATTATCCTTGTAAACATTTTAATAAACTTTAGTTATCCTTGTAAACATATTAATAAACTTTAGTTAGCCTTAAACACAATACGTATAGTTAAATCATAGTTTTGTCAAAGTCTAAACTTTAGTACCCCAAGTGAACATTTTGAAATACTTTAATCCCCTCCGTGTGTATTAACCCTTTAGAAAACATGAGGAAACATGGCTGCCACTTGATGTTATCCAAAGACAATGTATCTAAACTAATTAGATGATTGAGAATCTAGTCCATATTTAACAATCTCCACCTTGGAATTGATTCTCAAAAGAAAATTAGCAACACTCCACCTCCTTCGATGAAACCCTAAATAGGCTAAATCACAAACTATAAAGGCCAATCAAGTCCAAACATTTCTTGAACTTGTAAACCGAAAGAGCCTTGGTGAACATATCAGCAGGATTGTCCTTTGTGTTGATTTTTTGAACAAGGACTATTTTCTTCGCAATGGTGTCTCGAATGAAATGATATCTTATATCAATATGCTTCATCCACTTATGATACATGTGATCTTTAGTCAAATGAATTGCACTTTGACTATCATAAAAGATGGTAGTAACCATTTGTTGTAGAGTTAATTCCCCGAATAAACCTCTTAACCATTAAGCTTCTTTGAGAGCTCCAGTAACTACCATGGTTAAGCTTCTTTGAGAGCTCCAGTAACTACCATGTATTCTGCTTTAGTAGTAGATAATGCTACTACATGTTGTAGAGTAGCCTTCCAGCTATTTGGTCCACCTCCAATACAAAAAACATAGCATGTAAGATATCAGCGTTTATCATCTACAAAACCAACTAATGTGTGACACCCGACCAAAAAGTATAATTTTCGCGCCCAATTTAAATTGCAAATATTCGTACTTAGTACGCAATAATATCAAAATACTCAGAAATTATATATATAGTTACATATATAACATTACCGATTGCTCAAAAGTACATATAAACAAATCTGAAACGACGCATAATTTAAAATTCGAACTTTGGTGATAAAATTTCATAAATAATGTTTTATTTTATAAAATAAACATTATTCATTTGGGTAAAAATATAAATCTTTTGAAAGCGCAATTTGTTTCAATTAAAAACGTGTTCTATTTAGTTGAGACCACGCGAAATAAGTTATGAAATTTTAATTCCAATAAAGTATTTTTATAAAATACTTCATACTCAAAGACATTTTGAAACTATTTAGATGAATTTTATAATTTAAAAGTTATTACATTGTTAAACGACCGGGTAAATAAATGCGGGCTTTTAACACTGCAATTTGAGAGACATTATCCTCCCCACCAAACAAAAGCCGGCCCATACCACCCCCACCCCCATTTTTACTTTTCATTTTCACACACACAAACACATCTATCCCTTTCTCATCTCCCCTCCCTCCTCTCGGTTTACTCCACCGCCACCAACATCATCATCATCTTCGGAATCAACAAGAACAACAACGAAACCAACAACAACAAGCATCCATCACCATCATTTTTCATCTTCATTTTCATCATCTTTGTGTTCATCATCGTCATCACTCGATCTTCCAAATTGTAAGAAATTACTTCCTGTTTCTTGTTATTTCGTGTTACAAATACTTAAAATATCATGTTTTAACATTATATCAACAAGATTTGGCCCGAAAATAGGTTAGATCTTGTTTTGGGTGAAAATCTCACGAACAGACCGTTGTGTCACTTTTGGCCTAAAAACAGTACCGCGACATAGCCTATGTCGCAGGTTAATGTCGCAGTCAATGTCGCAAAAATTATTATGTCACATGGTGCGACACAAGCCATTATGTCGCAGCAAATTCGAACGTCGCACATAGCGACACAACACACTATGTCGCATTAAATTGCGAACGTTGCATGAAGCGACACAAGCCCCAATGTCGCACCTAATGTCGCATCTAATGCCACACCTAATGTCGCATCTAATGTCGCACATAATGTCGCAGGTCACATGACCTTAAAAACCCATGTTTTCACTAAGCGTCGGAACCAAGATTTTTCCACTTGTATTTACCTCGAATTTGGATTTCGGACGTGTTTTAACTAAAGCAATGTAGTGAAAATAAAAAAATTTCAAGCTGACCTGGCAGCTCGACCCAACCAGGGGCTCTGCCCCTTGGAACCCGCCAGGGGTTGCCACCCCTTGGACCCTGCTACCAGGGGTGTAACACCTGGTCAAAAAGTTAAAATTTTCACGCCGAAATTAAACTTCAAATAATTGTATTTTCATATGCAATTACAACAAAGTATTCGAAAACTTTATATACATATATATATATACATATATATTTATGTATATGTAATACACAATAATTGTTTAATAATCACAATTGAAAGAACGCAGAACCCAAATTACATTTTTGTAATTCAAGTGAAATATTTTTATTTAAAATATTTGCGAAATAGTATAAACAAAAATTATAGATTTAAAATAATAAATTTATATTTCAATCGGGTACAAAACATGGGTATTTTGTACAGTGATTGGAGATCACAGTCCCCAAATTGGAGATCTGGGTTTTGATAAAACGCCTCCACCCACCCTTTTCACCTCATTTTCTTCTTCTTCATCCCCAAACCTTCCTCTCTAAAAACACTCAACAACCACATCATCATCATCAAATCAAAAATCATCACCATCATCTTCAAGGAAAAGGAAGCTACTAACAACAACACTATCATCATCTCCATCTTCTTCATCAAGATCATCATCAAGTTCATCATCATCCTCAAACCCTTGATCTTCAAATCGTAAGAAATTACACCCTTTTTCTTTGTTATTTCGTGTTAATAACATCTATATTATCATATACTAGCTTTGTACAAGCGGATTTAGCCCGAAAATAGGTTAGATATTGGTTTTGGGTGAAAAGTCATCGAACAGACGTAAGTGACGCACAGCCAGATCCAGTATAGCGTCACTTCCTTAAGTGACGCATTAAGCGTCGCCAAAAACCCTCATTTTGCGTCACTTGCTAAGTGCCGCTAATATCGCGTAAAAAGTCACGTTTTTACTACCGATATCTCTCTCATTCGGGAACAATTCTTGGCACTTTAACTCAAAAACATTACAAATCTGTAATATTATGCCAAGATGGTAAAAACAAGGTTGCATGATGAAAATCAAGGAAAACGGGCAGAAAACGAAGATTCCACGCACGTTTAAAGATTCCAGACATCAAAACGAGATTTCAAGACCAAAGAGCCCATCACCAACATCTATCTAACCCAAGATATTCATTTTCAAATTACGAATCCAACAGAAGAAGAATCAACTAAAACGGATGAAGAACGAAGATTCTACGCACTCCAGAAGATCCAAACGATTCATATGACACATCTAAAGTTCAGAGACATATTTTTGGGATTTCTTTTCATCAAAAGCTTTGTTTTTGAATTACGAATCCAACGCAAAAAGAATCAATGCAAACGGACGCGTAACGAAGAAAACACACACGAATCGAGAAACGCAGCAACTGGCAGCAGACTGGTGCCACTGGCAGCCAGCCGCCGCCGCCAGCCAGCCAGCCGCCGGCTGCTGCCCGCCACCCGCACGGATTGCACTTTTTGGTACTTTTTCGTACCCGGTGCTAGACCTTTTCCTACTTTTCGTACCTGGTGCCACTACCTTTTTTGCCTTTTGTACCTGGTGCTACTACCTTTTCCACCTTTTGCTATCATGAGCTTGGGGATGCTAACTTGAGCCAAATTTCCTCTATAAAAGGCAGCCCCTAGCTCTCATTTTACACACACCAACTCATACACCAACACACACACACTCATACTTACACTCTCATTCTTCCATTTTCACTTTCTCACTCTAAAAGTCTCTTATATTTTAGTCTAGGGTTATTGTAAGTAATCTACGGATTAACATAGAGGTTAGAGCGAACGTTAGGAGTTTGGAGATTCATCTTTGTACGTGTGAACGAGTTGTCTGTCATAATAATACGCTGCTGCGCATTTATTTCCGGGTGATATTGAAACCTTTATCATACTTGCTTTATTTCATATTTTAATTATGTATTATTGCCTTGTATGTGATTTGTCTATTGCCATGAATTGCGAGTAGTTTATTATTGTGATTGTTGATGATGTAGATAATTATAAGTAAGGATGACTGATAAACATCAAATATATAGTATATTTTATAGTAATTTATCCCTATATTTATATATATTTTATGCATTTACATGATTTTAGGTACTTATTTTGTTAATATTTGCAGAAATATATTTTAATTGAAGATTGAAGAAAAAAGAACGAAAATAAGACCGAAACTGAAGTAATTAAAGCAATTGAAGGAAAGGAAGATCTAAACCTTAAGAAATGAAGACTAAAAAGATAATATTGAAGATTTGGGCCAAGAAAACAAGTAAATTCGTTTAAAGAAGAAAAAGAGGCCCAATGTGAAGCCCAATCCGATTTTGGAAGATTCTGAAAAATAAGCCCAACCGGCGGTTGGGGCTAAAAGGTTCAAACGGTGGAAGAACGCAAAGTTGGAGTATTACTCAAATAACTCCAACCGGCGGTTGGAGGCTCCAACCGGCGGTTGGAGGGTCGGCCAGGAAAACTATAAATAGAGGCTTAGTTTTGGTTAAACAATATACGATTCTTAGAATTAAAAGTCGAATATTAAGGTTTAAGGTCGACTTTAGGTGCAAATTTGGAGGCTAAGGAGCTAGGGTTTGAAGGTTTTCAACCCTAGGAAAAGCTAGTTCGTCAAATTGGTTCGGTTTCTTTATCCTTGTAGCTTCACTAACCTTTTGGGTTACTATGGATATTGTTTATTTGAATTAATTGCTTATTAGATTTTCATTATGAATGTTTAAATGTATGTTTATTATGTTTATTATATGAATTATATGTCTATGTTGGAACTATATTATTGAATATTATTATGCAAGAATTATGTGTTATATTATGTTAATAATCATAATTAACTGATTTATAGATAAACTGCAATAACCTTTTGGGTTTTTAAATTAAGTGATTATGTTTTATTAAATGTTAAATAGCATTATGATTCAACCGACCCTGGAATTGCATGAATAATATGTTGATAGATCTTAATAAATAGTGGTACTTACATAACCTTTGACGGTATTGCTATATGAGAGTTGTCATAACCTTTGAGATTTTCTACATTAGTAAATCACAATAATAATAGCCAACATGCAAATAGACATAAGTTGATATAATAAGTGTAATAAATAATAGTTTAAATAGTCATAATCTTCTATTCAATTGAGTATTCTTAAGTTGTTCTTTAAACTTATCTATTAAAGAATTGGTATCAAAAATATATATATGTTCGATCGGAACTAAAATGTCCCCCTATCTTGTATATTATTGTATATTATTGTTTATAATTGTGAATTTGTGTATTAATTGTAATAGTTGTAATTAGGATAAATAAAAAGTTAGTTAAAGATTAAATCACGTTCCCTGTGTTCGAATCTGGACTTACTTATAAAACTATATTCTATGATCAGGATAACACTTGCCTGAATTGTGTGATAGTATTATTTAGTATTTCCTTAATTAAACTTGTGATTATAATTGCCTATACTTAGCACACATCAAGTTTTTGGCGCCGCTGCCGGGGAGCGGTGTATTTTATTTTAAAACTAACTATTTCCCTGTAAAACAATTATATATATATATATATATATATATATATATATATATATATATATATATTTTCTAATGTGTTGCAAAATCAATAAGAAATATCGGCTCACCCATTGAGAATACTAACAAAAACAAAGGTATAAGGAGAGTTCAGCCCTACCTCATTGATTTATCATATAAGAGGAAAGGTGCTTCTCGAAAGAAATAGGTTTTTAACATGCTTCGCGCTGACCTGTTTCTCCGCTTTTGTGTACTATCAATGGAGCTACCGAGATCTTTTGATTAGCAATGTATAAGAAATTAATATAATTATTCACTTTAGATAATATAGGATTAGATAAGTTATCTAAACTATGTGCTATTTTATGTGCATAGAGAAATTTAACTGTTATTAAGAAATGGAGTCGATGCAAGTGGACTTTGGAAGTGATAATGAGAATTTTAAAGATATAGAGATAGACGACCATTCTTTTGAACAAAACAAGAAAATCAAGCTAACAACTGGAGACGAGTGTTTTGAACATCCTCCTGTGATTTCAACCAAGGATGACATGTTTTACTACTTAGATGACCATGAGGATGAGATTAGATTTGTTATGGAACTCGTACGTAGGTCTACTTTAGAATATACGGATTATCAAAAAGATTTGATTAAGAAGATGGAAGAACAATTCACTGCTTGGGTTATATCTAATGAAACCAGAGATACAGATGATTTTATCAACTATGTGAATGAGCTGAAATATGATATTGTGAGTGAAGATGTAGATCCAACTTTTTGTGAAGAGCAGCTGTTGAAGTACACTTATGTGTATAAGACATTTGAGAAATCTTTGTTTCCTTATTCTGAGAAGCAAAGAGAAATGTTAAGAGCACTGAAGGAAATAATAGAGTATGCCACTGGAAACTTGAGCAATATGGCTGACATCTGCTTGCTAAGGAACTTTCAAGACTTCTTCAATTCGATAAAGGCAAGAGAACACATTGATTCTGGGAGATTCTTCATAGATTGTACAGTGGAATTCTACATTCAAGACATTATTGATGAATATTACTATGGAGAATGTGATGAAGTTACACGTACAATTCCTGAGTACTTTTCTGATGAACCAATGGCGAACTTAGTCACTTATGCTAAGAAGGAGTTGCAACTAGCTTATCCTGGAGTTCACTACAATCAAAGAAATAACCTTTTTCATTTAGAACTATCAGAGGTTTATTATCATTTAGTAGATACTTTTAGGTATTCTGGGTTAACAACAGATCATCAAGAAGGATATTATAATAGGATCTTAAAGGATATAGGAACAACAGTGAGAACCCACATCACATATGATTATCATGATATACATTTAGGGTTCTATGGGTTATTAGATTCGTTAAGGCACAATCATGTAGAACGCGAAACGAAAATTGAAGACAACTACTTGTGCACCGACGAAGATGGTAGAATAGCTAAAAAGGTAAAAAGAATAGCTGCCATGCTCATAGAAACTGAGAACGCTGAACGAATTCATCATGAGAGTTTCTCTGAATTTGCTTCATCAATACCTGAGTTAGCTAATAAAATCTATGTGCATTTTCGAAGGATTTATCCTGAGAATTTTGGAAAACCTATCTATGGGAATTAGGATTGAAGACCAACAAAATCACTTCTGAAGATCATTTGCAACTTTTTCATTCTTAATGGCTAGTTATATTTTTTTGTTTTCTATTTTTAGGATTTGAATTTTATTTGAATAATTTGAATTTATTGTTGATTTCGTGCCTTATTAATATAAAGTTTATTGCTTTCAGATTTATATGTTTATCTCTTCTTTATTTGTATTAGCTACACAAATATTAAGAAGCTAAGTATTTAGAATTGATTTTTACACGAGTTGCAATAGTGATAAGAGTTTGATTAGAAATACTTAAAAGATAATTAATACTATAAATTTTGAATGTATGCTTAACATTGATTACAAAGTTGTAGGTATATTAAATTTAATATTTTGGTGACAAATAGATTGAAATAATGTATTTGAAATTCGATAAAAGTTGACAATTGAATTTTCAGACAGTGAATGAGTCGACACAATCACTGATTATAAATCTATATATACTAAAATAGGTTTATATATATCTCTTGCTCGTAACAACTAACAGCAATGCAGATATTTATATTAAGTGGAGAAACAAAATGGTAAGTCTTCTTTTCAAATACATTTACTTTCTTCAAATAAGATATAAAAAGTATAAAGTTAATATGTAACAATATTGTATATTGCATTTATAAGAATACTACTTTTAAAATACGTTAAAAATACATATAATAAAGTATTGTTAGTTAATAATATTGTATATTGAAATTGCATTTAAAATATGTATTAATAGAAATTGGGCTAAAAAGAATTAATTAAAAGTTTAAACCCAATTAAAATTTCGGGCCGAATGGCCTGAGCTCAATTTTTGAACCAACCGGCGGTTGGGGAAAAACCCAACCGGCGGTTGGGCTCTTTTCCGCTTAAACCAGAAACCTCTCGGTTTCTGCCATTTACACACCCAAAAACACACACATTTCACACACATGAACATCACATTATCATCATCATCTCATACCATTTTCACGTTTTTCGTATCAAAGGTATGATTTCTAACTCGTGTTTATTGTTTCTCGCATTTTAATTTCGTAATATTTATTATTATTATGTTATTTGCGAATTGTGGATTGAGTTTGATAGTTTAAATGATTAGGAATACTTAGAAATTAGTTAGGATAGCTAAGTTGTGATTTTTACGGATTGTTGCGGATTGTTGCGGATTGATTAGGATTAGGGCTAAATTTTAGTTAGTTATTTGAATAAATGATATTTATTAAAAACTACATTTTTGATTAAATTATAATTATAAATAAAATTCGACTATATAATGATTTTTGTATACTTTATGACTCGATATATTCAAAACGACAATATTACAAATTTCTTAAAATTAAAATTATAAAAATTTCTTAAACACAATATTAGTAAATAACAAATAAATATACAATTTAAAATTTTACGTTAGAAAAACGATTATTTCAAACTTTTGACAAAATAAATAAATTTAATATATACTTATAAAAGTTTTTAGATAAAATATATCTTTAGACTCTATAGATGTTTAAAAATAATGAAAAATATAAGATTATAACGATACACCGATTAGTTGAAATACATAAGTCTCCAAAATTAAAAATTTAGTTACAAACCATTTTTTTAATAATATTTATTATGAAATGTTCATTTATTTGATTCGATATTATATTTCGAAATAAAAACATATATTATGCTTCGTTTATTAGATATAATTAACAGGTGGCTATCAAATATTAAGCAGAAATGCTGCCCAAATTTCTAATTTTTAGAAAGTTTTAATATTTATTTTACAGATATGGCTACGAGACGATAGAGAGGACTTTCACTGGTAGCCAGAGATGACTTCCAGTTACATACATTTTTGAGATTTGAGCATGAGTCTATCACTCAGGAGCGCAAGACAGAGTACGCTGACAGATTACTGGAGTTGGTGGCTCAGCCTGTTGAGGTTCCAGAGGTACTAGATTGGTTTCTCATGGAGAGAGTTATTGACCCTCGCCAGGACGGGGAGACTGGAGATGTTACTCTGAGGAGGCTGATGACTCAAAGTTATATTTTACCATCAGGTGATGTTGGTTTTGTATCACAGGCTTGGTTTCGTTTATTTCAGATTCAGGAGGTTATCTATAGAGAGCTTGTTATTGAGTTTTATACCACCCTTAGGTTTGATTCCACGTCTAGGCAGTTTGACCAGCCCTCGATTTCTTTTTGCTTAAGAGGTCAGCCTAGGACGATGAGTTTGATTGAGTTTAGTATTGCTGTGGGGCTCTATACATTAGATGAGCTCCACAACCCATTTTTTATGGATCATTTGACTGCGGGTATGGTGGGTCAGTATTCATTTGTGGAGATAGCTGCTTATTGGAGGAATTTAGCGATTGTTGATTATGGGGAGAGAGCACCTTCTGACATTCACATGAGGAGTCCTGTTCATAGGTTATTGCATAGGTTGTTGTCATCTTCTATTTGTGGCAGGCACACAGGACCTGAGAAGGTCTACCAGCCTGATTTCTTTTTCTTGCACACTATGATTCAGGGGACACTGATCAATGTTCCCTGGAAATTAGTGCATTGGATGACGACAGGAGCCACTGGGTATAGGTCGACCAGTAGTATATGTGGAGGACAGTATGTCACTAGGATTGCTAGATATTATGGTTTGACTGCTGCTGATTTTTTGACTTGCACACCCGTTACCCCAGGGATGTCCTTGCTAGGCGAGGACAAGTTGATTGAGCTAGGGATTATTCAGGTTGGTGTACAGGAGGGGATTTTGTTATGGACACCTGAGGTTGCGCCAGGACAGCAGCCGGTCCATAGAGCCAGATTGAGAGGACCACCTGTTCCACTACCGTTAGTTCCTGAGGTCCCAGTACCTGAGGTGAGGTTGAGTTACCAGCAGGTAGAGGTAGAGCTCGTGTTAGAGGGTGTGGCAGGGGTGATATATTAGAGGATATACAGCAGAGATTAGAGAGGATGGAGATTGCTCATGGTAGGAGATTTGATATGATTGATCATCGGTTTACCAGGTTTGAGCAGCGATTTGATAGATTTGAGAGGGAGAGTTATCACAGATCTGATTATCAGCACGAGTTATTGCAGCAGCTGTTACGTGAGAGGTCTATTTAGTACCAGCCATATGTTCTTTCATTCTTTGATGCTGGACCTGGACCTTCGAGGCATTCTGGGCAGGATGATTCGGATGATGATTAGTTTCAGTTTGATACATTTGATATACATTATGGATGACTGTATTTCTATTACTATCATTAGTACTTATTATTATTATTATTGTGCTAATTTGGTTGCTTTATTTATAGCACAAGACTGGCAGTAAGTTCAACACTTTCTTTCATACAGTCTATTTTATTAATGAACTTTGTGGGTATGTTCCCTGGAAACCCTCACGAGACTATAACTCGTCCACTTGGGACACCGAGGGGTTTAAAGGCTTATTGCATATGCTAAATGCAATCGTGATTAACTACGGAAGTGTGGATGTTGTATATTATTTTTCAAGAGATCAAGAAATCAACCAATCAGAATTTTCTTAGCCAATAATGAATTTTTGAAAATTCAGTCAGGGGAGTTTTTCTGTTCTATTTTGCTTTTCCTTTACTCACTTTTGTTTATCATTTTTATACAATGAGGGCATTGTATAATTTAAGTGTGGGGATAGGGTTCGTAAGAAAAAGAATTTCTTTAATTAATTAATTATTTAAGTTTCTCTTGTTCTTAATTTTTACTAAAATTTAAAATTTTAAGTGTATAATTGAGTATTTATTAATTAGAATACTTTTGTTAAAAATTTGTTTTGTATTTAAAAGTTTAGACTTTAATATGGATTAACTGTTTTGTATATATAACGTAAAACTATTTAATAAATAAGTGATATATAGTTACATGATATGATGTATTAATAGGCAATCTATATGAAGACATCTGAATTTTAAGAAATTAATTTAAATAACTTGTTTATTATTTTATGGTACATAATATGATATATGACATAAAATTCTTAATTCTTAGATTTATCATGCGATAATTTTATATATCTTCATATTTATATAAAAACATTTGGGAGTCTACTAATTATTTCCTCTGTTGTACGTAAGTACAGACCTGGTCTCTAATTAGTATTCTTAAATAAAGTAGAAGAAAGAGAAAATTCTTTTGGAAAAAAATATATAAATAAAAATCAAACTATGTCGCTTTGTTGTACGGCTGTACAGACCTGTCACCGCTGGTTTGATTTAAAAATTTACTTTACCTGAATCAAGTTATGTCGCTCTGTTGCATGTAAATGCAGACCTGTCACCAATGTCTTGATTCTTAAAAATGGATTATATATATATATATATATATATATATTTGGAATATAAAAGTAAATTGCATGATGAAGTTTAAGAGTATATCATATATGGAAATCATAAGTAATACACATAATAATAATAAAGATGTATTCAGAAGTATAAATATAGATTGTTTAAAATGGATAAATATATTAGTAATCATTCATGGGCTTTATATTACACGAATAATAATAATTTTTATTTGTACATTATAGTTATCCATGTTAATTAAATTGTTTAAGTTTTTTAAATTATAAAACAGGTTTTTAGTTTTGGTATTTTGATTATTAAATATTAAGTTGATGCTTATTTTTGAATTTTATTCAGTATTCTACTTGAGGACAAGCATAACTTAAGTGTGGGGATATTTGATAAGCATCAAATATATAGTATATTTTATAGTAATTTATCCCTATATTTATATATATTTTATGCATTTACATGATTTTAGGTACTTATTTTGTTAATATTTGCAGAAATATATTTTAATTGAAGATTGAAGAAAAAAGAACGAAAATAAGACCGAAACTGAAGTAATTAAAGCAATTGAAGGAAAGGAAGATCTAAACCTTAAGAAATGAAGACTAAAAAGATAATATTGAAGATTTGGGCCAAGAAAACAAGTAAATTCGTTTAAAGAAGAAAAAGAGGCCCAATGTGAAGCCCAAGCCGATTTTGGAAGATTCTGGAAAATAAGCCCAACCGGCGGTTGGATTGCCCAACCGGCGATTGGGGCTAAAAGGTTCAAACGGTGGAAGAACGCAGAGTTGGAGTATTACTCAAATAACTCCAACCGGCGGTTGGAGGCTCCAACCGGCGGTTGGAGGGTCGGCCAGGAAAACTATAAATAGAGGCTTAGTTTTGGTTAAATAATATACGATTCTTAGAATTAAAAGTCGAATATTAAGGTTTAAGGTCGACTTTAGGTGCGAATTTGGAGGCTAAGGAGCTAGGGTTTGAAGGTTTTCAACCCTAGGAAAAGCTAGTTCGTCAAATTGGTTCGGTTTGTTTATCCTTGTAGCTTCACTAACCTTTTGGGTTACTATGGATATTGTTTATTTGAATTAATTGCTTATTAGATTTTCATTATGAATGTTTAAATGTATGTTTATTATGGTTATTATATGAATTATATTTCTATGTTGGAACTATATTATTGAATATTATTATGCAAGAATTATGTGTTATATTATGTTAATAATCATAATTAACTGATTTATAGATAAACTGCAATAACCTTTTGGGTTTTTAAATTAAGTGATTATGTTTTATTAAATGTTAAATAGCATTATGATTCAACCGACCCTGGAATTGCATGAATAATATGTTGATAGATCTTAATAAATAGTGGTACTTACATAACCTTTGACGGTATTGCTATATGAGAGTTGTCATAACCTTTGAGATTTTCTACATCAGTAAATCACAATAATAATAGCCAACATGCAAATAGACATAAGTTGATATAATAAGTGTAATAAATAATAGTTTAAATAGTCATAATCTTCTATTCAATTGAGTATTCTTAAGTTGTTCTTTAAACTTACCTATTAAAGAATTGGTATCAAAAATATATATATGTTCGATCGGAACTAAAACGTCCCCCCTATCTTGTATATTATTGTTTATAATTGTGAATTTGTGTATTAATTGTAATAGTTGTAATTAAGATAAATAAATAGTTAGTTAAAGATTAAATCACGTTTCCTGTGTTCGAATCTGGACTTACTTATAAAACTATATTCTATGATCAGGATAACACTTGCCTGAATTGTGTGATAGTATTATTTAGTATTTCCTTAATTAAACTTGTGATTATAATTGCCTATACTTAGCACACATCAATGACGTTATATAATTAAGTGTACGACAATTGTAAACGTGATGTAACGGCCCCTATTCGACAGTTTATCTGATATAGTACTGGAAACGTTTTATACGGAGTACAAATGTATGGAAGTCGATAAACGACCGAAGGTAGTTACATCACTGGAATCAGCTCTGGTTTAACAGTTGGAATTCCGAAAGGATAATACAACTTCACAACTAACTGGTATATCCTACGAAAGTCAATGCACAATGAAATAATGTTCGAAAACACGTTCAGATAAAATAGGAATTAATGACCTTTGCACCGTTAAGACTATATGAACTTGAGTTTAATTTGTGGAGTACCCTTTCCGGTTATCCACGTGACTGCAACCTAGTAATTAGGACTTGATCAACCTTAATTATGGTAAGTAGTTATTTGTGCCCACGACATGCAACAAGTAAGACACAGTGAACCCACTCGTTGTACATATTAGGTTTATATTTCTGCATCGCTTTACATTTAGTTAGTTTAGAGTGTCACATTCACCGTTAATTACTCTTGACCGCATGTCTGATGTAAGAAGCAGTCGAACTACCATGTAAAGTACACTGTCCGATTACTGAAAGGCATGGCTTGCATATGAAACACGTTTTTATAAACTGCGAATAATCTAGGGATGTATAACTGTTTGAAAAGGAGAACTCAAGTCATAAGTTGAAGTAACCAAACCTTAATGCATAAAACAAGACTTAGGAATAAGGATAACATCCTCGTGATTTAAATACCTTAAAACACTAAGTCTTACATAATCAGCGGTCAAAACATACAAAGTTATTAATCTGCATGCTAATAAAATACTAAACTATTTTAGGGGTTAAGAAAGGTCGGACCTATGAGACGATACGTTACTGATTCATGCACCTTGGCGTTAAGCCAAAATAGGTTGTTTATCTTTCAACTAGATAAGTATTGGAAGTTTGCGTATCGCTCCGATCAGAATCACGATAACCTAGTTCCTAGTGACATGCCAATGGGAAATTTAGTTGGTAGGGTTCTAGATTTTACACCTGATAGTTTAGATCATTACATTTAGCATTATCCCTGTTTAATCTATCATCCTGGAACATTAATTATCGAAATCTCAGCTATCACATGTTTATCTTTATCTGCTTTCCTGTAATTTACTTTTCCGCATTTTAATTACCTGTCTTTAGTTTAAAACCCCCAAACCTACCTACTTTGTTTCATCCTAAATATCTCCTACCGAAAGCACCAACTTTAATCTCCCACACGTTTGGATTCATAGAACGAAAGCACCTGGGTAGGTAGTACGTATTATTTAAGCCCCGCAAAATATAAATTTAAAAACCCCTGCTGCGCCCGCATCACCATCAGGAATCGCAATGACACTGAATCGACAGTTGCGGGTGTAACAGCCGCCTAAAACCCTCTTTTTGCGACACTTGCCTAAGTGTCGGTAACCACCCTACCCAACACTTATACCGACACTCATACCCGAAACTTATCTAAGTGCCGCCACCTTATGCGACACTTCCTTAAGTGACGCCAATAATTCAGAACTTACCATTTTATGCGACACTTCTTGAGTGACGCCAAAATCATTAAGTGTCGCATTCAGTGACGCAACCTTAGCTACACTGGCCTCAGTGTCGCAAATAAATATTCTGCGACACTTATCGTAAGTGCGGCAAGGAAGTGTCGCACTCCAAGCCTAGTGACGCATCGAGTGTCGCTAATAATAAAAACATTAAAAACACACATTTTTCACTAGGAGGTTACCCATCGGACGACGCGCGTATCGTAGGATCGCTAGCTCCTCAGGTGAGTTCATAGCCCCACTCTTTCAACCGTTTTACTGTTTTCGGGGTGAGACGCATGCACAAATACTGTTTACGAATTGTAATAATAAACTTTTATAATTCACACTTAATTATATTACTGTTATGTAATACAAAATGTGTAATACTTAGGGATTACACCCATCATATTGTTGTAGAACAATATCACTACTTAATCTAGATAGGTTACTATTGTACACTGCTAGATTGTTGAAAAACAATTACCATTATATAACTTGCTTAAGTTATAACTATACATTGGCCATTGTAACACCCGCCAAATTAGGGCTAGTCATTAGGTCCTAATCATTTTTGTAATACATGTAATTAGTACTGTGTTAGGCTAATTTGTGTATCAAATAATATATATTGTTGGATATATACAATTACGCGATTTGGTTAAATCGAGCACATTTCAAATCGAAGGTAATTCAATTCAATTAATACGGACATCGGTGAACAATTTTATTAAATAATATAACATTATTTAATAACGCTATTATATCACAAATATTATTTTGATAATATTTCATAACTATTTCGTATCGTACGAACAAAGTCTACGCGATTAAAAATATTAAACGCGCAAACAATCAAAACGAAGTTAAGATATATTTTATAACTCAATTATTAAGTAATTGGTAAAATACTTCAACAAAATATTGATAAAACATTCGTATTTTAAAACATATATTCAAGCGCACAAATAATTAAGTTAAACGTTTAAACAATGGGGAAACGACCACCGCACGGAGCGCAAATGCTGGGAATTAAAAATTTGGGGAAACCCCCTTCCCTTTCCCCCACCCTTCCCCTCACTCTCATTTCACTTTCTCCTTCTCTCTCTACTCAGTCTTTCTCTCTTTTCCTCTCCAAAAATCACCACACCACCATCACCATTAAACCACCAAAAACTACCTCAAATCCACCTCAAATTTCGGAAGTCATTTGGAGAAAAGCATTCGCCTCGTCCCGATCTACATTTTCATCTTCTCGAAATCCTCTCGCGTAAACTTGTAAGATTCCTGACAAATTCTGAAAACTCTTAGATTTCATTTATTTTACTTAAAAGTTGTTTATTTAAGCTCATAATGTCCATCTAAGGGTTGGGTAAAAGAATCGGACCAAACGGAAACCAGAAACCTCATTTTTGGCTCAAAATCCGTCAAACAGACATAAGTGTCGCATAGGCCAGACCAGTATAGCGTCACTTTGTGCGTCACTTAAGTGCCGCAATAAGTGACGCATAAAACCCTAAATTTGCGTCACTTGACTAAGTGCTTTATAAAACCCCTTTTTCCCGACACTTACATCCGTCACTTTTCCAGTGACACCTAACACTACTTACCGACACTTCTAGCGTCACTTGCCTAAGTGACGCCTATAACCTAAATCTGATTTGTACCGTCACTTGCCTAGTGACGCTTAACACCTTTACCCGACACTCACACCTGGCACTTGCTTAAGTGTCGCATCTCATGCGTCACTTCCTCAAGTGACGCTAGTACCCCAGAATTTCTCATTTTATGCGACACTTCCTGAGTATCGCATAGACCCTAAGTGTCGCTATAAGTGTCGAGACCTAAACTTTTACCACTTGCTTTCACCCAAATTCAAATTTTAGATACTTCCTGAGTGTCGTATTGACCCTAAGTATCGCTATAAGCTCGACCCCAGCCAGGGGCTCTGCACCTTGGACCCTGCCAGGGGTTGCCAACCCTGGAACCCCGCTAGCCAGGGGCGCTACCCCCGGACCCCCGTCACCTAAAGTCTGTGAATCCTTTTTAAGTATAACACTCCAAAAATCATAACAATATTAATGAGATTATTATTACAACCAGTCACCAACGGGCTGTACACGTTTTCAAAACTCAAACTTATCAATCAAATCAAATCATTGGACATTACTAGTTGGATGAACAACTAGCATATGTTATCTTTTAAGATACCTACTTATTTTATTTAACCTTGCGCGTTATAAATGCCCGGCAGGTTACAGTCTTCAGACACCCCATTTTACTTCACCACATTTGCTTCATTGCAACTCTTCAGGCTCAGGTGAGTCTCATAGCCCCGACTTTTTACTGTTTTTACTCCCGGGGTGGGAGTACATGCTCTAACTGTTTTACATGTGAACACGAGTACAAAACTCGCTATATTCTGCATGAGCTATTTTCTAATCACTTTTAAGTCCTCTACGATCATAGTTCTGGTAATACTTTATGTAGCGCGAATGTTAGTGTATGGTACCATACAAGACTGACCATCCTCGTCCGGGTCAGCAAGCACTGACTGATTAAATGGACGCATTAACTTTTGTTCACACGAGTGTGGATTAGACACTCGCCCGGAGGCACCCACGATCAGGTACTTTATTGTGATCCTAACACCCACGTTAAGCGCAGACTATGACCTCATGGCAGACATATACATCATTTGATTCATTTCAAACGGTTATCATTAAATCTTGTGGTTCACACTTACATATTTATTATGCAAACCTGTGAGCTCACTAGAGTTAGCTGACCTTTTTAGCATGTCTTCTCAGGTACCCAACAGCAGTAGGACCTGTTCACTCAGGATGCCCATAGCTCGAGTCAGCATACACATCAGGAGATTATTTTGCATTACTACATTTTGTAACTAAGTTATGCCGATTAATCTCTAAACATTGTAATTATTGGGCTTTTGTATACATTTATACATTGTAAAACTTTATATTATCAATGTATCTGTAAAACGACGCATATAGAGTCGTTCATTATATGCCTTGTGTGTTTTGATTATAGATTAGTAGCACCCCAAAGCTTGCTTCCGCTAAACAGTAAATTTGAGGGTGTTACAGCCATATTGTCGCGGGACAATACTATCAAATATACTAGAACTAGTTAGTTCTACCTACGCAGAGCAACAACTAGACTCTTTACAGGATTAGTTTTCCTTTTAGGAACTAAGACTGCCTATATATTCCAAGATCACTCGAATGGACTTGTACTTAAGTGAACATTTCCCAGAGACCTCAATATACTTTCTAGGCTGAGGTTAGGAGTATACGTTAGTAACATACGTTAGCATAGACTCTTTATACTAATACGAGACAACTAGGTGATGAGTTATTCATACCTAGGCTTATTGTGCTAGACCTAATATTTAAGTATTATATAGACATGCTTAGATACACTAAATTACTATCATGTGTAACATGATATTCGGTAGATGCATTTGTTGATTTGACCTATACATACATACATATATATATATATATACACACACACACATACTCGTACTCTATCTTGAGAACTTGGTGCTACCTACGATCTACATATGTATATTGGTATACATACACTTATACAAACACAATTACTATAGTCGGGCATGTCGTTGTACTGTCGGCTCTCAATTATCCTAGTCTGACATATCGTAGTACTGTCGGCTCTCAATTACTCAAGTCGGGCATGTCGTAGTACTGTCGGCTCTCAATTACTCAAGTTAGGCATGTCGTGGTACTGCTGACTCTCATACATTGCTTGCGAGCAATCAAGTCGATGCCAAGTGGGCACAAAATGATGCCACGGTAAAGTGGGCACAAAACGATGCCACAGTTAGAGTGGGCACAAAATGATATCGCAGTAAAGTGATACAAATCACAAACACACGGATGGGCGAGCTTATGCTCGTGATCCGCACTCATTCATGGATCAGCGAGTTTACACTCGAGATTCGCATTAGTTAACGGATCAGTGAGCTTTCATGCGAGGTCGTTAACTCACTATTTGATTTAAATACTCAATCATAGTTCTGCGGGACTACAATTTCATGTTGCTGGAGGCAACACAATATGCCAGGGGGCACACTAGCACCTTACTACTGAATAAGTAATATTAATACTTGTTACCATATGACGTGGTCATACACATACTCAAATTGTACTTAGGTATGGATTGCCACACCCTCGATATGACTACGTCATACACACACTTGTTAGTATCTAGGCATGGATTGCCTGACATCATCATAGACATACCATTACCTAATAGGTAACAAGGCATGGATTGCTGTTTTCTTATATGTACTTGTGTAGACTACTAAATCACTTAGGTACGAGATACCTCGATAGGTGTATTACACACGAATTTTACAACACTGTAATAATACAATTCAAAATCGTGGGTTTTGAATCATTTTCCAAAACATACAAGGTTTATACTTTATGTTTTCAACTAACAATCCTATGAACTCACCAGCTTTATAGCTGACTCATTTTAGCATGTGTTCTCAGGTGCCCAACAGGATTAGGATTGCTATAACATATGCTAGCTCGAGTCGCATGTTTTCAAACATCCGGATTTCTCTGCATAACTTTTGTATAATAAATTATGTATTGAAATTATTTTGCAAACTCGCAACTTGTATATACTTTTATTTTGGAAATGTGAGACTATTTTCAAATGTCTCATTTAGAGTCGTTCATTTTGTACCTTTGTGCTTGTGATATTTGATTTGGTAACACCCGACCCGACCGCTTCCGCAACCCGAAATTTGTGGGTGTTACAGATTGGTATCAGAGCCTAAGGTTATAGTGAACTAGGTTGCGTTTAGTGGGCCTAGACTGTGACCGTTAGGCAGTATTCCTCATTAGGTATAATTGGTTCAGGGATTACATCATACAAGCTTAATTTAACATAGCGTAGCTAACTATGCACAATTAAATAAAGATGATGTGATATCTGAAAGGGGTTATACTAGATCAGGAATACAATAGTTGACTCTGATTGTTTTGTGCTAGACACCCTAGGCTATTATATGTACTGTAGGTATATACGATTAGGACTTACATGTGTACTATTTCTATGCTATTATATATGTAAGTATATATATATGAGCATCATTCAATACAAAGAACATGCTTTTTCCTCGCCTATTACCGCTGATGCGTCACCAGCGGTCGGTAAGAATTTTACCCTTGTCATTGCACCGGCTACTGGCGACGGTGATCAATGGGTGTTTTAAATTTGTAATTGCGGGGCCTAAGTTTTCCCTAACAATTCTAATCCTAAGGGTGAGAAAGTGGTAGGTATGACCTAGAGTCGTTCTTCAAACCGACTGAATTGAAACTAAGGCATGGCAGATGAGGGCTTTCAAACTAGTGAATAGTTTATAAAATAGTGGGGGAGTTTTGGTTTTTATATTAACTAACTTAGGCAAGTAAATAAATAAAAAGCGAAATAAAAATAAAATGTAAAGCAGATAAGATAAAGATAGTGTTTGCTGAGATTTTGTTAATTAAGTTATGGAATGATGTTTGGAGAAACTGTTTTGAAAGACATTTGTTAATTATCATTCTTGAATACTTGTATGTAAACACTAGATTCCCTACTAATTAAAATCCCATTAGCATGTCACACCGGGAGCTAGGTTATGGTAACATTACAAAGTATTTAGAATAATAAGCAAAATCTAAATTATGGTCTAATAATACTTTCATATGAACGGGAACAAAATCTTAAGGTACTAAACATAACTGAATCATATAACGATTTCTCGTCATCCTAACAGATTCGTATATTTAAAAAGTTCATTTATGACTTTAAACTAGCCATTGCTTAAGACTACCCAATAAATCCCCTAATTATCCACAACCTTCCTCACTTAAAGTGGTTCCGCCGCTTCAAACCTAGGCCATGTCTTGTCCTATGATAATCCCCCATGTAGCCTTGCGGTTCCATAGTTTCATACCTTTGACAAATTATATTGACACACATAACTGACTACCTTTCAATTGGACGTCATTAAAAAGGTGTTGTAATCATGTTTATTGGTGGAAAGTCGATTAGATTAATTGGAAGTTTAAAAGTCTATTTAGAAAGGTTAATTAAACTAGGTTTCTCATTTTATATATTAGTCTGTAATATAACTACCTTCGGTCGTTACTCGACTTCCATACATTTGTACTCCACCTTGAAGTGTTTCTAGTACTATATCGAATAACAGTCGAATAAGGGCCGTCATATTACTTCGTAATATTGTACTGTTTCGTAATATGACTACCTTCTGTCGTTCCTCGACTTCCATACATTTTTACTCCACCTTGAAGTGTTTCCAGTACTATATCGAGTAACAGTCGAATAGGGGCCGTTATATTACTTTACGATAATTAGGACCGTTTATATTTTACTACTATGATGATCCTAAGGCAACAATCAAACAAGAACATGCAATAAGACGATCAAAGCAATACTACCGATCTTTATTATTTAATTATAAATCATCCCAAAATTTACTAACTACATCGTAAGCAAACACAACAAGTATACTACTCTCTAATCATGGCAATAACTAAATCTAGCATAATCAATATAAACGTAATTAATTAAGATAGACAAGGATAGAAAGAATCAGGATTAAATGCGTGAGAATAGACTATTAATTGACAGAATTCCGAGCGTACTCCGAAGATTACAATGCATTCCGCACTTTCCTTCTATTCTAAACAAGCTCATATACTAGCCTAAAACTAATTTAGAGTAAGAAAATAGAGAGAGAAAGTAGAACTAATAACTAAGTAGAAGTATTGTTCTAAGAATGGTGTAGGAAAGATGTGTCTTGAAATGAGCCATGAAGCCTCCTATTTATAGGAAAAAATGGGTGCATTTTAGCAACTTGGGGCATATGTTCGCAAAAGGTGGAAAAGTTGCTAGCACATGTACCCTAAAGCGGTGAAAGGTTTAGCACGTGTACCCTAGAGTTGCAGAAAAGGCCTAGCACATGTACCCTGCGAGTACGTGCGAGGACGAAAAAGCAGATGGGGGACGGTGGCATAGTGGCCGGATCCGCCACCCATGCAGCCGGCGGCGGCTGCCATGCTGTCGTCCCGGTTCGCCGTCTTTCGCTTCGTTTCTTAAATCGCGCGTATCTTCTTCATTATGCGTCCATTTTCATCGATTCTTTTTGCGTTAGATTCGTTTTTCAAAAATGAAGAATTTGATGAAAAGAAATCCCTGAAATGCATCTCTGATCTTTAGATGTCTTGTACGAATCGTTTGAATCTTCCGGCGTACGTAGAATCTTCATTCTTTATCCGTTTTTGTTGATTCTTCTTCTGTTAGATTCGTATTTTGAAAACGAATATCTTGGATAAGATAAATCTCAATGATGGGTAATTTGCTTCTAAATCTTGTCTTGATGTCTTGAATCTTCAAACGTGTGTGGAATCTTCGTTTTTTGTCCATTTTGCTTGATTTTTCTTGTGCAACTCTATTTTGACCTTTTTGGCATAATATCATTGATTTGTGCATCATTTTAGTTTCTTTGCCAAGTATTGTTCCAGAATGAGAGAGATATAGGTAGTAAAAACATGACTTTTTATGTGATATCAACCACCTATCCATCCCTACGCGTGTAATCGCTTATAACACATTCCGTTGTACCATCATATACTCGCAAAGAGGCACATCTCCGTCTTCCTCACTATCACGACTCAACACTTTCTTTGTATGTACGCATAGGAGAATATCATACTTATCACCGAACCTCGAGAAGGAGGCATAAACGTCATCTATTGGGATAGAAACCCACACATGCTAATCGTTCACAAACTTTAAAACAAACAACATATGGAACATGGTGCTACGTTGTGCTTTAGGCACAACTCTGCTTCGGCACTGCACAAGACACAGTGAGTGTCATACATACCAACACATTTGCCTACATCGTGCTGCGGGCACAACACATGGTACTTTGGTACTGCAATTTGGCACATTGGTGCTACACTCCTAGTATGTTGATACTGCATTACGGCACGTGGTGCTGCATTCCATAGTACTTCGGTACTACACTTTCGACACATTGGTGCTACACTCACAGTACATGGGTACTGCATTACGGTGCTTCGGGCACTGCATTACGGCAAGTGGTGCTGCATTTCATAGTACTTCGGTACTACATTCAAAATACATTAGTATTATATTACTGTGCTCTTAGCACTGTATGGTTGTTACTGCATTTCATAGTACTTCGGTACTACATTCATAATACATTAGTATTACATTACTGTGCTTTTAGCACTGCATTACAGTACATTGTTACTGCATTTCATCAGTACTTAGGTACTACATTCATGATACATTAATACTACATTACAGTGTTACTAGAACCGCACTTCAGTACCTTAGGTGCTGCATTTTGACTCGTTAGAACTACACTCACAGTACGTTAGTACTGCAATATAGTCTTGTTAGACTACTACAATAACCTAGTCATGGTTAACCTACATTGGAAACACTATTTAGTCGTTATCATGACTACACACTGAAACTACAACATCTCAACTTACTCATTATAAGCATACGTGAGCTATTCACGTCATGACAACTTAAAAGTTCGAGGACTTTCGTAAGCATAACTTAATTGACTTTCTGGATCTCATCACTATGAATCACTGATTGTCACATCGCGCTAAATCAAAATCTTTGAATAAAGATCTTACACTTTGTTGTTTCATTCTTATTTAAGAATCATGCCGCCTAGACGACAATCGTACACTCAAGCGGAGCTTGACCAGATCGCTGATGCTTTAGCTACTCGACACCGAGCGCGACCATGCACCTATAAGGGGTTGTCGGATTAATCCAATGGATCGAGAGAATGGAATCTGTATTCCACATTTGCAACTGCCCCAATGACTACAAAGTTAAGTACTTCACCTACACCCTCCAAGATAATGCCCTTACCTGGTGGAATTCCTACGCCCAAACTGTAGGGATCGATACCGCTCACAAACTTCCTTGGGAGGAACTGAAACGAATCATGAGGGACGAGTATTGTCCCAGTGAGGAACTACACAAACTTGAGGATGAATTCTGGCACCTCACCGTAAAGGACAACGACATCATGGCATACACTAATCGTTTTCACCAACTGGCACTTCTTTGCCCAACCATGGTGAACCCTGAATACAAATGAATCAAAAGGTACATCGGAGGACTCCCAATGCAAATTGAGGGAATGGTCACCGCCTCTAAACCCGACACTATTCATGATGCTGTTTGCATGGCCCACAAACTCATAGCACAGGTGGTCCGACGCGGAACACCTGCAACCAAAAACAACCAAGGAAAATGGAATGGAGATTCCAGGACTAGTCATAACCCAACAGATCAACCCGAACCCTTGAGGTCCTACGCCACCGAACGCAAAGAAAAAAGAGGCTATGCGGGTAATAAACCATTTTGCCATGATTGTAAACGTCATCATGACGGTTCATGTGGTTTACCCTGTGAAAGATGCAAACGATTCGGACACAAAATCTGGGACTACAGAGTTCCTGCCAATCCCGACTCACAGAGGATATGCTTCAAATGTAGCGAACCCGGACATTACAAGAAGGATTGCCCAAAAAGGAAACGAAAAATTTACCTAATCAGCTCTGAATGAACTGAACTAATCTCCGACAATGATGTAAGTACATCTTTCTTCGAAAACATAACCCTTCGATTTTGGTTTACACTAAGCGTGTACTTTTTACTCTCCGATATCACTTTTATCGACTTAATGCCGAATGCGTCATAGGGATAGTTAACCTAAGGCAACGTAAAACTCAACGTTTGCTATCAGCAGACTAGATTGACTGAACGTTCACAAATCACTGGGTCTTGATAGGACTATTCATTAAATGGCCACTTGGTGATGACTATCTAGTCCCGGATGGACTACCACGAAAATGGGTACCCTATAACCGCAATATAACTACGATTTGAACAAACGAACCAGTCAGTAATGTAACTATGATGATAAACCATGACACAGTCATGGATTGACTGCTTTTCAAACCCTCCATAGACATTGTATGTCTACTATCTACTCGATGAATTGCTCATACATACATGGCTCCCCAGACTCCGCACGATCACGACTTTACTCGAAATTTCGGGATGAAATTTTCTTAACGGGGGGAAAATGTAACACCTGGTCAAAAAGTCAAAATTTTCGCGCCGAATTTAAACTTCAAATAATTGTATTTTCATATGCACCAACAACAAAGTATTCGAAAACTTTATATATATATATAAAGATATATTTATATATATGCAATACACAATAATTGTTTAATAATCACAATTGAAAGAACGCAGAAACCAAATTACAATTTTGTAATTCAAGTGAAATATTTTTATTTAAAATATTTGCGAAATAGTATAAAAAAATTACAGATTTAAAATAATACATTTATATTTCAATCGGGTACAAAAACGCGGGTATTTTGTACTGTGGTTGGAGACCACAGTCCCCAAATTGGGGATCTGGGTTTTGATAAAACCCCTCTACCCACCCTTTTCACCTCATTTTCTTCTTCTTCATCCCCATACCTTCCTCTCTAAAAACACTCAACAACCACATCATCATCATCAAATCGAAAATCATCACCATCATCTTCAAGGAAAAGGAAGCTACTAACAACAACACTATCATCATCTCCATCTTCATCTTCTTCATCAAGATCATCATTAAGTTCATCATCATCCTCAAACCCTTGATCTTCAAATCATAAGAAATTACACCCTTTTTCTTTGTTATTTCGTGTTAATAACATCTATATTATCATATACTAGCTTTGTACAAGCGGATTTAGCCCGAAAATAGGCCAGATCTTGGTTTGGGTGAAAAATCGTCGAACAGATGTAAGTGATGCACAACCAGATCCAGTATAGCGTCACTTCCTTAAGTGACACATTAAGCGTCGCCAAAATCCCTCATTTTGCGTCACTTGCTAAGTGCCTCCTAAAACCCTCTTTTTGCGACACTTGCCTAAGTGTCGGTAACCACCCTACCCGACACTTATACCGACATTCATACCCGACACTTATCTAAGTGCCGCCACCTTATGCGACACTTCCTTAAGTGACGCCAATAATTTAGAACTTACCATTTTATGCGACACCTCCTGAGTGACGCCAAAATCATTAACTGTCGCATTAAGTGACACAACCTTAGCGACACTGGCCTCAGTGTCGCAAATAAATATTCTGCGACACTTATCGTAAGTGGCACAACGAAGTGTCGCACCCCAAGCCTAGTGACGTATCGAGTGTCTCTAATAATAGAAATATTTAAAAACACACATTTTTCACTAAGCTCGACCCCAGCCACGGGCTCTGCCCCTTGGACCCCACTAGGGGTTGCCACCCCTTGGACCCCGCTACTAGGGGCGCTGCCCCCGGACCCCCGTACACTATTTCCAAACCTGAACGACAAATGAATACTTACACAACTCGCTTAGACAAACTGATTTGTCTCGTACTCATATAACCTCACGTGTTTAGGACACTAGAAGGTTACCCATCGGACGATGCGCGTATCGTAGGATCGCTAGCTCCTCAGGTGAGTTCATAGCCCCACTCTTTCAACTGTTTTACTATTTTCGGGGCGAGACGCATGCACAACTAGTGTTTACGAATTATAATAATAAACTTTTTTAATTCACACTTAGTTATATTACTGTTATGTAATACAAAATGTGTAATACTTAGGGATTACACCCATCATATTGTTGTATAACAATATCACTACTTAATCTAGATAGGTTACCATTTTACACTGCTAGATTATTGAAAAACAATTACCATTACATAACTTGCTTAAGTTCTCACTATACATTGGCCATATTGTCACGGGACAATACTATCGAATATACTAGAACAAGTTAGTTCTACCTATGCTGAGCAACAACTAGACTCTTTACATGATTAGTTTTCCTTTTAGGAACTAAGACTGCCTATATATTCCAAGATCACTCGAATGGACTTGTACTTAAGTGAACATTTCCCAGAGACCTCAATATACTTGCTAGACTGAGGTTAGGAGTATACGTTAGTAACATATGTTAGTATAGACTCTTTATACTAATACGAGACAACTAGGTGATGAGTTATTCATACCTTGGCTTATTGTGCTAGACTTAATATTTAAGTGTTGTATATACATGCTTAGATACACTAAATCACTATTATGTGTAACATGATACTCATTATATGCGTTTGTTGATTTGACCTATACATATGTATATATATACACATTCTCGTGCTCTATCTCAAGCACTTGGTGCTACCTACGATCTACATATGTATATTGGTATAGATATACTTATACATACACAATTACTATAGTCGGGCATGTCGTGGTACTGCCGACTCTCAATTATCCTAGTCTGACATGTCGTAGTACTGTCGGCTCTCAATTACTCAAGTCGGGCATGTCGTGGTACTGCTGATTCTCATACATTGCTTGCGAGCAATCTAGTCGATGCCAAGTGGGCGCAAAACGATGCCACGGTAAAGTGGACACAAAATGATGTCACGGTTAGAGTGGGCACAAAATGATATTGCAGTAAAGCGATACAAATCACAAACATACTGATGGGCAAGCTTATGCTCGTGATCCGCACTCATTCACGGATCGGCGAGTTTACACTCAAGATTCGCATTAGTTAACGGATCGGTGAGATTTCACGCGAGGTCGTTAACTCAGTATTTGATTTAAATACTCAATCATAGTTTTGCGGGACTACAATTTCATGTTGGTGGAGGCAACACATTATGCCAGGGGCACACTAACACCTTACTATTGAATAAGTAATATTAATACTTGTTACCATATGACATGGTCATACACATACTCAATATGTACTTAGGCATGGATTGCCACACCCTCGATATGACTATGTCATACACACACTTGTTAGTATCTAGGCATGGATTGCCTGACATCATCTTAGACATACCATTACCTAATAGGTAACAAGGCATGGATTATTGTTTTCCTATATGTACTTGTGTAGACTACTAAATCACTTAGGTACGAGATACCTCGATAGGTGTATTACACACGGATTTTACAACACTGTAACAATACAATTCAAAATTATGGGTTTTGAATCATTTTCCAAAACATACAAGGTTTATACTTTATGTTTTCAACTAACAATCCTCTGAACTCACCTGCTTTATAGCTAACTCATTTTAGCATGTGTTCTCAGGTGCCCAACAGGATTAGGATTGCTACAAGATATGCTAGCTCGAGTCGCATGTTTTCAAACATCCGGATTTCTCTACATAACTTTTGTATAATAAATTATGTATTGAAACTATTTTGCGAAGTCGCAACTTGTATATACTTTTATTTTGGAAAAGTAAAACTATTTTCAAATGTCTCATTTAGAGTCGTTCATTTTGTACCTTTGTGCTTGTGATATTTGATTTGGTAACACCCGACCCGACCGCTTCCGCAACCCAAAATTTGATGGTGTTACAAGGGGCACTGCCCCCGGACCCCCGTACATGATTTACAAACCTTAATACTAATGAATACTTACACAACTCACTTAAACAAACTGATTTGTCGCTTACTTATATAACATCACGTGTTTAGGATACTAGGAGGTTACCATTCGGGTGATACGCGTATCTTAGGATCGCTAGCACTCTCAGGTGAGTTCATAGCCTCACTCTTTCAACTGTTTTACTATTTTCGGGGTGAGAATGCATGCACAATTACTGTTTTCAAATTATATTGATAAACTGTTATAACTAACATTTACTATATTACTGTTTTGTAATACAATCGTGTAATACTTAGGGATCACACCCGCTATATTGTTGTAGGACAATATCACTGTTTAATCTAGATAGGTTACCCTTATACAAAACTATATTTTAGAGAACAATATCATTACATAACTTGGTTAAGTTATCATTATACATTGGCCATATTGTCGTGGGATAATATCATTGAACTTACTTGAATGGGTTAATCCTACCCACGCAGAACAACACCTGGACTTCTTACAGGATTAGTTATCCTTTCAGAAACTGAGACTGCCTATACATTATGTGTTTACTAGGATTTGGCTAGTACTTAAGTGAACACCACCCGAATACCTCAATATACTTGCTAGGCTGGAGGCTAGGAGTATACGATAGTAGCATACATTAGTATAGTCCCTTATACTGTTACCAGACAACTAGTTGATGATTTCTCATACCTAGGTGTGTTACGCTACACTCAATATCTAAGTGATGTTTGTACATACTTAGATACACTAAATCACTCTCATATGTTATATGATGACCGTAGGTACGAATTGAGTACCTGTACTATCTCATTTTCAAAACATGATCAGACGACACCCTGAGTACTTATCAAGTATATGTATGACCAAGTCATATGATAATAGATAGTGGTACTACTATACCAGTAGTCAGATGCTAGTATGCCACCTGGCATATTGTGTTGCTCCCTCGCGACATGTAAATGTAGTTCCGCATAACTATAGGTGAGTATTTAGCTAAATACTGAGTCAACGATCTCTAGTGTAAGCTCGTAGATTCGTTAATGAGTGCGAGTATCAAATCGTGTGTTTATCAATGATTTGTATCGCTTTACCATGACATCGTTTTGAATCACTTTACCGTGATCTCGGTTTGTATCACTTTACCGTGATATTGTTTTGTATCACTATCACCGTGATATCATTTTGAATCACTTTACTGTGATCTCAATTTGTATCACCCACGGTGATATCGACCAGTGTTGCTCACAAGCAATGTATGCATATGTGAGCTGACAGTACTACGACAGGAACGACTAGAGTAACCATGTATGCATATGTGTATGTATATCAATATACATAAGTAAATTGAGGATGGCACCAAGTGCCTGAAACTGTGTGTGCATATCTACATATATACATAACCTAAACAATAGAAGCAAGTTCAATCCTGATTCTCCTTTAAATTTGAATTGAAACTTAGGGTTTCATGGGAGTTTTGAATTATATGAAGGATTAATGGTTTCTAGGTTAAGATTAAAGTGTATTATGGTGAATTAATGTTAGATATGTATGTATATGATGATGATTGATATTAGTTGAATGCAATAAATTGAATTATATGATTAGTGATCAAGTGGGTTTTGTATTTAGAGTGATGAATTGATGTTAATACACCTTGATTGGTGATTATAAAGGTTGTTGAAATATGATTTACGGATATTGAAATATTCAATCAAGAAAATTAAGCAATTTGATTAATTTGGATTATGAGATTGATTATAATTAAAGGAAAACTATACACCTTTTACTATTGTAAGAGACATATTTTTATTTGTTATGTATATCATCTAAACTTTCCTTTTTGGGCATGACCAAAAAGGTAACTTTCCTATTTTGTCCTTACCCAAAAAGTAAAGTTTACTTACAATTGACGATATTTACAAGTTTAATACGTACGATAGAAATTTTAAGTTCGATTCATATAATAGTAAAAAGTATAAAGTTTAATAAATAATGAAATAATAAATGCTCGTATTAATCTTTTTATGTGAAGCATTATCTACCATGCCTTCGTATTGTAAGCTAAGTGTTTTCTTTAATTTTACAAAGCATGGAATCCTATGTTGCACTTTAAGCGAGATGATGTCTTTTCAACATGGAGTTGATATATACAACAAAAAACGTTATTCATACAACAAACTGTACAATTGTCTCTGCTTATAGTACAACTACACTGTTGCACAATTTGGTGTAGGAATAACTTTTATTTGTTGTATTTATCACCTCCCTTTTCAACATTAGTAAATCCTTTAAGCGAAATTTTATCTTTTAACATTAGTAAATCGACACTTAATTATTAAAATGTTGCTATGTTTATAAAGTTTTCAATACTTTATATAAGTGTTGCCTTTTAACTTTAACAAATGGTAAGTGATAAATACAACATAAAATTTGATACATAAAATAGATTTATGCTTTAATCTGTTTGTATTGTGAGCTTTAACGATTGTGCAGTTTGGTGTATGAACTACTTTATTTGTTGTATTTATCAACTCCCTAAACAAATACAACACTTTTTATAATGTTGCATTATTTTGTAAAATTTGCAAAATAAATATTAAGTGTTGTCTTTTAACTTTAAAAAATGCAACACTTTTTATAATGTTGCATTTTTTCTATAAAATTTTCAACACTTCAGAAGAAATGTTGCGTTAGATCCTTATATGCAACACTTGCATCTAATGTTTTGTGAAAAACAACATTTTATATAAGTGTTGCTTATAAAGTGTTGCATTAGGCTCATTTTGTAGTAGTGGATTATGGTGATCATTGGTGATGACCAAAATGGAATACAAGTGATTAAGTCATGTATATGATTATGGCATAAGTAATGAAATAATGAATTTGATGATTTAATGATATTTATGGTGATTTTTATAACCTTGGATTGGGTTATTGGGTTATAATGAATCTTGAATTATGATAATAAATAATCATTGAAATAGTAATCAAATAATGAAATAGTAAAATAAAGAGAATTATGAAATAAGGGATTATGGTATGATCAATCCTAAAGGGTGATGGATTGATGATGTTAATGTATTGATTTTTACTGATATCTAGTTTTTAAGTGTGTTATTGAATCAATGTATTATATTCTAGGTGATGAGATCATACCATTGCCTAAAAAGCAAAGGTGAGTGATATGGGTGTTAAATGGGTAACGATTGTATGTTCCGAATTTCTTACGAGCATGAGGTTCATACAATCGAGTGGTAGTTGTTTGTATCTTATTTAATTTGTTAATTGTGGATCATTGTTAGTTTCGTATCTTGTTTCTAAGTGTGGTTATTAGGATATTAGTTTTATGTGTTGTGGCGATGTCAAGGTGTTGGTTGTTGATTAAGTGATTTGTATGTGGAATGAGAAATTGTAGAATTTGTATCACTACGAAATAATCAAGGATTACAAAATAAGTGCTTAGCACAACTTGTATCTATTGGACTGAGGATCCATACAAAATAATGAGAATCTCTACAATTGTTTTGTAGTTAATTGTGAAATAAGATAAGTGAATTATTGATAAATGAAATATGTTGTTGTTTTTTAGATTATTCATTTAATTGCTCGTACGCTTACTAAGGTTTATGCTTACTTGTTTTAGTGGTTTTATGTGTAGGTGCTTGATTTGGTTGAACCAATTGGATGGAATGTGATTACAAAGAGGTAGCGTGGATTGGAGCTTGTAATGTGGTTACACAAGCTTCTTGTTCTTTTGAATTTTCTTTTTGGATTGCCATTGTATAAATCACCCAAAAGATTATGATTTAGTGAAATGTGTCATCGTGATATTCATTTGAAGTGTAAAATTAAATGTGGATCTCAAATAGAATAGATTGTTGTTGATTTTGTATGGGACCAAATGTAAATGAAATTATTTTGAAGGATATAATATTATGAATTGATCTATAAAAAAAAATACCAGGGCGTTTCACAACCTACTACCATTTTAACTCACTTTAGCATTTTAACCCTTTGGTGACCCATTTGGGCACCAAAACGACCAATTAAGGGTATTAATCATATTAACCATTTTCAAGGCTCAAACCAAATTCCATTTGGTTTACATACAAACTACACACTTCTATAAACATTGACATACTTCGCAAGTTACTACTATTTATATTTGACCCAACACTTAACAATACCTTTTTACATCAACATTCTACAAATGGGTCAAAACATACAAAACTATAAATTTATATCCAAACCACTTTCATTTAACTCACACGCTGATTTCCTAACTATACCAAGAGCATGATTTCTACACAATGCACTTTGACTTACTACAAACTTGTAGCTAGTCCACCTCTAGTCGATCATTGCTTTTTTCGCCCAATTGGACCCTTATCTTACTTTACCTACAAAAATCATACAACAACAATGGTAAGTAAAACATGCTTATTAAGTAATAGTAAATGAGTACACAAGTACAAACTACAATAAAATGATCATACACATATGACCAACTTACTAACATTCATAGAACGTACTTGGTAAGTTCTATCTACCATGTGCTACTAGGTGCTCATACTTGTATGAAGACCTACTAAAAATGATCTATCTACTTCACAGTTGAGGGTCCTCGTTCTCTACAACTTTGCTCCTTCTTGAGGGAACACTACCTTGATGTCAAGACATGGACAATGTCATTCTTAACATCCTTACAATCTGCACAATTGGTATACTCGTATACCATACTTACACAAAATTTTACAATTAGCATTCATAAATATGAATCTTACAATAATTTATTCAAACAACATACTTGTATGTCATACTTACTACAATTTACTTTCACTAACATGTTCTTATTTGTTCATCAATTAGGATCCATAAATAAGCTACATCAATAAACTACCATCACTATTACTTACCTTTGCCAATTGATTGGTAGACATCAAGCATCAAGGTTAGCTCAACACTTCCTATCGTCATCTAATCAAATAAACATACAATTAAGGTTATCCATATGAAAACCTTCTACACAATAATTTTTCACTACCAATTAGCTAATTAATTAAATCTTTTCCTTAATTCATACAAAACCACACTTATGCTCATTCAAGAACGTAATCTAAACCTGTAAGCTCAAACTCATAAAAACTACATATTTTATCAGAGTTTACTACTACTTGTTCACAACTACTTAATAACTACAATTTTTCATCAACTTTTCTCATTAACCTTTTCAATTCAGATGTGGCATAATCCCCACTTTTATACAAGTTAATAACACTAATTTACCATCATCATCATCATCAATTTCTTTCATTAAGCTAAAACCATCAAAAATTAATTACTACCATGAAATCAATTATTTAACCTCTACATGTGACACCCGTCAAATTAGGACTAGTAATTAGTTCCTAATCAAGTGTAATACATGTAATTAGTTCTGTGTTAGGCTAATTAATGTATCAATATATATATTGTTGAATATATACAAGTATGCGATTTGATTAAATCGTACAAGATTCAAATCGAATGCAATTCGATTTAATTAATACAGACGCTGGTGAACAATTTTATTAAATAAAATAACATTATTTAATAACGCTATCATAACTAAAATAATATCTTAATAATACTTTCTATTTGTCTCATATCGCACGATTAAAGCCTACATGATTTAAAAAACAGTAAATACGCGAATTAACCTAAATTATATTATATGATCCAAATTATTAAGGAGTTGATGAAATATTTCAAGTAAAATATTTAATAAATATTCATATTTTAAAATAAATATGAAACGTGTAAAATAAATAATTAAACGTTTAAACGAACGCCGTACAGAACGCGAAAATAGGGAACAAAATTTGGTGAAGCCCACACCCGTAGACCCCACCAAAATTCAGCCCCAAGAGGTGAGGTCACCAGCTCCCCACCTCATTCCACCTTCTCTTTCACTTTCTTCTCTCTTTTTCTATCAAACATTGACCACCACACCACACCACCAAATTCACAAAATAACACCTCAAAACGACCTCAAATCTTCACGCTCATTTGGAAGAAAAGATTCACGGAGCCACGATCTACATTTCTATCTTTTCGAAATTCTCCGGCGATAAATTGTAAGATTCCCGACAAATCTTGAAACTCTTCGATTTTTTATATTTTTACTTGAAAGTTGATTATTTAGCTTTGAAATGTCCATCTAAGGGTTGGGTAAAAGAATCGGACCAAACGGAAACCGGAAAACACATTTTTGGCTCAAAATCCGTCAAACAGGCATAAGTGTCGCATAGGCCGGACCAGTATAGCGTCACTTCGTGCGTCACTTAAGTGCCGCATAAAACCCTAAATTTGCGTCACTTGCCTAAGTGCCACACAAAACCCCTTTTTCCTGACACTTACACCCGTCACTTGTCCAGTGATGCCCAACACTACGTACCGACACTTCCAACGACACTTGTCCAAGTGTCACATACAATTGAACTTTAATTTCATCCGACACTCGACCCTAGTGACGCATAGAGCCCTTACCCGACACTGATAACCGACACTGCCTTAGTGACACCTCACCATGTGTCACTTCCCTAAGTGACGCCCTAAAGTCTGATTCCACAATTTTATGCGACACTTCCTGAGTGTCACATAGACCCTAAGTGTCGCTATAAGTGACGCTAAAAACAAACCGTTTACAAACTATTTTTATACTAAGTGTCAAACTTGTATGACTTTAAACAATTATACGATACTACCTTTTAAACACATCGAGATACGTTTTTGAACATGAACACTTCAAAATAATAATAATAATAATAATGAGATTATTATTACAACCAATCACCAATGGGCCGTACACATTTTCAAAACATAATCCAATCAACTAAGTCGTAGTAACTTGGACAAGTTAAACAACCAAATCGTAGTAATTTGGACAATTTAATCAACCAAGTCATAGTAATTTGGACATTCTACTTGAACGAACAACTACAAAGGTAGTCTTTCAAGATTCCTAACCATGTTTATAACCATCACGTGTCTTGGACACCCCCAGGTTACAGGTCTTCGGACATCAATTCACAGCTAATCAATTCAAGTTTATTTCGATAAACACTCAAGGCTCAGGTGAGTCTCATAGCCCCTATTTTATGGTTTTCATCAGGGATGTGATTACATTGCTCGTTTTATTAACAATATGAATGCAAGTACAATACAAATCAAATACTACATGAGTTGTTTTCCACTAATCATTTTAAAGCCCTCCACAACATAGTTTGGTAATACATCTGTAGCGTGAATGTTAGTATATGATATCATAAAGGATTAAAAATCCTCGTCCGGGTTAGCACGCACTAACTGGTCAAACGAACGTATTAGCATTTGGGAAGACGAGTGTAGATTAGGCACTCGTAGGAGGCACCTCCGTTGGGTTTCCTTAATTGGACCTGACATTCAAGTTAAGCTCAGACTATGTGCTCATGGCTGTATAACTTTTATTTTGCTTAATTGCATTTTAAATTCAATTAAATCTTGCGGTTCATACAAATATGTGTCAACATACAAACTTGTGAGCTCACCAACGTTTTGCTGACCCATTTTAGCATGTATCATAGGTACTCAGTAGTAGGTTGGCTGCCCAATCAGGATTCATTAGCTCGAGTCTTCATTCAATCAATCAGAGATTTAGTTGCATTATTATATTTTGTATAAAGTAATTATGTAATGTAAATCTCTCAATTTCAAGGAACTGAGCTAATGTAAACAATAAGTTTGATGTAAACTTTGCTTTTATCAATACAATATAAAACGATGCATTTAGTGGTCGTTCATTATATCTTTGCGCTTGTGATTATTGATTAGTCGCGCCCCGACCCGATTCGCTTCCGCAACCCGAATTTGGGGGTGCAACACTACACAAGCTTACTTACACATAAACATCATTACTAATAGGGTAAATGGCGCAGATCGGTAACGAACTTTCCCTTTTTTGTCGAGTTAGGGTATGAACCCAATTTATTATACAGGTCGGTAACGAACTTTCATATTATGTTTTGAGTTAGGTAACAAACTTTTCGAGTTACCTAAATCGAAACATATTTGAAAGTTTGTTACCTAACTCGAAACATAATTTGAAAGTTCATTACCTAACTCGAAACATAGTTCGAAAGTTCGTTACCTAACTCGAAACATAGTTCGAAAGTTTGTTACCTAACTCGAAACATATATTGGACATGAACTTTTGAGTTATGTTTCAAGATAGGTAACAAACTTTCGAATTATGTTTCGAGTTAGGTAATGAACTTTCCGAGTTACCTAAATTGAAACATATTTGAAAGTTCGTTACCTAACTTGAAACATAATTTGAAAGTTCGTTACCGACCTGTATAATAAATTGGGTTCATACATTAACTCGCCATAAAAGGGAAAGTTCATTGTTGATATGTACCATTAACCCTTACTTATATCATAAACCAATTTCTTTCATTTGATCCAAATCATGAAAACTCAAAATTCTACAACATAACTCATAATTTCCATTTACATAAGTTCCTTTACATAGAATAATCATCATCTAACCTCTATACTTTCAATACTTACACAATTCTATCAAAACCCATTTTTAGGATTCATGTAAAATTCAACAAAACTACAAATTAAAGGTATTAGAGGATAGTACTTACTTCAAGGATGATAATTATGTGTTTATTTCACTCAAAATCACAAGATTAGGGCACCGATTTGAAGAAGTTGAGTTTGGTTCTTGTTTCCCTTTTCCTCCCGCTCTCTCACAAATTTAACACACAAACACACATTGGTTTTTCTTCCAGACTTCTCAAGAAAATAATTTAATTAAAACACTTTAAATTTACACCTCATTCTTTGATACTTTGTCATATATAACCCTCCAGTTTACTTAACTAACATTTAAGTAGTTAACTAACTAACCTTTCATAGTTAACTTTCTGATTTTACAATATAATTTTACTACATAAATATACATACTAGTCAAAATATATACTTACAAAAATTGGGGTACCTAAAATCTTTTTAGCTGGTCTTAAATCTTTCATTTCAAATTCACTGTTCAACGATGTCTTTAGTCGATGAACATATGTAAGGTTCTTAGCTGCGATAAGCATATCATCAACATAGAGCAATAGATAAATGAAAGAACCATCATCTAACTTCTGATAGTAGACACAACTTTCATATAGGCTTCTGGTGAAATTATGACTCAACATAAATGTATCAAACATCTTATACCATTGTCTTGGTGATTGCTTCAATCCATACAAAGATTTCTTCGATAGGCAAACTTGGTCTTTCTTGTTTTCAACTCCAAAACCTTCAGGTTGTTTCATGTAGATTTGTTCATCCAATTCGCCATGTTGAAAATCTGTCTTGACATCGAAATGCTCTAATTCAAGGTCAAACATGGACACCAATGCAAGCAACACACGAATACAACTATGTTTTACAACAGGTGAGAAAACATCGTTAAAATCAACACCTGGTACCTGATTATAGCCTTTTGCAACCAATCGTGCTTTAAATCTTGCACCTTGAAAACCCAAAGTATCATTTTTTCTCTTAAAAAACCCATTTACGACCAACTATCTTCTTTCCCTTTGGCGGTGTCACAAGATCCCAAGTAGCATTCTTATGTAGAGATTCAATTTCCTCATTCATGGTGACTACCTTTTTGAATCAACACTTTTGATTGATTCGAAATATGTTGAAGGTTCGTTAGCTTCTTCTGCTACATTTGTATATCTTTGAGGTGGTCGAATATCTCTTCTTGGTCTATTTATGGCAATAGAATACTCTTATTGTTTTTCAGAATGAACTGGTTCTGGATCTTATTCATCAACTTGATATATATAGACCGAAGACTCAGGAAAACTTGTATCGTCAATATGAAGCTCCATAATCTTTTGTTTTAGTATTCTTTTCATTTTCAAGATTGCAAGGATTAGCATAATCTTTTGTGTCTAACATCATTGAGGATTCATCAAATGTTAAATCTATACTGATTACAAATACAGGTGATTTAGGTTCAGGATACCACAATCTATATCCTTTCACCCCTGATGCATAACCGAGAAAAATACACTTCTTTGCTCTAGGTTTTAATTTGTCGCACCCCCAAATTCATGATTTGCGGAAGCATACATCGGGTGCGACTAATCAAGGCAATCAACAGCACAAAGATATATATTAAACGACTCTACATGCGTCATTTTAACAAAATATATTAAGATAAAAAGGTTTACAACATTTGAAGCTAATACATAGCTCGCGTTCTGGAAATGAGATTCCAATACATAAATACTTTTACAAAATATATTAATGGAAGGAAATCTCTAATGTCTGCATGCTGACTCGAGCTACAGTAATCCTGAGGGCAGTCCAGCCTACTGCTGAGCACCTGTGATGCATGCTAAAAATGGTCAGCTAAAAGCTGGTGAGCTCACAGGTTTGTATATCAAATAACGTTGTATGAACTGCAAGATTTAATGTAATGATTTGCAACCAAGCAAATAATAATGTATACAGCCATGAGCATATAGTATGAGCCTTAACTGAGGTGTCAGGATCCACATTCAAGGACCTGATCGAGGATGCCTCCCCACGAGTGCCTAATCCACACTCGCAAACCTCAAATGCTAATGCGTCCGTTTGACCAGTTAGTGCTTGCTAACCCGGATGACGATTGTCAATCCTATATGGTACCACACACAAACATTCGCGCTACCGAAGTATTACCAAACTATGTTGTGGAGGACTTAAAATGATTAGTTGTGTAAACTCATGTAGTATATGAAAAGTTTGTACTCACGTTCACATGTTAAAAACAAGAAATGAATCACACCCCTAAGTGAAAAACAGTAAAAAGAGGGGCCATGAGACTCACCTGAGTCTGAAACGTTTAAACCAATAAACGTATGATGCTTAACCAAGCAGTGAGATGTCTGTAGACTGTTAACCTAAGGGCGTCCAAGAAGCGCGATGGTTAATACGAGTAGGTATCTCAAAAGATCACCTATGCTAGTTGATCACACAACTAGTAATGTTCAAATACATTTGGTTTGTTTGTTTGTTTGCGTTTTAAAAATGTGTACGACCCGTTGGTGACGGATAATAATCTCAACTATTATTATTATACTTAAGTTATTGTATACTTAATAAAGTATATATATATATATATATATATATATATATATCCGAAGATGTCAAAATTTAACATTTAAGGTCAAAAATGCAATTTTTCCGAAAGTCAATTCCTGGTCAAAAAGTCAACTCGCAAGTCAAAAGTCAACTCGCAAGTCAAAAATCAACTCGCAAAGTCAACTCGCAAGTCAAAAGTCAACTCGCAAAGTCAAAAAATCAACTCGCAAGTCAAAAGTCAACTCGCAAGTCAAAAACTCAATTCGCAAAGTCAACTCGCAAGTCAAAACTCAACTCGCAAGTCAAGCTGTTAGTGGTTTCGTTATGGTAAAATGGTCAAATGAGCTCGGTTTGACCCGAAACTTTTAGGACAGTCTTAAATATGTTAAATAAGCTTTAGAAAATTGTCGTTACATTTAATAAGTTTCTCGAAGTGTCGGTTTTACTTAAAATACCATAACAGCCCCTAAGGTTTATATTTTCCAGATTTTGACTCGATAAACCTCTCGATTTGGCCAACCTCTAATCCGAATCAAGCATAACCAAAAATCACACTGTATGTCAAGATCTATCTAATAAACTATTAGATAACTGCAGTTTTGAATGATTACTAAGAAGTTTGCGGAATAACACTTAGTAATACAATGAAGATCAATATAAATAACAATAACAGAATAATATAAAGCTCCAATCTTATTAATGATATAAGACGAATACACTGATTTGTATTAGGGTTACAAAACCTTGAAGCTGCGCAAAAACTGATAACCTAATCTAGGTTAAGGATCTCTATTTATAACACATAGAGTCCTGCTAAACAATCTCCTATAATTATGGAAGCAGTTACAATCCATAATTATTCAAATTCTAATTTCCCTCCTATTCTAGATATAAACAGTGTTAACTACCACAACTATACAAACAGTGGTAATTACTATAACAGTGTTAACACTTGTACAATTTACTAGACTAGTATACCAACAGTGGTAATTAGCCTAAGCAGTGTTAACTGTTGTAAACAAGTTAACAGTGATAACACTAACACTTGAAACTATAACTAACAGTTGTAACTCTTGTCTTCAATCTTCAATAGCAGTTGTAATCTTCTACTAACAGTGGTAATCACTTCACCAGCAGTGGTAATCCATGAAGACTTCATCTAACAGTTTTAACTCTGAAGACAGTGATAACCAACAGACTAACAGTTGTAATACCAGTAGTAACAACAACACTAACAGTGTTAATGCCTTGTGCATTCTTCAACAGCAGTAATAACAGCAGAAATCTTATTTCCCAACAATCTCCCCCTAAACTTAATCTGTCCCCAACAGTATTAAGTTTCTCTTGATTCTTCAAGATGACCTCTTTCTAACTATCTTTGATCTCTGTGTCTTCTCTCATACTCCTCTTTCTTATGAATCTGATTCAAGATCATATACACCAAATCCTCTGCCAAATCATTATTGAATGAGACAAATAATTTAGCATGCCTTAAGCTTCTTAACAAACTCAAACTCATATCATATTCTCTGTCAGTGAGCATCCAAATCATAGTAGCATCATCAAAAATAACTTGATGAACACCTGGATTGCTGAGATATATCCACTGATTTACAGTTCTGAAAGTATTGAATTCAAATCTGAATCTTTCTGGTTCAAACATCATTGAAATCCCAGACCAAACACTCAATTCATAAACACTATCAAACTTCTTGGTGCTTAGTCCTTTCTCAGATCCAATTTCATACATTCTGTTCAGATCTTCTCTAACAATCACCCTGATCAACTCTTTGAATGACCTCCAATATGAAACAGAAGTATCTGCTCTTTCAACTCTAATTTTCTCACATTTAATTGGAACTGTAAAGTTTACCACAGACCAATCAATGATTCCAGGAGAGTTATCAGGTGGAATATGTTGTAGAGGTTGCACCACAATCAAATCATCCAACTTCAAATTTTTCTTAGGTAAATCTGGAATTGATGCAAGTTCTTGTTTCCTCTTCTGTTTAAGCTCAGCACTCATCCTTTCCCATTCTTTTTCATCTTCAATCTTTTTATCAAATTTTACCTTCCTTTTCTTTTCTCTTTCTGCTTTTTCTTTGGCTTTCTTAACTTCTTCTGCTCTCTTAGCAGCCTCAGGGTTTAGAAATGTATCCCTATCCCATATTCTTTGTAGATTCTCAAGAGACATGGCATTAAGTCTTGCAGTTGAAATATTACCACCTCTTAACTTCAAAACCAAATTTATTTTCTGTTGAGCTCTTGTCAATGGTTTATTCCTTTTAGCATCAGCTTTGGCAGCTTTAGTCTTTTTCAATTCTTCTGCCTTCTTTTTCTTAAGCTGTTCGACCAGATATTCAATGTCATCTTGTTTTTGCTCTCTCAGCTGTGCTTCATCTCACTCATCAACCTGTTCCTTAGTCATTTTCACAAATTTACCAGGTTCTATCTCAACATCAATCATTTCCTCTGCTAGCACTTCTGCATTTATCTCAGCAAATAACCTTTGTGCATATTCATCATCATTCATTGTAGCTTCAGGAGGCATAGTTTTCTGCTTTTTCAATTTTGGCTCTTCCTTCAAGATACCCTTACCCTTATCCTTAGGATCAATCTTGGGCATAGCTTGTGCAACAGCAGGTGCAGTAGTAGGTTCTTTAATCTGAACTGGAGGTAAGGTGGTGGTTTTATGCTTCTTAGCTTTGACAGACTGCACAGGAATTGATTTCTGCCTTTTAGCCTGTGGAGTCTTCTCATTCTCTTTCTAATTCTCACCTTCATTGACCTTCTCAGTTTCTTGATGAATTGGTGTTTCCATCTCTATATCCTCATCAATGTGATCACCAACATCATCATCATTCTTTTCATCATCACCCTGCTTACCATCCTCTTTCTTTTTCTCATCACCTTTGTTTGTCCAATATTTCTCCCCCTTTTTGAAAGCTGTTTCTGCAGAGTCACCCTCAACTATCACATACTTTTTCCCTTCTTTCAAAACCTTAACCACAATATACTCCAATTGAGCAACCCTCTGCTGTAAATTTGCAATCTGTTCATCCTTCTTTTTATTGTTTCTCCTTTCCACCCTAAACTTCTCCCACACATAATCTATCATTTTAGTCAATTCCAAGTTAGTTCTAGCCTCATCACCATCAGAATGTGACTTCCTAGGTGAATCATTGATAGGTGCATCAAAACCTGTATCATACCTAGTATGATCAACAGATTCCCCTTGGTTATTGGTACTGGGACCACCAAAATCATCTACAGGAGTAGAATCATGTTTTGATGTTGCCTCTGCTTGGGTCTTATTGATGTTACTTCTGTCCTGCTCTGCCAGTGGGCTAGAAGCAGTAGAAGCAGCCCTTACAGAATGGTCACCCCTCTCCTCATGGACCACATGCTGTTCATGACCCCTGTCATTGGACTGAGATGACTGAGCAGCATGATCCTCAGTCACCTGTTGTGTAGCCCTTTTGGCTTTTCTGGTGTAAGTTGTGGTGAATCTGTTCCCTTGTTGTTCATTAATACCCCCAGATGTTGTGGGATAAGAAGGAATGGGTTGTTCCATTCTTTCAACAACTGGTTCAACTTCTGTTGGTGGTACAGATGCTGTGGTGGAGGGTGCAGGAAGCATTGTTGGAAACAATGCTGTTACCCTCCCAGAAAACATAACACCTTTGATAGAGGTATCTCTCTTCATATTTGAAAATACTTTTGGTTTAAAAGAAAAGATACCTATAATCTTATCCAAGGCTGGTAAATCAGATATTTGTTCATTTAGAAAGCATTGAACAAACCTTGGATACATTAAAAATTTAATTTTAGGTTGGTTAATGTTTCTTAGCATACCAGCAAAAATAAAGTTGGAAAAATTAAAACTCTGACCAGTAGCTAAGCATACCAAGGCATATGCTACATTATTGCTGAATTGTTCAAAAGATGAACGTTTTGATGATAAGCAGTGCAGTAATGTATGAATTAAAAACCTCCATTGGTATGAAAACATTGTTTTCTGAAAAACATACTCACCCAAGTTCCCCTCATATCCCATTCGTTGTAAATTAAAGTATAAAGCTTCATCAGAAATTGAAGTTATACCTTCTTCATCCTGAAGATGAAGAGAAGAACGAATGGATGCTTCAGAAATAACCACTTGATGCCCAGCAACTGTAGACACAATGTTTGGAACACCTGCTTCTTCCTCAAGCTTTGCTTTAACCCAGAATTCATTAATATGATCATATGAAATTCTGGGTGCAACAGTAAGCGCATGGTGAATGGTAGAATTGCGCAGAAAATCAATGATTTCTACGTAATCATTGGCTATTGAGGGTTTTACCGGATAGGCAATCATGTTATGATCCTTGCCTAAAGCGAGTTGTGGTGTGGTTGATGAAGAAGAAGCCATGAAGAATTTGTGTATGATTTACGATAGCAGTGGTTATAGGGTTTATGAAATCAGTGGTTATGAAAACGTAAGAGAAAATGTACAAGTGTTGGGAGTATTTATACTGTTAGTTTCAATGACCTAATTTTGAAATAAAAATCCCAATTTGAACACTAACAGTGGAAACCATTTTAAAACAGTGGAAACCATTTTAAAACAGTGGAAACTATAAGAACTCACAGTAGTATACATGTGAATAATACTAACTTTGGTACACTAAGTGAATGGAAATAACCCCTGACCAAAGAAATTATAACTCAACACTAGTGACTGCAAAAGTAATAGTATTATATAGTATTTTTTTTTTTTTTTTTTTTTTTTTTTTTATAAACAGAAAAACACTGATAATGAAATTTCAACTTGATAGTATAAACAGTGATAACTGATTATACTAACAGTGTTAAGATTTACATTAACAGTGGACATAGTGGAAACTGTTTACACTAACAGTTATAACTGAATAGAGAAAACAGTGGAAACTGTTTACACTAACAGTTATAAGTGCTTCTGCTGACAGTGATAACCTACAAAAAGTTAGTTCAACATAAACAGTGATAACAATAGAACTACCAGTGAAAACAAAATAACTAACAGTGAAAATAACTAACATATACAGTGGTAATTGAATAATAACGAATCAATTGTAAGACTATTAGCACTGTTAGTATCAATTACAATTACCAGCATCTAATCCTTAAGCATTATAGAGATGTTTTATAAAATAGTTATGAAAAACAGCTTAAAGAGATTTAATCAGACCAATACTTGTAATCAAAAATGTAAATCTTCCCACATCAAATGTTTTGGTGAACAGATCTGCAAGTGTGACACCCGTCAAATTAGGGCTAGTAATTAGTGCCTAATCAATAGTTAATACATGTAATTAGTTCTGTGTTAGCCTAATTAATGTATCAAATTTTATATTGATGAATATATACAATTATGCGATTTGATTAAATCGTACAAGTTTCAAATCGAAGGTATTTCGATTCAATTAAATACGGACGTTGGTGAAACAATTTTATTAAATAATATAACATTATTTAATAACACTATCTTTCCCAAAATATTATCTTGATAATAATACTTTGTAATCAATTCGTATCGTACAAACAACAGTTACGTGATTTAAAATCCGTACAACGAACAATTGAGATCCCTAGATTAACGAATCATCTATATAAATGTTTTTCCAAGTATTTAGAAAGAACACTTCAAGTGAAAGTATTGAAATTTAAATCGTTACTTAAAAACGCGTAATAAACGTTTAACACCAAACCGAACGAGTAAACGAACCTAAAACGTCACAAATTAAATTGGGAACAAGAAAATGACCAAAATACCCTTGTGTGGGCCCCCTTGGCCGGCCCCCCCCATGCCCCCCATGTGCCACATGCACCACCTCCCATTTCACCCTCTAAACTCTCATGCACACCACTCACATATGCCTCCATACATTCAACATGCAAGAACACTTCCACTAACTCATTTACTCACACTTTCTCCACCTTCTCTCTATCAATTCTCTCTCAAAAACTCCAGAGAAAACTCAGCCATTTCACCACCACCACAACCACCATAAACTACCATAGCACCACCACCATCAAAGTCACTATTTTACAAAGAACACAAGCTCAACAACAACTACTCTTTCTCCTCATCTCATTTCCATTAAAATCTTTGTAAGGAAACTCTTTCTTACTTTCATATTGTTTATTTATATGTTATAAAGCTCACCTAACAAGATTATGTCCAAATATAAACTTGAAATACGTTTTTATGAACTTTTCACAAAAGATACACAATCTGTCCAGAAAAACACAGATTACTAAAAATGTCATAACTTGAGTTCTAAGAAGAGTTAGAAGATGTATTGTTTTTTAAAATTTGCGTATTGAAAAGATCTACAACTTTTATGTTTTACGTTTTTACCAGATCCGAACGTATTTTTCTCTATTTATCAATCTTTGGGACTGACCTGACTAAAAGCAGAAACTGAACTATGTATGACTAATTAAATTGTTTCTCTATGATCATGGACTTAAGACTCTTGGAAAAATATATGTTAGATCCTAAACACATAGAAGATCAGTTAGAAAAAATTGGTGAGACTTGGTTAGGACCAGAAATATGTTAGACACATGGTGGAATAAACCGACAAAAAGTCGAAATGTGAAATCTTAAATATTTGGAACTTTTATAAGAATCGACACTCTTGGTGAACTTGGACACAAACCGACAATTTATTTAGACTCTATAAACTGATATTTGGGTTGGGTGAAAGTTTCGGGTCAAACCGAGTAAGTTTGACCAAGTCAACAAAATTGGCTTGTTTTCGAAAAACTTACTATTTTTGGAAAGTGGTAACAAAAATGGGTTTGGTTGACTTAATTAAGTAACTTGGACCAAAAACTAATTTTAGAAAGTTTCCCGAACGAAAACTGACACTTGGATACACTTGGGCTAAAAATAGAAATTTGGCCAGACGCTAGTGTCGCATGACCTGCGACACTAACTGCGACACTACCTGCGACACTACCATAGTGTCGCTAATAGTGTCGCTACTTATTGAAAATTTGTTTGAACATGCGACACTGACCCTAATGTCGCATAACCTCACTGCGACACTGACCTTAATGCGACACTGACCCGAGTGTCGCATAAACTCACTGTGATATTGACCTTAGTGTCGCATGACCTGCGACACTCGCATACACTGCGACACTTACTCTAGTGTCGCATGACTTGCGACACTGACACTAGTGACGCTACTAGTGTCGCTAAAAACAGAATTTATGGGACTTGTTTTCACCAAGTATTGAACATGGATAACAACTTATAAACACACATGATACATACTGTAACAATATATATGATGACACAAACTTAATAATAATGTCTTAAAGAATTATTATTACAAACTTTCACCAACGGGTCGTACAAGTTTTTTTTGATAAACAAAGTTGAACAATCAAACATTTGGACATAACAAATTGTTGGACAACAAACATAGATGGTCTGTTGAGACATCTACTCACTCATATAACATTATGCGTTTTGAACGCCTGACAGGTTACAAGTCTTCGGACATCAATTCACAGCTAATCAATTCAAGTTTATTTTAATAAACACTCAAGGCTCAGGTGAGTCTCATGGCCCCTATTTTACTGCTTTTCAATCAGGGGTGTGATATTATTGCTCGTTTTGTTTTACAAGTAGAACGCAAGTACAATTCAATCAAATACTACATGAGTTGTTTTCAACTAATCAATAAAGCCCTCCATAGCATAGTCTGGTAATACATCTGTAGCGTGAATGTTAGTATATGATATCATATAGGATTGACAATCCTCGTCCGGGTTAGCACGCACTAACTGGTCAAACGGACGTATTAGCATTTGGGAAGACGAGTGTAGATTAGGCACTCGTAGGAGGCAACTCAGTTGGGTTTCCTTGATTGGACCTGACACTCAAGTTAAGCTCAGACTATGTGCTCATGGCTGTATAACTTTTATTTTGCTTAATTGCATTTTAAATTCAATTATAAAATCTTGCGGTTCATACAAATATATATTGATATACAAACCTGTGAGCTCACCAGCGTTTCGCTGACCCATTTTAGCATGTATCACAGGTGACCAGCAGTAGGTTGGACTGCTCAATCAAGATTTATTAGCTCGAGTCAGCATGCAAACAATCAGAGATTTTAGCTGCATTATTATATTTTGTATAGATTAATTATGTACTTAAATCTCTAAATTTTAAACTGAGCTAATGGACAATATTTTGATGTAAACTTTTATTTTATCAATATCAATGTAAAACGACGCATGTAGTGGTCGTTCATTATTAATCTATGTGCTTTGTTATTGATTAGTAACACCCAAATCTTGCTTCCGCTAAATAATAAATTTGGGGGTGTTACAGATTGGTATCAGAGCCTAAGGTTATAGTGAACTAGGTTGCATTTAGTGGACCTAGACTATGACCGTTAGGCAGTATCCCTTATTAAGTATGATTAGGTTCAGTGACTGCATTGTATTAGTTTAATTTAACATAGCCTGATCAACTATGTACAATTAAAAGAATATGATGTGAGATCTGAAAGGAGTCATGACTGAACAGGATACACTAGTTGACTCTGACCTCGAGAGAACCGGGACTCAAATATGTCTGTGTTAGACACTTTAGGCTATTATGTGATATATATATATACATAGATAGGCCTCTCTCACGACTCAATATCTTAGGCTATATTATATATGTATTATATGAATATAGGCCTCACTTTTTCTAACGCTTTGTCTCAGAATGGCAAACACAACACCCAATTCATCACGCTCTCATCCGTATGGATCGCGTAATCCAAGGGTAACTAGGAGGAACCCCAGGTTGCCTCGAGCTGACCCATACCCCATTCATTTCACTTTGTCGGACTTAGCCACTAGGCTACACCGACACGAACAACGACTTGATACTATGGATATCGAACTCCAAGAAACCAACGAAAACTGGAGACTCACATCACTTGAACGCATCAATCAAGTCTCCGAGGATCACGAACATACAATCAACCACGTGAACACCCTTGACAATCGTCTGGGTGAAACCGTCGAAACCATGGAGGTTGTCCACAATCAAGTGATTGGCAACCGAAACGAAATTTCTGTCCTACAATCAAGGCTGAACCAGTGCGAGACACGTCTAAGGGAAACCGAGGATGCCCTCCGCCTGGTTAGCAGACTTGCAGAATCTGTGGACCGTCTCACCACACTACTGCCACAACTCAATCTACGTCAGGATTAGCTTAGGCTGAACCTGTACTTTATTATGCTTTCATAGGACCTATGTAATTCGACTGGATGTAATAATTCCCGGTACTTTTGTAAAACTTCTAAGTCTATAACTTTTGAAACCCCTAGCTAGAAATTGTCTGTAATCGTTTGACTTCGTATTATGAATTGACAATTTCTTTCGTTATTTCTACAATATGATTGTTACTCTGTGATGTTGTATATTACCCTTCTTACATATATACATCTATCGTAATTATCATCCTGGTGCAATTTCTTATGTACCGCTCATTCTTTCTTGAAGAATCATGCCACCGAAGAGGAAAAGTTACAGTGATGCTGAACTTGCTGCTGTTGTATCTCGAGCTGTGGCTAATGCTTTGGCTGCTCGGGATTCACCCCGAAACTCACGAAACAATGACGAAACCCCAGTTAATACTCCTGTCATCAAGCCTTGTTCCTACAAGGATTTTCTCAGCTGCAAACCACTTTACTTCAAAGGCACGGAAGGTGCCATTGGTCTGATCCGATGGATTGAACGTATGGAATCCGTCTTCAACCTCTGCAACTGTGCTGAGGAAAACAAGGTCAAATTCTCTGCTTACACCTTTCAAGAAGGTGCACTCACGTGGTGGAACACCCACGCAAACTCTGTAGGCATCGAAATAGCAAACCAACTTCCCTGGGCTGAATTGAAGAAGAAGCTAAGGGAAAAATACTGCCCTGAAGAAGAACTACATCGGTTGGAAGAAGAGTTCTGGCACCTAACTGTGCAGGGAACTGACATTGCTGGATATACCACCAAATTCCAGCAATTTGCGCTGTTATGCCCGGGTTTGGTTGATCCGGAGGAGAAGAGCATCAAAAGATACATCCGCGGCCTCCCGGAAAATATCCAAGGGAACGTCGCTTCATCCAAGCCAACCACTACTGAAAGTGCTATCCGGCTAGCACATGAACTCATGGCAATGGTTATCAGTCGTGAGAAATCCAATACATCCTCCTCTAACAACAACAAACGCAAATCTTCCGAACACCAAAACAACCAGAACAAGAAATCCAACACCATTCAAGTCTACAACACCAATTCCGAAACCAAACGCGCTTACACTGGGGACAGGCCATATTGTTCCAAGTGCAACTACCACCACGATGGTCCATGCAGTACTCCCTGCAACAACTGCAAGAAGTACGGGCACTTGACCCGAGATTGCCGAGCCCCCAAATCCAACAACAACACCTCTCGCAACAATTCCAACCAACCCAAATCCTGCTTTGGGTGTGGAGAAACAGGACACTTCTAGAACGAATGTCCTAAAAACAAGAACAAGGGCAACAATAACAACAACACAAATAACAACAACGCAAGGGGAAGAGCGTTCGTACTCAATTCCGGGGATGCCCGTCAAGACCCGAATGTGGTCACGGGTATGTTCCTCCTCAACAACTTAACTGCTTCTATTCTATTTGATACTGGTGCCGATAGAAGCTTTATTTCTGATGAGTTTTGCCCACTACTTGACATCACCCCAATTGCCTTAGATGTTAAGTACACCGTAGAACTTGCAAATGGTAAACTCATAGAAACCAATAGTGTGATACCTAATTGCACTTTAAACCTAGCCAACGAAATCTTTTCAATCGATCTTATGCCTGTTGAAATTGGAAGTTTCGACGTCATCATTGGAATGGACTGGTTGTCCAAACATCGCGCTGAAATCATTTGTTATGATAAACTCGTTCGTATTCCTCTCGCCGTCGGTAGAACCTTGGTCATACAGGGGGAGACCGGTGGGACGAGACTAAACGTCATATCTTGCTTAAAAACTCGGAAATTCCTGAGAAAAGGTTATCCAGCAATCCTCGCACACATCATGGAGAAAAAGTCGGAGGAGAAGCGACTTGAGGATGTACCCATTGTTCGAGACTTCCCAGAAGTCTTTCCCGAAGAACTGCCTGGTCTGCCACCGCCAAGACAGGTTGAGTTCTCAATCGATCTCGTGCCAGGTGCTACACCCGTGGCCCGAGCACCATACCGATTAGCCCCATCTGAACTTCAGGAACTGTCCACCCAATTACAGGAACTCCTGGATAGAGGATTCATTCGACCGAGTTCTTCACCTTGGGGAGCTCCGGTCCTATTTGTCAAAAAGAAAGACGGTTCTTTCCGAATGTGCATCGATTATCGTGAGTTGAACAAACTAACCGTCAAGAACCGTTATCCACTTCCTCGTATTGATGACTTGTTTGACCAACTACAAGGGTCAAGTATTTATTCAAAGATCGATCTTCGGTCAGGTTACCATCAACTTCGAGTTCGCGACATTGATATCCCGAAAACTGCTTTCCGAACTCGTTACGGGCATTATGAATTTCAAGTAATGCCATTCGGCCTAACTAATGCACCGGCTGTATTCATGGATCTTATGAATCGGGTGTGCAAACCGTATCTCGACAAGTTTGTCATTGTCTTCATTGACGACATTCTCATATACTCGCGAAGCGAACAAGAACACGCGCAACACCTCAAAACCATTCTAGAACTACTCAGACACGAGGAGCTATATGCCAAATTCTCCAAGTGTGAGTTCTGGATACAATCCGTTCAATTCCTTGGACATGTTGTTAATAGTCAAGGAATCCATGTCGATCCATCAAAAATTGAGGCCATCAAGTGCTGGCAAGCACCAACATCTCCAACTGAAGTACGTCAATTCCTGGGTCTTGCCGGATACTATCGGCGATTCATTGAAAATTTCTCAAAAATAGCTCAACCACTCACAACCCTGACTCAGAAAGACAAAAAGTTCGATTGGACTAATAAACAAGAGTCAGCATTTCAACTTCTAAAACAAAAGCTTTGCAGTGCTCCAATTCTATCCTTACCCGAAGGCACCGATGACTTCGTAGTATACTGCGATGCTTCTCATCAAGGTCTCGGTTGCGTGCTGATGCAACGAGACAAAGTTATTGCGTATGCTTCACGACAGCTCAAAATTCATGAAAAGAACTACACCACCCACGATCTCGAACTAGGAGCTGTCGTCTTTGCCCTCAAAATCTGGAGACATTACCTCTATGGCACTAAGTGCACAATCTTTACCGACCACAAAAGTCTCCAACACATATTCGATCAGAAGGATCTCAACATGAGACAACGTCGGTGGGTCGAATTACTTACCGACTACGACTGTGAGATCAAATACCATCCAGGCAAAGCAAATGTTGTTGCCGATGCCCTCAGTCGAAAAGAACGAACGAAACCACTTCGAGTCCAAGCCCTCAGCATGACTATTCACAATGATCTAAACATTCAGATTCTCACTGCTCAACTCGAAGCTCTGAAACCCGATAACATCAAAAACGAAGCCTTGCGAGGCATGGACAAACAATTAGAAATCAAACCTAACGGGATTAGGTATTTCTCAAACCGAATCTGGTTACCCAGTTTTGGAAATCTACGAGACTTGGTGATGGATGAAGCTCACAAGTCCAAATATTCTATCCATCCTGGTTCCGACAAAATGTATCATGGCATCAAGGAATTCTATTGGTGGCCGAATATGAAAGCTGAAATTGCTACATACGTAAGCAAGTGCCTCACTTGCTCAAAAGTCAAAGTCGAATATCAAAAACCTTCTGGTTTACTCCAACAACCCAGTATTCCTGAATGGAAATGGGAACAAATTTCCATGGATTTCATAACCAAACTACCAAAGTCATCGAGCGGTTGCGATACCATTTGGGTGATCGTCGATCGTCTCACAAAATCTGCCCATTTTCTGGCAATCAAGGAAACCGACAAAATGGAACGCCTCACACAAATCTACATCAAAGAGGTTGTTTCTCGACATGGTGTTCCAATCTCAATTATCTCTGATAGGGATAGTCGCTTCACATCTCACTTTTGGCAATCACTTCAAAAATCATTGGGTACCCGTCTTGATATGAGTACCGCATACCATCCTCAAACCGACGGCCAAAGTGAATGGACCATTCAAACACTGGAAGACATGCTACGAGCCTGCGTAGTTGATTTCGGTGTAAATTGGGAAAAACATCTACCATTGTGCGAGTTTTCGTACAACAACAGCTATCACACCAGCATTAAGGCTGCACCTTTCGAGGCACTCTACGGTCGTAAGTGCCGATCACCTATCTGTTGGACCGAAGTGGGAGACAGTCAACTCACTGGTCCTGAGATCATTCACGAAACAACCGAGAAAATCTTCGAGATTCAAAACAAACTCAAAGCCGCACGTGATCGTCAGAAAAGTTATGCTGACGTGAGACGCAAACCACTCGAATTCCAGGTTGGGGATCGAGTACTACTCAAGGTTTCACCTTGGAAAGGTGTTATCCGATTCGGTAAACGCGGGAAATTAAATCCCAGATACATTGGACCATTCGAGATCCTCGAGAGGGTAGGTCCAGTGGCATATCGATTGCAGCTGCCATCCGAGCTCAGCAGTGTGCATCCCACTTTTCACATTTCAAATTTAAAGAAGTGTCTGTCTGATGAGACACTTATCATTCCACTCGATGAAATTCGTATTGACGACAAGCTTCATTTTGTTGAAGAACCCGCCGAAATCATGGACCGTGAGGTCAAACAACTCAAACAAAGTCGTATTCCCATTGTCAAAGTCAGGTGGAATTCGCGGCGTGGGCCGGAATTCACCTGGGAGCGGGAGGACCAGATGCGACTCAAGTATCCTCAGTTATTTGCTGACGCTACTTCAAACACGACTTCAAACTAAATTTCGGGATGAAATTCTCCTAACAGGGGGAGAATGTGACACCCGTCAAATTAGGGCTAGTAATTAGTGCCTAATCAATAGTTAATACATGTAATTAGTTCTGTGTTAGGCTAATTAATGTATCAAATTTTATATTGATGAATATATACAATTATGCGATTTGATTAAATCGTACAAGTTTCAAATCGAAGGTATTTCGATTCAATTAAATACGGACGTTGGTGAAACAATTTTATTAAATAATATAACATTATTTAATAACACTATCTTTCCCAAAATATTATCTTGATAATAATACTTTGTAATCAATTCGTATCGTACAAACAACAGTTACGTGATTTAAAATCCGTACAACGAACAATCGAGATCCCTAGATTAACGAATCATCTATATAAATGTTTTTCCAAGTATTTAGAAAGAACACTTCAAGTGAAAGTATTGAAATTTAAATCGTTACTTAAAAACGCGTAATAAACGTTTAACACCAAACCGAACGAGTAAACGAACCTAAAACGTCACAAATTAAATTGGGAACAAGAAAATGACCAAAATACCCTTGTGTGGGCCCCCTTGGCCGGCCCCCCCCCCCCATGCCCCCCATGTGCCACATGCACCACCTCCCATTTCACCCTCTAAACTCTCATGCACACCACTCACATATGCCTCCATACATTCAACATGCAAGAACACTTCCACTAACTCATTTACTCACACTTTCTCCACCTTCTCTCTATCAATTCTCTCTCAAAAACTCCAGAGAAAACTCAGCCATTTCACCACCACCACAACCACCATAAACTACCATAGCACCACCACCATCAAAGTCACTATTTTACAAAGAACACAAGCTCAACAACAACTACTCTTTCTCCTCATCTCATTTCCATTAAAATCTTTGTAAGGAAACTCTTTCTTACTTTCATATTGTTTATTTATATGTTATAAAGCTCACCTAACAAGATTATGTCCAAATATAAACTTGAAATACGTTTTTATGAACTTTTCACAAAAGATACACAATCTGTCCAGAAAAACACAGATTACTAAAAATGTCATAACTTGAGTTCTAAGAAGAGTTAGAAGATGTATTGTTTTTTAAAATTTGCGTATTGAAAAGATCTACAACTTTTATGTTTTACGTTTTTACCAGATCCGAACGTATTTTTCTCTATTTATCAATCTTTGGGACTGACCTGACTAAAAGCAGAAACTGAACTATGTATGACTAATTAAATTGTTTCTCTATGATCATGGACTTAAGACTCTTGGAAAAATATATGTTAGATCCTAAACACATAGAAGATCAGTTAGAAAAAATTGGTGAGACTTGGTTAGGACCAGAAATATGTTAGACACATGGTGGAATAAACCGACAAAAAGTCGAAATGTGAAATCTTAAATATTTGGAACTTTTATAAGAATCGACACTCTTGGTGAACTTGGACACAAACCGACAATTTATTTAGACTCTATAAACTGATATTTGGGTTGGGTGAAAGTTTCGGGTCAAACCGAGTAAGTTTGACCAAGTCAACAAAATTGGCTTGTTTTCGAAAAACTTACTATTTTTGGAAAGTGGTAACAAAAATGGGTTTGGTTGACTTAATTAAGTAACTTGGACCAAAAACTAATTTTAGAAAGTTTCCCGAACGAAAACCGACACTTGGATACACTTGGGCTAAAAATAGAAATTTGGCCAGACGCTAGTGTCGCATGACCTGCGACACTAACTGCGACACTACCTGCGACACTACCATAGTGTCGCTAATAGTGTCGCTACTTATTGAAAATTTGTTTGAACATGCGACACTGACCCTAATGTCGCATAACCTCACTGCGACACTGACCTTAATGCGACACTGACCCGAGTGTCGCATAAACTCACTGTGATATTGACCTTAGTGTCGCATGACCTGCGACACTCGCATACACTGCGACACTTACTCTAGTGTCGCATGACTTGCGACACTGACACTAGTGACGCTACTAGTGTCGCTAAAAACAGAATTTATGGGACTTGTTTTCACCAAGTATTGAACATGGATAACAACTTATAAACACACATGATACATACTGTAACAATATATATGATGACACAAACTTAATAATAATGTCTTAAAGAATTATTATTACAAACTTTCACCAACGGGTCGTACAAGTTTTTTTTGATAAACAAAGTTGAACAATCAAACATTTGGACATAACAAATTGTTGGACAACAAACATAGATGGTCTGTTGAGACATCTACTCACTCATATAACATTATGCGTTTTGAACGCCTGACAGGTTACAAGTCTTCGGACATCAATTCACAGCTAATCAATTCAAGTTTATTTTAATAAACACTCAAGGCTCAGGTGAGTCTCATGGCCCCTATTTTACTGCTTTTCAATCAGGGGTGTGATATTATTGCTCGTTTTGTTTTACAAGTAGAACGCAAGTACAATTCAATCAAATACTACATGAGTTGTTTTCAACTAATCAATAAAGCCCTCCATAGCATAGTCTGGTAATACATCTGTAGCGTGAATGTTAGTATATGATATCATATAGGATTGACAATCCTCGTCCGGGTTAGCACGCACTAACTGGTCAAACGGACGTATTAGCATTTGGGAAGACGAGTGTAGATTAGGCACTCGTAGGAGGCAACTCAGTTGGGTTTCCTTGATTGGACCTGACACTCAAGTTAAGCTCAGACTATGTGCTCATGGCTGTATAACTTTTATTTTGCTTAATTGCATTTTAAATTCAATTATAAAATCTTGCGGTTCATACAAATATATATTGATATACAAACCTGTGAGCTCACCAGCGTTTCGCTGACCCATTTTAGCATGTATCACAGGTGACCAGCAGTAGGTTGGACTGCTCAATCAAGATTTATTAGCTCGAGTCAGCATGCAAACAATCAGAGATTTTAGCTGCATTATTATATTTTGTATAGATTAATTATGTACTTAAATCTCTAAATTTTAAACTGAGCTAATGGACAATATTTTGATGTAAACTTTTATTTTATCAATATCAATGTAAAACGACGCATGTAGTGGTCGTTCATTATTAATCTATGTGCTTTGTTATTGATTAGTAACACCCAAATCTTGCTTCCGCTAAATAATAAATTTGGGGGTGTTACAGATTGGTATCAGAGCCTAAGGTTATAGTGAACTAGGTTGCATTTAGTGGACCTAGACTATGACCGTTAGGCAGTATCCCTTATTAAGTATGATTAGGTTCAGTGACTGCATTGTATTAGTTTAATTTAACATAGCCTGATCAACTATGTACAATTAAAAGAATATGATGTGAGATCTGAAAGGAGTCATGACTGAACAGGATACACTAGTTGACTCTGACCTCGAGAGAACCGGGACTCAAATATGTCTGTGTTAGACACTTTAGGCTATTATGTGATATATATATATACATAGATAGGCCTCTCTCACGACTCAATATCTTAGGCTATATTATATATGTATTATATGAATATAGGCCTCACTTTTTCTAACGCTTTGTCTCAGAATGGCAAACACAACACCCAATTCATCACGCTCTCATCCGTATGGATCGCGTAATCCAAGGGTAACTAGGAGGAACCCCAGGTTGCCTCGAGCTGACCCATACCCCATTCATTTCACTTTGTCGGACTTAGCCACTAGGCTACACCGACACGAACAACGACTTGATACTATGGATATCGAACTCCAAGAAACCAACGAAAACTGGAGACTCACATCACTTGAACGCATCAATCAAGTCTCCGAGGATCACGAACATACAATCAACCACGTGAACACCCTTGACAATCGTCTGGGTGAAACCGTCGAAACCATGGAGGTTGTCCACAATCAAGTGATTGGCAACCGAAACGAAATTTCTGTCCTACAATCAAGGCTGAACCAGTGCGAGACACGTCTAAGGGAAACCGAGGATGCCCTCCGCCTGGTTAGCAGACTTGCAGAATCTGTGGACCGTCTCACCACACTACTGCCACAACTCAATCTACGTCAGGATTAGCTTAGGCTGAACCTGTACTTTATTATGCTTTCATAGGACCTATGTAATTCGACTGGATGTAATAATTCCCGGTACTTTTGTAAAACTTCTAAGTCTATAACTTTTGAAACCCCTAGCTAGAAATTGTCTGTAATCGTTTGACTTCGTATTATGAATTGACAATTTCTTTCGTTATTTCTACAATATGATTGTTACTCTGTGATGTTGTATATTACCCTTCTTACATATATACATCTATCGTAATTATCATCCTGGTGCAATTTCTTATGTACCGCTCATTCTTTCTTGAAGAATCATGCCACCGAAGAGGAAAAGTTACAGTGATGCTGAACTTGCTGCTGTTGTATCTCGAGCTGTGGCTAATGCTTTGGCTGCTCGGGATTCACCCCGAAACTCACGAAACAATGACGAAACCCCAGTTAATACTCCTGTCATCAAGCCTTGTTCCTACAAGGATTTTCTCAGCTGCAAACCACTTTACTTCAAAGGCACGGAAGGTGCCATTGGTCTGATCCGATGGATTGAACGTATGGAATCCGTCTTCAACCTCTGCAACTGTGCTGAGGAAAACAAGGTCAAATTCTCTGCTTACACCTTTCAAGAAGGTGCACTCACGTGGTGGAACACCCACGCAAACTCTGTAGGCATCGAAATAGCAAACCAACTTCCCTGGGCTGAATTGAAGAAGAAGCTAAGGGAAAAATACTGCCCTGAAGAAGAACTACATCGGTTGGAAGAAGAGTTCTGGCACCTAACTGTGCAGGGAACTGACATTGCTGGATATACCACCAAATTCCAGCAATTTGCGCTGTTATGCCCGGGTTTGGTTGATCCGGAGGAGAAGAGCATCAAAAGATACATCCGCGGCCTCCCGGAAAATATCCAAGGGAACGTCGCTTCATCCAAGCCAACCACTACTGAAAGTGCTATCCGGCTAGCACATGAACTCATGGCAATGGTTATCAGTCGTGAGAAATCCAATACATCCTCCTCTAACAACAACAAACGCAAATCTTCCGAACACCAAAACAACCAGAACAAGAAATCCAACACCATTCAAGTCTACAACACCAATTCCGAAACCAAACGCGCTTACACTGGGGACAGGCCATATTGTTCCAAGTGCAACTACCACCACGATGGTCCATGCAGTACTCCCTGCAACAACTGCAAGAAGTACGGGCACTTGACCCGAGATTGCCGAGCCCCCAAATCCAACAACAACACCTCTCGCAACAATTCCAACCAACCCAAATCCTGCTTTGGGTGTGGAGAAACAGGACACTTCTAGAACGAATGTCCTAAAAACAAGAACAAGGGCAACAATAACAACAACACAAATAACAACAACGCAAGGGGAAGAGCGTTCGTACTCAATTCCGGGGATGCCCGTCAAGACCCGAATGTGGTCACGGGTATGTTCCTCCTCAACAACTTAACTGCTTCTATTCTATTTGATACTGGTGCCGATAGAAGCTTTATTTCTGATGAGTTTTGCCCACTACTTGACATCACCCCAATTGCCTTAGATGTTAAGTACACCGTAGAACTTGCAAATGGTAAACTCATAGAAACCAATAGTGTGATACCTAATTGCACTTTAAACCTAGCCAACGAAATCTTTTCAATCGATCTTATGCCTGTTGAAATTGGAAGTTTCGACGTCATCATTGGAATGGACTGGTTGTCCAAACATCGCGCTGAAATCATTTGTTATGATAAACTCGTTCGTATTCCTCTCGCCGTCGGTAGAACCTTGGTCATACAGGGGGAGACCGGTGGGACGAGACTAAACGTCATATCTTGCTTAAAAACTCGGAAATTCCTGAGAAAAGGTTATCCAGCAATCCTCGCACACATCATGGAGAAAAAGTCGGAGGAGAAGCGACTTGAGGATGTACCCATTGTTCGAGACTTCCCAGAAGTCTTTCCCGAAGAACTGCCTGGTCTGCCACCGCCAAGACAGGTTGAGTTCTCAATCGATCTCGTGCCAGGTGCTACACCCGTGGCCCGAGCACCATACCGATTAGCCCCATCTGAACTTCAGGAACTGTCCACCCAATTACAGGAACTCCTGGATAGAGGATTCATTCGACCGAGTTCTTCACCTTGGGGAGCTCCGGTCCTATTTGTCAAAAAGAAAGACGGTTCTTTCCGAATGTGCATCGATTATCGTGAGTTGAACAAACTAACCGTCAAGAACCGTTATCCACTTCCTCGTATTGATGACTTGTTTGACCAACTACAAGGGTCAAGTATTTATTCAAAGATCGATCTTCGGTCAGGTTACCATCAACTTCGAGTTCGCGACATTGATATCCCGAAAACTGCTTTCCGAACTCGTTACGGGCATTATGAATTTCAAGTAATGCCATTCGGCCTAACTAATGCACCGGCTGTATTCATGGATCTTATGAATCGGGTGTGCAAACCGTATCTCGACAAGTTTGTCATTGTCTTCATTGACGACATTCTCATATACTCGCGAAGCGAACAAGAACACGCGCAACACCTCAAAACCATTCTAGAACTACTCAGACACGAGGAGCTATATGCCAAATTCTCCAAGTGTGAGTTCTGGATACAATCCGTTCAATTCCTTGGACATGTTGTTAATAGTCAAGGAATCCATGTCGATCCATCAAAAATTGAGGCCATCAAGTGCTGGCAAGCACCAACATCTCCAACTGAAGTACGTCAATTCCTGGGTCTTGCCGGATACTATCGGCGATTCATTGAAAATTTCTCAAAAATAGCTCAACCACTCACAACCCTGACTCAGAAAGACAAAAAGTTCGATTGGACTAATAAACAAGAGTCAGCATTTCAACTTCTAAAACAAAAGCTTTGCAGTGCTCCAATTCTATCCTTACCCGAAGGCACCGATGACTTCGTAGTATACTGCGATGCTTCTCATCAAGGTCTCGGTTGCGTGCTGATGCAACGAGACAAAGTTATTGCGTATGCTTCACGACAGCTCAAAATTCATGAAAAGAACTACACCACCCACGATCTCGAACTAGGAGCTGTCGTCTTTGCCCTCAAAATCTGGAGACATTACCTCTATGGCACTAAGTGCACAATCTTTACCGACCACAAAAGTCTCCAACACATATTCGATCAGAAGGATCTCAACATGAGACAACGTCGGTGGGTCGAATTACTTACCGACTACGACTGTGAGATCAAATACCATCCAGGCAAAGCAAATGTTGTTGCCGATGCCCTCAGTCGAAAAGAACGAACGAAACCACTTCGAGTCCAAGCCCTCAGCATGACTATTCACAATGATCTAAACATTCAGATTCTCACTGCTCAACTCGAAGCTCTGAAACCCGATAACATCAAAAACGAAGCCTTGCGAGGCATGGACAAACAATTAGAAATCAAACCTAACGGGATTAGGTATTTCTCAAACCGAATCTGGTTACCCAGTTTTGGAAATCTACGAGACTTGGTGATGGATGAAGCTCACAAGTCCAAATATTCTATCCATCCTGGTTCCGACAAAATGTATCATGGCATCAAGGAATTCTATTGGTGGCCGAATATGAAAGCTGAAATTGCTACATACGTAAGCAAGTGCCTCACTTGCTCAAAAGTCAAAGTCGAATATCAAAAACCTTCTGGTTTACTCCAACAACCCAGTATTCCTGAATGGAAATGGGAACAAATTTCCATGGATTTCATAACCAAACTACCAAAGTCATCGAGCGGTTGCGATACCATTTGGGTGATCGTCGATCGTCTCACAAAATCTGCCCATTTTCTGGCAATCAAGGAAACCGACAAAATGGAACGCCTCACACAAATCTACATCAAAGAGGTTGTTTCTCGACATGGTGTTCCAATCTCAATTATCTCTGATAGGGATAGTCGCTTCACATCTCACTTTTGGCAATCACTTCAAAAATCATTGGGTACCCGTCTTGATATGAGTACCGCATACCATCCTCAAACCGACGGCCAAAGTGAATGGACCATTCAAACACTGGAAGACATGCTACGAGCCTGCGTAGTTGATTTCGGTGTAAATTGGGAAAAACATCTACCATTGTGCGAGTTTTCGTACAACAACAGCTATCACACCAGCATTAAGGCTGCACCTTTCGAGGCACTCTACGGTCGTAAGTGCCGATCACCTATCTGTTGGACCGAAGTGGGAGACAGTCAACTCACTGGTCCTGAGATCATTCACGAAACAACCGAGAAAATCTTCGAGATTCAAAACAAACTCAAAGCCGCACGTGATCGTCAGAAAAGTTATGCTGACGTGAGACGCAAACCACTCGAATTCCAGGTTGGGGATCGAGTACTACTCAAGGTTTCACCTTGGAAAGGTGTTATCCGATTCGGTAAACGCGGGAAATTAAATCCCAGATACATTGGACCATTCGAGATCCTCGAGAGGGTAGGTCCAGTGGCATATCGATTGCAGCTGCCATCCGAGCTCAGCAGTGTGCATCCCACTTTTCACATTTCAAATTTAAAGAAGTGTCTGTCTGATGAGACACTTATCATTCCACTCGATGAAATTCGTATTGACGACAAGCTTCATTTTGTTGAAGAACCCGCCGAAATCATGGACCGTGAGGTCAAACAACTCAAACAAAGTCGTATTCCCATTGTCAAAGTCAGGTGGAATTCGCGGCGTGGGCCGGAATTCACCTGGGAGCGGGAGGACCAGATGCGACTCAAGTATCCTCAGTTATTTGCTGACGCTACTTCAAACACGACTTCAAACTAAATTTCGGGATGAAATTCTCCTAACAGGGGGAGAATGTGACACCCGTCAAATTAGGGCTAGTAATTAGTGCCTAATCAATAGTTAATACATGTAATTAGTTCTGTGTTAGGCTAATTAATGTATCAAATTTTATATTGATGAATATATACAATTATGCGATTTGATTAAATCGTACAAGTTTCAAATCGAAGGTATTTCGATTCAATTAAATACGGACGTTGGTGAAACAATTTTATTAAATAATATAACATTATTTAATAACACTATCTTTCCCAAAATATTATCTTGATAATAATACTTTGTAATCAATTCGTATCGTACAAACAACAGTTACGTGATTTAAAATCCGTACAACGAACAATCGAGATCCCTAGATTAACGAATCATCTATATAAATGTTTTTCCAAGTATTTAGAAAGAACACTTCAAGTGAAAGTATTGAAATTTAAATCGTTACTTAAAAACGCGTAATAAACGTTTAACACCAAACCGAACGAGTAAACGAACCTAAAACGTCACAAATTAAATTGGGAACAAGAAAATGACCAAAATACCCTTGTGTGGGCCCCCTTGGCCGGCCCCCCCCCCCATGCCCCCCATGTGCCACATGCACCACCTCCCATTTCACCCTCTAAACTCTCATGCACACCACTCACATATGCCTCCATACATTCAACATGCAAGAACACTTCCACTAACTCATTTACTCACACTTTCTCCACCTTCTCTCTATCAATTCTCTCTCAAAAACTCCAGAGAAAACTCAGCCATTTCACCACCACCACAACCACCATAAACTACCATAGCACCACCACCATCAAAGTCACTATTTTACAAAGAACACAAGCTCAACAACAACTACTCTTTCTCCTCATCTCATTTCCATTAAAATCTTTGTAAGGAAACTCTTTCTTACTTTCATATTGTTTATTTATATGTTATAAAGCTCACCTAACAAGATTATGTCCAAATATAAACTTGAAATACGTTTTTATGAACTTTTCACAAAAGATACACAATCTGTCCAGAAAAACACAGATTACTAAAAATGTCATAACTTGAGTTCTAAGAAGAGTTAGAAGATGTATTGTTTTTTAAAATTTGCGTATTGAAAAGATCTACAACTTTTATGTTTTACGTTTTTACCAGATCCGAACGTATTTTTCTCTATTTATCAATCTTTGGGACTGACCTGACTAAAAGCAGAAACTGAACTATGTATGACTAATTAAATTGTTTCTCTATGATCATGGACTTAAGACTCTTGGAAAAATATATGTTAGATCCTAAACACATAGAAGATCAGTTAGAAAAAATTGGTGAGACTTGGTTAGGACCAGAAATATGTTAGACACATGGTGGAATAAACCGACAAAAAGTCGAAATGTGAAATCTTAAATATTTGGAACTTTTATAAGAATCGACACTCTTGGTGAACTTGGACACAAACCGACAATTTATTTAGACTCTATAAACTGATATTTGGGTTGGGTGAAAGTTTCGGGTCAAACCGAGTAAGTTTGACCAAGTCAACAAAATTGGCTTGTTTTCGAAAAACTTACTATTTTTGGAAAGTGGTAACAAAAATGGGTTTGGTTGACTTAATTAAGTAACTTGGACCAAAAACTAATTTTAGAAAGTTTCCCGAACGAAAACCGACACTTGGATACACTTGGGCTAAAAATAGAAATTTGGCCAGACGCTAGTGTCGCATGACCTGCGACACTAACTGCGACACTACCTGCGACACTACCATAGTGTCGCTAATAGTGTCGCTACTTATTGAAAATTTGTTTGAACATGCGACACTGACCCTAATGTCGCATAACCTCACTGCGACACTGACCTTAATGCGACACTGACCCGAGTGTCGCATAAACTCACTGTGATATTGACCTTAGTGTCGCATGACCTGCGACACTCGCATACACTGCGACACTTACTCTAGTGTCGCATGACTTGCGACACTGACACTAGTGACGCTACTAGTGTCGCTAAAAACAGAATTTATGGGACTTGTTTTCACCAAGTATTGAACATGGATAACAACTTATAAACACACATGATACATACTGTAACAATATATATGATGACACAAACTTAATAATAATGTCTTAAAGAATTATTATTACAAACTTTCACCAACGGGTCGTACAAGTTTTTTTTGATAAACAAAGTTGAACAATCAAACATTTGGACATAACAAATTGTTGGACAACAAACATAGATGGTCTGTTGAGACATCTACTCACTCATATAACATTATGCGTTTTGAACGCCTGACAGGTTACAAGTCTTCGGACATCAATTCACAGCTAATCAATTCAAGTTTATTTTAATAAACACTCAAGGCTCAGGTGAGTCTCATGGCCCCTATTTTACTGCTTTTCAATCAGGGGTGTGATATTATTGCTCGTTTTGTTTTACAAGTAGAACGCAAGTACAATTCAATCAAATACTACATGAGTTGTTTTCAACTAATCAATAAAGCCCTCCATAGCATAGTCTGGTAATACATCTGTAGCGTGAATGTTAGTATATGATATCATATAGGATTGACAATCCTCGTCCGGGTTAGCACGCACTAACTGGTCAAACGGACGTATTAGCATTTGGGAAGACGAGTGTAGATTAGGCACTCGTAGGAGGCAACTCAGTTGGGTTTCCTTGATTGGACCTGACACTCAAGTTAAGCTCAGACTATGTGCTCATGGCTGTATAACTTTTATTTTGCTTAATTGCATTTTAAATTCAATTATAAAATCTTGCGGTTCATACAAATATATATTGATATACAAACCTGTGAGCTCACCAGCGTTTCGCTGACCCATTTTAGCATGTATCACAGGTGACCAGCAGTAGGTTGGACTGCTCAATCAAGATTTATTAGCTCGAGTCAGCATGCAAACAATCAGAGATTTTAGCTGCATTATTATATTTTGTATAGATTAATTATGTACTTAAATCTCTAAATTTTAAACTGAGCTAATGGACAATATTTTGATGTAAACTTTTATTTTATCAATATCAATGTAAAACGACGCATGTAGTGGTCGTTCATTATTAATCTCTGTGCTTTGTTATTGATTAGTAACACCCAAATCTTGCTTCCGCTAAATAATAAATTTGGGGGTGTTACAGCAAGTTGATTGTCAGTATGAACTCTTATAATCTGAATAAGTCGTTTTTCATTACAATCTCTGATAAAGTGATAACGAATCTCTATATGCTTAGTTTTAGAATGTTTAACAGGATTATTGATGATGCTGATAGCAGAAGTATTATCAATATAAATAGGAGTGTGTAAGAAAGTTAAACCATAATCAAGCATCTGATTCTGAATCCATAAGACTTGAGCACAGCAACTTGCAGCAGCTACATACTCAGCTTCAGCAGTAGATGTTGATACAGTTGTCTGTTTCTTGCATTGCCATGAGATTAACCTTTCTCCTAGAAATTGACATCCTCCTGATGTTGACTTTCTGTCCATACTAGCTCCCCCATAGTCACTATCTGAATATGCTTTTAGGTCAAAAGGTGAATCTTTTGGATACCAAAGACCTAGATCAGATTGTCCTTTTAAGTATCTAAAGATTCTCTTGACAGCATACAGATGTGATTGTTTTGGACAGGTTTGAAATCTGGCACAGATACAAACAGCAAACATTATATCTGGCCTAGAAGAAGTTAAATACATCAATGATCCAATCATTGATCTGTACAAATGTACATCAACTTCCTCCCCCTCAGGGTCTGCAGATAGTGGCTTGTGTGTTTCCATTGGTGTACTAGCCACTTTTGAATCAGAGTATCCAAATTTAGTAAGTATGTCTTTGACATATTTACTTTGATTTATGAAAGTACCATCTGAACTCTGCTTAACTTGAAGCCCCAAAAAGAAAGTGAGTTCCCCCATTGAACTCATCTGGAACTTTTGATGCATTAAAGTTTCAAACTCCTTGCACATACCATCATTTGTAGACCCAAAAATGATGTCATCAACATAAACTTGCACCAGTAAAATATCATTTTGATTCCTTTTGGTGAACAAAGTCTTATCAATAGTGCCTCTTTTGAACCCATTCTCTAAGAGATACACAGATAAAGTCTCATACCAAGCCCTGGGGGCTTGATGCAAATCATATAGTGCCTTATCCAATCTGCAAACTCTATCTGGATAGCTAGGATCTTCAAATCCAGGTGGTTGACACACATACACCTCATCATCAATCATGCCATACAGAAAAGCACTTTTGACATCCATTTGATAGACTGTGAAACCTTTGAATGTAGCATATGCTAGGAATAGTCTAATGGCTTCTATCCTAGCAACAGGAGCAAAGACATCATCATAATCAATCCCTTCTTCCTGTGTATACCCCTGTGCCACCAGCCTTGCCTTTCTTGATTACAATGCCTCTCTCATCCTTCTTATTCTTGAAGATCCATTTGGTGCCAATAGCCCTTTTTCCCTTTGGTAGATCAACTAGTGTCCACACATTCTGAATCTTGAACTGTAGCAACTCCTCTTGCATTGCCTCAATCCAACTAGGGTGTTTAAGAGCTTCTACAACCTTTTTAGGTTCTACTTGAGAAAGAAAACACACATATAGAGATGTATGTAATTCTTCTTCAGTACCAGCAGTTTGTTGTCTTGTTTGTACACCACTGTTAACATCCCCAATCACCTGTTCCAGAGGATGATTTTTGTTCACATGAAAATTAGATGTGGATGTCTCTGGAATGATTTCCTCCAAATTGGTAAGATTACCATGCTGTTCTGAACTTTCATTGGAAGGTGTTTCAATTTGTTCTGAATCCTCCATAAACTGAGATGATGTTTCTGGTTGTTCTTCTGTCTCCAAATGCTGTGATGACTGAGGCAGATCAGAAGAAAATACCTCTGGAGGATCAGGAGTCCATATTGGAAAGATAATGTACTCCAAAGACTCTTTATTCTTTTCTGAGGACATGTCTGATGTAGCCTCACAAACTCTATCTGCTTTACTTGATGTGGTACCTGTGCATGTACCTGTACTAGGATTGACAGTTGTATATCTAAAAGCAGTGTTAAGAGCATCAATATCAAACAAAGACTTAGGACCTATTCCATCAGGATTAATGGTATTTTCATTAAAAGTAACATTCATTGATTATTCTATGACTCTGGTCCTTTGATTGTGAACCCTATATGCTTTACTCTGAATAGAATATCCTACAAATACACCCTCATCTGCTTTGCTTTCAAACTTTCCTAGGTGATCTTTGGTATTCAAAATAGTACAAGGACATCCAAATGATTTTAAGAAACTAACCAGTATTTTGTTCTTAAACAACAGCTCATATGGGGTTTTGAAATAAGGCTTAACAACTGTTACCCTATTCTGAACATAGCAAGCTGTGCTAACTGCTTCTGCCCAAAAGGACATAGGAAGTTTTGCATCAGCTAGCATAGTTCTAGCAGCCTCTATTAGTGTCCTATTCCTTCTTTCAGCTACTCCATTCTGTTGAGGAGTCCTAGGAGCACTAAATTCTCTCTTAATGCCTTTCTCATCACAGAATTTATCCATCTCATAATTTTTAAACTCTGTTCCATTATCACTCCTGATGATTTTAACCTTTTTATCTAATTGGTTCTCAATCTTAGTTATAAATGATCTAAGTATTTCACCTGTCTCATCTTTTGTTCTAAGAAAGAAAACCCATGTAAATCTGGTATAATCATCAATTACAACAAGGCAATAAGATCTTTTTCCCATACTACTTATACTTGTTGGTCCAAATAAGTCCATATGCAATAAGTATAGAGGAGTACAGTTTGAATTCACAGCTTTGGACTTAAAAGAAGTTTTGTGTTGCTTCCCCTTTAAACAAGAAACACAATGATCATCACATGAATAGACCTTCTCAGGTAAACCCCTAACAAGCTTGTTTTTGACAAGTTTATTAATGGTTTTGTAGTTCATGTGACACATCCTTCTATGCCACAAAGTAGACTCATTTAAATTAGCTTTAGAAATCAAGCAGTTTAAATCAGGTTGAGGTGCCATGTTTGCTAAGTCACACTTATAGACATTATCTTGCCTAGGAATTATCATTAAAATCATATTTTCTGGAATTTTGAACTCCTTAGACAGAATAAGACATTCAGAGTCAGTAAAATGAACAGGGTTCTTTTTATCTGTGATTTGACTCACACTTAGCAAATTGTACCTCAACTGTTCCACATAATAAACATTTTCAAAGCTTAACTTGGCACTTTGAACAACTCCTTTGCCTGTAATCCTTCCACCTTTTGGATTGCTTCCAAATGCTACATATCCACCATCAAATGATTTGAAGTTCTGTAGCTTTTCCTTATCTCCAATCATGTGCCTTGAGCAGCCACTGTCGATATGCCATAAACTTCTTGGCTTGCCCTGCACACAAACAAACACAAAGAGAATTAATTTCTCTTGGGAACCCAAACCAATTTGGCTTTGGGTTTCCCTGATGCATCAAGGTAATCAACTTTCTTGAAGATTATTGATTTTGATGCATTGTTAGATTTTGAACATCTGGGAATATTAGATTGAAAAGGTGTCTAAATCCAACTAATTTTAGACTTAACAGTGGATTTTGGTCTAACAGTGTTAACTGAAGGTCCAAAGTTATGTCTAACAGTGTTAAACCTGTTATAACTGTTATTATGTCTAACAGTGGTAAAATAATTAACACTGTTAGTATTCCTTACAGTGTTATTTACTCTACCAGTGGAAACTGTTGAATTAACAGTGCTAACAGTTTTAAAAGGTTTACCACTGTTTGCTTTAACTCCTTTTTCCACTGTTTTAGTCTTTAAACTGTTGGCTAAATCTTTAGCTTTTGTTCCTGCAGTGAAAACCTTTGCAGCAGCCATAGCTTGATTTGCCCTATAATTCATCTTTCTAGTAGCAGTTGTATGATCAACTTTCGATTTAAAATTTTGTTTGTTAACCATATTAGCTGCTGTCCATGGTTTTTTCACATTCTTTTGATATGTTTTTGGATTATGAAAACACTCATGTTGAAGATGATTATTTCTGCCACATATAAGGCAAAACTTTTCTTTAATCACAGTAACATTATTCCCCAGTTTTTGAGTCACCATTTGGTTCCAATTCCTTTGGTTACCTCTGGGGATATGTTTTTGAAAATTTTGGGATTTAGAGAAGTTATCCTTACACTTGCACTTATCACATGTATTCACAGCAGTTGTATGATTCACAGAAACAGTTGTTTTCACAGCATTCCTAACCTTCTCTTGAAAATTCCTAGATGTTTTAGGTGTGATTTTCTCATGTTTTTCATGAAGTTTTTCCTTCTCTTCAAACATTTTCTTACCCTCTTCTAGTTTATTAACTTGTAGTTCTTTAACTAGACCAGAAATACTATTGCTGCTTTCACAAGATGATTTATCAGATTTGTTGAACACATTAACATTACATTCAGATGTATCACACTCTTCATCATCTTCCTCAGTCCACTCATGAATTTCAACTTCATCAATGTTCACCTCTTCTTTTAAACTGTTTACTGGGTCAACCTTTTTAACATCATCATTTAATCCTTCTTTAAGTAAATTTAAATCAATTTCAGTTTTTGAAGGAAAATAGTTGTTGTTATAAGGAGGAGGTACATTATTGTATCCTAACCCAGTCTTGAGTTTATCATGAATCTGAGAATTGATGAGTTTATTTACACTTTTAGATGCATGTTCTAAGTTACTTACATTAAGTCTTATGCTATCTCTTTCACATGTGACCTTAACAAGTTTCTTAGTTAATAATTCTACTTTATCTTTAAAAGTGTCTCTCTCCCACCTAGCATACTCAATATCATATTTAAACTGTGTTGCATTATCTTCAAATGCCTGAATCTGTTTTTCAAGATTTTCTATTACAGAGATTGTGTGTCTACTTTTGATTTCACACTGTTTTAGCTCATCACACACTTTCTGGTTATGATCTCTATAATGTTTCACAGTTTGTTTACACACAGCTGAGCACAATTTTATTTGTACCTCATAAGGAACTTCAGATTGCTTGTCAGATTCTGCTGTTGCCATGAAGCATTGATTCTTCACTTCATGCTCTTCCTGATCACTCCAATCCCATCCACATCCATCAACAGATACCAATGCATTTGATGAAGTATCTTGGATTGGTACATTCTTAGTCTGACCAACATTACCACCACTTCTCTGAACAGTTACTCTTTCATTCTGATCAACCTTAGGACTTCGGCACTCCCTAGCAAAATGTACCATCTTGTGACAGTTGAAACATTCAACTTTGCTTTTATCAAACCAGCTTGAATCACTCCTTTTCTGTGCAAAGTTATTCCTACCAGTTCTTTGCATAAACCTTTTTGCTCTTTGTGTGATTAAAGCAATTTGAAGTTTGATATCCATCTCTTCTAGATCATCTCCTTCAAACTGATCTAGATCTTCATTAGTAAGTGATGAATTCACATTACTAGCAAAGAAAGATTCTAAGATTTGATCATTAGAATGAGTGGTACTAGATCCACTTCCTCTAGTACCATAAGATGACCCTTTCTGACTTGATTCAGCCTTTGATCCAGAACCTGCCATAGACATAAAAGCTGAATTATTGTTGTTGCTCCCATAACCTACCTTCTTGATCTCTACCTCAGCTTCAAAATTCCTCAGATCATTGTAGATATCTTCTAATTCCTTTGCTTCCAGATCTGCACTTTGCCTCAAACCAACAGTATACATGGTCCATTCATCACCCAAGGACCTCAAAAACTTCCTGTTCAAATCATCTTTATCAATTTTCACTTGATGATTTTCCAGATCTCCCACAAGCTTTAAAAACCTATCAAAGGTTTGAGTCAGAGTTTCTGACTTTACAGATTAAAGTTCTCATATTGTTGTTTCAACAGAGATCTTTTATTCTTTTTGGTGTTATCATTACCACCAAATCTCTTCTCTATTGCTTCCATTAAAACTTTAGCATCTTGACATGCTTCAAAACGCCTTTGGTATTCATTAGGAATAGATAACAATAGAGTACTCAAAGCTTTGTACTCTATAGATCTGACTTTTCTTTCTGCCTCAGATGTTGGTGGAGATCTTGGCAGTGGAACACCATCACTGTTTAGGGTCACTGGAGGACCATTAACCATAACTTCCCACATCTGATAATCTGTGAGAAGCATATATTGTCTGATTCTGTTTTTCCACAGATCAAACTCATCAGGTCTAAGCATTGGTATCTTTGTGACCTGGATTCCTTCACTACCTTCTGCCATTCCTATGATTTAATATTTATAAAAATGATCAATAAAACAGTAGAACTGAGATCTTCCTGGATTCAAAACTAAACCCGCTCTGATACCACTTGTATGTCAAGATCTATCTAATAAACTATTAGATAACTGCAGTTTTGAATGATTACTAAGAAGTTTGCGGAATAACACTTAGTAATACAATGAAGATCAATATAAATAACAATAACAGAATAATATAAAGCTCTAATCTTATTAATGATATAAGACGAATACACTGATTTGTATTAGGGTTACAAAACCTTGAAGCTGCGCAAAAACTGATAACCTAATCTAGGTTAAGGATCTCTATTTATAACACATAGAGTCCTGCTAAACAATCTCCTATAATTATGGAAGCAGTTACAATCCATAATTATTCAAATTCTAACTTCCCTCCTATTCTAGATATAAACAGTGTTAACTACCACAACTATACAAACAGTGGTAATTACTATAACAGTGTTAACACTTGTACAATTTACTAGACTAGTATACCAACAGTGGTAATTAGCCTAAGCAGTGTTAACTGTTGTAAACAAGTTAACAGTGATAACACTAACACTTGAAACTATAACTAACAGTTGTAACTCTTGTCTTCAATCTTCAATAGCAGTTGTAATCTTCTACTAACAGTGGTAATCACTTCACCAGCAGTGGTAATCCATGAAGACTTCATCTAACAGTTTTAACTCTGAAGACAGTGATAACCAACAGACTAACAGTTGTAATACCAGTAGTAACAACAACACTAACAGTGTTAATGCCTTGTGCATTCTTCAACAGCAGTAATAACAGGAGAAATCTTATTTCCCAACACACACATATTCTCCTAGGTGTCGAGTTTATTTCTGAACTTAATGGTAGTTTTATATGTTCATTTACTATTTTAAACAAAAATGAGAATGGAAAGCGGTCAGATTTGGTCGATAAACGACCTCAGTGCATAAATCGGTTTCTACAACAAAATTAGTGGGTTTTCAAGTCGGACCATAGAAGAACTTTTTGTAATGGACATTCATATGAAAATTTTGACATAAGATTCATGTTCTAAATCGACCTAGAGATCGAGATATGGACATTTTTCTACACTGATTTTTCCGGGACAGAATCTGTCATTTATATATGTCTATGAAAACGTGTTTTAGCTATAAATTTGGACATTTCCTAGTTGTGTGAGCAAGATAACATGTATATAAACATAGTATAAGTGAAAACACAAAAGGATGAGGGTCTTACAATAAGCGTATAACGAAACGAAAAAGATAGAAACGAAGCTCGTGTTCTCGTGATCGTTTTCTTCTAAAGCACCCTTGCAAGATATCAAGTATTATGGTGGTGGTTTAGCTTGGTGGGAGGTGGTCTTGGTGTTTGGGGGCTGCCGAATACAAAGGAGGAGAGGGAGAGATGTTGAGTGCAAATAATGAAAGTGATGTGGAGTGTGGAAATGGAAGTTGGGGCATGGGGATGTTGGTTTGGTGGTATTTTAAAATCAACAATATGGGAGGCCATCCCACCACATGTTTGGCCAATTTTTACATGTCCCCACCAAGCAAGGCTTGGTTAACTTTTGTTCCCCCTTTTTAGCGCTTCGTGCGGTGTTCGTTTACCCGATCGTTTTATCGTTTAATTATCACGTATCATTATTTAAATGCGTTTTCATTTTCGATTTAAATCACAATATTTTTACATGAAGTATTTAATCAAAATACTTTATTTGAAGTTATAAAAATATAACTTTAGATTATTTGATTTGCCGGGCGTGTTTCGCGCATTTTGATTTGTGTCAGTTACGTTTTGAACTAAACGTACTTTGTTTCGTATATTATTAATACATAATAATATAATGTAAATAACTACTATTTAATTATAAAAAAGATTTAGTTTATTTATCAAAAGTTTTTCACCAACGTTGTTGATGCATATTAGGTTGTCTGTCAGTTGGTCTATCGAGTTGTAATAAGTGTCGTTAGTCTTATAGTGAAAATATAGTTTTTGTTATATGCGACACTTAAGTTTTAGGTTAGGCGTCACTTGCCTTAGTGACGCATAGCGTCACTTAGGTAAGTTACGCATGAAGGTGGCCACATGCGACACTTCCACAAGTGACGCATGTCGGCTGACTTTTAGTATAAATACAAACCTACGGGTTTCCGGCTAGGGTTGACAAAACCCTAGCACCATTTGTCGACTAAGCAACCTTGTAATCGTTCCCAATTCATAATACAAGCTGATATCTTCATTTACTTTGTGAATTACATTTGTTTCGGTTTGTGTTCATTGGTAATACACGCAATTGATTGATTCCGCCTTTCAATTGTAGTCAATTGTCATCTAGATCCACGTCATAGGGCACTCTCAACTGGTATCAGAGAATATTTGTGATAACATTGACGTTTAGAAGGTATTTTGGGTTCATTTCGGTTTTGTTTGAATCAAGAATCAAGATTACATACGGATTTTGAGGTGCTAAGGTGCAATACAGATGATATTCTTCATCATTTACAGGTTTCGTCCATTAGGGTTCAAGGAATTTTCGTTAGGTTTATGAAAGTTCGAATTTTTTAGGGTTTTGGGATTTTGCAGCCGTTTTGCGACACTCGATCCGTCACTTGGACGCGTCACTTACAGCGGCACTACCTAATCCCAAATTAGGGTTATACCGTCACTTGAACGCGTCACTTAAAGCATCATTTGAGGTTTATACGACACTTAACTTAAGTTCCATTCCCTTAATCCACCGTCACTCACGTGCGTCACTGTTGCACGTCACTTGACTCTCAAGCGTCACTTCTGTTAGTGACGCCTGTTTGATTTCTTGCGTCACTTTCTTTAGTGACGCCTTTTGATTCACTGCGTCACTTTTACTAGTGACGCCCATTTGTTTTAATACGTCACTCAAGTACGTCACTTGAGTGCGTCACTTGTCTGATTGAGCGACACTTACTTATAGTGTCATCAGTTACTTCATCCGTCACTCGATAGCGTCACTTGCCAAGTGCCGCTAGTCGTTGCGACACTTCAGTGCGTCACTTACTAAGTGACGCCTTCAGTACTAATATTTTTTCAAGCTTTTGTTTTTGAGTGAAGTTTCAGGTATATCTTCAATGGCTGGTGTTGCTGATAAAGAAGATATCAGAGGAATTAGGGATATGTTAAAACAGAATCACGATGTTGGTTCTAATAATAAACCTCCGTTGTTTTCGGCTGACATGGATTACGCATATTGGCGTGATCGATTTGAACAGTATATAAACTTCCACTGTCCAGAGCTATGGGGTCCACTCAAAGAAAAATATGTAGCTCCCTTAGCTGAAGGAATCTTTCCCCATCTTGCTCCGAACAAGCTCTACAAATCTATGACTCCGGAAGAAAAGAAAGACTATGATACTGAGAAAAAGGCACATGCGGCTATTTGTATGTGCCTAACCAAAGACGTATTAAGACTGTTCAAATCACATGACACCGCATACGAACTTTGGAAAGCTATCGAAACTAGATGTGGTGGAAATCAAAGATATAAAGTAGCTAAGCTAGAATTGATAAAGAAACAGTATGATCTGTTTGATTCTCTACCAAATGAAATGGCTTCTGGAGTTTTTACCAGATACTCACAGTTGGTGAGTGAGTTGACAGAGGGAGGTTATAATTTTCCTCCACTTGAAGTAAATAAGAAGCTTTTGGATGTATTGCCTAGTTCGTGGGATGTTAAGGTACAACTTCTTAAGGAAAGTCAAGAATTACCTACCATGAAACTGGATGAGCTAATTGGTATTCTTCAAGCTCATCCGATGGAGATGAAGAAGAGAGAATGCAAGTCGGGCAGTTTTGTTCAAGACCCGTCCTTATATGGAGGTAAAGTCAGCACCGGCAAGACTTATGGTGGAATGGCTTTTGTCTCTTCTACGAGCTCTCCACTTCAAGCTCCATTGTATTCTTCTGGTGCTTCTCATCCAGTATATGCTTCTGGACCCTCACAGGGGTCACAACAGCAGGCTTCTGTCTCTCCTGCTATTCAAGAGCAGGCTGCTATTTATACAGCCTTTCTAAGCTCTTATAAGGATTTGGTTTCGCAACCAAATGCTACTTTGGAACTGGCCAAAGAAGATTATGCTCAACTTGTCGATGATGATCTTGAGCAGATGGATTTGAACTAGGAACATTGCTATGATATCCAGGCGTGTTCAGAAATTCTTGCAACGAACTGGTCGCAAGAGTTTGGAGGGAGATGGCAAAACCAGCTTCGGTTTTGATAAAAGCAAAGTGAGATGTTACAATTGTCAAAATCTGGGACACTTTGCGAGAGAATGTGAGAAGCCTAAGGTTCCTCCGTCTGGTTTCACAAAGCCCGATGCTCCTAGAATTCCGGAGAAGGATCAAGTGAAGCAAGCAACAGCTGATGCACTTGTTGTTTTTGAGCCAACAAGCACAGATTGGAGTATGTATGCTGAGAATTATCAGCAGTGTCTCATGGCTCACATTTCAAATGAGGTAAGCAATGAACCTGAAGAACCTTTGAACTGTATGTCATGCATTAAGTTAACTGAATCCTTAAGATGCTTTCAAGCAGACAACGTAGACTTAAGGAAAAAGGTCGAAAAACTTAGTGACTAAAACAGATACCTAAAAGCAAATGAACAATTGTATGATAAGAAAATAGAGGCTTATCAACAGGACACACTTAGGTATAAATCTAAAGTTTTTAGTCAACAGGATGCTATTGATAGTTATCTTGTTGAAATAGACCGTTTGAGAAAGGAACATTCTGATCTTAAAGATGAATATGATAAATATAAAAGTAAGATTCTAGGTTCCTCCTCGTCTACTGTTGCCTTTCATGAAATTCTTAACAAGCAAAGGATAGGTCACAAAACAAAGACGGGACTAGGTTATAATGTAGTCCCGCCTCCTACTGAATACTGTCCTATGCCTGTTAAGGAAGGCACCGAAGAGATTCCGGTTGACTATGCATTGTTATACGGAGTCAAATCTAAGGATAATAAAGTTAACAAACAGGTGAAGGAGAAAACTAAACAGACAGAGTATCCCTCACCTCAGTTTGTTAAATCGGAATGTGAATCTCCAGTTAGTAATGAGGAGATTGTTGAGATTGAGGATATTACCGATGAGGAGTATCCTGAGTTTAAAAAGAATGTTGAAGTAAACGCTGAAAAGGTGTCAAAGGTTGAACCTACAATTAAGGTTCAACCTAACAAAGAAACAATTAAGGTTTTAAAATCAAAATCTCAAACTTTACAGTCACCTATAAAGATTTTGCAAAATAAACCTTCTACTTCAACCTCTCAACCTAAACAGGAAACTTCTAAGACGTGCACGAAATGTGCATGTTCTAGAAACGTTTTTTTAACCCCGGTGATAAATCCTCAGCCTCAACCACCTGTTGAGACTAGAGCATGTTTTTACTGCAAGAGACAAGGACATCTAATTCGTGAATGTCCCAAATTGTCTCATCAGAACTATGGGAGAGAAATGCCTAGGAAATCTGTCTTTCGAAATTCATTTTCAAGATCTCCTCCTAGGCGTTACTCTGTCTCTCCCATACCTGCTGTAAAACCGAGTAATGTTGGGCAAAAACCTTTGCCAAAACGAGAGCCTGACATTACTCCAAAGCCAAATTCCGAACCATCCAAGGTTTGGAAAAGAAAAGAGTCTACTTTGGACTCTAGTGTCATCAATAATAACACATCAGATACAAAATCTGATTTGTTTAAAAATAAAGTCTTATCTGATGTGATTATTGTTGATGACTGTGGTCGACCTAAGTTTGTAAAGGCTTGGGTCACCGTTTCTCACTAATCTCCTACTTTATGTGTTGCAGCAGTCAGAACGCGTTAAAGACAGTGAATGGTTTGTAGATAGTGGCTGTTCGCGACACATGACGGGCGATGTGTCCCTTTTGACGGATGTTAAACCACATTCTGGAGGACACGTTGCATTTGCTGGAGATACGGGAGGAACCTTTTCGGGTAGAGGAACGCTAACTAACGGGAAAGTTAGCTTTGAGAATGTGAACTATGTGGCTCAACTGACCCACAACTTGCTAAGCGTATCACAAGTATGTGATAAGGATTATACAACTGCGTTCACAAAGACAGAGTATGTGATTTTGAAGCTGGGTTTCGTTATCCCCGAGGAATGGGTGCTTTTAAGGGCGCCACGGAGAAACGACACCTACGTTATGAATATGCGAACCGTGGAGACTAAAGATGAGTATACATGTCTCCTTTCGAAGGCTTCAGAAAAGGAATCACTATTGTGGCATCGACGAATGGGACACATCCATTTTCGTAAGATGAACTTCTTGATAAACAATGATTTAGTAAATGGAGTCCCTAAACAGTCATTCGCGCTAAAAGATGACTGCGTCGCCTGCCATAAAGGGAAACTTCATAAGAAACCCCACAAGCCAAAATTAGTGAATTCCATTGCGACACCATTGGAGCTATTGCATATGGACTTATTTGGTCCTATTTCTACCAAGAGCTTAGGTGGAAAGTCTTATTGCTTAGTGGTCACCGATGACTACTCGAGATTTTCATGGGTGTATTTTCTGGGTGCAAAGAGTGAAACACCAGACATTCTGGTGTATCTGTTAGATAAGTTGGCAAACTTATGCAACTTAAAGGTGAAAAGACTGCGAAGTGACAACGGGACTGAATTCAAGAACTCTACTCTTGAGTTATACTGTGCCACGAAAGGCATTGACCATCAGTTCAGTGCCCCTCGAACTCCTCAACAGAATGGAGTTGCTGAGCGTAAAAATAGGACTATTATCGAGACAGCTCGGACTATGCTGGCCGATTCTAAGCTTCCTATAATCTTTTGGGCAGAAGCAGTTAGTACTGCTTGCTATGTTTTGAATCGCGTGCTCACGGTTAAGAAGAAGAATAAGACATGCTATGAACTCTTCAACAACCGTAAGCCCACTTTGCAGTTTCTGGACCTTTCGGGTGTCCGTGTTTGATTATGGTCTCCAAAGATAAGGTCTCGAAGTTTGGAGCTAAAGCAGTTGAAGGGATCTTCCTCGGATATTCAGTCAACTCTCCGAATAAACGAGTTTACATCAAATTAACTCACCAGGTGGAAGAGCATTTTGAGGTGAAATGCTTGCGATACACAGATCCTCCTCAAGGAACAGGTCCTGAATGGTTATTTAATTACAAGGACGTGTTCAATTCGTTCAACATACCCGAAGGACATGATGATGAGGATGAGATAGTTACTTTGCTTCATGGTATAAGTTTGTGTCAAGACACTTCTACATTAAAACCAGCATCTCCACCTACACCAACACCCACTCCATCACCTCTAACTCCTACTACTACATCCTCACCGCTACCTACTACATCCACATCATCGCCTACGGTTCGACTTTCGGATGTTCCTTCAACTTCAGGAATAACTAATACAACAGAATATCCCGATGATCCCAACATGCCACCATTAGAGGAAGATGAGGAAGAAGAAATGGTCCATTCTCACCTCTTCTCTAATGAAGATGATACGGAACCTCCTGTGCAACCGGAAAGTCCTACTGCTCCTGCAACTAACACTGTTCCCGTCACTGAAGGGGACATGAATAATTTGGAGTTAGTACTTGCACCCGATCGAATCCCAGTCACACGTGTACACAGGGATCACCCCATTGATAATATTATCGGTGATCCTGATGCTGCTGTTCAAACAAGGCACCAAGTGCAGCAAAATCCGAATCAGGAAATGTTGAATTTGGTCGCCCGGATAAATTCCTGTCATTTATCCCAAATTGAACCGAAGAAAGTTGATGAAGCCTTAAAAGATCCATCTTGGGTCGAGGCTATGCAAGAAGAGTTGCAGCAGTTCAACAAGCTGCACGTGTGGGATATAGTTCGATTACCCAAAGGTGCTCATTTAACTGGCACTCGATGGGTGTTTCGCAATAAGATGGATGATAGGGGTATTGTAATTCGAAATAAAGCCCGATTGGTTGTTCAAGGATTCAGTCAGATCGAGGGCTTGGATTATGATGAAGTTTTCGCTCCTGTGGCAAGACTTGAGTCCATTCGGATCTTCCTCTCATTTGCGTCTTACAAAGAGTTTCGCGTTCACCAACTCGATGTTAAGAGCGCATTTTTATATGGGAAAGTGGACACTGATGTCTACGTGAAACAGCCTCCTGGCTTTGAAGACCCTGAGCATCCAGAATACGTCTGCAAGTTAAACAAGGCGTTATATGGTCTTCATCAAGCCCCGCGATTATGGTATGAGAGGCTTACTACTCATTTAGTTAAGCATGGATTTGCCGGATAAAATTTCAGAAGATTATCGATATCTGCGTAGCCAATGGAGTACACGCTGGTGGTGTATTTCCTGCTGGCTGTAAATAAAGACTCAAAGATTTTGAAGATTTTGAAGACCAAGCTGAAGACACGGGGGAGTTTGTTGATGCATATTAGGTTGTCTGTCAGTTGGTCTATCGAGTTGTAATAAGTGTCGTTAGTCTTATAGTGAAAATATAGTTTTTGTTATATGCGACACTTAAGTTTTAGGTTAGGCGTCACTTGCCTTAGTGACGCATAGCGTCACTTAGGTAAGTGACGCATGAAGGCGGCCACATGCGACACTTCCACAAGTGACGCATGTCGGCTGACTTTTAGTATAAATACAAACCTACGGGTTTCCGGCTAGGGTTGACGAAACCCTAGCACCATTTGTCGACTAAGCAACCTTGTAATCGTTCCCAATTCATAATACAAGATGATATCTTCATTTACTTTGTGAATTACATTTGTTTCGGTTTGTGTTCATTGGTAATACACGCAATTGATTGATTCTGCCTTTCAATTGTAGTCAATTGTCATCTAGATCCACGTCATAGGGCACTCTCAAACGTCCGTATTGATAATGTATCGGACTACACTCGATATGAAAATGCACGATTTAACCAAATCGCGTACGTGTATATATATTCAACAATATATATAAGGATACATTAATTAACCTAATCAAGGACTAATTACATGTATTACAGAGAATTAGGCATTAATCACTAGCCCTAATTTGGCGGGTGTCACATTCTCCCCTTGTTAAGAGAATTTCATCCCGAAATTGAGCTCAAGTTGTGGTTGGTGATGGATTCGTGAAAAGTTGAGGATAGTCGAGTCGCATCTGGTCTTCCCGTTCCCATATAATTCTGAACTGCGCCGCAAATTCCACTTGACCTTAACGATGGGAATATGACTTCGTCTGAGTTGTTTGACCTCACGATCCATAATTTCGACGGGTTCCTTGACTAAATGAAGTTTATCATCGATACGGATTTCGTCGAGCGGAATGATAAGTGTTTCATCAGACAAGCATTTCTTCATATTAGAAATGTGAAAAGTGGGATGCACGCTGCTGAGTTCGGGTGGCAGCTACAGTCGATATGCCACTGGACCAATCCTCTCGAGGATCTCAAAAGGCCCAATGTACCTGGGATTTAACTTTCTGCGTTTGTCGAAGCAAATGACACCTTTCCAAGGTGATACTTTGAGCAATACTCGATCCCCAACCTGGAACTCGAGATGCTTGAGTCTCACGTCAGCAAGCTCTTCTGACGATCACGTGCGGCTTTCAGCCGGTTTTGGATGCCAATGATTTTCTCGGTGGTTTCATGAATGATTTCCTGACCAGTGAGTTGGCTATCCCCAACTTCTGTCCAACAGATAGGCGAGCGACACTTACGACCGTGCAGTGCCTCGAATGGTGCAGCCTTGATGCTGGAGTGATAACTTTTGTTATACGAAAACTCGCATAATGGTAAATGTTTTTCCTAGTTTGCACCGAAATCAACTATGAAGGCTCGTAGCATATATTCCAGTGTTTGAATAGTTTATTCACTTTGGCCATCGGTTTGTGGATAATATGCAGTACTCATATCCAAACGAGTACCAATATCATTGTAATGATTGCCAAAAGTGAGATGTGAATCGGCCATCTCTATCAGAGATAATCGAGATAGGAACGCTGTGTCTGGATACTATCTCTTTCAGATATAATCGGGTGAGGCGTTCCATCTTTTCAGTTTCTTTGATTACGAGGAAATGAGCAGATTTTGTGAGCCGATCTACGATCACCCAAATGGTATCTCAACCGCTAGATGTTTTTAGGAGTTTCATGTTGAAATCCATGGAGATCTGCTCCCATTTCCATTGAGGGATTTTCGGTTGTTGGAGTAATCCGGAAAGTTTTTGATACTCGACCTTGACCTTAGAACAGGTTAAGCATTTGCCGACATACGTGGCTATGTCAGATTTCATGTTAGGCCACCAGTGTAGTTCTTTGATACCGTGATACATCTTGTCAGATCCAGGATGTCTAGAATAGTGAGATTTGTGAGCTTCGTCCATCACCAAATCTCGTAAGTTGCCGAAGTTAGGTAACCACAACCGGTTAGAGAATTGTCGAGTACCGTTAGGTTTAGTCTCGAATTATTTATCCATGCATCGCCAGGCTTCATTTACGATGTTTTCAGGTTTGAGTGCTTCGAGTTGAGCAGCGAGGATTTGAGCAACAAGGTTGTTTTGAATGTTCATGGTGAGTGCTCGGACTCGAAGAGGTTTTGTTCGTTCTTTTCGGCTTAAGGCATCAACGACAACATTCACTTTGCCTGGATGGTATTTGATTTCACAATCGTAATTGGTAAGCAACTCGACCCATCGACGGGTCCTCATGTTCATATCCTTCTGATCGAATATGTGTTGGAGACTTTTGTGATTAGTAAATATGGTACTTCGAGTACCATATAGATAATGTCTCCAGATTTTGAGAGCGAACCCCTGGCCCCTAGCTCAAGGTCGTGAATCGTGTAGTTTTTCTCGTGAACGTTAAGTTGTCGGGAAGCGTAGGCAATGACCTTGTCTCGTTGCATCAACACGTAACCGAGACCTTGGTGAGAAGCATCACAGTATACCACGAAGTCATCGTTGCCTTCGGGTAATGATAGAATAGGTGCACTGCAAAGCTTGAGTTTCAGTAGCTAGAATGCTGACTCTTGTTTATTAGTCCAATCAAACTTCTTTTCCTTCTGAGTCAGTTTCGTGAGAGGTTGGGCTATTTTGGAGAAATTTTCGATGAACCGACGATAATACCCTGCCAATCCCAAGAATTGACGTACCTCGGTTGGAGTGGTTGGCGCTTGCCATTCTTTGATAGCCTCGATTTTTGATGGGTCAACATGAATTCCCTTACTGTCGATAACATGACCAAGGAATTGAACGGTTTGCATTCAGAACTCACACTTAGAGAATTTAGCATATAACTCCTCGTGTCTAAGTAGCTCTAGGATGGTTCTCAGATGTTGTACATGATCTTACTCATTGCGCGAATAAATGAGAATGTCATCGATAAAAACAATGACAAACTTGTTAAGATATGGCTTACACACTCGATTCATAAGGTCCATGAATATAGCCGGTGCGTTGGTTAGACCGAAGGGCATAACTTCAAACTCATAATGCCCATAGCGATTTCGAAAAGCTATTTTTGGAATATCGTCATCGCGAACTCGTAACTGATGATAACCTGATCGTAGATCAATCTTTGAATAAAAACTTGATCCCTGGAGTTGGTCGAACAGGTCATCGATGCGTGGAAGTGGATAACGGTTCTTCACAGTTAACTTATTCAGTTCCCTGTAATCGATGCACATGCGGAAAGAATCGTCCTTCTTTTTGACAAATAGAACCGGGGCTCCCCAAGGCGAGGAACCCGGTCGAATGAATCCCTTATCCAGGAGTTCTTGTAACTGAGTGGACAACTCCTGAAGTTCGGAAGGGGCTAAGCGGTATGGTGCTCGTGCCACAGGTGCAACACCTGGCACGAGGTCGATTGAGAACTCAACCTGTCTTGGTGGTGGAAGGCCAGGTAGTTCCTCGGGAAAGACTTCTGGAAAGTCTCGGACGATGGGCACATCCTCAAGTCGCTTCTCCTCTGACTTTTTCTCCGTAACGTGTGCGAGGATTGCCTGATAACCCTTTCTCAAGTACTTGCGGGTTTTCATGTGGGATATGATATTCAACCTCGTTCCACCGGTCTCCCCTTGTATGATTAAAGTACTACAGGTGACGAGAGGAATACTAATGATTTTGTCGTAACAAACGATTTCGGCACGATGCTTGGACAACCAGTCCATGCCAACAATAATGTCGAAACTTCCGATTTCGACGGGTATGAGGTTGATGGGGAAAGGTTCATTCGTGAGGGTTAAAGTGCAATCAGGTAATACACTATCGGCCTCGATTAATTTGCCATTAGCTAACTCCATAGTATATAAAGTATCTAATGCAACAGGTATAATATCAAGTAGTGGGCTGAACTCGTTTGATATGAAACTCTTGTCAGCACCAGTATCAAACAGAACATAAGCAGATAAATTGTTGATAAGGAACATACCCATGACCACATTAGGGTCTTGACGGGCATCCTTAGAGTTAAAAACGAAACTCTACCTCTGGCGGTGTTGTTGTTTGTTGTAGCAAGATTGTCTAAAGCTTGATTTTATTTGTTTTTGTAAAAACTGAAATGTATATAATCTGTCTAAGTGTTTTTGGTTTGCGACAATAGGAGATCCATGAATAGCATTGTCGTATGTAAAAGTCATTCTGACAATAGCATTGTCGGAGTTGACCAAGTCAAATAGTTTAAGTATTGTCGCACATAAGTATGGTCGCACAGATTAGTCTATATATATAGGCTTTTAGTTGAAATTTAATAAGTCTTTTGTAACCATTGTCACAGTGTTCTCTCTGTGTTCTTGAAATACAAAAGCAAAGTTTGATTAAATACTTCTTGTTCTCTTATTCATATATTGATATATATCTTGTATTCCGCACAAGATATATAAGTTCTAATTGCGATTCGTGATCCACGGCACTACAAAGTGGTATTAGAGCCGTACGAATAGAATTAGGACTATTTGATTGAATTAGAGATTATATTTGAGGTATTTGTTTATTTTGAAGGATTCAGAAGATTCAATTTGACACTGTTTGATTGATTTAGACGATCAATTTACTTCGGATTTGAAAAGCTTATCAAAATCAGAAGAAGATTACTGCTGTACGTGATTCTGTAATCATAATTCATCTGAATTTGATCTGATTCTCTTATTTTGATCTTTGGATTGTTTACATACTTATCGTCAAATCGTATGGATTCATAAATTTGACGGTAAAAGATCAAATTGAGTAGATACGAGTTTCAGAAATTGAATTCCGAGCTCAGTGATATAATTTTTAACAAAAACGAGCTAAAATTGAAGATTTTACAACACTTTTCATTTTCTGGAAATTTCATGCATGAATAACATACTTCCGACAATAGTGATAACCATTTTATCCGTGATTGCACTTACGTGAATAGTAATCCGACAATAAGCTATTGTCGCATGAACAGTAGTTGATATTGACGGATTTGTGTGATTAGTGATCCGATAATAAGCTATTGTCGCATGAACAGTAGTTGGTTGACGGACTTTTATTCTCGAACTCACATTGACGGATACTCATTGATGGACCACTGTGTTAGTTTCGCATAAACAGTGTTTGGAGTGTTATTGATGGAGTAATTAGTCACGGACAATTGTTATTGACGGAGTGTTTATCACGAATAGTTTATATTGACGGAGTGTTTGATAATCTCGGATTAACCATATATCTCGGATTGATTGTTACTCTCGGAAGTGTTTTGAAGCTATTATTCTCGGAGTATTTTTCTTATTCTCGGATATTGATATTCTCGAATTTTTCTAAGTGTTTACAATGGCTCATGTGAATTGGCAAGCTATGATGAAGAATGAACAAGAGACTGGAACTACAACCAAACCACCAAAGTTTTTATGTCAAAATGATTATGATGATTGGAGGTATCGGTTTGAGTCGTTTATTGCTCTATATGATCCGGATCTAATGATTCCTATCTTGGAGCAATACATTCATCCTAGAGCTGAAGGAATTTATAGAGATAATAATCCTCCTCCCAAGTCACTCAAAATGATGACTTCTGATGAAAGGAAAGAACATGATCGAGACAAGAAAGCTAAGTCAGTTATCTCTATGAGTCTTCCTAGTGATGTTTTTGCTGGATGGAAAGATTTGAATACGGCATATGAGCTCTATAAAGCAATGGAGAAACGTTTTGCTGGTAACGACAAGTTGAAGAAAAGTAAACGTGACTTGCTAAAGAAATAATGGGATATATTCACATGCATGCCAAATGAATCTTTTAATGACTTAATTATCCGAAATTCCCAGTTACTCAGTGAGCTCAAAAGACATGGTTTGATTTTGGAACGTCTTGAAATCAATGAGAAGTTGATTGAAGCTTTACCTTCAAGGTGTAACACCCACTCCTCGGGTCTAGAAGTATTTTAATATTTTCTAATGGTGAAATATTATTTAATGTGCCAGAAAATAGTTTCAATTGTTATTTGAAAATAAATGGGTAAAAGAGTCGAATAATTTATTGTGATTAATAAATTATTAACTGTTTTAATTTAATTCAGTTGACGGTAAAATAAAATAATGTTTCCCTGCAAATGGTTTTTAAGTTCCAGACAATGGTAAGTACGGGGAATGAAATTAAATCATTTATATTACACACTCACAGAAGTGAGTCGGTTTAATACTTACTACCTCATTCATACATACATACGTACGTATCATACATACCTACATGAAGAACTCTAATCAAAACATGAAGAAATCATCAAATTGGAGCTTCATAATTCGAATTCAAGCTTCAAACCCACGGATTATCATCTTCTAATCACTCTAATCAAGTTGTAAGTCTCAATTCTTATATTATGAACCCTAGAATTTGGGGGTTTTGATGTTCTTGACCTTAAATCCGAAATTAGGGTTTCAAATGATTAAATTGATGTTAGTTAAGCTTCAATAACATGGATTAGTCATTCCATCATCATCATAAGCATGTTGTAAGTGTTAGTTTTCGATTTTCATATAAACCTAGAAATGGGTATTTGTGTATTTGATTGAATTAAGATGAGTAATGTTAAATTGAAGCTTATAATACTTGTATAGTTGTTAGTTAATGTTAAATTCATGATTATAAGTGAAACTCTAAATTAGAATTGATATAATTGAATTATGATCACGAATTAAGTTATGGGTTTAGTTGATTCTTCATGAAGAGAAACTTGTAATCATGTTAGAATGAGTAGTTGATATTTGAATTGTGATTATAAGCTAAGCCCTAACTTGAATTGATGAAATTTGTTAAATTGTGAACTAGTTATGAAATTGAGTTTGATAAGCTAGTATTTGATGATTAAAGATGAATGTGTGAGCTTAATTGTTAAGCATTCATTAGACCTCATGTTGGGCTTTTGATGAATTGTTGATGTTGAAAGTTAATAATATTGTTAATGGTGTAGTTATGTTAGTTGATAAATGATTATGAAAGTTTTAAGATCATGTTAGTGGTATATGATGAATAATTGTTGTTAATACGAGTTAAGTATTATTGATTCAATAGAAGTGATAAATTGATGTTTTTGATTAGTTGAAAATTATGATATGAATTCATATAAGTATGGATCAAATATTGCTGATTATGTGACTTATATGAATTAAGTATTTTGGAGAATGATGGGTGTAAATATGTTTGCGGAATGTTGTATATAATTTTGAGACAAGTTACTAATTGGTGTTATTCTATTGTATTCTCAGATGTGGAGAAGACTCAGTGACATTAGACTACTGAGTGGACGACTGAGGTATTCGGTGAGTGGATCTTTAATCCTCAGTGTGGTTTAGTTGTAACAGGTTTGGTTACAACAAGTAAGTGTATTATTACTGTTTCGTTGCCATGATGATTTTGGTTTGATAGTAATCATACTGTTGATAGACTGTTAGTCTGATATGATTACCTAAAAAGTTGTGAATATGTGATCACGTGATATATTTAGCCTTCAGGCATTAGTTGTTAATGAGGTCAACGAGTTGAAATGGTTGGTTAGGCTAATTGTTATCTAAGATTTAACACATCTCCTATGTTGGTGGATGATAATAATTAGCTATCGGTCTCGTCCGTATGGCCATACGGATATGGTTGGGTAAGTGTTCTTTGAGAGCCACCGCGGCAGAAGGGTTTCTCAAGAACCACCGATCCTCATTATTGAGATGTGATGTTGTTGAATTGTTGCATTGTTGACAAGTTGTATTGTGTACTGATATGCTTAAGATTAGTTGTTGTACACAAGGTTGTTATGCTAAGTTGTACTGTTGATTATTATTCACTCACTTAGCGTTATGCTAATCCCCCACATTAACACTTCTTGCAGATTATAGATTTTATCGAGTGGGCAAGAAGTTGGACTGGAAGGAATGTTTGACATCTTGGCGTTATTCTGATATTTGATTATACAAATTAATGTTATCTTGTGGTTTTTAAAAAACACCCATGTTGATAAACTATGGTTTAAATTAGATTGAAATTGTAATGTAATTTGGTATTGTTGAAAGTTGGACTAACGCTTCTGAATTTATAATATTTAAATAATGTAAATTGAGGGGTGTTACACAAGGTGGGATATTAAGGCTAACATTCTGATGGAAGATGAATCATTGGGTGAATATGCATATGAAGACTTGATCAACAAGTTGCAAGTATATGATGTTTCTTTACAGAAAAAGGAGACTGGAAAGATGATGCAATATTCTCAATTCAGTTCTAAGAAAACTTCAGAAACAACAATATTGTTCTCTGGTTCTGAGACATTCAATGGTGGGAATTCTGGCGGAGCCACAGGTGGATATTCTGGTTATGGATTTTATGGTTCTGGAAGTACTTCAGCTACCAGTCATCAACAACAAAATTCCAACCAACATGTGTCAAAGATTACTGAAGAACATGCAAATGTTGTCACAACTTTTCTTTCGTCATATGAAGCATTTATTTCTGGAAAGGTTGGTAATGTAGACTTGACAGAAGAGGATTACGATCAGTTACATCCTGATGATCTTGAAGAAATGGATCTTCAATGGAATCTTGCTATGTTAACAAGAAAAGTTAAAAAGTTTCTTCAAAGAACTGGAAAAAGCAAGTTGGGGGGTAAACCAGGATTTGACAAGTCGAAGGTTCGGTGTTACAACTGTCAGAATTTAGGACACTTTGCGCGGGAATGTGAGAAAAGCAAAGCACCTACATATGGTTTCACCAAGCCTTCTACATCCAAAACCTATTCTTCTTCTGGTCAAGCACAATCTTCAGGAAAAGATACATCTCCTGCGTCCACATCATCAGCACTAATTTCAACAGCAGATGAATTTTATGATTGGAGTGCGCACGTGGAGGAATATTCTCATAATCAAGCTTTCATGGCAAATGTCTCTGAGGTTGATTCTTCTCCATTTGAACAAATTTATTCAAAATGTACTGACTTGAGTGATCAATTCAGTCTTTACCAAACTCAAAATCAACAGTTTTTAACTGACATTGAATTGATTAAAAATCAAAATAAGGAGTTGGTGGAAAACAACAAGCTTTTAAATAAACGTTTTGAGTCAACTGATGTTGAAATTCATGATTTGAAAGCTAAAATTATAAATCAGCAATCCATCATAAACAGTTATTTGGTTGAGATGGATTTACTTAAATAAGAAAAATCTGAAGCTGATTCTAAAATTTTAGATCTTGAAAGACAATTGTTGAATGTTTCTACATCAGCAGTGGTTTTTGATGAAATTATCCATAAACAGCGTTTAGATACCAAATCTAAATTTGGTATTGGATATCAAAATGATTTAAATGCAAAAGCCAAAGCATCAAAAGCAGAGTCTAATGCTGGAATTGGATATCATTTTGTTCCACCACCAAAATCTTATTTTCAATTGCCAGTTAAAGATGAATCTGATTCTGAGTTTGTGTATGGGAAGGGAAAAGTTGATGATTCAAAACCTCAAGAAGAAGCAACTCAAAAGGTTTCTTCTAATGAGAGTTCTGAATCACCAAATGAGAATAATTTATCAGATTTTTCTAATCAATCTTCAAAGATGAAGAAAAATGATTGTGATGATTGTGAAAAGAATAAGAAGTGTGTTTTAAATCAAAATGATAAAGAAAAATCTAAAGCTTGTGAAATTCCAAAACAAGTTACCAAGACTTTGAAAAGAACTTCTTCTCCACACAAATCATAATCATCTTCTTCATCACCAAAAGGTCAATATCATGCTTCCAAACCCGACTTTTCAAACTGTCAGGCTTCTACTAGTAAAAGCTCATATTCTAAGTATGATGCTTCTACAAGTAAAACTTCATATCATGGTTCTCATAAAAGTTTTCATTCTCGGAGAAAGTATGAAACACGAAGTTGTTTCTATTGTGGAATTCGTGGACATCTTTTGAATGATTGTCATAAACTTGCTAGAAAATGTTCGAGAGAACATTCGAAGCAAGTTAAATCTTCAAAGAACAACAATGTTTCAAAATCACCTAATGAAAATCCACAAAAACCGAGAATCAATACTTTTGTTTCTTCCAAGGCTTGGGTCTCCATTAGCAACTAATTGTTTCCATCAAATGTCTTGCAGTCATCCCGAGCTATCGATAATGTGTGGTACATAGATAGTGGTTGCTCAAGACATATGACCGGGAATCTCTCCTTACTCGAAGATGTTAAAATCAAAAATGGAGGGTTTGTTGCTTTTGCGGGAGATAAAGGAGGAATGATTTCAGGCGAAGAAACTGTTACAAATGGTGAAATAAGTTTTGACAAAGTAAATTATGTTGAACAATTTCAACATAATTTACTTAGTGTTTCACAAGTGTGACAAAAAGCTGTCAACATGTTTCAATGATGAAGAATGTTTGATTCTCAAACCAGGATTTGTTGTACCAAAAGAATGGATTCTTATAAGGGCTCCTAGGGTTAAAGATATGTATATCCTAGATATGCATTCTATAACTCCTACAATGGAGCATACTTGTTTGTTGTCAAAAGCATCAGAGAAGGACTCAGTTTTATGGCATAGACGGATGGGTCATATCAACTTTAGGAAAATGAACTTTTTAGTCAAAAATGATTTAGTGATTGGAGTTTCTAAACAGACTTTTTCACTAAATGATCATTGTATTTCCTGTAAAAAGGGAAAACAAACTAAATAGTCTCATAAACCTAAGTTGGTGAATCTATTAACACTCCATTGGAACCTCTCCATATGGATTTGTTTGGCCCAGTTTGTGTGAGGAGTATTGGTGGTAAATCCTATTGCTTGGTAATTACTGATGATTATTCAAGATTTTCATGGGTTTACTTTCTAAGTACCAAAGATGAGACGGCTGAGAAAATTAAGTATCTGATTTTACGATTAGAGACTCTATTTTCATTGAAAGTAAAGAGGTTACGAAGTGATAATGGAACGGAGTTTAAGAACTACATCATGGAAATGTTCTGTCTTCAACATGGTATTTCCCAACAATTCAGTGCTTCTCGAACTCCACAATAAAATGGAGTTGCTAAAAGAAAGAACAGAACATTGATTGAAGCTGCAAGAACTATGCTTTCGGATGCAAAGTTACCAACAACTTTTTGGGAAGAAGCAGTTAATACGGCTTGTTTCATGTTAAATAGAGTTCTTGTGGTCAAAGACAAGAAGAAAACGAGCTATGAGTTATTAAATAATCAGAAGCTAAATATTCACTTTCTGGAACCTTTTGGATGCCCATGTTTATTGATGAAAACTAAGGATCGTATTTCAAAATTTGCTGAGAAATCTGAATATGGATTTTTCTTAGGTTACTCAGCAATTTCTCAAAACAAAAGAGTTTATAACACGGCATCACATCGAATAGAAGAATGCTATGAGGTTGAATTTTTGCGGTATTCTTCTCCATCCGATGGGATCGGTCCAAAATGGTTATTTGACTATGATTCGTTCTTTAATTCTCTTGCTTCTTTTAAACTTGATGTGTCATCTCCTGTTAAGGATTCTGATGATTTTGTTATTCCGGTTCTTTCTTCTCCTGTTGAGCCGATTCTTTCTCCTGTTCCACCAGTATCTACTTCTAATCTTTCTCCTCCACAAACAACTAAAGAATATGTTACTCATGAACCTTCTCAACCTTTGACAAATGATGAAGTTGACACAAGTTCAAATCCTGATGATACTGAAGATTTTCATGAATCTTCTACTGAACTAGAAGATTCAACTCACGATGATTCTAGTGATGAAGTAGTAAGTAATCCTGAGGATTCACATCTAGGAACCAACTTGAATGTGGAATCTGTTCCTACTTTGTGAGTTAATTCTGAGCATAAACATCCACTTACAAATGTGATTGGAGATGTTTCTGAAGGGATCAAAACTCGACATCAACACAAGTCTTCTACTTGTTTCTTATCACAGATTGAACCAAAGAATGTTCAGATGGCTATGTCAGATTCTTCTTGGGTTCAAGCAATGCAAGAAGAATTGCAACAGTTCGTAAAATTGCAAGTTTGGACATTGGTGAAACCTCCCAAGGATATTCATCCTATTTGCATGCGTTGGGTTTTCAGAAATAAGAAAGATGATCGAGGAATTGTGGTTCATAATAAAGCAAGATTAGTGGTTCAAGGATTCACTCAAATTGAAGGTTTGGATTATGATGAAGTTTTTGCTCCGGTTGCTAGACTTGAATCCATTCAGATTTTTCTAGCATATGCTTCTTTCATGAATTTCAAAGTGTATCAGCTAGATGTCAAGTGTGCATTTTTGTATGGGAAAGTGCATGAAGAAGTGTTTGTCAAACAACCACCAGGTTTTGAAGATCCTAAATACCCAGATTATGTGTTTCGGTTGGATATAGCCTTATACGGGTTACATCAAGCTCCTCGAGCTTGGTATGAGACTTTATCTCAACATCTGCTTGCTAATGGGTTTTTGAGGGGTTAAATTGATAGTACACTCTTCATTCGGAAAACAAAAGAAAATTTGCTACTCGTTCAAGTATATGTGGATGACATTATATTCGGGTCTACGAATGACAGTTTGTGCAAAGAATTTGAGCATATCATGAAGTCTAAGTTTGAAATGAGTTCAATGGGGGAAATGTCTTTCTTTCTAGGTTTGCAAGTTTAGCAACTAGACAAGGGCATTTTCATACATCAAACGAAGTATGTGCATGAAATCTCAAAGAAATTTATGATGTTGGATGCCAAATCTATTTCAACTCCCATTGATCTTGTTGAAAAAATTGGACCTGCTCTTGATGATACACCAACTGATCAAAAGGAATATCGGTCAATGATTGGTTCTCTCATGTACTTAACTGCTTCTAGACCTGATATAATGTTTGCTGTGTCTATTTGTTCACGGTATCAAGCAAATCCCAAAGTCTCACATTTGAGGGCCGTACAAAGAATCTTTATATATTTGAAGGGCAAGCCTGATCTAGGCATCTGGTACTCAAATAATGGAGATTTTTCACTTTCCGCATACTCTGATTCTGACTATGGCGGATGTGGTATTGACTTCAAATCCACATCTGGTGGATGTCAATTTTTGGGAGATCGACTCGTGACCTGGCAATGCAAGAAACAAAACACGGTTTCTACCTCTACTGCGGAGGGAGAATATATTGCTACTGCCAGTTGTTGTTCGCAAATCCTCTGGATTCAACAACAACTTCGAGATTATGGTTTACTTCTTACCAAAACTCCTTTGCATATTGACAATACTGCAGCCATAAGTATCATACGTAATCCCGTTCAGCACTCAAAAACTAAACATATTGAAATACGTTTTCACTTCATACGGGATTGCTATGAGAAAAACTTGATCATTTTGATTCACGTTGACACATTGAAACAAAGAGCCGATTTGTTTACCAAAGCTTTTTCAAAACCACGTTTTGAGGAACTCATTTCGATGCTCGGCATGAAACATTTGGATCAAATTAAGTAAACTTTGGATCTTTAACCTTTTATTTTCTGTTTGTTGTTTGCTTGTTTTCTTTTATAAAAATAAAAAATCCAAAAACATTTGAAAAATAAAAAATCGGAGGATATTTTGTGTAAAAAGTTAGGAAATGATAGTACATTGGGAAATGTATTAATAAATAATACGTAAAAGAAATGATAAGTACTATATTTGATGTGTTAGTAGGTTTACATAGCATTTTTAAACCAAATTTTCTACTAATTAATTTTATATGTGATTTATTGATAGACATTTTTGCATTTAAAATATCTAGTCTAAGAAATTTTAAATCATATATGCATATTATTTTACATAATCCAAAATATTAATATATGACAATCAAAGGTTATCAAAATGATAATAAAATAAATTTTGAAGGATTAGTATATTATGATTCATGATTTAGGGTCTTAATATTATGATATCTGGGGAAATGTATTGACTATTTGTTTTACTGAGTACAGACCTTAGTTGATATATTTTTATAAAAGGACGTGCAAATATTCCAAAGTTTCATATATCAAATCAAAATAAACTCTATCACTATGTTATACGATGTATAGACCTGTGATACAATTTATAAGTCCAACCCGGGGTATGACATGTGTGACTAAGTGTCATTCCAACATATGTGTGTACTTCTAAAGATATCATCATATTCTCACTCTTTATATGAAAATATTAATATATTATGAATTTCAAAGTATATTTTTATTTAGATTATCTAAAGTAATATGCATGCTAATAATAAAAGAATTAAAGATATTTAAATGCAGGAGTGTTTAAAAGAACAATAATACCAATAATCACATGTAAAATGATTCTTAGAAAGCATGTTTTATTAATGTTAAGTAAATTTAAAGAGGTCAAAAATACTAACAATCAGAATAGGCTTTCATTTCTAAACAATAAAAATAAATACATTCATTTACCCCAATATGATCCCAACTCATGAGAATTACCCCAACAAAAATATTTTACTTTTATGTTAGTTTGTAAATATTTAGTTTAATGATTTTTCATTTTTTCAAAATTTAGTTTTAAAATAGTTTAGCATTTTCTCCAAAGTATATTTGATTTGATTAAAATGTGTTCATTACAAGTTATTGGCGGAATTATATTCTCGGATTTTATTCACGGATATTATTTTTAGTCACGGATAAAAAAGGGGGAAAAGTGTATAAGTATTTTAAATTTTGAAATTTTACACACTTTTTCAAAATCATCCGACAAACACCATTTTTCCGACAATAGCTATATCCGACAATACGCTGGAAATTTGATTTTCTCTTCGATTACTTGCTGTGTACTACATTTCATTCGATTTTATTTCGATATAATTGAACGCCTTATCATTCCGCATCGATTGGTATAAATTTCCCTCTTTATCTCCTTGTAAATAAGTTTTAATCGTTGAATTAGGGTTTGATGCATGAATAGCTTATTCACGCATGAACAGTTTTCCGTGAATCTGATTGTTCCAGTGGCCAACATCTATGAGGATCATATGACTGATTTCTGGGTATCAGCTGAATATCACACGGATGTTCAACCTTCTTGTATCACAGCCACAGTTGATGGAAGACCTCTTGTTCTCACTGAGGAATTAATTCGACATACTTTGCAATTAGGTGATGCTGTCAATGCTTTAAATAATATTCCCCAAAATATTATTGATGATTGTCTTCACCAAATGGGTTGTACAAAAGGACCACGAGATGTCCAGATTATGAAGAATCATTTTTGCCCACATTGGAAGTTCTTGTCTCACACGTTGATTGGTTGTATCTCTCCAAGAAAAGATGGATTTGACGCAATGAGTTACCACTTAGCTGGTTTAATGACAGCTTTGGTACTCAACATTCCTTATAACATCAATGAAGATGAATTTTTCATGTACCCACGATTTCTTCAGCTGATTTTTGATCAACATATTCAAGGGATTACATATCATGGAGCAATTTTGCATTATACTCCGATTCCTAAAAGAGTGTTTGCTGACTGTAACAGTTATCGTGGTAAACCTACACCACCAACTGTTGATCTCTTTGGGCATATCATTGATTACGACTTTCTTCCACCTCAAATTGACATTCAAATGGAATCAGATGATGATAGTGAGGAAGCTTCAGCTGAGGGGGAGTCAGTTCAAGGAGAAGATGAACTTCAAATTGTTTTACAAAAGATAAACAGGAAATTAAAGATAGATAACATGAGTCCAAAAGATTACAACCATAGATGTTTTACAAAAGATGCCGGGGATAGTACCACCGATCGAATTACAAGAGTCCTACGATAGCATAATAGATTACAATTAGATATTATACTAATCCTGACGTAGGTTTAGTTGGGATATCGCAGTAACAAGACGGGTGACGGTTTCAGCAAGTCTGCTGGTTTGTCGAGTGCCGTCTTCAGCCAAAGTTAACCGCTGCTCCAGTACACAACTGTACTCTTCAGCCTCCCGTGAACGCTGTTCACATTCTTCTAATCTTGCTTGCAAGAGATCAGATGCGCCTTTGTCATCGATCACTTGTTGATGAACCATGTCTAGAGTATGGTTCATTTCTTCACATTCTCGTTGAAGTTGTGCCATACGATCATGGGCTTGACGTAATAGGTAGGTTGTCATCAAGTGTTGCTCCCTTTCGAGGTCCTCGAGCCTTTGCTCATGACGGTGGAGTCGGGCAGCCAACACTGGTACTGTGTGGTGTGTCGGTTCCTGGGTGTACGGGGAGATGTCTATGGGGTCGGCAGGTACTTGGATCTCTTCCTCAGACCTCCATGTGTTTAGAGTTGTGGGTAACCAGTCCCACCTGCAGGCAAGTGGAGGACGAAAGATCCTGATTGTAGGGTTGCCTGTGTAGTTGGAGTAAAGGTCAGCTCGGAACGATCCAGCACCCCTACGGCGAGTACGGATCACTCGAGCTTCTCCAGATGATTAAAACAGTGGTTCAGGAACATCTCGGGTTGGAGAGACGGATGGAACAGTGGTCCTCTCTTGAGTTTGTGGTGCTTGGACTTCATTGTCCGAATCAGTGAGTGCTACGAGAGAGTTGTCAACCATTTCTGTGGCAAAACATTTAGTAAGGTGAGGTGTATACTCATATACCTACAATATATAATATAGCCTAAAGTGTAGCACATAAGAGAGGCCTATCCATGTATATATATACATATATCACATAATGGTCTAGAGTGTCTAACATAGACATGTTTGAGTTTGGTTTCCCTCGTGGTCAGAGTCAACTAGTGTATCCCTATCCAAGCATAACCATTTCAGACCTTTCATCATCTTTATTTAATTGTACATAGTTAATCAGGCTATGTTAAATTGAACTCGTATGCTGAAAGTCCTGAACTAGTCATACTTAATAGAAAATACTGCCTAACGGTCATAGTCTAGGCCCACTAAATGCAACCTAGTTCACTATAACCTTAGGCTCTGATACCAATCTATCGCACCCCCAAATTCATGATTAGCGGAAGCATACATCGGGTGCGACTAATCAAGGAAATCAACAACACAAAGATATATAGTAAACGACTCTACATGCGGCGTTTTAACAAAATATATTAATATAAAAAGGTTTACAACATTTGAAACTAATACATAGCTCGCGTTCTGGAAATGAGATTCCAATACATAAATACTTTTACAAAATATATTAATGGAAGGAAATCTCTAATGTCTGCATGCTGACTCGAGCTACAGTATTCCTGAGGGCAGTCCAACCTACTGCTGAGCACCTGTGATATATGCTAAAAATGGTTAGCTAAAAGCTGGTGAGCTCACAGGTTTGTATATCAAATAACGTTGTATGAACCGCAAGATTTAATGTAATGATTTGCAACCAAGCAAATAATAATGTATACAGCCATGAGCACATAGTATGAGCCTTAACTGAGGTATCAGGATCCACATTCAAGGACCTGATCGAGGGTGCCTCCCCACGAGTGCCTAATCCACACTCGCAAACCTCAAATGCTAATGCGTCCGTTTGACCAGTTAGTGCTTGCTAACCCGGACGAGGATTGTCAATCCTATATGGTACCACACACTAACATTCGCGCTACCGAAGTATTACCAAACTATGTTGTGGAGGACTTAAAATGATTAGTTGTGTAAACTCATGTACTATATGAAAAGTTTGTACTCGCGTTCACATGTTAAAAACAAGCAATGAATCACACCCCTAAGTGAAAAACAGTAAAAAGAAGGGCCATGAGACTCACCTGAGTCTGAAACGTTTAAACCAATAAACGTATGATGCTTAACCAAGCAGTGAGATGTCCGTAGACTGTTAACCTGAGATGTCTCAAAAGATCACCTATGCTAGTTGATCACACAACTAGTAATGTCCAAATACAGTTGGTTTGTTTGCATTTTGAAAATGTGTACGGCCCGTTGGTGACGGATAATAATCTCAACTATTATTATTATACTTAAGTTGTTGTATACTTAATAAAGTATATATATATATATATATATAAGTATCGTGTTTTAAAACGTTAACGAAATGAATTATATAAAATGTTTTAACGTTTAAACGAACGACGAAACGAACGGGTAAACGAACACCACACGGGACGCAAATTTGGAGGAATGATTAAAAACATCAACTAGTGGGTGGGGGCTCACAAAATCTGCAGCCCCCCATGCCCCTCCCCTCTTTGCTTGTTGACTACAATATCACCAAACACACCATCACCATACTTCATTTTCTACAGTCCACTCCACCTAAATCTCTCATCCTTCTCTCTATCCTCTCTCTATCTATAACATTTTAACAGCCCCCAAGGGCTGTCACAACAGCCACCACTCCACCTCCATGAACCACCATGAACCACCACCTCAAGTTTGAAGAAAAACGAAACCGAAGACACCAAAATGATCACCAACGCGTGTACATCATCTTTGCCGTCCCCGCTTCTTCATATACTTTGTGAGAACTTCTCTACTCTTCTAAATTATGTGTTTTAAGTTTGTAATCATGTTCTAGTGTCCACTCAATGTTAAAATGTCCAAAACATTAATTGAAACGCGACTTAAAACTCAAAAAAGTAACTATGTTTTACTGTCCAGAAAAATGCCTCATTTCCCCAAATTTTAGAAAAATCATTTCAACATGAAAATGAATGTTTCTTGAGCCTAAAACGAAGTAAAAGAAGTAATATTTCTAACAAAATTTGTTTCATAGCATTTTGACTCTGTTTAGTATCTGAGACTAATTTTCTCTGGTGACATTTACTTCCTGTCTTCTGGAGACAGAAAGTTACACTTACTTCTCGGAGCCATAACTTGAGTTCTAGACCATATAAACGCATGAAACCTATGCCAAAATCTTCGTATGGATGTTGTCTACAAAATATTCTTTTCTGGGTCGTTCCAAAAATACACGAATTTGTCCAGAAAATTAGATGTTTGATGTTGTAGCCGGATTGGTCAAAACTAGACCTCATGGGCTTTACCAATTTATTTAGTAGACTTCTAATTGTCTAAAATTCATAGAAAAAAATTACATAAAATACTTAAGATATAGATGAATCACAATTATTTTTCTCATGAATTGTTTCGGAGTCTAACTTGGTTGAAACGAGAGGTGAAACGCGTCGAAAAACTGAAAACACAACCACATGGACTGTTTTTTATACAAGTTATAAAACTGACACTTCAGGTTAACCCCGACACAAACCAATAAATTTCTCGAGCTCTATAAATATATATTAGAATACTTTAAAAGTTTCAGGTCAAACCGAACACGTTTGACCAAGTCAACGAAAACGAGCCCAAAAACGATGGATGCAAATCTAATTGAAAAACGTTAAGAATTTTAGCCCAAAATGAACCTTGATAATTTTATAAAGAAACTTGGGTAAAAATGACACGTATGAATTAAACTTGAACCATAAAACAACACCCAAAAATACTTGAACGGAAACGAAAATAACTAAACCCATGGAACCCATTGTCGCAACGACTGCGACAATAGCCATTGTCGCAACGACTGCGACAATAGCCATTGTCGCAACGACTGCGACAATAGCCATTGTCACAGTATTTTAAATCTCGCAACACCTTATTTTGTAATAAACTCACATTGTCTCCTCCTCTGTGACAATGCTTTTGTCGCAAACACCATTTTCGCAACACACGATTGTCTCATAACATACAATTGTCTCACACAATAGTCACATGAATAGTGAAACCCGACTGTCTCGTGAATAGTGAAATATGATTGTCTCATAATTAGTGTTACTCGACACTACACGTACGTGAAAACTCTTAATCCTTACTTTTAGAAGTATACATTACAACTTGAATATATACGAGATTACACTCGCACTAATATGAGTTTACACTCGCACAACAGACATATGAGATTACACTCACACATATACGAGTTTGCACTCGAGCTACTACGAGCTTACTGTGACACCCGTCAAATTAGGACTAGTAATTAGTGCCTAATCAATTGTTAATACATGTAATTATTTTTGTATTAAGCTAATTTATGTATCGAAATATATATTGAGGAATATATACAATTATGCGATTTGATTAAATCGCACAAGTTTCAAATCGAATGTAATTCGGTTCAATTAAATACGGACGTTGGTGAACATTTTCAATAAATAATGTAACATTATTTAAAGACACTATTATATCACAAATATTATTTTAATAATAATTCATAACTATTTCGTATCGTACAAACAAGGTCAACACGATAAAATGTTAAACGCGCGAACAACCGAAATAAAGTTAAAGTTACAATTTATAAACCAATTATTAAGTATTTGATGAAATACTTCAAATATAATTTTGAATAAATATCTGTATTTTAGAACTTATAATTAAACATATAAAACAATTATTTAACGTTCAAATGACCGGGAAAACGAACACCGCACGGAGCGTGATTGCAGGGAATTAAAAATTTGAGCCAACTACACTTGGGTGGGGCTCAAGTGGGCCGGCCCCCATACCCCCCCCCCCCCTATTTCACTTTTCTTCTCATTCTTCATCTTTGTCTTCTCCCTTTTCTCCCTCCTTTTCTCTCAAACATCTCCACCACCATCATAAACCATCACCTTAATTTTCAAAATAACACCACAAAACAACCCCAATCTCGAAGCTCCTTTGAAGAAAAAGACCCACCGCGTCACGATCTACACTTCTACCTTTCCGGAATCTTGATACGCCACTATGTAAGTTTCCGACAAAAACCCGAAACCTTTCGATTTCAAGTGTTTTTAAGTTATAGTTGTTTCTTTAAGCTTAAAATGTCCAAATATGGGTTGGGTAAAAGTCTCAGGTCAAACGGATGCCGGAAAACACCTTTTCGGCTCATTTTCCGGCCAACAGCGCGTTATGTCGCAGAGGCTCCAGGCCACCTGCGACATAAGCCTTTATGTCACTAAATCAGACCTTATGTCGCATATAGCGACATCAGCCACTATGTCGCACTAATCACAGATGTCGCTTATAGCGACACAAATAGTTATGTCGCAGAAATTACGGACGTCGCATATAGCGACACAACGCCCTACGTCGCATTAAATTGGGGATGTCGCCCTTAGCGACACAAGCCCTTATGTCGCAGATATGATCTGTGACACAACCGACTATGTCGCACTTAGCGACACAAAGCCGTATGTCACACGCTATGTCGCATGAAACAGAACCAAGAAAACACAAATTTTACTAAGTGTCGAGACCTAAAATTTTATCACTCGATTTCACCCAAATTCAAGTCTAGATGTGTTTTTCACCAAAACAATTTAGTAGAAATAAAAATTTAAGTCCAGCTCAACCCCAGCCAGGGGCTCTACCACTTGGACCCCGCTAGGGGCCGCTACCAGGGGCGCTGCCCCCGGACCCCCGTCAACCAGGAACTTGTAAATACTTTTTACACCAAGTGTCAAACTTATACAACCTCAAACTCTTATACATTATGACTCCTAAAACATTGTAAGACATGCTTTTCAAGTATAACACTTCGAAATCAATATGATAACATCAAGATTGATATTACAAACAATCACCAACGTGCCGTACACACTTTCAAACACTTAGACCACCAACCAAATTGTAATCATTTGGACATTCTAGTTGGACAAATAACTACAAGGTAGTCTTATTAGATGCCATCACATGTTTATAACCATCGCGTGTCGTGGACACCCTCAGGTTACAAGTCTTCGGACATCATTACTCGGCTAATCAACTCAAGTTTATTTAGATAAACACTTCAAGACTCAGGTGAGTCTCATAGCCCATATTTTACGGTTTTCATCTGGGGTGTGATTACATTGCTCGTTTTATTTTACAAATATGAACGCAAGTACAATACAAATCAAATACTACATGAGTTGTTTTCACTAATCATTTCAAAGCCCTCCACAACATAGTTTGGTAATACATCTGTAGCGTGAATGTTAGTATATGATATCATAAAGGATTGACAATCCTCGTCCGGGTTAGCACACACTAACTGGTCAAACGAACGTATTAGCATTTGGGAAGATGAGTGTAGATTAGGCACTCGTAGGAGGCAACTCAGTTGGGTTTCCTTAATTAGACCTGACACCCAAGTTAAGCTCAGACTATGTGCTCATGGCTGTATAACTTTTATTTTGCTTAATTGCATTTGAAATTCAATTATAAATCTTGCGGTTCATACAAATATATGTTGACATACAAACCTGTGAGTTCACCAGCGTTTCGCTGACCAATTTTAGCATGTATCACAGGTGACCAGCAGTAGGTTGGACTGCTCAATCAAGATCCATTAGCTCGAGTCAGCATGCAAACAATCAGAGATTTAGCTGCATTATTTTATTTTGTATAGATTAGTTATGTACTTAAATCTCTCAATTTCAAACCGAGCTAATGTAAACAATATTTTGATGTAAACTTTGGTTTTATTAATATCAATGTAAAACGATGCATATAGTGGTCGTTCGTTATATCTTATGTGCTGTGTATATTGATTAGTCGCGCCCCGACCCGATTCGCTTCCGCAACCCGAATTTGGGGGTGCGACAGATTGGTATCAGAGCCTAAGGTTATAGTGAACTGGGTTGCATTTAGTGGGCCTAGACTATTACTGTTAGGCAATATTCCTTATTAAGTATGATTAGGTTCAGTGACTACATGGTATTGGTTTAATTTAACATAGCCTGATCAACTATGTACAATTAAAGGGATACGATGTGAGATCTGAAAGGAGTCATGACTGAACAGGATACACTAGTTGACTCTGACCTCGAGAGAACTGGGACTCAAACATGTCTGTGTTAGACACTTTAGGCTATTATGTGATATATATATATATATATATATATATATATATATATATATATATATATATATATATATATATATATATATATATATATATACATACATAGATAGGCCTCTCTCACGCTCAATATCTTAGACTATATTATATATGTATTATATGAATATAGGCCTCATTCTTTCTAACGCCTTGTCTCAGAATGGCAAACCCACCACCCAATTCATCACGCTCTCATCCGTATGGATCACGAAACCCAAGAGTGGCTAGGAGGGACCCCAGGTCGCCTTAGGCTAGCCCATATCCTGCTCACTTTACTCTACCGGATTTAGCCGTTAGGGTACACCACCACGAGCAACGACTTAACGCTATGGATATCGAACTTCAAGAAACCAACGAAAACTGGAGACTCACTTCACTCGAACGAATCAATCAAGTCTCCGAAGACCACGAAGACACTATCAACACCATGGGTACTCTTTAAAATCAAATGGGAGAAACCATCGACACCATGGAGGTTGTCCACAACCAAGTGATTGGCAACCGAAATGAAATCTCTGTCTTACAATCAAGGCTGCATCAGTGCGAGACACGTCTAAAGGAAACCGAGGACGCCCTTCGAACGGCCAACAGACTCGCAGAATCTGTGGACCGTCTCACCGCACTGCTACCATAACTCAATTTACGTCAGAATTAGCTTAGGCTGAATCTGTACTCTATTATGTTTTCATAGGACCTATGTAATTCGACCGGATGTAACAATTCCCGGAACTTTTGTAAAACTTCTAAGTCTGTAACTTTTGAAACTCGTGACTCGGAATTGTCTGTAATCATTTAACATCGTAATATCAATCAACAATTTCTCTCGACTATCTTACATTGTTAATTTTCAATGTGTGATGTTGTATATTACCGCTTTAATATATATACATCTATTGAATTATCATTCCGGTACAACTTCTCATGTACCTCTTGTTTCTTTCTTGAAGAATCATGCCGCCAAAGAAGAAAAGTTACAGTGATGCTGAACTTGCTGCTGTCGTATCTCAAGCAGTGGCCTATGCTTTGGCTGCTCGGGATTCACCCCGAAACTCGTGAAGCAATGACGAAACCCCATTCAACACCCCTTTTATCAAACCTTGCTCTTACAAGGATTTTCTTAGTTGCAAACCACTCTACTTCAAGGGCACGGAAGGTGCCATTGGTCTGATTAGGTGGATTGAATGTATGGAATCGTATTCAACCTATGCAACTGTGCTGAGGAAAACAAGGTCAAATTCTCGCCTTACACCTTTCAGGAAGGTGCACTTACGTGGTGGAACACCCACGCCAACTCTGTAGGCATCGAAATAGCAAACCAACTCCCTTGGGCTGAATTGAAGAAGAATCTAAGGGAAAAATACTGCCCTGAAGAAGAACTGCATCGGTTGGAGGAAGAGTTCTAGCACCTGACTGTGCAGGGAACTGACATTGCTGGATATACCACCAAATTCCAGCAATTTGCACTGTTATGCCCGGGTTTGGTTGATCCAGAGGAGAAGAGCATCAAAAGATACATCCGCGGCCTCCCGAAAAATATCCAGGGGAACGTCGCTTCATCTAAGCTAACCACTGCTGAAAGTGCTATCCGGCTAGCACATGAACTCATGGCAATGGTTGTCAGCCGTGAGAAATCCAATACATCCTCCTCCAACAACAACAAACGTAAACCGTCTGAACACCACAACAACCAGAACAAGAAATCAAACACCATCCAAGTTTACAACACCAATTCTGAGCCCAAACGTAACTACACTGGGTATAGGCCATACTGTTCAAAGTGCAACTACCACCACGATGGTCCATGCAGTACTCCCTGCAACAATTGCAGGAGGTACAAGCACTTGACCCGAGATTGCCAAGCCCCCAAATCCAACAACAACACCTCTCTCAACAATTCCAACCAACCCAAATCCTGCTTCGGGTGTGGAGAAACGGGACACTTCAGAAACGAATGTCCTAAAAACAAGAACAAGGGCAACAACAACAACAACAACGCAAGGGGAAGAACGTTCGTACTCAACTCCGGGGATGCCCGTTAGGACCCGAATGTGGTCACGGGTATGTTCCTCCTCAACAACTTATCTGCTTCTATTCTATTTGATACTGGTGCCGATAGAAGCTTTATTTCTGATGAGGTTTGCCCTCTACTTGATACTGCACCTATTGCTCTAGATGTTAAGTACACAGTAGAACTTGCAAATGGTAAACTCATAGAAACTGATAGTGTGATACCTAATTGCACTTTAAACCTAGCCAACAAAATCTTTTCAATTGATCTTATGCCTGTTGAAATTGGAAGTTTCGACGTCATCATTGGTATGGACTGGTTGTCCAAACACCGCGCTGAAATCATTTGTTACGATAAACTCGTTCGTATTCCTCTCGCCGTCGGTAAAACCTTGGTCATACAGGGGGAGACCGGTGGGACGAGACTAAACATCATATCTTGCTTGAATACTCGGAAGTTTCTGAGAAAAGGTTATCCAGCAATCCTCGCACACATCATGGAGAAAAAGTCGGAGGAGAACCGACTTGAGGATGTGCCCATCATTCGAGACTTTCCAGAAGTCTTTCCCGAAGAACTTCCTGGTCTGCCACCACCAAGACAGGTCGAGTTCTCAATCGATCTCGTGCCAGGTGCTGCACCCGTGGCTCGAGCACCATACCGATTAGCCTCTTCCGAACTTCAGGAGCTGTCCACCCAGTTACAGGAACTCCTGGATAGAGGATTCATTCGACCGAGTTCTTCACCTTGGGGAGCTCCAGTCTTATTCGTGAAAAAGAAAGACGGTTCTTTCCGAATGTGCATCGACTACCGAGAGTTGAACAAATTGACCATCAAGAACCGATATCCACTCCCTCGCATCGATGACCTGTTTGACCAACTACAAGGGTCAACTATTTATTCAAAGATCGATCTTCGGTCAGGGTATCATCAACTTCGAGTTCGCGACACCGATATCCCGAAAATGGCTTTCCGAACTCGTTACGGGCATTATGAGTTTCAGGTGATGCCCTTCGGTTTAACGAACGCACCGGCTGTATTCATGGATCTTATGAATCGGGTGTGCAAACCTTACCTTGATAAATTTGTCATTGTCTTCATCGATGACATTCTCATATACTCGCGAAACGAACAAGAACACGCGCAACACCTCAAAACTGTCCTAGAACTACTCAGACACGAGGAGTTATATGCCAAATTCTCCAAGTGTGATTCTGGATACAATCCATTCAATTACTGGGACCTGTTGTTAATAGTCAAGGAATCCATGTCGATCCATCAAAAATCGAGGCTATCAAGTGCTGGCAAGCACCAACAACTCCAACCGAAGTACGCCAATTCTTGGGTCTTGCTGGGTACTATCGGCGATTCATTGAAAACTTCTCGAAAATAGCTCAACCACTCACAACCCTGACTCAGAAAGACAAAAAGTTCGATTGGACTAATAAACAAGAGTCAACATTTCAACTTCTGAAACAAAAGCTTTACAGTGCTCCGATTCTATCCTTACCCGAAGGCACCGATGACTTCGTGGTATACTGCGATGCTTCTCACCAAGGTCTCGGTTGCGTGTTGATGCAACGGGATAAAGTAATTTCTTACGCTTCGCGACAACTCAAAATTCATGAAAAGAACTACACCACCCACGATCTCGAGCTAGGAGCTGTCGTCTTTGCCCTCAAAATCTGGAGACATTACCTCTATAGCACTAAGTGCACAATCTTTACCGGCCACAAAAGTCTCCAACATATATTCGATCAGAAGGATCTCAACATGAGACAACGTCGGTGGGTCGAGTTGCTCACCGACTATGATTGTGAAATCAAATACCATCCGGGTAAGGCAAATGTTGTTGCCGATGCCCTCAGTCGAAAAGAATGAACGAAACCACTTCGAGTCCAAGCCCTCAGTATGACCATTCACAATGATCTAAACATTCAAGTTCTCGCTGCTCAACTCGAAGCTCTGAAACCCGATAACATCAAGAACGAAGCCTTGCGAGGCATGGACAAACAATTCGAAATCAAACCTAACGGGGTTAGGTATTTCTCAAACCGAATCTGGTTACCCAGTTTTGGAAACCTGCGAGACATGGTGATGGATGAAGCTCACAAGTCTAAATACTCTATCCACCCGGGATCCGACAAAATGTATCACGGCATCAAAGAGTTCTATTGGTGGCCGAACATGAAAGCTGAAATCGCCACATACGTCAGCAAGTGCCTTACTTGCTCAAAAGTCAAAGCTGAGTATCAAAAACCTTCTGGTTTACTCCAACAGCCCAACATTCCTGAATGGAAATGGGAACAAATTGCCATGGATTTCATAACCAAACTACCCAAGTCATCGAGCGGTTGTGATACCATTTGGGTGATCGTCGATCGTCTTACGAAATCTGCTCACTTCTTGGCAATGAAGGAAACCGACAAAATGGAACGCCTCACACAAATCTACATCAAAGAGGTTGTTTCTCGACACGGTGTTCCAATCTCGATTATCTCCGATAGGGATAGTAGTTTCACATCTCACTTTTGGCAATCGCTTCAAAAATCATTGGGTACCCGCCTCGATATGAGTACCGCATACCACCCTCAAACCGACGGCCAAAGTGAACGAACAATTCAAACACTAGAAGACATGCTACAAGCTTGCGTAGTTGACTTCGGTGTAAATTGGGAAAAGCTTCTACCGCTGTGCGAGTTTTCGTATAACAACAGTTACCACACCAGCATAAAGGCTGCACCCTTCGAGGCACTCTACGGTCGTAAGTGCCGCTCACCAATTTGTTGGACCGAAATGGGAGACAGTCAACTCACTGGTCCCGAACTCATTCACGAAACAACTGAGAAAATCTTTGAGATTCAAAACAAACTCAAAGCTGCACGTGATCGTCAGAAAAGTTATGCCGACGTCAGACGCAAACCACTCGAATTCCAGGTTGGGGATCGAGTACTACTCAAAGTCTCACCTTGGAAAGGTGTCATTCATTTCGGCAAACTCGGTAAACTGAATCCAAGATACATTGGCCCTTTTGAGATCCTCGAGAGGATAGGTCCGGTGGCATATCGATTGCAGCTGCCATCCGAGCTCCGCAGTGTACACCCCACTTTTCACATTTCAAACCTTAAAAAGTGTCTGTCTGATGAGACACTCATCATTCCACTCGATGAAATTCATATTGACGACAAGCTTCACTTTGTTGAAGAACCCGCAGAAATCATGGACCGTGAGGTCAAACAACTCAAACAAAGTCGTATTCCCATTGTCAAAGTCAGGTGGAATTCGCGGCGTGGGCCGGAATTCACCTGGGAACGGGAGGACCAGATGCGACTCAAGTATCCTCAGTTATTTGCTAACGCTACTTCAAACACGACTTCAAACAAAATTTTGGGATGAAATTCTCCTAACAGGGGGAGAATGTGACACCCATCAAATTAGGACTAGTAATTAGTGCCTAATCAATTGTTAATACATGTAATTATTTTTGTATTAAGCTAATTTATGTATCGAAATATATTTTGAGGAATATATACAATTATGCGATTTGATTAAATCGCACAAGTTTCAAATCGAATGTAATTCGGTTCAATTAAATACGGACGTTGGTGAAAATTTTCAATAAATAATGTAACATTATTTGAAAGACACTATTATATCACAAATATTATTTTAATAACAATTCATAACTATTTCGTATCGTACAAACAAGGTCAACACGATAAAATGTTAAACGCACGAACAACCGAAATAAAGTTAAAGTTACAATTTATAACCCAATTATTAAGTATTTGATGAAATACTTCAAATATAATTTTGAATAAATATCCGTATTTTAGAACTTATAATTAAACATATAAAACAATTATTTAACGTTCAAATGACCGGGAAAACGAACACCGCACGGAGCGCGATTGCAGGGAATTAAAAATTTGAGCCAACCACACTTGGGTGGGGCTCAAGTAAGCCGGCCCCCATATCCCCCCCCCCCCCCCCCCTATTTCCCTTTTCTTCTCATTCTTCATCTTTGTCTTCTCCCTTTTCTCCCTCCTTTTCTATCAAACATCTCCACCACCATCATAAACCATCACCTTAATTTTCAAAATAACACCACAAAACAACCTCAATCTCGAAGCTCCTTTGAAGAAAAAGACCCACCGCGTCACGATCTACACTTCTACCTTTCCGGAATCTTGATACGCCATATGTAAGTTTCCGACAAAAACCCGAAACCTTTCGATTTCAAGTGTTTTTAAGTTATAGTTGTTTCTTTAAGCTTAAAATGTCCAAATATGGGTTGGGTAAAAGTCTCAGGTCAAACGGATGCCGGAAAACACCTTTTTGGCTCATTTTCCGGCCAACAGCGCGTTATGTCGCAGAGGCTCCAGGCCACCTGCGACATAAGCCTTTATGTCACTAAATCAGACCTTATGTCGCATAGAGCGACATCAGCCACTATGTCACACTAATCACAGATGTCGCATATAGCGACACAAATAGTTATGTCGCAGAAATTACGGACGTCGCATATAGCGACCCAACGCCCTACGTCGCATTAAATTGCGGATGTCGCCCTTAGCGACACAAGCCCTTATGTCGCAGATATGATCTGCGACACAACCGACTATGTCGCACTTAGCGACACAAAGCCGTATGTCACACGCTATGTCGCATGAAACAGAACCAAGAAAACACAAATTTTACTAAGTGTCGAGACCTAAAATTTTATCACTCGATTTCACCCAAATTCAAGTCCAGATGCATTTTTCACCAAAGCAATTTAGTAGAAATAAAAATTTAAGTCCAGCTCGACCCCAGCCAGGGGCTCTGCCCCTTGGACCCCGCTAGGGGCCGCTACTAGGGGCGCTGCCCCCGAACCCCCGTCAACCAGGAACTTGTAAATACTTTTTACACCAAGTGTCAAACTTATACAGCCTCAAACTCTTATACAATATGACTTCTAAAACATTGTAAGACATGCTTTTCAAGTATAACACTTCGAAATCAATATGATAACATCAAGATTGATATTACAAACAATCACCAACGTGCCGTACACACTTTCAAACACTTAGACCACCAACCAAATTGTAATCATTTGGACATTCTAGTTGGACAAACAACTACAAGGTAGTCTTATTAGATGCCATCACATGTTTATAACCATCGCGTGTCGTGGACACCCTCAGGTTACAAGTCTTCGGACATCATTACTCGGCTAATCAACTCAAGTTTATTTAGATAAACACTTCAAGACTCAGGTGAGTCTCATAGCCCATATTTTACGGTTTTCATCTGGGGTGTGATTACATTGCTCGTTTTATTTTACAAATATGAACGCAAGTACAATACAAATCAAATACTACATGAGTTGTTTTCACTAATCATTTCAAAGCCCTCCACAACATAGTTTGGTAATACATCTGTAGCGTGAATGTTAGTATATGATATCATAAAGGATTGACAATCCTCGTCCGGGTTAGCACACACTAACTGGTCAAACGAACGTATTAGCATTTGGGAAGATGAGTGTAGATTAGGCACTCGTAGGAGGCAACTCAGTTGGGTTTCCTTAATTGGACCTGACACCCAAGTTAAGCTCAGACTATGTGCTCATGGCTGTATAACTTTTATTTTGCTTAATTGCATTTGAAATTCAATTATAAATCTTGCGGTTCATACAAATATGTGTTGACATACAAACCTGTGAGCTCACCAGCGTTTCGCTGACCAATTTTAGCATGGATCACAGGTGACCAGCAGTAGGTTGGACTGCTCAATCAAGATCCATTAGCTCGAGTCAGCATGCAAACAATCAGAGATTTAGCTGCATTATTATATTATGTATAGATTAATTATGTACTTAAATCTCTCAATTTCAAACTGAGCTAATGTAAACAATATTTTGATGTAAACTTTGGTTTTATTAATATCAATGTAAAACGATGCATATAGTGGTCGTTCGTTATATCTTATGTGCTGTGTATATTGATTAGTCGCACCCCGACCCGATTCGCTTCTGCAACCCGAATTTGGGGGTGCGACACTTACACTCGCACACATTGATATGCATACGAGCTTGCACTTGCACGAGTTTACACTCGCTCGAACTTCACTATCGCGCCGTGATACAAATGATAGACTTAAAAATATACTTTGCAAGTATACAGCACAATGAGATATACTAATAATAAAAAGTTTTGAATATTCTTACACGCCTTCACCAACGGGCCGTACACACTTATACAGACTACAAATATAGATGATTATAGATACAAACAAACATTGGACATTAACTAGTTGAGTGGACAACTAGCATGGATATTCTTTAAGATATCCATTTACTTACTTAACCTTATGCGTTTAGGACGCTAAAGGTCACTAGTTCGGAGAACCACATTGCTTGATTACTGCTTTACACTACTAGACTCAGGTGAGTCTTACAGCCCCACTTTTTACTATTTTTACTATTGGGGTGAGATACCTTGCTTGTTTTATGCATGAACACAAGTACTGAACTACTTATACTACTTTTAAACACATTGCATGAAAGCCTCCTATTGTAAGTTATTAGCTACCACGGATTTCACCGTAGAAACGGGCATATTAGTATTTGTTACATATGAGTGTCCGGATAGCACTCACGAGGGTACATTAAATGATTCTTGGTTGAATTTAAGCTTTAACTTATGAGCTCATGGCAACCGTGCTGATCGACTGATTTACATACCTATTTACTTTGCTTGAGTGCAAACTGGTACATACTTGTGGTTCATAACGACTACTTTACTACTAAACCTGTAAGATTCACCAACCTTTTTGGTTGACACTTTTTAGAATTGTATCTTAGGTTCATAGTAGCAGTAGGACTGCACACCCATAGGATTGATAGCTCGAGTCGCATACATAAAAACTTTTAGAGGTTCTTTTGCATTAATTTTTGTAATATCAGTTATGTATTGGAATCTCTAGGAAACTTATTTACGAACTCGCAACTTGCTTACATCTGATGATATCAATGTAATACTTTTGTGCTATTTTACAAACGTCGCATATAGATGTTGTTTGCTTTATCTTGATGTTGTTGATACATGATTAGTTGCACCTCGACCCGAATCATTTCCGCAATATCAGATTTGGGGGTGCGACATATTGGGATCAGAGCCTAAGGTTATAGTGAACTAGGTTGTATTTAGTGGGCCTAGACTATGACCGTTAGGTAGTATTTCTCATTAGGTAAAATTGGTTCAGGGATTACATCATACGAATTTAATTTAACATAGCTTGATCAACTATGTACAATTAAAGAAAGCTGATGTGAGATCTGAAAGGGGTTATATTGAACAGGAATACACTAGTTGACTTTGACCACGAGAGACACGGGACTCATAGTTGTCTTTGCTAGATACACTAGGATATTATATATTTTATATATGAATAGACCTCACCCATGTGCTATACTTATAGGCTATTATATATTGTATATATATGAATAGGCCTCACACCGTACCATTCGCTAGGCTAATGTATATTGATTATATACGAATAGGCCTCACACCATACCATCAAGGATGACAACACGTTCTGCTGTATTGTCTATTACTCACGAGGAAGACACTACTTTGCATTCTTCCTACCACTCTTGTCCTCGGGATCACGTTTGAGATGCACTAAGAGCCTTCCCAACCATGGTTGAACCACTTCCAAACTAATTCCGCCAAATCAGAGCCACATCAGCTTTGCACCAACTGATTCAAACTGATTCAAAACTGATTCGTTGTGAGTAGTGAAGTGGGTATATATATATATATATATATATATATATATATATATATATATGAAAGTTGGAGTTTTTGAATGCTTTAAATTTGAATTTTTTTTTGTTCGTTTGATGCCAGACGCTCCCCTACTACCCACATTATTTTTTTTTGAACAGTCGACTGAAAGCAAAAAAAAAAAAATGTTTAAAAATTCGTTGGGTCTCACAGTTATTGTACCAATTTTCAAGTGATTATAACCGGATATCCGGTTATAACCGGATTTGGATACTAACCGGTTTGTAACCGGTTTCCGTTGGCACCCTACCCACGAATTGGTTTGCAACCGGTTGCTGAAACCGGTTGCCGTTAGCACCCCTCTAAGAGAAACTGCTAGGCCTCCACGAACTAGACCTTAACGTATGACTCAGGTTTCATTCTTCAAATTACAACGAGCATGGGATCTTAAGTAGATTAGTCGTCTTTTGCAATTTAGCTGGATTTTTAAAACTTTTGATAGGGGTTTTGGTTTTCCTAATTAACAACTGAAATTAAAAACTAAATTAAAAGTGGTTTATACAGAGAACACGGAGAAATCAAGATGAGGAATGTGTTTACTGTGATTACAGAAATGTTATTTAATGAATACTTATGAGGGATAGGGCTACTAGTTATGATGACTAATTTCAGTGGGATAGAGTTTTGGGAAACTTAACTGGTATAAAGTATTGTGCCTACGGCCTTTCCTCGGCTTCCACGTGTTTGTACTACACCAGAGGTGGTTCCAACGCTATACTGGATAATCGGACATTTTACAGATTTTCCGTTATACCGATTAGGGTTCCATATTACTCTACTGGACAATACCTATATTTCTCAATGAGCTATAACTACAATTCTATTAAGTACCTAACGTAGAGTTGTCCGCAATCAGATACAAAATATGTCATATGGATAACAGTTATAGAGTGTATAGTACACCGGAAGTTCTCCCAAATGTACAGACCAATTCAACTGACAACTATCCTCTAATCCAGGTCCCCAATCTCAGACATCAGAGACGTCCATATCATGGCATGAGTTGTTCAGAGAACAAGAACATGGACAGGAATTAACCCGCCGAACCAGTTGGGAAAGTCTTTCAGACGATCGGTTGAATTGTTCATCATTAATAATATAAATCATCACAGCTATTGCATACATGTTAACCCATCTGTTTTGAATCTAAATTATTCATGAAAACCTAATCATTTAATCAACGATAGTGGATATATCTATGTGACACCCGACGATTTAGGGTTGCTGATTAACCCTCTAGAAACCCTAATTACGTGTGTTTAGTTTAGTATTAGGCTAAATGCTTGTAATTACTTGAAACTATTTGTATATTTATGTGAATATACACGTCCGTAATTGATTTATATTACGCTACATAATTCGTTGTAATTACGCTCACGCAATTTGGTAAAATTGTGCAAAACAACCGGACGGAGTCCGACAGAAAATACGACGTTGGTGAAAACTTTTCTATAAATAACTTAAATCTACTTTTAGAATTTATTTATCATATATTATTATTTTGATATAATAATACCCGAAAAACCTAGATGTTCCGATTAAAACGTCTCAAACGTAACGAAAACGCGCAGAACGCGCCCGACAAGCGATCGAAAGTCAAAATACATTTTTGACTCTAAAATATATTATTTAGAGTGAACCAATCAATTAATATATCGTGTCTATAAACGATAACGAAAAACGTCCAAATAAAACGTCACGCGATTTAAAATCCGTACGACGAACGCGCAAATCGAGATCATTAAATTAACGAATCGTTTTTATAAATGTTTTTCAAGTATTTAGATTAAATAATTCAAATACAAATATTGAAACTTAAATCGTTACTTAAAAACGCGTATTAAACGTTTAACACCAAACCGAACGAGTAAACGAACGTAAAACGCACCAAATTAAGCTAGGAATGGAAAAATGACCAAAATACCCCTTATGGGGCCCCCTATGGGCCGGCCACCCCACCCCTCTCCTCCCTTTTTGCTGCCCATTCCCCTCCCCCTCTCATATTACATGCAAAATCATGATTCCACTTTTTCACCACCACCACAACCACCATAATTCACCATAGCTCCACCACCTTAAAAAGCATCATCTTTCAAAGGAAGCAAGCTCAACAACGACTACTCTTTCTCTTCATCTCATTTCCATCAAAAGTATTGTAAGGAAACCTTTTCTTACTATCATCTTGTTTATTTACATGTTATCTAGCTCCATCAAAAGTATTGTAAGGAAACCTTTTCTTACTATCATCTTGTAAGGAAACCCAAGTGACGCCTATAGCGTCACTTACCATTAGTGACGCCTGAACCAAGTGCCGCATATAGCGTCACTACCCCAAGTGACGCTGCCAACTTAAAAATCACATTTAACGTCACTTGATCTAGTGCCGCTAACCAACTAAGTGACGCCCCTAAGTGACTCTATAAGTGACTCTACAAGTGACTCTATAAGTGACTCATAGATTGACCAACTTTGACCAGGTTTGACCAGTTTGATCAGGTTTGACCAGTTTGACCAGGTTTGACCAAGTTTGACCAGGTTTGACCAAGTTTGACCGGGTTGACTAGGTTTGACCAGTTTGACCAGGTTTGACCAGGTTGACCATGTTTGACTAGTTTGACTAGGTTTGACCAGGTTGACCATGTTTGACTAGTTTGACCAGGTTTGACCAGTTTGACTAGTTTGACCAAGTTTGACCAACCTTGACCAACTTTGACCTACGGTTTATGGCTTATACAAACTAAAATAATCTGTTTGCAACACACGATATGTACTAATGAATAGTATGCAATAAAACAAACTTAATAATAATGTCTAATGAATTATTATTACAAACTTTCACCAACGGGTCGTACACGTTTTCGATAAACGAACTTGAACTACTTTTTGGACATACTAGTTGATGAACTAGCTTTAGGTGGACATAAAACCCCCACCTACCCGATTGGCTTAAGTGGATATTAACCCCCACTTATACAATCGCTATAGATGGTCTTTTGAGACATCTACTTATACAACCTTATACGTCTAGGGCGTTAGGAGGTTGCACACGGGAACGAGAACACCCGCTATTTGCTAATATTTGATATTGCTTGCTACCTACTCAACTCTGGTGAGTTTCATAGCCCCTTTTTTTTACTGTTTTTCACTGGGGTGAGAATACATACAACTGTTTTATAAACTGCTTTATGATCACAAGTACTGGAAATAATTTTTGTACGGATTGCATGAGACCTGAATAATCCACTAAAGTCCTCTACTTATCATAGTCATTAAAATTTGTGCGTGAGTATTATTGGGTGGTACCATCAGGGTTTGACAAACCTCGTCCGGGCTAGTCGCGCTAGCCAACCCACGGGCGCAGTATTACTTGTGATTTAGAAGTGTATCGGATTAGTACACTTACCGGAGGCAAACAACGTTAAGCTTGACTATGAGACTCATGCAAATGGTATACTTATATTGCTGTATGCAATACTTTTACTTGTCGTTGGATAACGATACTTTTACTTATCATTGACGAATGATGCAAAACTTGGAAATCTTGTGGATCATTTTAGCAACTGATTACTTAACAAACCTATGAACTCACCAACTTTATGTTGACCTTCTAGTATGTATTTCTCAGGTAACCCGCCGCAGTAGGAAGCTTTTGGAAAGCTTAGCTCGAGTCGCATTGTTTTCAAAACATCAAGAGATTAGATTGCATGTAGCTGTATTTTGTAAATTCAGTAATGTATTAGAAATCTCTAAACGGTTTATGCGAACTCCAGAATTATTTTGTAAACATTTGAATTATGGTAATGTAATATTTTCAAACGTCTCATATAGAGGTCGTTTGCTTGATCTTTGTGTTGATAATATTTGATTTGGTCGGCGCCCCCGTGACACCTCCCACTTCCGCTGCCACGTGTTTTGGGGTGCGACAATCTAGCATACAGTACCTAAGCAACAATCAAACAAAAACATGCAATAGAATGGTATACTAGCATCATATCAGTTGACCTCAAGATTAAATCATGGATATCTCGGAAGTTGTCCCAAAGATATGCAACAAACAAACATGAACCTAATCTTTCTCTAATCTTATGCTCTGTGTCTCTCGGATATGTTTCAATCAAGAGAATAATAGCCATGTTGAGTTCATTGATCATCATACACAGAATAGTTGGAATTCCTACTGCTAGTAATTGGCCAGATTCTAGGGAGGAGGATTCAAACCACAACATAATTTGGATAGATAAACAGGCAGAGGTTCAACTTATAAGTTTACAAACAGTTTATATTCAAACAGACAGAGTATTCTAACATTGGACACATCACAGCAAACACATTTTCGTCTAGCCTAGAATAATTCTAGCATTCATTCCTAAGCATGCATAATAAGACAACATGATTATAAGAAGAAATACAAGAGATTGTATTAAACCTGAATAGAAGAGTAATACAGAAAAATCTTCACAAATCTGAAGTCTTGGAGTATCTCCGTACAAAATCTACATAAAACCTCTACGCTAACTATGCCCTACTAGCTTATTTTCTAGAGAGAGAAATAAACTAGAGAGAAATAAATCTAGAGAGAGAGGTGTGACACCCGACAAATAAGGACTTTAATTAGTGCCTAAAAGTCTTTTAATTACACGTATTTAGTTTTGTATTTGGACAAATATGTGTAACATTTTATATATATGATGTTATTATTATATATATACATGCGTACGCGATTTATTTTAAATCGTACGATTATTAACCGGACGGAGTCCGACACTGTTAAATACGGATGTTGGTGAACCAAAATACTAAATAATATGAAATTATTTAATAAACTCATTATTTACTAAATATTATTGCGGTAATATGTAACACGTTTATTGTATCGTCTAAAACTAACCGTACGCGACAGAAACTCGCGAAATGCGCCCGACAAACGAAATAAACCCAAATTATATTTTTATAATTCATTATTAAGTATTTTTATAAAAAATTTCGAGTAAAGATAATACGGTTACACGCGTACGAATAAAACGTCTAAAAGCGTTACACAGGTTTAATAAATGTACAATTACGCAACGAACGCGTAAACCGAGACCCGACAACATTTTAACGTCTAAAATAAAGTATATATAATAATACTTCCATTAAAAATATCGCAATTTAAAACGTTAACGAAATATACGTATTAATACGTTTAACGTCTAAATGAACGAGTAAACGAACACCGCGTGTACCGTAGCTTTGGGATTGAAATTTTAAAGACCAAATATGAGTGGGACCCACTGATTCCAGCAGAAAATCAGCAAGAGTATGGCCATGCCATACCCTTACTTTTCCTTACACACTCCTACTTTCCCCTCCCATTCCTATTCATTCACCACTCCACTCTTCCATCATTTTTCTCCTCCTCTCTTCCCTCTCTCTACACCAGCATAACACCGCTACATCACCACCATTGAGCCACCAAAAGTCCACCATGAACTGCCATGCCGGAAATCAAGAAAACATAATAAAACGAGCATTCGACTTCTGTTTTCCTTCTCCTCTTTATTTCTTTGTAAGGAATGCTTTCCTTTTCATCATATATACTTAAAACATGTTTATTTGTGTTTTATAGTGTTCACTTGACTATTATATTGTAACATCCTCTCCAGTGGTCTGGTAATTCCTTAATTTAAATTGATTATTTAATTGTTTTAGGAATTTCTTATATTATTATCTATTTGTGAAATTTAGATAAATAAGTCCCAAGACTTATTGTGAATAGTAAATTATTATTTGTTTTAATTTACAATAGTTGACGGTAAAATAAAGTAAGTTTCTCGCAATTAGTATTTTGGTTCCAGACAATAGATTTAAGACAGGTATAAAATACCCAAATTTGGAAGTCCGTTATGTTGAGAGGCCGACCCCGTTTTTGGTGTTTTTCCTGATTTTAGTTACTTACTTGTAACTCTACTCTTCACTCTTAACAAACTCAAAATCAAAGAAACTAAAATCATAAACAAGATTCAAGGATAAGAGTTATGATTCTTGTAAGTATCTTCAACCTCTTCTTGCTATCATCATCTTGATCATCATAGTGTAAGTATTCTTAATTTTATGAACTCAAGTTTTAGTTAGGTCAAGAAAATAATAGATTGGTTGATTTCTTGAGTCGTATATGATGATTAGTGATACTACATGATGATAGTGAACTGATTGTTAGCTTGAATTGTAGTGTTCTTGTTATTGAAGAATGAATTTGAATTTAAGCAATTAACCTAATTGGGTTGTTATGATTTTGGGCTTAAAAGTGGAAGTAATTAATATTGTTGATGTTGTTATATGTTAGTTAGTGATAATATGAGGTTTCTTTGATGTTAAAATGCTCCTTTTGTCGAATTGGCATATGCAATTGTGGGAGAATTGGTTTAGGTTCAGAGATGTGTGATTACAGGGATGATGTTGAGCTGTAAAAGGCTCAAACGCGATCCCAAAACCCTATCCAGGATCGTGTTTGCTAGTTAAAACCTGAGTCAACTGGATTTTGTTCTTGGGAACGCGATCCCAAGCCTTGGTCCGGATCGCGTTGCCAAGTGCAATTTGATTACAGAATGTTTTCTACTTATGAATACGATCCATCCCTTGCTTTCGGATCGTGTTGCTTAGTGTAAATCGGTAACATAAACTTTTCTTAAGAGGAACACGATCCCACCCATTAGACCCGAATTGCGTTTGTCTGTATAATTTTGGTAATTATGTTAACTTGTGAATTCAAGTGTATACTATATATATATATATATATATATATATATATATATATATATATATATAGTATTGTTACTTATGTTTGATATTGTGATTACTTGTGTAAGGTGTCCATTTACATAAGTACTAATTGTTGATAACAAGTTACTAACTTGTGCGTTGTGTGATGTTTCAGATACCCCAAAGACTTAGTGATTAGAAGCTGAGTGTGGTGAATCCTGAGGTATCGGTGAGTGGATTTAGAACTCACCTTTTAATTTAGTTGTAACTATTTGGTTGCAACAGGTGAACGTAGATATGTTATTATATTATTTAATTAATATTGTTGACTGTGACTCTATGTGCTAATTGGCCTTCGGGCATCAGTTGTTAATGAGGTCAACGAGTTGAGCTGGTTGGTTGAGTTAGTTGGGTATTATGTAAATTACACATGATCTTGCTTCATTTGTTATGTGTATAGAACTTGTGTTTGAGTATAATAGCCACTAACTATCGGTCTCATCCGTTATGGCCATACGGATATGGTTGGATAAGTGTTTTGGGGAGACACCCGGGTATTATGGTATTCTCCAGAACCACCGATCCTCATTATTGAATTGTTGATTAGTTGACTTATGTGTTTACGGTTGTTTGGTGTAAACAAGTAGTTAATTGGTGTGTGATAAATTCATTCACTTAGCTTGGTGCTAATCCCTCCTTTTTACTTCCTGTAAGTTTAGTTTGCGATGTGGGTAGCAGGAAGTTAATGGTTGTGGAGCAAGGAACGTTTTACTGACCGTGCTACTCTGATATAGTTTGTTATAAACTATGTTTTTGTATTAAGTAATACCCCATTTGTAGTAAGTAATTAGTATTGTTACCAGTTGTTAAAATGTTGTATAAATAATGTGAAAAAGTATGTACATTTTATAATGTATATTAAGAAAATATGTTTTTATAAACTCGCTTCCGTGCTAATAATATAATATTGTTATATTCAAATGAGGGGTGTTATATATATGTCCAAAAGATAAACCGAAACGCGATTAGAAGACTCAAATATGTAACTTTGTTTTCTGTCCAGAAACTTCACATACTTCAACGATTTTTATAAAAATCATTTTAACATGAAAATGAATGAATCGTAAGCCTAAAATGTATTTCGTGATGTTAGATTTCCAACGACACCAATTTCGTAACATATTAACTTCGTTTGCTATTTTAAAATAATATTTCGTAACTGTTCCGGCAGATAGGAACATCCGCCTTCTTCTCGAGACCATATCTTAGGTTCCAGACCACTAAAATGCATGAGACCAGTACCAAAACCTCACAAATTTTGTTAAATTTAAAAAGTTCTTCTATGTCATCTCTTGAAAATAGATCTTTAGACTTGTATCCGGATTGGTCATATTTAGACCTCATGGGACTTTCGATTTTATTAACCAACTAAACGAATCCTAAAATCCTTAGAAAAATCAGAGAAAATAGCTAACATATAGGGGTATTATGGGTATTTTTCTCGGGAATTATTGCGGACTTTAAGTTGTCGATATCGTGAGTGGAATCGAGACCAAAATCTGTGAGCACGAAACTAAGGGACTGTTTTCGTAAATGTTTAAAAATGACACTTCGGTTTAACCACGAAACGTAATGATAATTTTTCTAAGCTTTAAAAACATATTTATGACTTCCCTAAAAGTTTCGGGTTAAAACCGGGTCGTTTGACCACGTTCACTAACTTAGTAAAACATCACAACTTTAGTGTCGCATCGGACCCACTCCGATTGCGACACTAAGCCCAATGTCGCTAAAATATTAGAAACCAATCACCCGCGACACTAATCTCAGTGTTGCTAACCATCAAATGTCGCAGACTGCGACACTAACTCTTGGGTCGCCGAAACCCTAATTTCACCACCTGCGACACTAACCTCAGTGTCGCATACCTATAAATTTTGATACCTGCGACACTACTATTAGTGTCGGAACATCACTGATTTTCTCACCTTGCGACACTAACCACAGTGTCGCAACCCACTCCAGTGTCGCTCCTAGTGTCGCTAAATACAACAGACTTGTAAACACTTTTTACACTAAGTATCGAACTTACTTAACAACATATACTTATATGCGATACAACTCGGGATCATACGAATTATAGTTTTATAGGTATACAATGGAACAAACATAATAACAATACTTTGAGAATTATTATTACAACCGTCACCAAGAGGCCGTATACGTTTTCTAAACGCAAAAAATAAACAATCATTTGGACATAACTAGTTGAGTGGACAACTAGCATGAGTGAACATTAACCCTCCACTCACACTTAATTATATAAGTGGACATTAACCCCCGCCCCCCCACTTAAACACAACCATATGCGTTTAGGGCGCTAGAGGTTTGCTTATTGGGACATTGACACCTACAACTTGCTTATTTACTATCATACCAAACTCAGGTGAGTTTCATAGCCCCACTTTTACTGTTTTACACTATGGGGTGAGATTACATACTCCGTTTTTATGATCACAAACAACTAACAACCTTATATGAATTGCATGAGACGTTAATCCAACTAACAACCTTATATGAATTGATCATAGTTCATTATATACACTTATTTTTGTATCCGTACAGGACTGATAAACCTTGTGATCACTATTCATGCTTTTATAACTGTTTAAACCTATGAACTCATCAACATTATGTTGACCGTTTTAGTATGTAATCTCAGGTACACAGCTACAATAGTATGGCCTACAGGGAACTCTAGCTCAAGTCGCATAATTTACAAATGAACAAGAGATTTTCCTGCATTACTATTTTCGTAATAGTAGTTATGTATTAGAATCTCTAGGCTACCGAGCGAACTCGCAAGTTATTGAAACTGTAGTTTGTAAACAATATATTTTTATGAAATGTATTTCCAAACGTCTCATTTAGAGGTCGTTTGCTTATAACTATTGTGTGATGATCCGTGATTAGTCTCACCCTGACCCGACTTCCGTTGCTGTTAATTTGGGGTTCGACAGATTGGTATCAGAGCCATAGTTATAGCAAACTAGGATTGCATTTGTAACCCTAGACTATAACTCTTAGGTTAGTATTCCTTGTTAGTTATGACTGGTTCAGAAATTGCATCTTTTGAGTTTAATTTAACATAGCCTGATCAACTATGTACAATTAAAGGAAAATGTTTAATGTCTGAAACAGTTATGATTGAACGGGAATACGTTAGAGGACTTTGACTATGAGAGAAACGAGACCATTACGTGTTGGTACTAGACACACTAGGCTATATTATATGATAAATATATATATATATATATATATATATATATATATATAGACCTCACTTATTGAAGCATTCTTGCCATAGAAATGGCCGACTTGTCATCTAGACAAACTACACGTACTACTCTCTCTCGCTCACGTCGCAGCCACTCAGAACCACTCGTGGCTAGACGCCCTGGTAACTCACACCGAGCTAGGCCCTACCACAATCCTGCCATCATGGATAACGTCTCTGCTATTGCTCGCCATCGGGGAATCGCCCACCAATGGAGCATGTTACCCACGGATATGGCCACAAGGAGGATTGAGGAAGACATAGAAATCCCTGCTGATGTCAGAGAATATTCAGCCATGGATTTCTCCCCGTGCACTCAAGAACCAACATATCTCACTGTTCCTGTGTTAGCTGCCCGAGTGCACCGTCACGAACATCGGTTGCACAACATGGAAATCGAACAACGTAATATTTGCTCTAACTGGATGTAACAAACCCAAGATGGTATCGCACAGTTGTACATAGGTCAGACAGATATCTCTGAGACTATCACTCGTATGCACGACCAATTAGAGGAAATCACAGAAACCATGGAGATTGTTCATAATCAAGTAATCAATAACCGAAACGAGATCTCAGTTTTTCAATCAAGACTGCAACAATGCGAGACACGCTTACGGGAAACCGAGGATACTCTCAGAATGGTTAACAGACTTGCAGAATCTGTGGACCACCTTACCTCTTTGCTTCCACAACTGAATCTACACCGAGATTAGTGTTGTATCTATTATGTAACCTATTAGCCACCTATGTAAAACTCACGTAATTCGTCCGGATGAAACAATTCCCGGCATCTTTTGTAAACTCTATAATTTGTAATCTTTTGAACTCGTAACCCTAATGACATTAGATCTTGTTACCTCGTATTGTTGATTGTTTGTCACTTTGTGTTGTTGTATATTTTTCCTTATATATACAATTGTGATAATCATAACCATTGTTCAAACATTTCATATATCTTTTTCCTTCTTATTTATTCAAGAATCATGCCACCAAGGTGACAAACGTATGGCCAAGATGAAATAGCCCGACTCATTGCTCAAGGGGTAGTTGATGCCCTAGCTGCTCAAGAAGCACTCCGAAACAATGGCAGCGAGGATACCACGAACAACAACACACCTCCAGCTAAAACGTTCCTATAAGGACTGTCTTAACTGCAAACCCCTGAACTTCAAGTGTACAGAAGGAGCAGTCAGATTATTGAGATGGTTCAAAAAGATGGAATCTGTGTTTTGCATCTGCAATTGCACCGAAGAGTGCAAGGTCAAATACTCCACTTGTACCTTTCTGGAAGGTGCACTTACCTGGTGGAACACCTACATGTAAACCGTAGGGATTGATACTGCATATCAACTCCGATGGGAAGATCTCAAGAAAATGCTAACAGAGGAGTACAGCCCTCGGGAAGAACTGCAACAGCTTAAGGTTGAGTTATGGAACCTCGCAGTTAAGGACAATGACATCTCTAGCTACACCACCCACTTTCACCAATTGGCATTCCGTTGCCCAACAATGGTGGACCCGGAGTACACATGTATCGAAAGATACATCTGGGGACTCCCAACTCATATATATGGGATGGTTACTGCTTCAAACCCGAGAACCATACAGAGTGCTGTCCGTATGGCACACAGTTTAATGACTCAGGTATTCCGCTGAGTGACCCCTACTGAAATGAACACAGGAAACCAATCCGGGGATAACAAGCGAAAGTAGACTGGGAACCCAACAACCAAAGCCAACACAAAACAAGAGGCCGGAGACTGGTAAGGCCTACACCGCTAGAACTGATAACCGAAAGAAGTACCAAGGAAGAAAACCCTACTACTCCAAGTGTACTTTGCACCATGATGTTCCTTGTGGCAATGTTTGCGCCAAATGCAAATGACAGGGCCACATAGCCAAAGACTGTCAAGTTCCCAGCACATCTACCAAACCTAGTGCACAAAAAGCCTGTTATGAGTGTGGCAGTACAGGGCACTTCAGGAATGACTGCCCAAAGCTGAAAAACAACAACAATAACAACAACAGGAACAACAACAACGCTCGCCGGTAGAGATTTCACGATGAACTCAGACGATGCCCGTTAAGACTCGAATGTGGTCACGGGTACGTTCCTTCTTTATAACCTTACTGCTTCGGTTTTGTTTGATACCGGTGTTGATAAGAACCTGTTAGAATTTGCGCATACGCCAGTGGAAAGTTTAAAGTGGTGCAATCAACAATTGATGCGGAAATGAATGCATGCATCAATTCCTTGGAAAAGCTAAAGATATACTATCTTGATAAAAAGGAGATAACCCTGAGAACAGATTGCCAAGCTATTATTAGTTTTTACAACAAAACTAATAGTAATAAAGCATCTCGAGTTTGATGGCTTAAATTTGCTGATATCATAACTGGAACAGGAGTCAAAATCAACATCGACCATATTGATGGAAAGCAAAATATTCTTGCTGATTCCCTATCAAGATTAGTTAACTTTTGTTTTGCAGGATGTACAGAACAAACAGTAGGAGTCCTGATGAAGAGTCTAGCATTAACAGAGGAACTATTGGAAGAAGCTGTTCAGTCAAGGAATGAGAAGAATGGTTACGAACAAATAATCCAGATTTTAGACCATTGCCAAAGATTTATCAAGGATCATTCTCATTCCAAGAACCAGGAGCTCTCTACAGACACTACCAAATCAAAGCCAACACGACACCAATACCCATTAGAGAAGCAGACATATTCGATGGAGTGGCACAACAATTGGAACGAGGAGTAGCCAAGGAAACAGTTTCAGCAATGCAAAACCTCCAAGCAATTTTAGACTTTAAAGCCCAAGTCTGTATTGCAAAATCAACAAGAGATAACTACTGGGGCGATCACTGGCCCAAAGTTAGGAGACACAACCAAGAAGCCCAAAGATTGCTCACTGAGCTTGAGACCCTATGCAACGAGTTGGGCCACGTCAAAATCTAAGCCCAAAGAAAGATACATAAACAAGGCCCAATTTCCAGAATATCGTAGAACCAAAGGCAAATTATTACATGATGACGTATGGAATAATGCATTATGGCTAGTAGACAAAGAATGGCCCCCACCAGATAACACTACACGTCACGCATGCTTATGAACATACGGAAGCGTGGTGGATAGCTCATTTCATCATACTGCATTAATCATATCATTCATTACGTGTTTGGTGTGAATTAGAATACGTGTACTTTAATTTCTAGCATGAAATCATATGTGTCGGTCACTAATTAATTCATAGGCCACAAAAGTCATTATTAGAATTATTGTTAAGTACTTGTATTGGCTATATAAGCAAATGGAGAGGTATGAAAGTCGGTGTGCACTTCTCTCTCACTTGTATCAAAAATAAATTTGCTTTGAAATAAAAAGGTGTGTTTATTTGTCTTCAAACACTTGTTTTTAGTTTCTGTTTTTCAATTTTTAGCTTTGTACTGATACGTAAGTAATTTGATCCCATCTAAATACAAAAGTAATTTGATCCCATCCAATAATAATTGGGTCGAACGCTTTTGGTATAATAATTGGGATGAGTTCTTTTGGTATCAGAGCTTGAAACAAAGCTTTAATCTATGGAAGGCTAAGCCTGCTATTCGGGGTTAACGGAAAGGGTGTAGTTATACTAATCTAATATTGCTTGTCTGAATACAATTAAATATTTTTTTTTAAAAAAACCCGTCACTTATTTCAAAACAATGCTAGTTTATTCCTTTATCCCTGTGAAAAATATCCCCTTTATGTCCCCTTACAAAAGGTCAAGTACCGTTTGATAGCCTAAGATAGGCATTTGGAGGGAAAGCTGAGTAAGGGACTGGCTTAAGGGATTGGTATCTACTAACGGGATTGGTAAAGCTTGGTAAACCAGTTTTTGAAAAAGAAACAAGTAAAAGCTTTCTTATGTCTGATCGTTTTGAGCAAGCAATAAAGGATTGGTATGATCACTCCCGTACCGCTAACCTTGAATTTTTAAACTTATATGAAAATCAAAAACCATCACTTTCGGATATTTATAATAACATCTCTTGTATATTCGATAAATTGTTTTTATGTGCAAAAATCTCTATTAAAAGTTTCTATCAATTTAGTCAAAACCTTGAAAATTTAAGTCACCGAATTGAGAAGTGTGAAGAAAACCTAAGAAAAACACAGATTGAAACCACAAAAAGCTTCAAATAAATCTCAACCGAAATCCAAGAATAAAACCTCTCACCAAGAAACAAGTCCTTAGTCTTGTTAACGAAATAGCCCAACAACCAAAGTTAGTCGAAGAACAAGCGTTGAAACTATCTGAGGATCTTAATTCAAAGGTCCAAAGAGTAGAACATCTTTTACAAGAAGTCAAATCTTTGATTGGTTTTTGAGCTTAGCCAATCAAAAGGCTAGCTCGGAATACTAGGAAGCGGTAAGAGCAACAGAAGAAATTGAGTCACCAGCACTTGGGTTTGTAAAGCCATCAGATTACAAATCCCCGGTTACCATCCAAAATTCAGTAATTATAAAACAAAATAACACGCTCATATATCTCCTTACTAAACAAGCTTAAAAGTTTGGAGAATTTGAGGAAAGGTTTGAAAGATTAAGACAAGGGATTGAGGCCTTGGGAAAGTGAACAGAAGAACCATCAAACCTGGAAGATTCAATTGGAAGTCTCACAAAGAGATTAGATAATTTTTCAATCAACGGAAAAACTCCATCAAGAATAAAGCAAGGACCAATTTACGTATTCAAAGACCCTACAAAAATATTTAAAGAAGAATAAGAGAAGGAAACTCAAAAGTGGAAATGAGCTCCAACCAGAGGCCGAGTGTTCTGAGTAGATCAACAACTACTCAAACCCAAACAGATCTCCCTACTCAAGAAGACCATATCCGCAGTTACAGGCAGTTGACTAGAACCCGATACAATTTCAATAGAGGTCTTAGAAGAAGATTCGGAAGAGGTTACAATCAAAATCTTGAATTAGTGCTAAGTCCTGAAAGGCAACTGGAAATCTCAAGAGAAAGGAGAGCAGAATTAGTGCCAGCGGAGATTCTGTATGGAAGCAACAGGCAGACAGTTAGACATCAAGTCTATCAACATTACTCAGAACAAAGAATACTCTGTGTAGGAGAAACACAAATAGATTTGAGACTCTGCAATGCTCAAAGCCATCAGAGGCTTAGAGAGACAGGCATGCAACACATTCACCTTGGAATGTTCATGATAAGGCTCCATACACTCCATAGAAGAGGAGCGGGAACAACTTCTCTGGTGGTTCTACGGGATACAAGATGGAGAGATGATCGTCAAATAATTGGAACCATGGAAGTTGATTTGTTAGCCAGAACACAACTCATCTATATGGTACCTGATATGGTACTCAGCATAGATGATTTTCATAATCATATTCAAGTTGCAATACAAACTCATGGCTATGATGAATGGCAAGGAGGAGAAAGCAATTTCCTAATAACACTAAGTCTAATTGGAAGAATCTCAAATACAAGTTATATCGGTTTCGAATACAGTGTAGAGAACGTCGTAGACCATCTTGCCATAAACGGAATCACGACAATTCCCGGAGAAAGAAGAAATATTGAAGATTTAGAAGGAAGAAGCTGGAACCTTAAACCTGCATCAATAATAAATGTCAGAATCCCAACAAGAGTTGAAGTTAACCTGAGACTGGATAGATCTACCAGTCTTAGGTTCAGATCATATCGTAACAACCCTCAACCACCAAGATTCTCTGTTGATATACTAGATAGAGAAATTCATGACAATGGTGAGATAACAGAGGATGAAGAACAGTTCGTTAGCATGTGTATACAAGAGGAAGTACATCATATTCCTTTTGATGTATGTTCTTGCCCGACATGTTTAAAGGAAACACAAAAATTAGAAGATGAGCCTTTAAACAAGACCAAAAGAGGTAATAAACCAAAGAAAAGGCAGCGACGAAGCTGGGAGAAATGGTCAACATTAGGAGAACACTCAGGCACGTGGGACTACTATATTCGTTATGATACTCCTAAAGAAACAACAACAATTGATCAAATTGTGGCTATGGGATGGGATGATTATGAAGAAGACCCCTGGAGAGACAACCTCAATGAAGGAAAAGTTGTAATCAAAGAAGAAGATCTGGAGCTATCGGAAGAGGAAGAAATGCAAGAAAAACTGGAAATGTTACAACTTGTATCATTTCCAGAACACCAGGGTGAGAATAAACATCAAATTTTTCATACCACAGTGGAGCCAAGCAATGATGAAAGCAATCTTGACTACCCAAAAGTTAGAGAATTCAAAGAATATATCCGAAAAATTGAAGAGGAACAACAAGCATTCCCCTCTTCGTCTAACACAACAAGTGGTGTTTACAATACACAACCAGAACAAATCATGGGTCCCTAGTGTATCCTCCCGCAAGAGGACCGGCGCAGAATGTATATACTCCAAGCTACCAATTTCCAAGTGGAAGTAATTGTTTTAAGGGTGAATTTGGAAGGTATTACAATTCTCAGTAGACGTTACCCCCAGCAATTGCACTGGAGCAATGCTTGTGTTACCATCAGATCCAGGCTTATGGCCAGATGTAATTAATTGAGACATAGTTTGTGACAATAGATCTATCTTGAAATATGACTGGTATAATTATTATTATGTTTGTGTATTAGTTTAGATTTGTAAGTGAATATTTTGTTTTTGAAGATAGACGAAATTTTGTATTTTATCATTTATGTTTCCTGCGAGTCGAGATCTCAAGTCGCAAGTGTTGCGAAGCGAGGTGAGATCTGAACTCGCAAAGCAGAACTCAATAGGTGACAACGAGTTGAGTTCATAATGGGCTCGGATCGTTTGCGTAGCGAGTCGAGTCAACTTGCAGGCCCAAAGGCTGCAAGTTGGGATGACTTATTTAAATGATTTTTGTTTAGAAAATCATTAACATCGACTTAGACTTTTGCTATCGCAATTATAACCTGCGAATTCAATTTCCAGAGAAATAAAATAAACCTAACGACTAGGCTTTGACATTTATTCGTTTAAAACAAAGTAATTAGTTAACCGAAACGCGAACTTATTCGTTGTTAGTAAGATAACATCTTATTAAGGAATTCCGCACCTTAATACTACAGATAACGAAGTTATCGATCCTAGAACTAGGGACTTACAATTGGTATCAGAGCTTTCGGGCTAGATAACGAAGGTAGTTTGAAGTTTTCGGGTTAATCGCGTGTTATTTAGGATTGTTTTGACGTGTATTAGTGTGTAAAAACGATTATAATCACTCTCTGGATGATTTAGGGTTTGTTTACGGTCGAAATTTCCAGTTTCAATCGTAAAAATAGCAAAAATTTTTGTTTTTGCGTTTTTCAGCCGTTTTGCGAGTCGAGATTAGGGTTTCAGATAAGTTTGCGAACCGAGTTGAACTTGCGAACCGAGATTCTGCGAGTCGAACTTAGTTGCGAATCGAAATACTCTGTGAACCGAGATCTCCTGCGAACCGAGATCACTTGCGAGTTGACATCACTGCGATCCGAACTGAGACTTGCGAACCGAGATCCTGCGAGTCGAGATTTTCTTTTTCTGAATTTGCAAATACAGTTTAATTTTAAACTTCACGATGTCTGACCTTAGCAAAATGATTGAGATGGAACACGAGATTGGAAAATCTAATGTTCCACCTAAATTGTTAAGAGTTGAGGATTATTATAGCTGGAGGGATAGGTTTGAATCTTACTGTAGATTCCATGATCTATCTATGTGGATGTGTATCAAGAATGGATACACGGCACCTACACAAACTGTTGAGAATGCTATTATGGTTCTCACTTATCAATAGATGAGTGAAGCACAAAAGAAGGAATCTGAGGTTGAGAACAAGGCTCATTCTTCAATTAAGATGAGTCTTCCTAAGGAACTTAATCATCAACTAAAGTCCTTCTATACTGCTAGAACTTTGTGGACAACTCTTGAGAAGAGGTGTGAAGGTAGTCCACAAGTTAAAGCAGGCAAGAGGAATATCCTGAAAAAGCAGTTTACTGTGTTCAAAGCTTTGAAAGGAGAAGATCTTGATGCTTATACCACAAGATACTACCATTTGCTGAGTGAGCTAGATGACCATGAGATTGTAACTACCGAGACTGAGAAAACCGACAAGTTTATTGAGGGTTTACCATCTAAGTGGAAAATGCATGGCATAATGCTTAAAGACAATGATGAGAGGTATGCAACCATGACCTTAGAGCAGGCAATTGATAAGTTAAGAGGTTATGATTTCACCAAGAAGACTAGAGATACTGATTCTGATCAGGCTCAGGATCCGGGACTATATCACGGAAAATCTTCTATCTCCACTACTTCCTCGAGCTCGACCACTGCTTTATTTGTTCGTAATGCTGATGGAAAGGGTGAAATGATTACTGATGAATTATGTCTTGTTACCTCATTTGGTAGTGAAGCAAAGAGTAAACCAACTGAGAAGTCACCTCAGGAGCATCAAAAGATGCCTATGAGTGTGAAATCTGCTGAATAACAATTATATGTTCTTGCTTCCTTTGTAGCTTCTTATGAAAACTACATTCAGGGTAAAATCAATGATCCAATTATGTTTGAGGAAGATTATGATCAGATAGACCCTGAGTATCTTGAAGAAATAGAACTTCAGGATCAACTTGCCATTTTGTCTAGAAGAGTAAAGAATTTCTTGAAGAAAACTGGTAGAAAGGTAGTTGGCAATCGATCAGGGTTTGATAAGACCAAGATCAAGTGTTTTAACTGTCAGGGTTATGGACACTTTGCTCGGGAATGCCAAAGACCTAAGGTAGAAGCTGGCAATGGAAAACAAGGTTCGGGAAGCACTCTTGCTTCCAAAGCCTTGGTTGTGAAACAATTGGATGGCTCTTATGAATGGAAAGCTCAGTCTGAGGAAGCTTTCATGGATGAGATTGATGAGTCTACATCTTACATGCCTACTGATGCAGAGTGTGATGTAAAGGTGCCTGAGGTTGAAATGAAAGTAAGTGATGAAGACGTGTTGTACATGGATTCAACTGAAAATATGAATCCTGAAGACTTTGTAGCACGCATGGCTGAAATCCAAACAGACAAGAAAAGGGTATGTATTGATATTCTTACTCTTGCTGATGTCTGTTATTTAGTTATTGATTTACAGTCACAAGTTAGTGTTTTAACTGTATCAAACAAAAACATGTCTTCTCAAGTTAGCATATTGACTGAATCTAATAAGACTGTTAGATCTGAACTTGAACTAGCTAAGATTGATGTGCGTAGGTTAAGTGATGATAAACAGGACTTAAAAGATAAAATTAAGTCTGATGCTTCTGATAGGATTGCACTTAGAGATACCATTAATGAAAAAGCTGTCATCATAGATGGTCTCTATATGAACCTAAAAGACTTAAATCAGACAATTGCTAATAAGGAGAAAGAGTTAGCTGACTGTAAATTGAAGCTAGTTGAGCAAAATCGAAAGATAGAAAATTATAGAACCACTGAGATGGACAAGATGCTAGATGCTCAATGAAGTGTTAAGGATATGTCAGGACTAGGTTATAATGAGACACCTCCTCCTTTCAATTCGAATTAGACTAGGCTTCCAGAAGATACTGAAATGACTGAAGTATGTTCTGAAGAACCAGTAGCTAAAGCTGATTAGTCATAGGCACAGAAGAATGTTATTAAGAATCCTTCATCTGATGATAGTAAGAGAATTCCTCACACTAAAGTACATTTTGTACCGGATGGAGTAATTAATGATACTAAGACTGATGAAGTGGTTAATAAAGAACATGTAGTTGAACCTTTAGTGCCTAAGACACCGACAGTGGATGCAAAAGTTAGTAAGTCACAAAAACAGATGTCCTGCTTCAAGTGTCACCAAAAAGGACATGTAGCTTCTTGTTGTCAAATAAGAAGTTGGAAGCATCACATAAGTTAGTGAATACCGAAAAGACACCGACTACTTCTAGTTCAATTGTAGACAGGTTAGGCTCTAAACCGGGATTAGGAAGCAAACCTGTAAACATTCTGAAAAGAGATGGTAATCATAGTGTCTCTCCAACTAAACCTAAAACGCCTTATACTCTGAACGAAAATACTTTCAATAAGCCAAGAGATAAGACACCTTCGAGGTTTAGGACCCCAAGTAGAAACCATAGTCAGTTTGAAAATGGTTCTACTTCAAGTGCACAGGGAACTAAGTTTGTGCCTAGGAGGTTTTCTACTCACTCTCCTCATAGGCCTAAGACTACAGATCATCAACAATCTCAAACTCCTGTGAAAGTTACCAAGACTCCTGATGGGAATAGTTAGGTTACTTTAAAGAGGTTCAGATTGTAGATGATCAGGGACAAACCAAGACCATAATGGCTTGGGTCCCTCTTGATAACTAACTGTGTACAACTTGTTATGTGTAGGAGCAGACTGTGAACAAGGACAACTGGTGGTATGTAGATAGTGGATGCTCAAGACACATGACAGGTGAACGAAGTCTACTGAAGGACTTCAAAGATGGTTTCAAGCAAAAAGTAAATTTTGCAGGAGACAAAAGAGGAGTAATTACTAGGAAATGAAAAGTTTCAAATGGAACTTTGACTCTAGAGGATGTGAATTATGTTGAAGAACTAACTCATAACCTAGTGAGTGTTTCCCAAGTCTGCGATAAAGGTCATCCAGTTCATTTCAATGAAAAGGAGGATTTAGTTCTGAAGCCAGGCTTCGCAATTCCTGAAGAATGGATATTGATGAGGGCACCAAGGAAGAAGGACATCTATGCTATAAACATTGGTGTTTCTAATTCTTCAATGGTGTCGACATGCTTACTATCCAAGGCCTCAGAAGCAGATGCACTTTTATGGCACAGGAGAATAGCACATCTGAACTTTAGAAAAATGAATTTTATTACCAAGAATGGATTAATTCTAGGTGTACCACAGAAACGTTTCGAGTCTGAAGACAAGTGTGTTCCTTGCCTAAAAGGAAAGCAGCACAAGAAACCACACAGGTCTAAGACTGAAAACACAATCTCCTCGCCATTTGAACTACTACACATGGACCTCTTTGGCCCAATAAGCAAGAGAAGTCTAGTGGCAAGTGGTACTGTTTAGTTATCACAGATGATTACTCTAGATTCTCATGGGTATTCTTTTTGGGATCTAAGGATGAAACTCCAGGAATTCTAATGGAGTTCTTTGATCTCGTAGAGAATATCTATAAAACAAGAGTTAAGAGTATTCGTAGTGATAATGGAACGGAATTCAAGAACTCAACGTTGAATATCTATTGCTTAAGCAAAGGGATACAACATCAATTCAGTGCACCATATGAGCCTCAACAGAATGGTATTGCTGAAAGGAAAAATTGAACGTTGATTGAAGCTGCTAGAACAATGCTTGCAGATTCAAAGCTTCCGGTCATCTTTTGGGCAGAAGCGGTGAATACAGCATGTCATGTTCTAAATGGGGTTCTTACAGTCAAAAAGCGTAACAAGACTTGTTACGAATTATTGAATAATTAGACACCTAATATGAAGGGATTTGAACCCTTTGGAGTTGCATGTACAATATTGAAAACAGGAAATCAAGCTAAATTTGGTGAAAAGGCTGACGAAGGATTTTTCCTAGGTTATGAGCCCAATTCGCCTAATAAAAGAGTTTTATATAAAGTCACGGGACGATGGAAATCGTTTATAACATTGAGGTTACGAGCTATGTACCTGCTGTACATAAGGGATTAGATTGGCAATTTGACTATTTAGATCTCTTTCAGTCATTTAAAGTTCCCATAAGTGACTTTGTCAGTGATTCAGAGATCTCTCAGCACTTATTGCATGAAGATTTGGACAATGGTCCTTCTTCAACATCGAGTGTTCCGAAATCTTGAATCAGGACAACAGATGACTCAAATGAAGCTTCTTCAAGTGGGTCACATCAACCTTCAAAGGATAAGTATCAAGAAACAGAAGATTGTGAGGGGGATCTTCAACCAACGTTTGATGATGTACTCACTTCTTTGAACCATTTAAGGTTATTTTCAGCTAATTCAGAAGACATGCCTTCATTAGAAGAGATTGGTACTAACTTAGGAGATGAGTTAATAGTTGACCCTATACCGGTTACAAGAACGAGTAAGAATCATCCTGCTGAGAACATCATCGGTGATATTAATACTACTATTCAAACTAGGACTCAGTCTAAAGCTAGTACATCTAAAAATTTAGAAAGCTTGTATACTGCTATGAAAGAGACAGGGATTCCTAATCAATGTCTATATTCATGCTTTATCTCACAAGTTGAGCCTAAAAATGTGCAAATGGCTCTCAAAGAAAGTTCGTGGGTTGAAACTATGCAAGAAGAACTGCAACAGTTCTCAAAGTTACAAGTATGGGAGTTGGTTGACCTTCCAAAGGGAGAATATCCAATTGGAACTAGATGGGAATTTAAGTGTAAGAGAGATGACCGGGGAGTCATTACTCGCAATAAAGCTTGTCTAGTGGTTCAAGGGTTTAATCAACAAGAAGGAATAGATTACAACGAAGTGTTTGCACCAGTTGCTAGGCTAGAAGCAATTAGAGTATTCTTAGCATTTGCCTCTTTTAAAAGTATCAAAGTTTATCAGTTAGATGTTAAGAGTGTCTTTTTGTATAGCAAAGTTGAAGAATTGGTGTATCTTTCACAATCGCCAGGGTTTACTGATTCTGACTATCCAGATAGAGTATATCGCTTTAATAAGGCTCTATATGGATTACATCAGGCACCTAGGGCATGGTATGGAACACTATCAACGTATCTACTTGAGAATGGATTTACAAGAGGATCAATTGATAGTACACTTTTTGTAAAGTGGAACAAGAATGACTTTCTACTTGTACAAGTATATGTTGATGACATTATCTTTGGATCTTCTGATGAAAAGATGTGTCAAGAATTTGAGAAAGTCATGAGAAAAAGGTTTGAGATATCTGCAATGGGAGAGTTAAAATTCTTCTTGGGATTGCAAGTTGATCAAAAGAAGGATGGATTCTTTATTCATCAATCTAAATATACATATGAGCTATTGGAATGCTTTAAGATGGATGAAAGTAAGGTCTACAATACTCCAATTCCAGTCAATCACAACCTTGGACCAAATACATCGAGTGATAGCGATGTGGATCCAACTCTTTATAGAGCCATGATCGGATCACTAATGTATTTAACTGCCTCTAGGCCTGACATTATGTTTGTTGTTTGTATATGCGCAAGATATCAGGCAAATCCAAAAGAGTCACACATGCAAGCTGTTAAACGGATCCTTCATTACCTCAAAGGGAAACCGAAGCTGGGACTTTGGTATCCGATTGATGGAGACTTAGATCTCATAGCTTATACTGATTCGGATTATGAAGGATGCAATCAGAATAGGAAATCTACAACCGGAGGATGTCAATTCTTAGGAGGTAGATTAGTATCTTGGCAGTGCAAGAAGCAAAGCTCAGTAGCCATTTCTACACGTGAAGCTGAGTATGTTGCAGCTGGCAGCTGTTGTTCTCAAGTTCTTTGGATCCAACAGCAACTGCGAGATTACGGGTTAAATATAACCAATACTCCTATGATGATTGATAACGAATCAACAATGTCGATCACCAACAATCTGGTGAAGCACAGTAAAACTAAGCACATTGATATTCGACATCATTTTATTAGGGACGTGCTGAGAAGAATTTGATAAATTTAGTTAAGGTTCCATCTTTGGATAACCTAGCAGACTTATACACCAAGGCGTTCGACAGAGCTCGATTTGAGACGTTGGTTCAACTTAACGGAATGAGAAATCCAGAGTGATTAGTCTTACAAGGGTATTTCTGTAATAGTTAGTAGTAAGTTTTATGCTTTAATAATAAAAAGGGGGGGGGGCGTATGGCATTCATTTGCTTATTACCTGAGGGGAATCGCCTCCAATAAAAGAACAACCGAAGTTCTTTTAGAAAAAGCTTTAAGTTTTGGCTGTAAAAACTTAGGAAATAATAGTACATTAGGAGAATGAGCTTAAGAATAATAAACCTAAGTGCGAAGATTGATGTGTTAGTAGATTCCTATAAGTTTCATTAGAATTGCAGACTTACCTAGGAGTTTACTTATATTTATCTGATTATATACCTATATCCACTAATAATAACTCGTGTCCTTTATATAAGTGATAAGAATAATTAAAGTCTATTCAACTTCATTATATGATATACTGGTAGGCAAATTATCCTTAGATTTATGAGCAATTAAGAAATTCTAATTTTGTGTGTCATTTCTTTTGTGAACTGTTATATACTGTATGACATTTATCTTAATTGATGAATGATGGTACTGCCATACACTGTTATCATGCATTTATTTACAAGTGATAAAATAGTTACACATATGGTTATTAGTGAAAGTAACAGATAACTCTGTTGTACGTCAGTACATACCTGTTGCCTTTAGTTTTGCCAATAGTCTCAAACTTATTTTAATTATACTAAGGGATCCTCTGTTGTACGTGAGTACAGATCTGGAACCACTAGTATCTTTAAAGGATGTTTGATATTTGTCAACATCTTAATTCAAGTGTATGTTATATGTTTCGAAAAGATACATCATTTAGTAACATCTACCTTGAAATTAAAAGATGCAGTGTTATGTGTTTTACTTAAGTTCTTCAGTATATTATATAACAGAACACTTTAGATATTGTTCACATTAATAATAACAGGTTTGCTCAGAAGTCTATGTCTAATTTGTTTATGTGGATCATGATACTGGTAATCATCTTGGACTGTTTAAGACATTGGAACATTCACTTTTTGTGAATAATTGGTTCTAAATATATAAGAAATTATTTTAATATCAAAGTTATGTCTCGTGGATAAAGGTAAATAAGATATAATGTTATAAATATAAGTTAAATTATGGGTTAAGTTGTGGTTTTATTGTATTTATATGAATTTTATGAGGTATGCATACTAACAATCGTCTTGCTCTTATTGAAATATAATATAAATGGTTTATTCTTCCTAATATGATCCCTAAGCAGTTCACATTTTAAGCATTTTTATTTTAAATTCGTTTGTTTTCATAGGATGTTAGTACTCTTAAATTCTTATTTCTTATTTTGTACTTATGTTTAATGATAAATTGAAGTTTTATTTTTTTTAATGTGTTGCCCTTGGAATTGAATTATACTGGATATTTATTTTATGTTGAACAAACGTGTGTTGACAACTGAAAAATATTATATAGGTTACGTGGAATGTTAATCGAAAGTCTTCCGACTCACATGTAGTCGAGCAGCGTGTCCTGATTTTATATCGGCGGTTAATTTTTTTATTATAACTTATATATATTTTAGACTTGTCTATATACTTAAGACCATAAGGTATATAAGTAAATAATTTTAGCTCGAGATTTTTCTTTATACAAGATTAACTGTACCACAGATTTAGTCGGTTAATATATGTAAGAAGATTATCATTGAGGAAAAATTAAGCGAAAACATTTTCTTTAAAATGTTTAGGCTACATAGTTACAGAGTTAACTATATAATTGTGGATGGGTTTGCATTTATACTTAGTATTTAATTTGCATTTTTATTTAAACTTGCGAGTTTGACTGGTCAACGCTGCGAAGTGAGTCCAGTTCTGCGAGTTGACATTAACCTTGCGAATCGAGCTAAAGTATAAAAGGGTGGTCAACCGAGTCAAATCTTCCACCAAACCCACTTCTATTCTACGAGTTCACTTAAACTTGCGAGTTGACTTAGTGCGAAACGAGACAATAACAGTGTTTTGTTTGATTTCGATTTTACAAGTTACAAGGATGAGATTTTGATCCGTAGTTTCTATACATCTTTGTCTTGCGATCATTTTGAGGTATAAAACAATGGATTTCACCGTTTAAACACGAAATCAAAGTTTTTATGTATCTAGGGTTTCGTTTTAAGGTTTAAATGATTAACGTAGATTAAAGGTGTTATTTAACTCGAATCCTACAGATTAATGTTAAACGAACCTTAATGAACGTAAACCAATCGATAGATCTTAATAAAATTGAGAGTTTAATTGATTTTTGTTTCAACTCGCAACCCCCAGTTCATGTTGCGAGTTGAACACAGGTTTAATTCGCAGAACCACATTAGCGAGTTGAGATTGCTCTCGATTTGCAGATCCATTTTTGCGAGTTGAAATCTTGTTTGTTGACTTGTTGACTTGCTGACCCAGTTGATTAGCGAATTGACTTACGAATCGAGTTGCGGATTGACTTGGTAAGCGAGTTGACTTGGTTGCGAGTTGAGTTGCGAACCGAATTGAACTCGATTCGCACATAATACTTCAATTTTAAAAGTTTTTATATGAATGTTAAGACTTTTTCAGTAATAACTATTATATCATGGACTTGTATTAAAATTATATATGCTTATATCGAAAGTCTACCAATTCAAGAGGTAATTGAGTGGCGTGTCCTAATTCTATATTAGCGGTATAACTTATATTTATCAAAAACGTTAATGACTTGAGATTTTCAAATTAACAAGTAACTAACATGACGTACATATTGAACTTACGACTTACTAGTTATAAGTTATATATGTTAGATATTTCTAAATATGACTTGAGATATGTATGTAACAAGTTATATATAATTTTAAGCTAAGATGTTTGATGAATTTTCATTCATAATACGTTATAGTTTAAAATTGATTAACGTACGTTAATTGTTTTTGTCATTTGTGTTTTTATAGATATGGCGAGACAATTTGATAAAGGTCACAATATTCTTGTCGATCTTGATCTTTCGGCATGCAGAGCACATCAAGTTGCTCAAGTGCTGACGTTCTTTGCACGTTCACGCATTAGGTATGCGATTACAGAGTCTCCTCAGATCTGTCAGACGATACTATATGATTTTTGGACAGATATTTAGTATGATCAGACCGTCAACCCACCGGTGATACGTACAACGGTCAATCAGAGACCGGTTGTTTTCTCTGCATATGAACTACGTCAGATTTTACAACTGGGGACAGTAGACCAAGAAGATGGTCCGAATGAGTACCCTAGTAATTTTATTGAGGGAGCTATAGGTCGTATGGGATATACGGGAGATAGACGAGGAGCTGGAGGTTTTTGTGGCACGTTATTGTCACAGTTTTTGCACCAAAGAAGGGAGGCTTCGATGAGTTGAGCCCTGCCCTTGTATCAGCTGTACTGTCCCTGGTTTATAATAAACCATACAGTTTTTGTGATTATATTTTTGGCAAGCTGGTTAGACAAATTTCGGGTTCTGTTAGATCACGGTTTCTGGTTTATCCTCGTTTTTTGTATGCTGATCATTCGCGCTCATCTGCCAGAGCTTGTTATTCCTGGGCCATACTTACGTGTAGATACTATTGGGCTCAGAGGCTACAATGCGATGTTTTTGCAGACAGTGAGGAAGGAAGGGGTAGTTAATCCTGAGGAGAGAGAGCTTTTTGGTTTTCTTGTTGATCCTGCCTATGTGACACCACCGAACAATGGTTGGCTAGATGTTGGTGCTGATGTTGCTGTTCCAGACCCGATAGCTGATGTGGTTCATGCTGAAGATCCACAAGAGCTCATTGAGGATGTATTGGAACAACCTGGACATGCTAGGGAACAGGTGAACCCAGATGTTGCTGCCCAGGTGATACAGGAGGTGTTGGTTGAGCTTGATGATGCTACTGATCCCTTGCTACGGGATATTGATTGTTATGTTGCACCACCTGAGGTAATTTTATAATTATATAGTAATATAGGTACTTAGTTGTTAAATTATTATTATAATAGTATTATATAATGCAAATGTTATAGATATTTAGTTAATTAGATAATATTTCTAATTATAAAATATAAATATCATTATGATCAGGGAGCTGAGACTACAGACCCAGAGGTCACTCGACCTGAGGGTGAGCAGGGACAGCTTGATGGATCTGAGGGTTTACCTTCTAAGGTAATTATCAGATTAATCTTCAAAATATATAGAACTTGTATGATAGAGCTTCTAGCTAATCATAAATGTTTAATATATTTAATATTTAGGATTCTGATGTTGGTCCATCTGGAGGCCGTGATGGTGAATCGGCATCAGATGATGATGATAGTACTCCTTCTCCACCTCCAGATGCTGGTTATATTCGATACTGTAACACCCCCAAAATTCGTTGATTTAATTTAGCGGAAGCATTTAGTTAAGTATGGGTAGTGCCACAATATACAGTACATGAGCATATGATTACAACAGAACAAATATATTAAGATGCCAAAGTATTGTTGCAAAGTTTACGATTCCTCGAATCGTACAAGTTAAAAGTATTAAGTTTACAAAAGTAGATTTCGTAAATATCACTAAAATCACTTTAGTTATACAAAAGAAATCCAGTTGTTAAAAGTTGGCATCCTATTCCTTCATGGGTTGCCTATGTTCCACGTGTGCAGGTCGTCTTACATGCAGCTAATTCCCTGAAAAACATAGTAAAAGTCAACAACGAGGTTGAGTGAATTCACAGGTTTTATGTTTACAATGATAGTTGGTTGTTTCAAAGCCTTCACAATTCGTTATCATCATCACGATCCAATAAAGTTTCGTGGAGTGTTATCCAATGTGTACGTTTAGTGGGATGTAGCCCAAAGATGTAGTTACGTGGGATGTTACTCAAAACCTAGTTTAAGTTTCGTAGGAAAGCGGTATCCTATTAGTATTTGTAGGAATGTAAGTATCCTAATGGTTGTTCGTCAGTATCCTAATGGTTGTTAACGGATCCATGTCAGTAGGATCGAGTACCCATGTCAGTAGGGTTCACCTAGTGGGGAGTGTCAGTGTCCCCTGTTCTACAAGTATAACAGATCCATGTCAGAAGGATCTAGTACCCATGTCAATAGGGTTCAAATAGTAGGGAGTGTCAGTGTCCCATGATCCATGTCAGTAGGATCTAGTCCATGTCACAAGGACCCATTAGTTATCTAGTCAATTTCGTAGAAGCATTGCTGGTCGTTCTCCAGCGTTTTCAAAACAAGTTTAATACGTTTACAGTGTTTGTAGTATGAAAACGTTTATTCATAAACGTCAGTTTGTGTAACAGTTTAACAGTTCAATGTACTCTAATTGTTCGAGTAAATCAGTATACAATCATGTATTTCAAACGTTTGACTATGTTTTCCACCCCTGTTCAAAAGCAGTTAAAACAGTAAAAGTAGGGGCTGTGAACTCACCTGTTGAGTTAAGTAATAGTGCGGAAGCTAGCAAAGCCTAAAGTCCAAGTCTAATCCGAAATCTCCTAATGCCCTAAACGTATGAAATTTATAAGTATGAGTAAGTGGATGTCTTAGTTGACCATCCTTGCTAGTGTTCTCTCAACTAGATATGTCCAAATGGTTTAGTTGTTTGTTCGTGTTTAAAATTGTATATAGAACGTTGATGAGTTTTTGTAATAATAATTTCAAGTATTATTATTAAGTGTTTCATTGTTTTGTACACTTATAAAAGTGTATGCGAGAGTATAATTAAGTTTACGTTTATTTTTCCGAAAGTGTATGTTTTAGCCGAAGTTAATGAAAGTCAAAGTTACTATTCATGCATGAGTCAACAAGTCAAAGTTACTGTTCATGCGTGAGTCAACAAAGTCAAAGTTACTGTTCATGCGACAATGTGATTCACGGAGTACTGTTCATCCGATAATGTGATTCACGGATTCCTTGTGATTTTTATATAAAATAGTAAACATCATCAAATCGTTATGAAACTTTTACAAGATGTTCCCACATATGTTATGTACTTCTTGTAATTTTTTTATGAATTTTGGAGGTCGTTTGATATTTTATAAAAATTCACTAAGTGTCAGGGTTCAGTTTAATCTGAGATTACACCACTTCTCACTAATCTAATTTTCTGGAGAAATGGGTGCATTTCTGGAATGAGACAAAGAAGGACTTTTTGTAGATAACAAATTTACCAAGATTTTACAAGTGGTCTCACACTTTTTTGAGGTTTAGAACTCGAGATATAGTCCCGAGAAGTTACTGAAAATTCCTGTCTGCCGGAACAGTAAACCTATGTGTTTTTGGAAAGATAACTTCTTTTACTACATTTTAGGCTTAAGAAACGTCCATTTTGGTGTTGTAATGATTTTTATAAAATTCGTGGAAGTGGAAACAGAATCTGGACAGGAAGGTTAACTTCCTGTTTTCGAGTTTTAATTTGTGTTTCGACTTATCTTTTGGACATATAATGGTTGAGTGGCCAATAAAACATGATTATAAACTTAAAACAAGTATTTTATAAGAGTATAAAAGTTCTCACAATGGTGTATGAAGAAACGGAGACGGTAGGAGTGATGTACATGCGTAGGTGATCGTTTTGGTGTCTTCGGCTCAAGAGTGAGGTGGTGGTCAATAGTGGATGATGGTGGTCTGTGGTGGTGGTGGAGGATGACCTCTGGTCGTCTAGAGAGAGAGGGAAGAGAGAAGAAGGAGAGAATTGAGTGAAGTTGATGGAGTATGGGTGAAAGAGTGAGGGAATGAGTATAGGGTGATACACAAGCAAGGGGAAAAGGGCATGGGGCTTCATGGGACAGATTTTCTGTGGGCCCCATGAGGTGTGGTGGGTTAAATTATTGTTTCCCAATTTACGTTAGTTGTGGTGTTCATTTACCCGTTCGTTTTACCTTTTATTTAGTCGTGTAACGTTATTTGAATGCGTTTTCGTTTTCGATACAATTCTCAATATTTTCAACCGAAGTATTTTATCAAAATACTTTATTTTGAGTTATAAAAATATAACTTGTAACTATTTCATTCGTTGGGCGCAAATTGCGCGTTTTTGTCGCGTACTATAAGTTTTATATGTTACAAAATACGTGTTAAATATTATCGGCATAATATTTAGTAAATAATAATGTTATTAAATAATTTCGTTCACCAACGGTTGTATGTATATCTATCGAGTTTGTTCCAAATGTTTGGTACGTAATTACAATAAATTACGAAACGTTAAATACTACGCGTATTAACTAGCCGGGCTTTGCTAGACTTACCTCTAAAAGTAGTTGTGAATTCACTCAAGTAGGGAATTAGCCTAATAATGCAAATGTTTAACGTTTATATTCGCGTTTAAATTTGCGGGGTGTCACAGATACCGATCTAGGATGATTCCAGATCCAACACTGAAGGAGAAGAGGAAGGCTAAGGAAGTCGACCCAGACTTCAGTATTATTGATGAGGGTCCTGAGGAAGAGGATATATCTCTTATTTCTCAACGCCGTAAGCGTTCCAGGACGTTGATCATTCAGGATGGTATGTTTTACTTAGAGTTAGATTATCTTAACTTGTTGTTTATCAGGAGTTCAACTAAGATAGTTAATTCTGTGACCGTTTCTCGAGATACATCACAAGTAGAGAAGATGATACCGGTGGTTACTGAACCTGTGACACCTGCCAAGCTAGGACTAGTAATTAGTTCCTACTCAACTGTTAATACATGTAATTAGTGTAGTACTAGGCTAATTAATGTATCAAAATATATATTGTTGAATATATACTAATATGCGATTTGGTTTAAATCGTACGAATTTTAAATGGAATGTAATTCGATTCAAATCATACGGGCGTTAGTGAACATTTATATCAAATAATGTAATATTAACTAAGGACACTTTTATGTCACAAATATTATTTTAATAATATTTCAATTACACTTTGTGTCATATAACAAACGTCTACGCGATTTACACATTTGACATACAAACAAACGAAACCATTTAAATTATTAAGTAATTGGTAAAATACTTCAACAAAAATATTAAATAAACATTTGTATTTTAAAACATATAATTAAACGTATAAGACAGTTATTTAACGTTTAAACGAACGAGGAAACGAACACCGCACGGAGCGCGATTGCACGGGGGTAAAGTGGAGACCCACACCCGGTGGGCCCCCACCGAAAATCAGCCAAGGTGAGGGTCACTACCTCCCTCACCCTCACTTTTCCATTCTCACTCTCTCTCCTTCTCTTATTTCTTCTTCCTTTTCCTCTCAACTTTCACCACCACCACCATCATCTAAAACCGCCAAATAACATCAACAAACCACCATAAATCGTCACACTCATTTAGAGAAAAACGATCACCACGCAACGATCTACACCCCTACCTTTTCGGAATTTCATTTCATCACTTTGTAAGTTTCCGACAAAACTCGAAACCTTTCGATTTCAAGTGTTTTTAAGTTCTAGTTGTTTCTTTAAGCTTAAAATGTCCAAATATGGGTTGGGTAAAAGTCTCAGGTCGAACGGAGGCCGGAAAACACCTTTTCGGCTCATTTTCCGGCCAACAGCTCGTTGTGTCGCAGAGGCTCCAGGCCACCTTCGACAAAAAGGCAATTATGTCGCTAAACCCTCACTTATGTCGCATATAGCGACACAAGTGACTATGTCGCAAAAACCTAATTCCGTCGCATATAGCGACACAACATTTTATGTCGCATAAATTGCGGATGTCGCACTTAGCGACACCAGCCCTTACGTCGCAGACGTGATCTGCAACACAACAGACTATGTCGCACGCTATGTCGCATGAAACGGAACCAAGAAAACACAAATTTTACTAAGTGTCGAGACCTTAAATTTTATCACTCGATTTCACCCAAATTCAAGTCCAGATACGTTTTTCACCAAAGCAATTTAGTAGAAATAAAAATTTTTCAAGCTGACCTGGCAGCTCGACCCCAGCCAGGGGCTCCGCCCCTTGGACCCCACTACCAGGGGCGCTGCCCCCGGACCCCCGTCATCCAGGAACTTGTAAATACTTTTCACACTAAGTGTCGAACAATTACAAATAATGAAACCTGATACAACGATACATATAATAATAACACTTTGGATTATTATTACAAACCGTCACTAACGGCCCTTATTTGTTTTCAAATTACCAACTACAAGGGTGATCTTTGAGATACCCAACCATGTTATAACCATCGTGTGTCATGGACACCCTCAGGTTACAAGTCGTTGGACTTCAATTCTTAGAAAATCCATTCCAGTTTCTTTAGATAAACTCTTCAGGCTCAGGTGAGTCTTACAGCCCCACTTTTACTGTTTTATACATATGGGGTGAGATACATTGCTTACTTTTCTTGAACACAAGTACGAACAACTCATTTTACTATACGGGATTGCATGAGTTACTTACTTTTACTGAAGTCTCTCCATCATATATCGTTAGTTATGGACTTAAGCGCGAACACTAGTTAATGGATCCATTAGGGAAATGACCCTCCCCGCCCGGGGAAGTAGCGCTACCACGAACAGTACCGTATAAACGGGCGACTATTATTCGTTACTTATGCTTGCTCAGTTACGAGCATGTCACGGGAGCAACTTATTACTTACGGGTTAAGCTTCGATTGTGAGCCTCATGGCAACGGTATAACTTACTTACTTTACATTGCGGGATTGCAAATACCTGATTTACGCCTGCGGGCATTACTGATGAAATCTTGTGTTAAAATACTTATATTATTTACAAACCTGTGAGATTCAGCAACATTCGTGTTGACCTTTTTAGCTCTGTATCTCAGGTATACAGACGGAGTAGGATTTCCTCAGGATACTAGCTAGAGTCGCATGATTTCTACAACTGCATTTAACGGAGATTCTTAGCATTATCTTTTGTATTTATTATGATTATGTAATAGAATCTCCCGCTTTACGCGCGGACTCTAGGGAACTTCATTTTGTAACCCGAAACTCTATGTTTCAAACATTTTGTGTATGGAAAAGTAACTATTTTACAAATGTTGCATATAGATGTCGTTTGCTTAACTTTTGTGCTGTGATATTTGATTAGTAGCACCCCAAAGCTTACTTTCGCTAAACAGTGATTATGGGGGTGTTACAGAACCCGTATCTGTACCATCTGAGGTATGAGATAAACGTTTAGTACTACGAGTATTATAAATATTTAATTAGAGATTGAGACAGAGTTATCTGTAACAATTACTTCTTTAATTGTATCTAACTTTACAGGCTAAGAAACTGCTTAAGTCAGTGGAACCAGAAATGGTCTCCAAGACTATTGAGGAGGGAGTTGCAGAACTTGTACATGATGCACAGTTCCCGACCAATAAATCTAGTAGATTTGCAGCTAGTCTTCTCAAGGAAGCGTTATCTCAAGCTATTCCACCACTTACTCGTGAGTCTTATCTTGCTTCTGTGACACCGCCTAGACCATCAACAATTTATGTTCTTCCGATGACTGATGCTGAAAGGATTACATCCTTAGAGTCAAGAGTTAAGGAATTGGAGCAGAGTACATCCAGGATTCTAGGGTTGTTAGCTGAGAATGTTTCTCTTGCTTAGCAGATGGTTCATATCAGTGAATCACTTTTGACTCTGCTGAAGACTCATGATACTTTGCTTGCTGATTTTACTGCCCAGCGACTGAAGCTTGAACACTTAGAACGTTTGGTGTTGAGAGTGCATTCAGGACAGTCTGCTCAGGGTGAGATATTGATATATCAAGAAGCTTGCAAAGAGGATGAGTTAGCAAAGAAGAGAAGAGATGATAAAGATGATGATCCCAGTGCACAGAAAGAGGGTGAGCCGACTGGTCTTTCAAAAACTGGTGAGCAAGCTATTATTCAGGGGGAGTCTGCTGGTGTTAGTGGTGATGGTGTTGGTACAAGTGATGCGGGTACAAGTGAAGCTGGTAAGATAGCTTAGACTTGTGTAGTTATTTGTACTTAGGACTTAGTTGAATTATAATTGTAATTTATAATTGTAACTGAATAATTGTAACTTAATAGTTTTGTTAATATATTCTGCTTGAGATTATTATTACAAGTAAAATATATTAGAAATTGTTTAATTTATTTGATTTTGAAAAGTTAAATAAATTAGTGATCGAAAGTCTTCCGACTCATTGAGAAGTCAAGCGGCGTGTTCTGATTTATTTCAACGGTCAAAGTTTATTTTAACTTAGACATTTTAGACATGAGAGTTTTTATAACTGACAAGTTAAATATGTATGATCTTTAACTAGACAAATGATATATAATTTAAAGATATAATTGAAAGTTAAGCTTTATTATATAACAGTTTAATTAAGTCTTGGAAATTATATAAGTTAGTTAATTGTAAACTTAAATGTTTGGTGATTATTCACAGTACATTAGAGTTTAAATTTAATTAATATTTGTTAAGTATTTGATATAAGACTTAGGAAATCTTAGGTTGATTCAGGGTAATCAATAAAAGATTTATAAGTTATATATTTCGCGTTTATTACACAAAAGGTTTAGTATTGGAATTCTTAGATTGATTCAGGGAAATCAATAAGAGAATTTAAATTATTAATTTATTTGTGTTTGTTTTCTCTAGGAATGGAAATTCTAGATCTATCAGATTCAAAAAATGATATTTTGGATGAGATAGATGAAGAGATTGATTATGATCTTGAAGAGGGAGAATTTCAGCCACCTGAAGATTGGACTGCTGTTTCTGAGATTGAGCAAGACATGGGTGTAGATCCAGATGCTAATGTTGATGAACACCATGTGAGCCCATCTAGGACAGAGGTTGTTATTGAAAATGATGAAGGTCCAATGGTTGTCGATGTAGATGAAGAGATCGATGATTCAACCGATACAGAAGATGAAGTTCTTATTCCTACAAATAATCCAGCTATTGTGCTTAGGAAACTTCCAAAACAAAGAAAGAAAAATGGAGTTTCAGAAGTAGATATAACAGGAAAACGTGTACCACGTAAAGGGATTATTGGTTGGTACTTTGACTCAGACCTGAAGCTTTTTGCAATTAAAAGATTTGACGGAGTTCAATATTTTGAGCGAAAGCTTGCAGTGTTTAGTTCTTTGCCTAGATTTGAGATTCGATATTTGGCTCGATTACCTTTGAATAATCCAAGTGATGATTTTGTTGGAAGATATGTTGAACATATAATCAAGACTGAGGTTAGAGCTAATAAGTTTGAAAAGATTAAGCCAAGAAAAGGAAAGACTATTAAATTGGCAGAAAGAAGTCAAAGGACAGGAAGAAGAAAGAAGATTTATCCGTCTGTCAAGTGTGTACAGCAGATTCCACTGAAGACAATGCCACAAGATATTTTGGAAAATATGAAATGTTGGTATGTGGATTCAGAAACCGGAGAAGCTGTTATGGTTGAAGCAGATGATGAGGTTGAAAGTGGTGAGCGTGAGATTTTTAAAGTTTATGACCATCGACACCTAATGAATATGTCGAAGAAAGATTTGTTAAAGTTACATGAAAATAGAATCTTGACGACAGAAGCATGGGGTGATTTAGCACGAGATTATCAAATGATGGTTAAGACTTGTATCAAGATGAAAATATACGCAGGAAGTAAAATTTACAAATGAAGACTAAAGACAAGCGTGAAGATAAAGACACTAGTGCTATTGTCAAGGGGGAGTCTGTTGAGACATAGTTTGTAACAACAGATCTAGCTTGAAATATGACTGGTGTAATTATTATTATGTTTGTGTATTAGTTTAGATTTACAAGTGAATATTTTGTTTTTGAAGATAGACGAAATTTTGTATTTTATCATTTACGTTTGCTACGAGTCGAGATCTTAAATCGCAAGTGTTGCGAAGCGAGGTGAGATCTGAACTCGCAAAGCAGAACTCAACAGGTGACAATGAGTTGAGTTCATGATGGGCTTGGACCGTTTGCGTAGCGAGTCAAGTCAACTCGCAGGCCCAAAGGCTGCGAGTTGAGATGATTTATTTAAATGATTTTTGTTTAGAAAATCATTAACATCGAATTAGACTTTTGCTATCTCAATTATAACCTGCGAATTCAATTTCTAGAGAAATAAAATAAACCTAACGACTAGGCTTTGACGTTTATTCGTTTAAGGCAAAGTAATTAGTTAACCGAAACGCGAACTTATTCATTGTTAGTAAGATAACATCGTATTAAGGAATTCCGTACCTTAATACTACAGATAACGAAGTTATCGATCCTAGAACTAGGGACTTACATAATCTCAAGGTTGGAATCAATAACTTCGTTAAAAGAGTTTCATAAAAGAGTTCAAGAAAGAGTTCAAGAAGTAGGCTCATGGAGACCAAATAAAGAACTCCCTGAGCAAAGCAAAAACTGTGCACATAGGTGGCAAGAAAATGAAATGACTAATTATACTTTCTGTCATTTATGCAGAATTGCTACCACAGATATGTCAAGACTACACTGCTCGAAGTGTAAGCTCACCGCATATGCACTTTGCGCTCCATATTACCTAAAGAAAACAGTATCAGTGAAAATGAATAAAGAAGCAGAAATCATGCAAAAAGAAGAACATATGAGTCCTATGTGGAAAATGCTCATCTAAAAGGATAATGAATGGAAACAAGCCATTTGTTCAGCAAAAGAGGCTGCAGAATGGAGAATCGGGGAACAAGAACTGAAGAACCTTAGATTTTAATTACACAGTAGAATTGGCAAACGGCAAATTGATTGAAGCTGAAAGTGTAATACCTAATTGCACTTTAAAGTTAGATAACGAACACTTCTCCATTGATCTCATACCTGTAGAGATCAGAAGCTTCGACATCATAGTAGGCATGGATTGGTTATCCAAACACCATGCCGAAATCGTCTTTTATGATAAAATCAATCGTATACCTCTCGTCTCTTGTGGAACCTTAATCATACAAGGGGAGACAAGTAGACCGAGCTTGAACATTATCTCATGCATGAAAACCCAAAAATACCTAAGAAAAGGTTACCAGGAAATCCTCACACATGTAATGAAGAAAAAGTCGGAGAAGAAGAGAGTTGAGGATGTGCCAATTGTTCGAGACTTTCCAGAAGTCTTTCCTAAAGACTTGCCTGGCCTTCCACCACCCAGACAAATCGAGTTCTCTATTGACCTTGTGCCTGGTGCAGCACCGTGGCACAAGCCTCATACCGTTTAGCCCCATCCGAGTTGCAGGAGTTGTCTACCCAGTTACAAGAACTCATGGACAAAGGATTCATTCGATCGAGTTCTTCACCTTGGGGAGCTTCGGTCCTATTTGTGAAAAAGAAAGACGGTTCTTTCCGAATGTGTATCGACTACCGTGAACTCAACAAGTTAACCATAAAGAACCGTTACCCACTTCCTCACATTGATGACTTATTTGACCAACTTCAGGGGTCAAGTTTTTATTCAAAGATCGATCTACGCTTAGGTTATCACCAACTCCGAGTTCGCGACGATGACATTTCAAAACCCTCTTTCCGAACTCGCTATGGGAATTATGAATTTCAAGTGATGTCATTCGGTCTAACCATCGCACCGGCTGTATTAATGGACCTTATGAACCGGGTGTGCAAAACTTACCTTGAAAAGTTTGTAATCGTTTTCATCGATGACATTCTGATATACTCCCACAACAAACAAGAACACAACCAACACTTGAAAACCATCGTAGAACTACTCAAACACGAGTAGTTATATGCCAAATTCTCCAAGTGTGAGTTCTGGATGTAAACCATACAATTCCTCAGTCATGTCATTGACAGCCAAGGAATACATGTCAATCCAGCCAAGATCGAGGCTATCAAGTGCTGGCAAGCACCTACCACAACCACCGAAGTATGCCAATTCTTATGACTCGCTGGATACTATTGGCGATTCGTTGAGAATTTCTCGAAAATAGCCCAACCTCTCACCGCACTGACTCAGAAGGAAAAGAAGTTCGATTGGACTGATAAACAAAAGTTAGAACTGTTGAAACAAAAACTTTGCAGTGCACCAATCTTTAACTTACCCGAAGGAAACGATGACATCGTAGTTTATTATGATGCTTCACACCAAGGTCTCGGTTACGTGTTGATGCAACGAGATAAAGTCATTGCCTATGCCTCCTAATATCGCATAAAAAGTCACATTATTACTATCAATATCTCTCTCATTCTGGAAAGATTCTTGGCATATTAAACTCAAATATGGTTCAAATCAGTGATATTATGCTGAGATGGTCAAAACAAGGTTGCACGATAAAAATCAAGCAAAACGGATGAAAAACAAAGATTCCACGCACGTTTGAAGATTCAAGGCATCAAAACAAGATTTATAGACTAAAGTGACCATCATCAACATCCATCTTATCCAAGATGTTCATTTTCAACATAGGAGTCTAACAGAAGAAGAATCAACAAAAACGGATAAAGAATGAAGATTTTACGCCCGTCGAAAGATTCAAATGATTCGTACGCTATATCTGGAGATAGGAAATTCATCTCGGGGATTTCTTTATATCAAAATCTTTGTTTTTGAATTACGAATCCAACGCATAAAGAATCAACGCAAACGGACACATAACGAAGAAAATACGTACAAACTAAGAAATGGAACAAAAGGGTGAACCGGGGCGGGGGTAGGCCAGCCACCGCCGGCCACCAACTAGCCGCCACCGGCCACAGGTAGGGCGCCGCCGGCCACCTGCCACCTATCCCATTTCTAATTTTTGGTCCTTTTGCGTACCCGGTGCCACACCTTTACGCGATTGTACGTACCTGGTGCACCACCTTTTCCACCTTTTGCTAAAGTGCTCCTCAAGTTGCTAACGTGAGCCGAATTTCACCTATAAATAGGAGGCATTAGGCTTCATTTCAAGGCACACCATATGGATTAGTCATATTACTTTCTTACTTTCTTGTTCTATTTTCTTACTTCAAAATTAGTATTAGGCTAGTTAAGAAGCTTGTTTAGGGTAGAACGAAAGCAAGGAACATCTTGTAATCTTTGGTGTACGCTTGGAGTTACGCTTATTAATTCAAGTATATTCCTTCTCGCATTCTAATCCGGGTTCTTTCTTTCCTATTCTATCTTAATTCCACGTAATCCGGGTTCTTGCTTTAATTATGCTAGAATTAGTTTATGCCATGATTAGCGAGTAGATTACTATTGTATTTGTTGTGATGTAGTTAGCATATATAATTATGGGATGACTTTAAATACGTCATGAAATAATATGACAGCCCCTATTCAACTGTTTACTTGGTATAGTGCTGGAAATGCTTTTAAGCAAAGTACATACATATGGAATCCGGTAAACGACTGAAGGTAGTTGTATTATGGATCGACGTTATAAAAATGGAAACTTTATGAACAGACTTATCATGTGATCTTAAACCTAAAACTTACATTCGCCTTTCGATTAACGAACGTGATTGTATCCTTGTAAAGAGGAGTTGCGAACCTTAATACTTGGTCAATAATTATCTGCGTCAAAACTATGGTTTAATTGTAACGTCATGTAAGCATCATAAAATGCAATGTGATTACGTGGAATTACCATGAGTACAGTGCACTTCCAATCACAATGTAATTAACATGTAAACATGACGAAGCAATTAAATTCACAACGGAAATATCGGTAAATGATTAAATACATTGTGAACTACCATAGCGTTTTCAGACATGGTCTGGGTTTAACTTTCTGTTAAAAGCCGTTAGCATTTTAATTAGATTAGTTAGTTTAGATTAGATTAGAGTAGGTAGGCTATAGGCTAAATAACCATTTACGAAAACCTAGGGATTTGTTAATTGTATCAAGAAAGGCAAGTTTAAAATCCAATCTAAAATGATACTCTTTCCTAACTTGTGAAACCCTAAAGTAAGGTACGCAAGAAACCTAAACGTTTTCCCTCGCTTATCACTCTTAAGTTTTACTAATAGGAATTGGTAAATAAGTCCGAACATAAACCCTAAGTTAGTTGTTTATAAGACTCATAATCTTTATGGTATTAAGAATGCTTTGACGTGTTATGGACTTGCTACTCTATTCCTTCGCCCACGAGCAAATGCGTTCAATAATATGGGCCACTGACTCCCTCACAGGAGAATGTGGAGAGTTGAGCATCGTCTGTCTGACCAAAATCATGACACCTTAGTTCCTCGTGACATATTAGTTGATAACCGACTAATAGGGAATCTATTGGTTATACCATAAGTTATTGAATCCTGCAAACAATTCTAATTTAGTTAATCATTTTCCCGTGAAAGTCATCATCCCATATTATTAGCTAATGAACTCACAACAAATACTACTTTTCATTATCTGATTTATTATTACATTTATTCGCTTTATTTACTTTACTTAGTTAACTGAAACCAAATTCCCAACGCACTCATTTAAAACCCCTTTACTAGAAAAGAAAGATTGATTGGATCACCTCCGTTTCAATTCAGTTTCTCTTTAAGAACGAATCTAGGTCATACTTACCATCTACTAGCCCTTGGTTCAGTATTAATAAGTCATACTTAGACCCCAGAAAATATAAATTTAAAACACCCACGATCGCCCACCGGCATTGTCATCATACAGCCGCTGACAGGTGCCATCACCTCCCGACAACTCAAGGTCCACGAAAAATATTACACGACTCATGTCCTAGAGTTGGGGGCAGTTGTTTTAACACTCAAGATTTGGAGACATTATCTATATGGAACTAAATGTACGATCTTCACCGATCACGAAAGTCTCTAACATATCTTTTACCAAAAAGATCTGAACATGAGACAATGCTGTTGGGTCCAACTACTTACCAATTATGATTGTGAATTCGGTATCACCATGGAAAGGATAACGTTGTTGCCGATGCCTTAAGCCGAAAAGAACGACTGAAACCCCTTCGAGTTCGAGCTCTCAGTATGACAATTCACAACCACCTTATTATTCAAATCCTTACCGCCCAAGTCGAAGCACTGAAACATGAAAATGTGAAGAATGAGTCCTTTCGTGGCATGGCCAAAAAATTTTGAAACCAAACCTGACGGGGCCAAATACTTCTCAAACCGAATTTGGTTACCAAGTTTTGGGAACCTGCGAGACTTGGTGATGGATGAAGCTCACAAGTCCAAATACTCTATACATCCCGGTGCCGATAAAATGTACCATGGCATCAAAGAGTTGTATTGGTGGCCCAACATAAAGGCTGACATCGCCACGTATGTCAGTAAGTGCCTCACCTATTCCAAAGTCAAAGCTGAATACCAGAAATCCTCCAGATTGCTACAACAACCAGAAATCCCTCAATGGAAATGGAAGCAGATCACCATGGAATTCATTACCAAACTCCCAAAAACACCGAGCGGTTACGATTCCATTTGGGTGATCATAGATCGTCTCACAGAATCTGCTCATTTCCTGGCTATCAGGAAAACTGATAAGATGGAACGTTTGACACGGATCTACCTAAAAGATATCATGTCAAGACACGGCGTGCCGATTTCAATTATCTCTGACAGAGACAACCGATTCACTTCTCGCAATCCTTGGGTACTTGTGTAGATATGAGTACTGCTTACCAGCCATAATCCGACGGCCAAAGCGAACGAACCATACAAACACTAGAGGACATGCTACCTAAAAGATATCGTGTCAAGACACGACGTGCCCATTTCAATTATCTCTGATAGAGACAGCCGATTCACTTATCGCAATCCTTGGGTACTCGTCTGGATATGAGTACTGCTTACCAGCCATAATCCGACAGCCAAAGCGAACGAATCATACAAACACTAGAGGACATATTACGAGCTTGCGTAGCTGACTTCGGTAAAAACTAGGAAAATCACTTACCTTTGTGCGAGTATTCGTACAACAACAATTATCAAACCAGCATGACGGCTGCACCTTTCGAAACACTTTATAGACATATGTGCTGATCACCTGTCTGTTGGACTGAGGTGGGAGATAGCCAACTCACCGGTCCAGAAATCATTCATGAAACCACCGAAAATATAGTAGGTATCCAAAACCGGCTGAAAGCCGCACGTGATCGTTAGAAAAGCTATGCAGACGTGATACGCAAAACCTTGAGTTCACATTTGGGGAAAAAGTACTTCTGAAAGTGTCACCTTGGAAGCGTGTCATTCGATTCGGTAAATGCGGAAAACTAAACCCTAGGTACATTGGACCCTTTGAAATCTTGGAAAGGATTGGTCCAGTGGCATATCGACAGCAGCTACCTCCTGAACTCAGTAGTGTGCACCCTACCTTTCACATTTCTAACTTGAAGAAATGTATGTCTGATGAGACACTGATTATACCACCCAATGAAATCCACATTGATGACAAACTCCATTTCATCGAGGAACCAGCCAAAGTTATAGATCGTGAGGTCAAACAACTAAAATAGAGTCGTATTCCAATCGTTAAGGTCCGATGGAATTCGAGGCGTAGGCCCGAATTCACTTGGGAATGGGAAAACCAAATGCGACAGAAACACCCTGATGGAACGCGAAGCGTCGGTGTTGTTGATGGTATCTAATCGGGCCCCAACAGGGTTTTAAAATTTATAAATAGCGGGGCTTAAATTATATGTACTACCTACTCTGGTTAGTAAGCGGTAAGTATAACTTAAGATCGTCCTATGAATCGAAACGTTTGGGTGATTAAAGCTGGTGCTTTCGGTAGGGAAGTATTTAGGATGGAACAAAGTAGGTAGGTTTAGGGGTTTTTAAAATAAAGAAAAATAATTAAAGTGCGGGAAAGTAAATTGCAGGAAATTAAAATACAGGAAAGCAGGTAAAGATAAATATGTGATTGTTGAGATTTCGATAATTAATGTTTCGGGATGACATACTAAATAGGGACAAAACTTAATATAATAAGTAAACTATTAGGTGTAAACTCTAGAACCCTACCTACTAAATTTCCCATTGGTATGTCACTAGGAACTAGGTTATCATGATTCTGATTGGAGCGATACGTCAACTTCCAATACCTATCTGGTTAAGAGATAAGCAACCTATTTTGGTTTTATACCGAGGTGCATGAATCAGTGGCATATCGTCTCATAGGTCCGACCGTTGTTAACCCCTAAGATAGTTCACTGTTCTATTAGCATGCAGATTAATAACTCTGTATGTTTAGATCGCCGATTTTGTAAGACCTAGAGGTTTAAGTATCCTAAGTCACTTGGACTTTCACTTTCATTCCTAAGTTTTATTTATAATTAATTAGATTCCGGTTTCTTTGACCTATGACTTAAATCTCTCCTTTTCAAACAGTTATACATCCTTGGATTATTCGCAGTTTATTAAAAACGTGTTTCATATGCAGACCATGTCTTTCAGTAATTAGACCGTGTACTTTACATGGTAGTTCCATGGCTTCTTACGTCCAACATGCGGGCAAGAGTAATTGATAGTGAAAATGACACTCTATACTAATTAAAAGTAAAGCAGTGCGGTAATGTAAACCTAATATATACAACGAGTTGTTTCATTATGTCTTACTTATTGCATGTCATGGGCACATATAACTACTTACCATAATTAAGTTTGATCAAGTCCTAATTACTAGATTGCAGTCACGTGGATAACCAGAAAGGGTACTCCATAGATTAAACTTAAGTTCATAAGATCTTAACAGTACAAGGGTTATTAATTCCTATTTTGTTTGAACGTATTTTACGAACATTACTTTATAATGTATTAACTTTCGTAAGATATACCAGTTAGTTGTGAAGTTGTATTATCATTTTGGAATTCCAACTGTTAAACCCGAGTTGATTCCAGTGATATGACTACCTTCGGTCGTTTATGACTTCCATACATTTGTACTTTGCTCGAAAGCATTTCCAGTACTATATCGAATAAACAGTCGAATAGGGGCCATCATATCACTTTACGATTGTCGTGCACTAATTATATAATGCCATCCCTACTTATAATTATCCACATCATCAACAATCGCATTAATAAACTACTCACAATTCATGGCAACAAATAAATCACATACCAAGTTCTAATACATATTTCAAATACAAAATAAAACAAGTATGATAAAGGTTTAGATATCACCCAGAAATAAATGCGTAGCAGCGTATTATTATGATTGACAACTCTTTCACACGTACAAAGGTTTATCTCTGAATCCCTATCGTTCGTTCTAGCTCCTATATTAATCCATAGATTAATTACAATAATTCTAGAATGAGAAAAACTATAAAATACAAGAGAATTGAGATTTTTGAGGAGTGTATATGAGAGTGTGTGTGAGTGTGTCTTGAAATGAATCATGAAGGCTCCTATTTATAGGAGAAAATGGGTGCATCTTAGCAACTTTGGGCACATGTTAGCAAAAGGTGGAAAAGTTGTTAGCACATGTACCTGATAAGCATCAAATAGATAGTATATTTTATAGTAATTTATCCCTATATTTATATACATTTTAATGCATTTATATGATTTTAGATACTTATTTCGTTAATATTTGCATAGATGTATTTTAATTAAAGATTGAAGAAAAAGGAATGAAAACAAGGCAAAGATTGAAGAAAAAGAAGATTAAATGAAGACTCGAAGAAAATGTAGCTTAAACCTTGAAGAAATGAAGAAGATGGCTCAAAAGTGGAGTGATAACATCAATTAAGTGTTTTAAATGAAGCTTGGATGAAAGAAGCGGAAATTCGATCAAAAGCTGAAGAAAAGTATAAATGCTGAATTTTCTGCGCGCTGTTAGTATTTTGACCATAACTCTCTCATACGGAGTCCAAATGAGTTGATTCAAGCGGGTTTCTTTTTATGCCTTTTGGGTTGACTAATGCGGAGTCCAAAAGTGGAGTGATAACATAAAGTATAAATGTTTGACCAATTGCATGGGTCCTCGTGTTTTTCAAAAATTGATTTGAGATCGGGTTATCACCAAGTGCGGGTTTGTGAGGAGGATATTCTTAAGACAACTTTTCGCACTAGATACGGTCATTACGAGTTTCTTGTTATGCCTTTTGGGTTGACTAATGCTCCAGCAATCTTCATGGATTTGATGAATAGAGTTTGTCGACCTTTTCTTGATAAGTTTGTTATAGTATTCATTGATGATATCTTAGTGTATTCTAAATCTGAGACTGACCATGAGATGCATTTGCGATTGGTTCTTGATACTTTGAGAAAGGAGCAATTGTATGCTAATTTTCGAAATGCGAGTTTTGGTTGCATGAGGTACAGTTTTTGGGTCACATCATTTGTGAGGATGGAGTTAAAGTGGATCCATCTAAAATTGAGGCCGTCATGAATTGGCAAGCGCCTAAATCACCTTCTGAAATTAAGAGTTTCCTTGGATTAGCGGGGTATTATCGGAAGTTCATAAAGGATTTTTCTAAGATTGCGGGTCCTTTGACTAAATTAACTAGAAAGAATATTAAGTTTCAGTGGACTGAGCAGCAGGAATCGGCTTTTCAGATTTTGAAACAGTTATTGTGTCAGGCTCCGGTTTTAGCATTGCCTGACGGGTCCGATGATTTTATTGTGTATTATGACGCATCTTCTGCAGGTTTGGGTTGTGTTTTAATGCAACGAGACCGTGTTATTGCCTATTCTTTGCGTCAATTGAAACCTCATGAGATTAATTATCCTACCCATGACTTGGAACTAGCGGCCGTGGTTTTCGCTTTGAAAATTTGGAGGCACTACCTTTATGGCACGAAATGTGTCATTTGTACGGATCACAAAAGTCTTCAGTATATGTTTACTCAGAAAGAGCTCAATATGCGACAAAGGCGATGGTTAGAACTGATCAAAGACTATGATTGTGAGATTCGTTACCACCCGGGTAAGGCCAATGTTGTGGCGGATGCGTTAAGTCGGAAAGGAAAATCAGAAAAGGTTTGTTTTATGCGTTTGGAGGTTTCTTCGGATTTGATTGATCAATTGAAAGTGGCTCAAATAGAGGCATTGAGGGATAATAACTTGAAATCCGAGGTTATGTTAAAAAGGAAGGATTTATTAATTGATGATTCTCGGGGTTTGAAGACCTTTCAATCCCGAGTTTGGGTTCCCTTGCTTGGAGGACTTCGAGACGTGATCTTGTTGGAGGCACATAAATCTAAGTTGTCGGTTCATCCCGGATGTACTAAGATGTATTATGATTTGAAACCGCTGTATTGGTGGCCTACTTTGAAATTGGACGTAGCTCGGTTTGTGGAATCTTGTCATATTTGCTCGCAGGTAAAGGCCGAACATCAAAAACCATATGGAGCTTTGAAACAACTTGAGATTCCCGAGTGGAAATGGGAGCATATTACCATGGATTTTGTAACCAAATTGCCTCGAACTGTTAAGGGTAACGATATGATTTGGGTAATTGTTGACAGATTAACCAAAAGTGCTCACTTTCTTGCTACTTGTGAGACGGCATCTTTGAGCAAGTTAGCACAGTTGTATATTAATGAGGTGGTTTCTAGACATGGAATTCCGTTGTCCATTGTTTCCGACAGAGATTCTCGGTTTGCATCGGGGTTTTGGCAAAGTTTACAGCGGGAATTGGGTTCTAGAGTAAATTTGAGCACGGCTTATCATCCTCAGACTGATGGTCAGTCTAAGCGGACTATTCAAACCTTAGAGGACATGTTGCGGGCATGTGTTTTGGAATTTGGTGGGTCATGGGATTCTCACTTACCTTTGGTTGAATTCGCCTATAATAATTCTTTTCACTCTAGTATAGGAATGCCACCTTATGAAATGTTGTATGGTCGTCGATGTAGAACACCCACTTGTTGGTTAGAGGCGGGTGAGAAACAATTTGCGGGTCCAGACTTAGTGCAAATTACTGCCGACAAAGTAGCCATAGCCCGTGATAAATTGAAGGCAGCCCGTGATAGGCAAAGGCAATATGCCGATCCGCGTCGTCGACCCGTGTCATTTGTAGAGGGTGAATTGGTTTATTTGAAAGTTTCACTTGGAAGGGTGTTATTCGGTTTGGGAAACGTGGTAAGTTAGCCCCTAGATATATTGGACCGTTTAAAATTCGACATGTCGTCAATGATCAAATGGTGTCGTTAGATCTTCCTTCAGAATTGGCGGGTATTCATGATACCTTTAATGTGTGTTACTTAAGAAAATGCAATGTGGATGACCAATCTCAAGTTCTTCCATTGCGAGACTTGCGTGTAGACTTAAGCCAGAGACTTGTAGAAGAAACCCTAGAGTTGTTAGACCGTAAAGTGACTAAACTTCGAAAGAAGGATATCCCAATGGTGTTGGTTAAGTGGAATCATAGTTTGGGCCCAAACCATACATGGGAGACCGAGTCTGGCATGAGGACGCGTTATCCTAGTCTTTTTGAGGATGGCGAGTTTTTGGGGATGAAATCTCCTTAAGGAGGGAAGATATGTAACATCCTCGACTTGGGCCTAGTAGACATACGGTATTTTCATTACTTTCTTGTATTTAAATTTTATTTAGAAATAATTGGTATTATTTGGATAATTTAAATTAATAGGTCAAATGATCAAATGATTTATTGTGTTAGATGAATTATTAATTGTTTTAAATTAATTTAGTTGACGGTATAATAAAATGTATTTCTCGCAAATAGTTTTTAGATTCCAGACAATAGATTTGGAACGGGTATATGATTACACTGCATGTTAAATTGGACTTTGATTGAAATGTCGACCATTTTCCATATTCACTGATCTTATTCTCTCACACTTTCTCTCAAGAACACATGCACCAAAAGAAAACAATTCTCAATCTGATTTTCATCTTGTTGAAGTTGTGATTTTGTGTTACAACTGAATTCACCATCTTCTTCTTCTTCACCTTGTTCATCTAGTTCCTTCCTTTCCATTGTAAGTAGATGTTTTGTGTTCTTGAGCTCAATTGATGAGATTAAGTAGAAAGATTGATGCATGTATAATCCAATATGCTTAAATGAATTGTAGTTACTGAAATCATCATCTTGTTCTTGTCTTGAATGCGAATTTCTAGGTTTGAATGTGTGAAATGGGTTTTGGTTAAATTAGGTTGAATGAGTAATGCATGAGTTGATTTAGGACTTGGATGATTATTGTTTATTGTTATAACACGTTTGTGGTTGATACTTGTGGTTAATTTTCTGTCAAAATTGTGTTTTACAATGGTATGTAGCGGATTTGGGTTTTAGTGTTCGTGCTGAGCTTTAACAGGTCTGAACCATTGCTGGAAAGCTTGGGAAGGCGATCCAGCTCAATTGCCCGGATCGCGTTGCTATGTTTAAAATGGCCACAGCACGTTTTGCTCTTACGAACGCGATCCTGACACGACTCACCTGGATCGCGTTGGTCAGTTGGTTTTTTGTCCGGATTGAGTTTACTCTTTGGAACGCGATCCCAGCCACTTGCCCGGATCGCGTTGCCAAGTGAAAATTTGTAACAGAATGTTTTGTACTGTGGAACGCGATCCAGCCACTCCCAACCCGGATCGCATTTGCTAGTTATAATCTGACGAATTTGACAACTTGTGACTTATGTACCTATGTTATTTAAAAAGTAATGAAAGTATAGTATGATCGATCAATTGACATTATATGCATTGTTAGATTGTAATAAACTTGATACAAGAATCTAATTCGGGTTTTGATTTTGTTCTCAGATAAACCTAAGACTCAATAAGATAAGACCTTTGAGTGGAGACGGTGATCGTCAAGGGTGAATGGATCTTGGAATCTCAGTCTAAGTTAGTTGTAACAACATGGTTACAACGGGTAAACCGGATATATTGCATTGATTGCTTAGTTAATATATTGCCATAATGGTTATCCCTTGAATGATTATTGGTGTTCTATATGTTCTGATAAATGTGGACTATTTGAATTGTCGGGGGTCAACTAATGTGTTGGGTTTGGGTACTATTACTTTGGACAACGTAAGTGCTTTGTACATGTGTTGAACACTGAAAATATGTTGTATGTAGTAATAGTACCAAGCTATCGGTTTAACCTCTGATTTGGCCTTCAGTTGTTTTTAAGTGTTACTTGAGGAACCACCGCTGTATGAGGGTGCCTCAAGGACCACCGATCCTTCTTGATTTGTGTGTAATGCTTGCTGTAAACATTTGCTAAGCTAAATTAGATTGATAGTTTTGGATCTATTCACTTAGCTTCGTGCTAATCCTACCTCACTACTTCTTGCAGGGATAGCCTTTGATTGTGGGTAGCTTGAAGTATGGGATGAATGGGATGTTTGACAAGCCTACTCTGATTTCGTTATGTTTGGATTAAACATTTTGTATCAGATTTTAATATAACACCTAAGTATGTATTTAGTAAATTATGATAATTTGGTATTAAAGGTTGTATGTATTTTGGGATGCACTATGGAAACGTATTACACTCATCCTATGATGTATATTTTAAATATTCGCTTCCGTAATGTAAAAAAAAAAATGTCTTGAGAATTTGAAGGGTGTTACAATCGGGATCCGCCGGTCGTGCTCCAATATAAACTGTGCCATCCCTCAAAATTTTGATTATCCCCATCATCCTCAGAAACTCATAATCTATCGGTTGGGCACTCCAATTTGGTAGACTCTTGAATTTCTCCACTTCTGTTGTTCTAAGCAATCCCATTTTTCTAATCAACCTTGTAACAACAGGACCCATGAATGACCTTTTTGAATCATAACTCTTTTCCTCAAGAATCCGCTGAGCAACTAAGTGGAAAACCTGAATGTTCCTCCTGCTGAGGATAGATGCCATCAAAGCAACATCAAACTCGGCAACTCGACCATTAGTCGTGTGCTTCCCATCAATCGAACAAGCCAACAACTTGTGTAGAATCTGCAGGACCGGGTCTCTGAGTTGGGTAGCTTTAATACCCGAGAAAAACCTCATTGGAGACTAATGACTCCATGCCTCTGCGGGTGTAGTCGTGAGGGAAAAAGTGGTGGCTCCACTAGTGAATAGAGGGGATCGTATCTCTTCCGGAGTGTAGAGATCTAGGTGTTAGGCAAACTGAGCTAGTGAAAAGGTGAACAAACTGCCCATGTATCGAAACGTGATCGAACCACTACCAACTCTACTCCCTGGCTCAAATGTATATGTGGTCATGAACTCGGTAATCATTTCCATGTATACCGGCTCGTCAATGCTGAATAGTCTTTTTAAAGACTCAAACTGCTGATCATCTACTAAATAACTGAGTATGCTCTCCAATCTTTTTCTAAACCCCAATGTTTGTAGCTTATCCCAATCTATGTATCTAAAGCGGCCAAATGACTTATCCCTCCATATACATGCCATCCGTTCGTATTCGGGTGTGGCACTAAGGTAGGCAAGAGATCCTGCAAGTGGTCGTGCTGGGTTTAGCTTTAATTTCTTCATGGTACCTGAGAACATGAGAGATTTAAGGTAATGGATTCTTAAGAAAGAGAAAATTTAAAGCATTTTCGACATTTCTTAAAGAAAATTCGAAATGGGGGCTTTAAATTTGTGACAGTCCAAAGATTACATCAAATATCCAATGTTCCCAAGCAACAAATAATTAGTTTTAATCATACTAAGGTGAGTGTGGTCAGTAATTAATATATGAAAATGTAAAGTCAAGAAATGGTGATCGTTTTATTATGAAATATTGTCATATACAAGTTTGGCATTACCCGATTTTGAAATGTCAATATGTCACAATTCTTGATCATATCGTTATCAGTCGGGTTTGACTTTTTAGAAGTCAAGTTTAAGTAAGGTTTTTGAATAAAATTGATTTGCTTTAAATTCAATACTTCAAGTTGACTTTTTAGGTCAAAGCTTCCCTTAAATGATATTCTCAATTGTCCGCATGCCAAAATTATAATCTACTCATGTATACATGATCTAAACTATATTAAGCATTTTCTAATTGGTAAACAAGCTAGGTTATGCACAAAAAGTTATCATGCACATGTGTTTGGTTCAATTCAAGACTTCTATTTTTAAAACAATGATTCTTTACTTATATTGCCTATTTTGACTAGTGAAGCAAGTACAAGCATCCTAGTAAGCAAGAATGGTCAAGTAATATTAATCCATTATTCTATTCATGCTAGCTAGTTAACTTTCTGTTTACTTTAAGAGTCAAATTTGCAATTTACAACCATAAGCTAACCACATGGTACATTCATCATGTAATAATCATTCAAAGCTTCACAATTAAACTTAAGTATCTAGATACTAGCATGGTAGTAGCATGTAATTGCTCTAAGCATCTAAACAAGCACTTTAAAGTTTAAGGTAAGTTTTAATGATAATACCTTAGTTTTTATGGATAAAACTTGAAAATAATCGTACAACCGTGTAGAGCATGCAACGAGGAGTTCAAAAGAAGCAAGATCACAAGTTTTGGTGGAGTTTTGATGGTGGTTTCATGGGAGTGGGTGTGTTGGCCGGTTTTTGTGGGAAGGAGAGGGGAGGAATAAGCTTTCTTCTAGCTTTTGAATTATGGAGATGTATGGAAGGTTTAGTGGTCCCTAGGAATATGTGTCATATCCTTAAGTACCATATTCCTTACACATGGTCCCTAGTGTACTCTAGGATTAAGCCTAATGCTTCTAGATTAACTCCTAATGTCCTATTAATCGTATGTACGGATCTTAAGTATACTTATTGTAACTAGTTACTTGTTGGTTCCTTGTTACGTTATAAATAATTTAAGAAACGCGCCAATTTTTGCGGAACAATTATAATCAATCTAAAGTATTAAACTTGGTGTATTTTTGGGTGTTTTAAAATTTCTGTTTGACGCGGGTCTATGGGACCTGTTTCGGCTGAAAGCTTGAAATTGCGTATTCCTTTCGACATGCGCGTGGTTTTCAGACAATAATTAAAAACGTTTTCTTAAAGGTCACTTTCAAGAATTTATTTATTAATATATGTATACTAAAATACGCTCTTTTTAAAGTCGCGAGCCTCGACATTTTTAGAGAGAATTTTTTTATGATTCGTTTTGATCCCTATATAAAACATTTTGAAAGCTCCCAAATGACATTGTAAATTAAATAATGACTATTCTCTATTTTCCCTAGGCATTTTCGTTCCTCATATCCTAAATTGACAAGATCGCTGATAAACTGATTGTATACCTTCCTTATCTTTTTAGGGTTTGACAAGTCGTCACGTGGTCCTTGGTCTTTATAATTCAGATTGTGAGTGAGTTCATTCATGACATCCAAAAATGCTTTCTCTTCCCGTGAATCAGGTTCTCCGGTTGTATATTCAACTATCCTAAGGAGTTTATTGATTATGGATTTTTGTGTGGAAGTGAAGGGGTATTTAGTGAAGGCAAAGATTCGAACGAGCATAACGTGAAGGTCTTTTCTTTTAAGGAAGAGGGCTACGTCGATTCTTTCCTTGGGGGAATCAGGATAAACATCTCTCAATTTTGAGATCAAGTAAGAGGCGGGGTCAACAAAGAATGGAATTTTACCAGGAATGATGATGGGAATCATCGGGTCTTGTTCTATCCAGAACTCAAGTTTATCGATCATTGCAGCGACATTGTGATTAATTAATATCATAGATATTGGAAGGAAATCCATGTCGGCAAATGATTGAAAAAGTAGATCTAAATCTGCTTTAAACTTTAGTTCTTGGTCTCGGAAATTTGGGAAAGTTATCTCGCATTCATTACTGGACAGTCTAAGAAGGAATTTTACTTTTTTTTTTTTTCTAAATTGGCAATCGTCTCTTGTTGTTCGTATGAAAATGGGAGGTCGGCATATTTTAGTTGCCTAACGAATGCTTTGTAGACATCTACCCTACGGGAAGGATGGAAAGAAGCACCGAGGTGGCGTTCTTCAAAACAAGGTTGTTCTGTCTCGACTGATGAAACCTTATCCACCACTAGATAAATGATGTATTGGTGTTTATGTGAAAGGAATGGAGAGATGCCGTCATTACAAGAATCGAAAAGAGTTTGGGCATAAACTGACATTTAAGGAATGAGGGTGATTAAGTCACGTGATTTCTGAGGCTTTACTTCATAGTTATCTTCGGGGAGATAATTGAAGTGGACAAAATTTGGTAAATTGGGTAAATGAAAAGTTGGAAAGCGATCTTCTGGAGATGATGCAAGGTCAAATAGCTGATCCGTGACATCAAAATCCAGGCAATGTTTTGGAATGGAAAGTGGGGGCCTAAATTCTTCTTGGGTGTCGGAAGTTTCCTTAGCTTTAGAGGAAGAAGGTGAAAAGAAATCAGATCCTATCTCTTTTTGTAAGTAGTTAAAGAACTCCGCATCATCCATTGCCTTTAATTCATCCCTTGAAATGAGGCAAGAAGTGGGTTTTCGAGTTGTCATTTTTTTAAAAAACTAATATTATCCTAATTAACTACTACTTAATTACTACTTAATTACTTAAATTAACTTTCGAAGGATTTCTGAGAAGATTTCGATCGGAAGGGTCTCCTAAATACTACTACTTAAGGCGGCTTTGAATCGTACGTTTGCCAAAAACTTAATGGCACCCGAAGCGTCGGTGTCATTGATGGTAACTAATCGGGCGCCAACAGGGATTTTAAAATTTATAATAGCGGGGCTTAAATTATATGTACTACCTACTCTGATTAGTAAGCGGTAAGTATAACCTAAGATCGTTCTATAAATCGAAACGTTTGGGTGATTAAAGATGGTGCTTTCGGTAGGGAAGTATTTAGGATGGAACAAAGTAGGTAGGTTTGGGGTTTTTTTAACTAAAGACAAATAATTAAAGTGCGGGAAATTAAAATACAGGAAAGCAGATAAAGATAAATATGTGATTGCTAAGATTTCGATAATTAATGTTTCAGAATGATAGACTAAATAGGGACAAAACTTAATACAATAAGTAAATGATGAACGCCAATATGTACTAAATTATAGTGCTAATTACCCCTTTGTTTAATTAAATTCTTATGCATTTTGTGTGAATAAGATACTCAATTCGTTCATATTTGCATTCAAGAATTATTTGGACCTTGAATTGGAAAAGAAGCAGAAAATGAGTTATTATTGAAGAAAAGGAGGTGAAAAGTTTAAAGTTTGAAGATTGGAGGTCATGGAGAAAAAAGTTACATTTTTCAATCCATATGGCGTATGAAAATTTCATACGGCGTATGGATTGAGTGAGCCGGGCCGCCATAGTACGCGGGTTGGATCCATGGGCTTTTCAATCCATACGGCGTATGGATTGATTCGGCAGAAAACTTACTTAACCCTAATTACTTCATTTTTAGGGTAATCACCACACTGTTCTTCCAGCCGATTTCCAAGCCAAAAATCCTAATTTCTGGAGCATTTCAAAGGGAAAAGAGCAAGAAGAATTGAAGGTTATCCATCGCTAATTCATTGTTCTCGATTGTTCGGTTCGAAACGTTTCTTCTTTTCATTTGATTATGATTATGGTTTTGTTTTCATTTCTGATTTTCAGTAACAATATGAGTGGCTAAGTTTTTAATACATTTGTTTAGATGATAATACTCGGATGATGATTTGATTATTGAATTTCGGATTATATTGGATTTTATAAATGTTTTTATGTTTATTTGATGATCCATGTTTATTTGTTGATTATTAATGATTACCCAACGTGGTTGTTTATTGATTTAAGATTGATTTCTTTATTGATAAATAATTATTGACGATTGTTGATTTTAATTGATAATTGTCACTAAATATATTGAGTTTGATAGGTTGGGATAAATAATTATTAATAATCATTGATGAATGTGATAACTATTAATAAGTAGTTATAAACTTTGTTGATTCAAGTGGCAAAAGTAAATCATATAAACGGTGTAGTTTTAATTTATAATACAATTTGGTGGATAACGTTAAATTGAACTGTTAACGGGTTGAAAACAACTTTATATCTTTCTCGATTGTGTTTAATCAATTAATCTTGTAAGGATAATTGGTTATATTTGTCATATTACAATAAAATCCATATGTTAGCAATTCAATAAAGTGATAATCAGATTCTGAGGAAGGTAATCTAAACAAATGTACTTCTTTTATCATTTGAATTAAACATTCTTTTTAAGTAATTATTTTATCATTTCTTTATCATCTAATTAAGTTTTATTTAATAAATCAATTTTCATAATTGTTTGCCAATTGTTCGATCGGAACTGAAACGCTCCCATTATTTACTGCTTTCATTCTTTGTATTAATTTCCAATTTATCTAATTTGACATCCGTTCTCTGTGTTTGACTCAGACTTATCAAGCTATACTATATTACGACCAGGTATTCTTGCCTGTGTTGTGTATAGTAAGAAGGTATTTCCATTTATAATTTTGACTCTGTTTACACTGCATCAAGTTTTTGGCGCCGCTGCCGGGGAGCGGTTTGTTTTGATTCAATAAATTGGAGTTTGTTTAGTTGTTACTTGTCTATTTATTTAGTAGTTATTAGCTTTGTTTCAACTTTTATCTGTTAGGGTACTATTGTGAATATTAATTTGAGTTGTTCTGTTAAGGGTTGTCAGAGTTGCTTGTTTTGCTGACTTTATAAGTTATTTGCAGGAAGTTTATGACCCAAACAACGGAACCCGACCCTACCGATCCTTTCGAATTACCCGAACGCATACTTCATCAAAGAAGACGCTTGGCTTCCGCACCTCCTAACTCGCCGTTAATTAACACTTTTCTTGTCGATGATTTCGAGGTTTTTACCAATAACCTTTTCACCCCACGGACCCGTAACTACCATTCATATTTAGAAAGCGATTTCGGGGAGTATTTGCAATTCCTTTTTAGCGATCAATCAGAACCAAATAACATAATGGCAGAAGATATCGCTAACATGACTTTAGAGCAATACTCTAGCAGAATGCGCACAGATCTTGGGCCAGGAGTTGTGAGGCCCGCCATTGGGCGAGAAGTGGAATTCGAAATCAAACGACAGTTCCTCAAGGAACTTAGAGAGAACCCTTTTCTTGGCGAAGAAAGAGAGGATGCTAACGAACACGTCGAGAAGATCTTGGAAATCGCCGACATGTTCAACGTTCCCAAGGTTACGCGCGATCAAGTCATGCTCCGAGTGTTCCTAATAACGCTAAAGGGGCCCGCTAAGAGATGGATTTAAACCGAACCAGCTAGATCCATCACCACGTGGGAAGATCTGCGCATAAAATTCTTGAAGATGTATTGCCCACCATCCAAAACATCGAAGATGATTGATGAAATTAGAAATTTCAAGCAGGACGTCGATGAATCACTTCACCAAGCGTGGGAAAGATACACGAATTTAATGCATAGGTGCCCACATCATGACCTGGACGATCAATAGGTAGTGATGGTGTTCTACAAAGGAGTGGATCGTGCAACAAGACAGCAGTTAGACGCTCAAGGATCTATACCGAAGAAGATTCCAAGGGACGCGTTAGATGCAATTCGTGACCAAGCCAAACACTCTCAGCTTTGGGATGATGGAACCAGTCGGAGAAGAAGGTCAGTTAGCAATGAGGATGGACTCGCCGCCATCACTGCTAAGCTTGACAGCCTGGGAAGAGATCTAAAGAGGGTAACCGAAACAGTGCATGCAATCCAAGTCGGATGTGATAACTGTGGAGGGTCGCATCTAGTCAAGGATTGTCCCGAGGTTGAATCCGGAGAAGCAAAAGAAGAAGTCAAGTTTGGCGAAGGTCAGGGAAACTACCGCCAAGGTGGAGGGACCTTTTTCCGATGACCTTATCAGGAAGGAAATCGCCCGTTTTGCCAAACTCAGCCAAGACTTTACACCAATGAGCAACCTACAACACCTTTTCCCGAGGAGAAGACCAACATTGAAGAAATGATGGGAAGGTTCCTGACCACTAATAAGCAATTTATTGCTAGTTCTGGACAGCGTATGGACACGACTGAACCATTAATGAGAAATCAAGGTGCTGTTATTAAGCAGATCGAAGGAAGTATCTCGAACATTTCTAAAGTTCTTCAAGAGAGATTTCCTGGAACTCTTCCAGGATTTACCGAAACCAATCCACGTGATCAGGCTAAAGCAGTAATTACCCGAAGTGGAAAGGTTCATGAAGATCCAATTGGAATAAAGAAGCCTGTATCTCAAACTCTACCTGAAATGGAGAAGGAGGTAGAAGTTGTCGGAAGCCCGAAGGTGAGTACTAAGGATGATCAAAGTGCTAGGGATAAGCAATACGCTAAGGATCATGCACCAGCACCTCCTTATCCAGCAGCTTTGAGAAGAGGGAAGGATGAAGCACATTATCACCAGTTTCTCGAGAACTTGAAGCAACTCCACATCAACATTCCATTTGTGGAGGCCATTGCTCAAATGCCTAAATATGCAAAATACTTGAAGGAATTGTTGACCAACAAGAGCAAGCTAATGGAGGCAACCACAGTAACGATGAACGAGAGATGCTCAGCGGTGATGCAAAACAAACTTCCACCAAAGATGAAAGACCCTGGAAGTATTACCCTTCCTTGTCTTATTGGAAGTTTAGACATCACTAATGCGCTGGCTGATTTGGAAGCAAGCATATCAATAATGCCTTATACTATGTATGCTAGACTCAAGTTAGGAGAACCTAAACCAATCTGAATGTGCATTGAGTTAGCAGATCGTTCAATTCAATATCCTGAAGGAATGATCGAGAATGTGTTGGTCAAAGTTGATAAGTTTGTCTTCCTTTGTGATTTTGTGATTCTCGACATGGTAGAAGATTCAAGGGTAGCTATCATTTTAGGAAGACCTTTTCTAGCCACTGCAAGGGCATTGATTGATGTTTTTGATAGAAAGATTACTCTGAGGGTAGGAGATGATGAAGTTGTGTTTGACGTTAACAAGTCAATGCAATATCCTGCTACAGTTCATGATACTTGTTACTTCGTGAGTGCTAGAGAAGTGTCTGATGATGATGAATTCCTACAAAGTCTCATGGAAGATGAAGATTTAGATCCCATGATTCTTGAAGGCTGGACGGGAAGTCTAGAAGGAATCCATGATATTGAAGAATTTGATAAATTGCTCGAGGAGTTAGCAATCACGAGTGATGAGGAGTTAGAGAATGATGAAAATAAGTCGATGGAGAGCGAAGAGTCATTTTCAACAGATGGTATTCTAATTAAGAAGGAGACTCGCATCACCATGCATGGGATTCCTTGCACGGGAGAAGAGGTGTTGGCAGTAAAATCATCGTTTGAAGAACCACCAAAGTTAGAGTTGAAGGATCTACCGACCCACTTGGAATATGCATACTTGCAAGGAGAGTAGGATCTGCCGGTGATCATTTCCTCTAAGTTGTCAACTACCGAGAAGGATAGTTTATTAAAGGTTCTAAAGGAGCATAAGCCTGCCATAGCATGGACGATCAGTGATATCAAGGGAATAAGCCCCTCTTACTGCACTCACAAGATTCTTATGGAATCTGACTTTAAAACAGTTGTGCAACCGTTGAGACGGCTGAACCCCAAGGTTACAGATGTGGTATGGAAGGAGATAATTAAGTTGTTAGATTCTGGATTGATATACCCGATCTCCGATAGTCCATGGGTTAGCCCCATCCATGTTGTGCCAAAGAAAAGGGGGCATGACAGTGGTTGCTAATGAGAAGAATGAGTTAATACCCACGAGGACAATCACTGGATGGAGAGTCTGTATCGATTACAGGAAGTTGAATGACGCTACACGCAAGGATCACTTTCCTTTGCCATTCATCGATCAAATGCTCGAACGCCTAGCTGGAAAAGAATACTACTGTTTCTTAGACGGTTTTTCAGGGTACTTCCAAATTCCGATAGATGCAAATGACCAAGACAAGACCACATTTACATGCCCGTTCGGAACTTTCGCTTATCGAAGGATGCCTTTCGGTTTGTGCAATACACCCGCAACATTTCAAAGGTGCATGATGGCAATTTTTGATGACATGGTGGAGGATAGCATGAAGATATTCATGGATGACTTCTCCGTTTTTGGTGATTCCTTTGATAAGTGTTTGGCAAATCTAAAGAAGATGTTGCAAAGGTGTGAGAGTTCAAACCTTGTTTTAAACTGGGAAAAGTGCCATTTCATGGTACGAGAAGGAATTGTGTTGGGACATAAGATTTCAAATGTTGGTATTGAAGTAGACCAAGCAAAAATCGAGGCAATTGAAAAGCTGCCACCCCCAACAAATGTCAAGGGAATACGAAGTTTCTTAGGACATGCTGGGTTCTATAAACGATTCATTAAGGACTTTTCCAAGATAGCTCGTCCGATGAACAAACTGTTGGAAAAAGAGGCAAAGTTTGAATTTTCCAAGGAGTGTCTTGATGCATTCAACCTTTTGAGAGAGAAGTTAGTATCTGCACCCATCATGATTAGTCCAAATTGGGATCTTCCCTTCGAACTAATGTGCGATGCTAGTGATTATGCTGTAGGAGCAGTTTTAGGTCAGAGGGTTGACAAGAAGTTTCAACCTATTTATTACGCGAGCAAGACTTGGAGAAATGCTCAAGAGAATTACACTACGACTTAGAAGGAATTGCTCCCTGTGGTTTTCGCATTTGATAAATTTCGTTCTTACTTGATTTTGTCAAAGACGGTAGTGTTTACCGATCATTCAGCGTTGAGATATTTGTTTAGTAAGCAAGATGCGAAGCCAAGGTTGCTGCGATGGATTTTGTTACTGCAAGAGTTTGATATAGAGATTCGAGACAAGAAAGGAGTTGAAAATTTGGCTGCTGACCATTTGTCACGATTAGAAAATCCAAAGCTGGATAAGTTAGATGAATCGGAAATTCGGGATAAATTTCCTGATGAAAGTTTGTTGAAGGCAATTTTGAATGAATTTCCATGGTTCGCCGATATTGCAAACTTCCTAGTTACAAACACTCTTCCTCCTGGATTGGATTTCAACCAAAGAAAGAGATTTTTCTCATCTTTACGATATTACTTCTGGGAAGACCCGTACTTGTTCAGACAGTGTGCTGATGGAATAGTCCGAAGGTGTGTAGCTGGAGAGGAATGCGACATAATTTTAGAGCACTGTCATGATGGTCCGGCTGGAGGACATCATGGTCCTAATTATACTGCAAGAAAGGTATTTGAGGCAGGTTTTTACTGGCCAACAGTTTATAAGGACGCATTCAAGTATGTGAAGGAGTGTGATGTCTGTCAACGCACTGGGAGAATTTCTAAGAGAGATGAAATGTTGCAAAATCCAATAATGGTAAGTGAGATTTTTGATGTCTGGGGGATAGATTTTATGGGGCCATTTCCTCCTAGCAATGGAAATAAATACATCATTGTGGCTGTGGATTATGTCTCTAGATGGGCTGAAGCAAAGGCATTACCAACAAATGATGCTAGGGTAGTGGTGAACTTCTTGAAACAGCTATTTTCGCATTTTGGAGCACCGAAAGCTTTAATTAGTGATCGGGGGACGCATTTTACAAATGCACAAATGGAGAAAGTGTTGCGGAAGTATGGAGTCAACCACAAGTTTTCGACTGCTTATCATCCACAAACAAGTGGTCAAGTGGAAGTAACCAATAGGGGATTGAAGCGTATTTTAGAACGTTCAATTGAAGGAAACCCTAAGAATTGGTCGTATAAGTTGGATGATGCATTATGGGTGGCACGAACAGCTTTTAAAACATCAATTGGAACAACACCTTATCGTATAGGAAGGCTTGTCACTTGCCATTTGAGTTGGAGCATAAGGCTTACTGGGCTTTAAAGAAATGCAACTTTGACGATAATGCCGCTGGAAAAGAGAGAATGGCGCAGCTAAATGAGTTAGATGATTTAAGGATGAATGCTTATGATAATCCACGTCTGTTCAAAGAGCGAACAAAGAAGTGGCATGATGCTCGTCTTAAATCAAATCACACTTTTGAGAAAGGTGATAAGGTTTTATTGTATAGTTCAAGATTACATCTATTTACAGGAAAGTTGAAGACACGCTGGACATGACCTTTTGTGGTTGAGAAAGTTTACCCTTTTGGTGCTGTTGATCTACAAGGTCATTCTGGAAAAACTTTCAAGGTTAATGGAAGTCGTTTAAAGAGATACTATAGTGATGCAAGGGACTCCAAGCGTGATTTGGAGATGAATTTGAGTTAAGTTATGAAGTAAGAGGTCGAGCTTACCGACGTGATAAACAAAAGCGCTTTCGGGAGACAACCCGTTACTTTGTTTTTCTTGTTTTTATTTGCAGGCTTGAATGTGTGTTCCCCGGAAACCCTCACGAGTCTACAACTCGTCCGATCAGGATGCTGAGAGGATTAAAGGCTTGTTGCATACGCTAAATGCAACCGTGTTGCCTACGGAAGTGTGCTGTTGTATTATTTCAGAAGCTGCTCATTAAGCAATTTTCTTCTATATCAGGGGAGTTTTCCTGTTTCACTTCTTTTCTATTCCCAAGTATTATGTTGATTAGTTTGCAATGAGGACATTGCATATTTTTAAAGTGGGGGATGGGAGAAAAGAAGTTTGTTTGTCCTTAAGATATGAATGGTAAATATTGAGTTAAAGGGCATTCTATGTTAGTCATTTTTCAGCTCAAATTTTTCCTTTAAAATCGTATTCTGCGTAAAGTTTAGCGAATCTTGTAACATATTTTGGGAATTCAATGGATGAAATGAATCTAATTTTTAAATATTAGATAGTTCATTATGTGATTTATCGATAGGCAATCTATTTGAAGGTTATTGAGCTATTAAGAAATTTAATACTTAAAGTAGGTATTTATCTTAAGAGGATCTTTAGCAAGGTATGACGTTAGTCCTAATTCTTATATGATAGCGTGCTATAATCCATAATTTTGGGATCCTAATTATCTTCATTTGGGAATATACTAGGTGTTGACTCCTCTGTTGTACCTAAGTACAGACCTGGTTTCCGTCAGTATATTTGATAAAAAAACAAGAAAGAAAAGAGTACGAAGGACTCATGAATTGAAAAACCAAAACCAAGTTATGTCACTCTGTTGTACTGAGGTACAGACCTGTCACCAATGTCTTGGTTTGAAAAATGATTGATTTATTTGGATGTTCATTATTTGGAAAATTGTGACACGTTATTTATATGAGGGTATTTTGCAATTGAGAATCAAGGGTAAAGCCTGCTATAATAAAAAAAGTTGAGCTCAATTTCTGAAATTTAGATTGTTTAAGTGGTCAACAATATCGGTAATCTGAGTGAATTGTCTTTTATGTCTAATAATAATGTATTAGAAGTTGTTTCCCTTAGAGAGTTTCTTGATTGCTAAGCTTTAAGGTAGAATCGATTTTAAGATAGAATTTGGTTTGTCGAGTGTTGTGTAGTATGTAAGTCCTTTTGCACTTTTGTTTGCCGTTCATATTTAAAGTTTTGAGTTTTAGAATCGATAGTCTACTTGAGGACAAGTAGGATTCAAGTGGGGGATGTTTGATGAACTCCAAAATGTACTAAATTTTAGTGCTAATTACCCCTTTGTTTAATTAAATTCTTATGCATTTTGTGTGAATAAGATACTCAATTCGTTCATATTTGCATTTAGGAATTATTTGGACCTTGAATTGGAAAAGAAGCAGAAAACGAGTCATTATTGAAGAAAAGGAGGTGAAAAGTTTAAAGTTTGAAGATTGGAGGTCATGGAGAAAAAAGTTACATTTTTCAATCCATACGGCGTATGAAAATTTCATACGGCGTATGGATTGAGTGAGCCGGGCCGCCAGAGTACGCGGGTTGGATCCATGGGCTTTTCAATCCATACGGCATATGGAATTTCCATATGGCGTATGGATTGATTCGGCAGAAAACTTACTTAACCCTAATTACTTCATTTTTAGGGTAATCACCACACTATTCTTCCAGCAGATTTCTAACCAAAAATCCTAATTTCTTGAGCATTTCAAAGGGAAAAGAGCAAGAAGAATTGAAGGTTATCCATCGCTAATTCATTGTTCTCGATTGTTAGGTTCGAAACGTTTCTTCTTTTCATTTGATTATGATTATGGTTTCGTTTTCATTTCTGATTTTCAGTAACAATATGAGTGGCTAAGTTTTTAATACATTTGTTTAGATGATAATACTCGGATGATGATTTGATTATTGAATTGCGGATTATATTGGATTTTATGAATGTTTTTATGTTTATTTGATGATCCATGTTTATTTGTTGATTATTAATGATTACCCAACGTGGTTGTTTATTGATTTAAGATTGATTTCTTTATTGATAAATAATTATTGATGATTGTTGATTTTAATTGATAATTGTCACTAAATATATTGAGTTTGATAGGTTGGGATAAATAATTGTTAATAATCATTGATGAATGTGATAACTATTAATAAGTAGTTATAAACTTTGTTGATTCAAGTTGCAAAAGTAAATCATATAAACGGTGTAGTTTTAATTCATAATACAATTTGATGGATAATGTTAAATTGAACTGTTAACGGGTTGAAAACAACTTTATATCTTTCTCGATTGTGTTTAATCAATTAATCTTGTAAGGATAATTTGTTATATTTTTCATATCACAATAAAATCCATATATTAGCAATTCAATAAAGTGATAATCAGATTCTGAGGAAGGTAATCTAAACAAATGTACTTCTTTTATCATTTGAATTAAACATTCTTTTTAAGTAATTATTTTATCATTTCTTTATCATCTAATTAAGTTTTATTTAATAAATCAATTTTCATAATTGTTTGCCAATTGTTCGATCGGAACTAAAACGCTCCCATTATTTACTGCTTTCATTCTTGGTATTAATTTCCAATTTATCTAATTTGACATTCATTCCCTGTGTTTGACTCGGACTTATCAAGCTATACTATATTACGACCAGGTATTCTTGCCTGTGTTGTGTATAGTAAGAAGGTATTTCCATTTATAATTTTGACTCTCTTTACACAGCATCATTAAACTATTAGGTGTAAACTCTAGAACCCTGTCAACTAAATTTCCCATAGGTATGTCACTAGGAACTAGGTTATCATGATTCTAAGATTTCGATAATTAATGTTTCGGGATGACAGACTAAATAGGGACAAAACTTAATATAATAAGTAAACTATTAGGTGTAAACTCTAGAACCCTACCTACTAAATTTCCCATTGGTATCTCACTAGGAACTAGGTTATCATGATTCTGATCGGAGTGATACGCCAACTTCCAATACCTATCTGGTTAAGAGATAAGCAACCTATTTTGGTTTTATACCGAGGTGCATGAATCAGTGGCATATCGTATCATAGGTCCGACCGTTGTTAACCCCTAAGATAGTTCACTGTTCTATTAGCATGCAGATTAATAACTTTGTATGTTTAGACCGCCGATTTTGTAAGACCTAGAGGTTTAAGTATCCTAAGTATTTGGAATTTCACTTTCATTCCTAAGTTTTATTTATAATTAATTAGATTCCGGTTTCTTCGACTTATGACTTAAATCTCTCCTTTTCAAACAGTTATACATCCCTAGATTATTCGCAGTTTATTAAAAATGCATTTCATATGCAGACCATGCCTTTCAGTAATTAGACAGTGTACTTTACATGGTAGTTCCACGACTTCTTACGTCCAACATGCGGGCAAGAGTAATTGACAGTGAAAATGACACTCTAAACTAATTAAAAGTAAAGCAGTGCGGAAATGTAAACCTAATATATACAACGAGTGGTTTCACTGTGTCTTACTTATTGCATGTCATGGGCACAGATAACTACTTACCATATTAAGGTTGATCAGGTCCTAATTACTAGGTTGCAGTCACGTAGATAACCAGAAAGGGTACTCCATAGATTAAACTTAACTTCATAAGGTTTTAACAGTACAGGGCATACTAATTCCTATTTTGTCTGAACGTATTTTACGAATATTACTTTACATTGTATTGACTTTCGTAGGGTATACCAGTTAGTTGTGAAGTTGTATTATCCTTTTGGAATTTCAACTGTTAAACCAGAGCAGGTTCCAGTGATATGATTACTTCGGTCGTTTATGACTTCCATACATTTGTACTTTGCTTGAAAGCATTTCCAGTACTATATCGAATAAACAGTCGAATAGGGGCCATCATATCACTTTATGATTGTCGTGCACTAATTATATAATGTCATCCCTACTTATAATTATCAACATCATCAACAATCATAATAATAAACTACTCGCAATTCATGGCAACAAATAAATCACATACCAAGTAATAATAGATATTTAAAATACGAAATAAAACAAGTATGATAAACGTTTAGATATCACCCGGAAATAAATGCGTAGCAGCGTATTATTATGATTGACAACTCTTTCACACGTACGAAGGTTTATCTCCGAATCCCTATCGTTCGTTCTAGCTCCTATATTAATCCGTAGATTAATTACAATAATTCTAGAATGAGAAAAACATAAAATACAAGAGAATTGAATTTGTGAGGAGTGTATATGAGAGTGTAAGAGTGTGTGTGAGTGTGTCTTGAAATGAATCATGGAGGCTCCTATTTATAGGAGAAAATGGGTGCATCTTAGCAACTTGGGGCACATGTTAGCAAAAGATAGAAAAGTTGCTAGCACATGTACCCTAAAGCGTGTAAAGGTCTAGCACGTGTACCCTGAAGTTGCAGAAAAGGTCTAGCACGTGTACCCTGCATGTACGGGTGAGGACAGAAAAGCACACGGGGGACGGGGGGTGGCCAGCCGGCGCCGCCACCATGGTGGCCGGTGGCGGCTGCCACCTGCATGCCCCAGTTCACTGTCTTTCGCCTCGTTACTTGATAATCAAATAGTGTTTGGATTCAAATAAACATGTCACTCAATAATCAAATAATAGCTGCTAAAAGAAAAGAAAAGTGATAAAGTAACACTGGATAGTGGTGATGTCTATGCATCCATAGTATCAAATACAAAAAATAATAATGTGTGGTAGAAAATAGTAAGAAGTCAGAAAGCGGAGCAATCTATTGCTCGGCTGGTGGTGATCGTGATACTGCTAATGAAGATCCGATAGGTGCATAGGAGGTCTCATCTGATGAGGAGTCGTCTTCTAAATTATGTTGACGTTGGGTACCTTCATCTGATGCATCTGATGTTTGCTCCTGCGTCTGTAAAAACTCCATCATGTGTCAACTGGTCAACAAATTGCCCTGCAGGCATACCAAAACTGTCAAGTGGCATAACAGGTGATCCCTACTGAGTGTGTCCCCTAAATAAGTCTGTCTGTCCGTAGGAAGACACTGGGGCCTGTAATATGATAGTGGGATCGGGTTGTCTGAAACTCCTTCGGCTCTGTGCAGTGGCAACTTGCTTAGAAACTTTGGATCAGCCATAATTTCTCAAAGGCTGTCCCCTGACGGAACCAACTACTGAGGGGATTGGCTCTCTCGTACTAGGAACCTGTGCTGGAGGTGGCTGTACTAATCGTTTGAGTCTTTCGGCGTACGTAGAATCTTCATTCTTCATCCGTTTTTGTTTATTCTTCTTCTGTTAGATTCGTATTTTGAAAACGAATATCTTGGATAAGAGAAATCTCAATGATGGGTACTTTTTGCCTTTAAATCTTGTCTCAATGTCTTGAATCTTCAAACGTCTGTGGAATCTTTGTTTTTTGTCCGTTTTGCTTGATTTTTCTCGTGCAACTTTGTTTTGACTTTTTTGGCAAAGTTTCATTGATTTGAACATTATCTGAGCTTATTTGCCAAGTATTGTTCCGGAATGAGAGAGATATCGGTAGTAAAAACGTGACTTTTTACACGATATCACACCCACATCTATTCGCAGATAACACACAGCAAACGGCTGCAAACTAATTTCGGGACGAAATTCTCTTAACAAGGGGAGAATATGACACCCGGTAAATTAGGACTTTAATAAGTGCCTAACAATCTTGTAATTACACTTATTTAGTTTTGTATTAGGCCAAATATGTGTAACATTATATATATATGATGTTATTATTATATATATACACGCGTACGCGATTTAATTTAAATTGTACGATTATTAACTGGACGGAGTCTGACACTGATAAATACGGACGTTGGTGAACCAAAATATTAAATAATATGAAATTATTTAATAAACTCATTATTTACTAAATATTATTGTGGTAATATGTAACACGTTTATTGTATCATCTAAAACTAACCGTACGCGACAGAAATGCGCGAAACGTGCCTGACAAATGAAATAAACCCAAATTATATTTTTATAATTCATTATTAAGTATTTTTATAAAATACTTCGAGTAAAAATAATACGGTTACACGCGTACGAATAAAACATCTAAAAACGTTACACGGGTTTAATAAATGTACAATTACGCAATGAACATGCAAACCGAGACCCGATAATATTTTAATAACTTAAAATAAAGTATTTATAATAATACTTCCATTAAAAATATCGCGATTTAAAACGTTAACGAAATATACGTATTAATACGTTTAACGTCTAAACGATCGGGTAAACGAACACCGCACGTAACGTAGCTTTGGGATTAAAATCTTAAGCCTAAAATGTATTTCGTGATGTTAGATTTCCAATGACACCAATTTCGTAACATATCGACTTAGTTTTCTATTTTAAAATAATATTTCCGTTTTGGTGCGCGTTACTATTCCGGTAGACAGGAACATCCGCCTCCTTCTCAAGACCATATCTTGAGTTCTAGACCACTAAAACGCATGAGACCAGTGCCAAAACCTCACAAATTTGGTTAAATTTAAAAAGTTCTTGTATGTCGTCTCTTGAAAATACAAGTATTTGCCCACAAAAATAGATCTTTGGACTTGTATCCGGATTGGTCATATTTGGACCTCATGGGACTTTTGATTTTATTAACCAACTAAAAGACTCCTAAAACCCTTGAAAAAATCACAGAAAATAGCTAACATATAGGGGTATTATTGGTATTTTTCTCGGAAATTATTGTGGACTTTAAGTTGTCGAGATCGTGAGAGGAATCGGGACCAAAATCTGTGACAACGAAACTAAGGGACTGTTTTGGTAAATGTTTAAAAATGACACTTTGAGTAAACCAAAAAACGTAACGATAATTTTTCTAAGCTTCAAAAACATATTTTTGAATTCCCTAAAAGTCTCGGGTCAAACCGGGGACGTTTGACTACGTTCACTAACTTAGTAAAACATCACAGCTTTAGTGTCGCATCGGGCCCAATCCGATTGCGACACTAAGCCCAATGTCGCTAAACTATTAGAAATCAATCACATGTGACACTAATCTTAGTGTCGATAACATCAAATGTCGCAGACTGCAACACTAACTCTTGTGTTGCCGAAACCCTAATTTCACCACTTGCGACACTAACTCACATACTTATAAATTTTGATACCTACGACACTACTATTAGTGTCGCAACATCACTGATTTTCTCACCTTACGACACTAACCTCAGTGTCACAACCCACTTCAGTGTCGCTCCTTGATGCGCCCCAAACGGTCAGTTCAGGAATCGCTTCATGTCGTTGCGGACCTCTTGCTTGCGGCGCACCAGTGGTAGTTTTAAATTTATAATTGCCGGGACCTAAACCTCCCGAACAACGTACTGATACTAGGTACGAATACCTTATACTTGTAAGTGGCAAGGATGATCCAGGGTTGTTCCTTACGATGGTAGTATTGAACTAGAGCTCACTCGGATAACTCAGTTATTAAGCTAGGGTTTTGGATAGTTGGATAGGTTTTGTGTTTGGTTTTCTAATTTATTAAACTACTAAAGCATAAAATGAAAGGGAAGCTAGCATATATGTATCACTTAAGGATAACAGAGACGTGGTTCACCATGATTTATGGATAGTGCATCACTGGGATGATGTTCGTTATAAAGATAGATGAGGACACTTTTAGTTAATAATAGATGAACCTTGATGTAAATATTAGAGCCCTACCAATTTAGTCCGGTTCTCAATTGGCATGTCACTGGAAACTAGGTTATCGTGATTCTGATCAGATCAGGCTGCTCAACCCCCACACTATCCTGTTACGGTATAGAGACCCTTTAAGAATTTTAGAATCCTAGGTGCAGGAATAAGGTAACATACTGCCATTCAGGATATTCTGACCTTTCTTAGCACCTAAGTCCAAATATTATTATCTAAGCGTGTACTGATTATTAACTTAGTATTCTAAACTATCAATTATGTAGAGCCTAGGGATTTCTTGGTTTGACTTCCGTTTTTAGCATTCTGTTATGTTTTAATAGCACAAATACTTCTGTCATGATCTAGACCCTCCTTTGCGATTAGTCATTCATCCCTAGGTATCTTAATGTGTACAGTGCACTAAGTAGTTCCACAACTTGTATAAATCTAAGTATACTCACGGTGTACAGTACTTTTAAGGTTTAGCATTTTCACAGTTTTAGGTATCCTAGACCATGTTCTAGAAGGGTGGCTTCTAGGTAATTCACGATGAGATGATCCTACAACATTTCCTTAGCTTCCACGTACTTGCACACGAGGTGTTTCCAATGCTATACAAAGTATAATGCCATTTTATGGAGTCTCATAGCTTCATACTGTAACAAAGATGACTATATCTACGTAGTATTCAGGTTTGCAAAGTCCTATCCTAGGGCAATAGTCACGTAAAAGACTAGAAAGGGTAATCCATAAACTAGGTCTAGATGCATGATAAGTTTATACAGATACAAAGTTTAACAATTCCCATTTATAAGTTTGAAAGATTAATTTAACATCATCCCTAATTACACTATCTAAATCATGGCAAACATACAAGAAACTATTCACAAAGCATGGTAATACGCATTTCATGCATTAATAAATCAAACAAGAATTGCGAGTAGAATATTATGAAAAATTAATATAAAAAAGGATAGATATTACCCGTAAATAATTGCGAGCAGAATAACACTTGTATTTCTCCAAATAATATGCCAAGCATTACAATTGCTAGCTTCTACGAACTTAATTACATAGCTATTCTAATAGCGGCGGATTCTCCCCCTAATCTTCCAACTAGTTTCTAGAGAAAGAAACTAGAGAGAGAAACTAAAAATGAAAATGAAAACCTAAATCTAGAGAGAGAGTAGTGAGAGAGTGAATTGTTGGAGAGAATGGATGAGAAGTGTCTTGAAATGAGGTGATTTAGTCCCATATATATACTAGTTGCTCAACCGTATTCCCCAACCGTATTTCCACCTTCAAACTTTCAACCGTTTTCACAACCGTATAAAAATCCTTCCTTGTAAGGGCAAGACATCGAGTACGGGGCATCCAGCCGTATTTTGGGTGAGAATTGGACAATACGGGAGAGAATTTGGGCGATACGGGAGAGACAGGCCGTATACGGGAGGGCATAGGCCGTATACGGGAGGGAACAGGCCGTATACGGTCATGCCAGGCCATATACGGTCATCGCTAGGCCGTATACGTCTTGTGCTTGCCCGTATACGGCTTGGCTCTCCCGTATCGGTGGTCTTCGTTTGCCTTGACTCTTCGTTTGGGCGTAACTTCTTCGTCGTTTATCCGTTTTGAGTGTTCTTTATATTCACGCGTTTGTAATTTCCTAACAAAGAAAATCACATAAGTTAGAGGTCATATATTCAATTAGAACTCAAAAAGTGCTAAAAAGCATGAACGAGAATGCTTATGATCGTTTATGCTCTATTTTACTCGTCTTTAGGCAGTTTTACTCAAAAAGCACCGTCTATATTTTAGCCTTCATTACGAAATTTAGTATAAAAATATATATTTCAAATATTTTCATCCATAATTGAGCTAAACAGGTGAGATAATATCACACAAAAACTTGACTTTTTGCGTGTTATCAAAGATTCCACACTTAGACTTTGCTTGTCCTCAAGCAAAACTCAAAATTTTCACTTACTTACCTATGAAAATATTTGGTGTCAATGTATTTTGGGTGAATCAAAATATATTAAGAGCAAACAATCCCATATAAAATTAACATATCTTGGAATCTAAGAGAAAATAAGGTATTCGTTTTAGAAGCATGAAATGACTCTCTTAGGCATGCTTTCAATTCTCGCGATCTTGGAATATACATGACTAAGCGATCTCACCAGGTGGTCACTCATTTCACTCAGAAGTGTTTTGGGTTTCCTATCATTCTAAATAAACGAAATCGCTCAAAAGACAGTCATGCAACATCCATCGTCATAGGCTTGCTCGAGAATCTTATCTCCATCACCTAGGTGAGGACGGTGCTAATTATCCGCGGACATTCAATTGGGGTGTGATGTTTGGTGAGGGCTAAAGGGAATGGATAAGTGGGGATTTTGGTTTAAGGGTTTTGCCTATCTAAGGACCTTTAAACTTATGAAAATTTTTATTTAGATAAACTTTTTAATGAAAACGGAAACGGATAACGATAAAGGTAGGAGATAGCTATTTTTGACTTCTATCTTTTTAAAACACATGGAGGATTTATACTCTTTTAGGGATCGTAGTTTTCGGGAGATTTGAAGCGCTTAGCTTTATTTCAGATGACGTATTTTTCTTTTCTTTTCTTTTCTTTTTTCTATATCTTTTTGGCTTAGAACTTCTTTGCCAAGGAATTTCTAAGGAATTTTTATTTATTCCCCTTTTTTGAGATCCTTTCTAACTTTCATTTTTCACACTTTTGACAATTTCGAATTGACTTGGTGCCAATTTTTCGCACCACAAGACTTTTGATCTTTGAGTAAACATAAATTTTTTGATTTGAGTGAAAGCAAAAAGAATATCTAAATAGTATTTTTCAAAAATATTAAAATTCTAAGATAAGGTTTTGGTGGGTGTGGAAGTTAATGGGTTTAAAGTTTGGGTTTTAAAGAAACGAAAAGGCTAAGGCTCAACAGGGTTTTCTAGGTGGATCATCAACACTTGAAATGAGTGTTGGAGGGGTTTTGGGCTGGAAAAGAAAGCTAAAAATGGGGGTTAAATCCTAAGGAATCCCAAGGTCCTCTAATTGCGCCTATACCGCGTACGGTACTCTACCAATGTGGTCTCGAAGTGCATAACAGGAGCAAGTTCTAATTCTGGATGCATGCATCGGCACACACTCATCAAACGAATAGTGAAGCATTTAAAATGAATGCTTTTCATGGGCTCAAGATACCTCACTACAAGTATGGGTTATATGTGCCTAGCCATGCGATGCCCCTCTTAGATCATCATTTCAGCTCAAATAATTCCTAATTTATTTAATCTTAATTTCTTAAGTGTACTACTCATATATGAAAATGATTCCCCTCAAGACATTTGAATTCAAAAAATTTGAAATTTTTTTAAAAAAAGTGAGTATTTATGAAAATTAAGCCAACTGAATGAGTGGCGTATCCACTATCGAAGTTAGGCTTATGAATTTGAAAAAACATAGCTAACTGAATGAGTGGCGTATCCACGGTCGAAGTTAGGCTTGTGAATTTGAGAAACATTTTCTGAGTTTGCTTTTTGGAAATAAGAATCTAACCTAAGGTATTCTATACCGCTATCCCACACTTAGAGGAACAGTGTCCCTAATGTTCTCGTGAGTTGGGATTTTATTGCAAGTAAAATCCCACACTTAGAGTTTGAACATATCGGAAAATGTTTCTTAAGTTTTTGTTTTGGGCTGGAATCCCACACTTAGTGATAAGCTTAGGATATGACATACACTACTTTTATTATTTAACGATAAAAATAGAACAAAATGATCATATCAAAACAAGGATAAGAACGAAGAAACTCCCCTATATACGACTTTGAGCTGAGGATCTGAAAAGTAGACTTTGTCGCCACCAGTGTATGCTGACTTAGACTCCGTCTTTATGAAGGGTACTCTGGCTCATGAGGTATATTCTTCATTCCAACCATCCACCAACTTCTCTAAATAAATAACTCAAAATAAAAGGATAGATTGTAAAAATGAAGCGGTAACATCATCAGGATGCAGGCATAATCAACCAAGATACACCAAATGTCGGATAGAGATAATGGATAAGGATCCTAATCATTGTGAGGAACTGATGTAACTTAATGGCTCATGATGATCTGAAAGTGCTGAATCCGATGACCATAACTTCTATCATCCAGGGTCTTCTCCGATGACCTGATGTGATGAAGTAATGCTGTTCTTATCAGATGAGATCTCCGGCTTCCATTTCAATCCCATCTTTAATCCCTTAATCTCCGGTACTTGATCAACTTATATTCCTAATTTTTAGCATTGAATATTTAACAGCTGGAAGATACTACTAGCGTTGTGGTGCTTCATGATCCCCAATGGTGGTAATGATGAGTGTAAATTGGTGGATGGGTGGGTGGATGTGGGTAAGGTGATGGTAGATGGTGATGGTGGGTTTCATGAAACGCTCTTCTAGAAACCAAGGATGTGGTAAATTTGTTGGGTTTTTCTATTTCCTAACTAGATTAATATACGCAGTGGAATTATAACAAAATTAATTAATCTAGGGCAATTAGGAAACTAAACCCTAAGGGATCTTAACTTGAATAAATAAAAGCAATAAAATAAATAAGATAAATAAGAAATTACTAAATTTTGAGAAAACCAATTTCTCATGCGTAGACGAACTAGCAGAACCTTCTTGCTTGGTGGCGAGTTCCCAAACTAGAACACCTCTAATGGCTCACACCCACGAACAAAGAGAAATCCCAAGTCTCCTAAGGTCACGACTCTAGGTCGCAAAACTCTTACAAGGAGAAGGAATAAAAAGAGAACTAGAATTGAAACTATTCAATTCAAAAGATGTAAAGAAAACCGAAAGGGTATGCCCCTATTTATAGGGGAGGAGGAGACCTAAGGATTTGTCATCTGGCCGATGTGGGACTGATATCGTGTAAAAAGTCACGTTTTTACTACCGATATCTCTCTCATTCTGGAACGATTCTTGGCATATTGAACTCAAATACGGTTCAAATCAGTGATATTATGTTGAGATGGTCAAAACAAGGTTGCACGATAAATTCAAGCAAAACGGATGAAAAACGAAGACTCCACGCACAATTGTAGATTCAAGGCATCAAAATAAGATTTAGAGACAAAGTGCCCACCACTGAGATTTCTCTTATCCAAGATGTTCGTTTTCAAAATACGAATCCAACAGAAGAAGAATTGGCAAAAACGGATGAAGAATGAAGATTCTACGCAACCGGAAGATTCAAAAGATTCGTATGACACATCTAAAGTTTGGAGACATATTTTTGGGATTTATTTTCATCAAAGTCATCCTTTTTAAAAAATGAATCCAACAAAAAGAGAATCGACGCAAACAGGGCGGCAGGCTGCCAGCCGCCGCCGGCAACCAGCCAGCCGCCTCTAGCCAGCTGGGTGGCGGTGCCGGCCACCTGCCCCCCATCCGAATTCTGCTTTTTGGTCCTTGCGTGTACCCGGTGCCACACCTTTATGCGATTGTACGTACCCGGTGCCACACCTGTACGCGATTGTACGTACCTGGTGCACCACCTTTTCCACCTTTTGCTAAAGTGTTCCTCAAGTTGCTAACGTGAGCCGAATTTCACCTATAAATAGGAGGCATGAGGCTTCATTTCAACACACACCATTCTTAGAACAATATACTTCTCTTAGGATATTGCTTCTACTTTCTTTCTATTTTCTTACTAAAAATTAGTGTTAGGCTAGTTTAGGAGGTTGTTTAGAATAGAAGGAAAGTACGGAACGCATTGTAATCTATGGTGTATGCTCGGAATTGTGTCAATTAATTCAAGTCTACTTTCTCCCGCATTTAATTCTGGTGCTTTCTAATCCTTATCTATCTTAATTAATTACGTTTATATTGATTATGCTAGATTTAGTTATTGCCATGATTTGAGAGTAGTGTCATTGTTGTATTTGCTTGCGATGTATTTAATTAATTATGTGATGATTTATAATTAAATATTAAAGATCGGTAGTATTGCTTTGATCGTCTTATTGCATGTTCTTGTTTGATTGTTGCCTTATGATCATCATAGTGGTAAAATGTAAACGGTCTTAATTATCGTAAAGTAATATGATGGCCCCTATTAAACACTTCAAGGCGAAGAAAGACCGAAGGTAATCATATTACGAAACGGTACAATATTACGAAGTAATATGATGGCCCCTATTCGACTGTTATTCGATATAGTACTAGAAACACTTCAAGGTGGAGTACAAATGTATGGAAGTCGAGTAACGACCGAAGGTAGTTATATTACGGACTAACATATAAAATGAGAAACCTAGTTTAATTAACCTTTCTAAATAGACTTTTAAACTTCAAATTAATCGAATCGCCTTTCCACCAATAAACGTGATTACAACACCTTTTTAACGACGTCCAATTGAAAGGTAGTCAGTCATCTATGTCAATATAATTTGACAAAGGTATGAAACTCTAGAACCGCAAGGCTACATGGGGGATTATCGTAGGATAAGACATGGCCAAGGTTTGAAGCGGCGGAACCACTTTAAGTGAGGAACTCTGTGGATAATTAGGGGATTTATTGGGTAGTCTTAAGCAAGGGCTAGTTTAAAGTCATAAATGAACTTTTTAAATATACGAATCTGTTAGGATGACGACGAATCATTATATGATTCAGTTATGTCTAGTACCTTAAGATTTTGTTCCCGTTCATATGAAAGTATTATTAAACCATATTTAAGATTTTGCTTATTATTCTAAATACTTTGTAATTTTACCTTAACCTAGCTCCCGGTGTGACATGCTAATGGAATTTTAATTAGTAGGGAATCTAGTGTTTACATACAAGTATTCAAGAATGATAATTAACTAATATCTTTCAAAATAGTTTCTTCAAACATCATCCCATAACTTAATTAACGAAGTCTCAGCAAACACTCTCTTTATTTATCTGCTTTAGCTTTTACTTTTATTTTGCTTTCATTTATTTACTTGCCTAAGTTAACTAATAGAAAAACCAAAATTCCCCCGCTATTTTATAAACCCTTCACTAGTTTGAAAGCCCTCATCTGCCACGCCTTAGTTTCAATTCAGTCGGTTTGAAGAACGACTCTAGGTCATACCTACCACTTGCTCACCCTTAGGATTAGCATTGTTAGGGAAAACTTAGGCCCCGCAATTACAAATTTAAAACACCCACTGATGCCCATCGCCAGTAGCCAGTGCAACGACAAGGGTAGAATCCTTACCGACCGCTGTTGACGCATCAAGTTTTTGGCGCCGCTGCCGGGGAACCAACTGTACGATCCTTAGGCGTTAAGATGAACTTACTTATTAGTGAACCTTTAGGATTTCTTAGACCCCTACATCTTTGTTTATTTTTCCTTCCTTTTACCACTTTTAGAAATGACAACCCCTGTCCACTCAACTAGTCAACCACCTGCCAACGAGACTATGACAACTGCACGTATCACTCTCGCTGAAGACTCTAAACCTTTGATTGAAGGTCGAGGAGGACCAATCGTCTATCCAGAAACCGATGGAGCCTCATTTGTATTATAACCTCATATTGTTCAGTTAGTCCAAAACCTCTGTCGATTCTGTGGCCTACCAAATGATCATCCCAACTCCCACCTTGACAAATTCATTTCCTTATCCAACTCCTTTAAACCAATTGGGGTTAATCGGGATATAGTCTATCTATACCTATTTCACTATTCACTCACTCTCATTGCACAAACCTGGTTTGTGGAACTAGAGATTAACTCTATAACCTCTTGGGTATAATTAGCAACCAAATTTTTGGCCAAATATTTCCCCCCATCAAACCAAGCCATGTTTAGGTCCAACATCATAAACTTCCATCAAGTGCATGATGAATCAATCTACGATACATGGGAACGCTTTAAGGGATTGCTTAAGAAATGTCCAAATCATCGATTTGAGTGCTCAGACTAGTTGTGCATTTTCTACAATGGTCTCTTCCCACATCATCGTCCTTTACTTGATACCGCCTCTCAAGGAAGTTTTTTGAACTGTACGGCCGATGACGCTTGGAGCCGTATTGAGAAAATGACAATACACAACCATGAATGGAACAGTGAAAATCACCCCTCACTAGTGAATTCACCTACTACACTCGGAAATGAAGCTATCAAAACTCTCACTCAGCAAGTGGCAGACCTAACCAATGAGATTAAGGAATTGGAAAGTCAACAACCACAAGTTTGTCAAGTTCAAACCTGCCTTAATTGTGCTAATCTGAACCACTCAGCCCAAATTCCTCAGTCTCATCTAACTTCACCCAATACTAACCCTTCTCTTAACCCACCTAGGAATAGCCCACCAGCTTACCAATTCCAACCTTCCGAACTCTATTACTCACAAACCTCTAGTTTTGACGACACCCTGATAGAAGTAATTCAAGGAATCTCGGCTAGACAAGACCCAGTTGATCTCATCTTAAGAGATCAAATAACTTTGTTATAAGCTTTCAAATCCCAATTAGGACAATTAGCACAACGTATTAACGCAAAACCTTAGGATAGTCCAACTAGTTGCCACAAGGAGGCTTCTCATATTTAAAACTCTCAGGTAGCACATAGCCCACCTACGATTTCTTCTCTGGTGAAGGAACCACCTATTGTCCCATCGAAAATAGATTTAAAGTCTACACCAAATAGGAAAGTAAACATTCCATTTCTGGCTCGTCTTAAACAACGACCCGACAAGCTTAAGTCTTTTAAGCTTGATAGGAAATTCCTAGACACCGCCTTTGAATTTCACTCCAATAAGTACTTCAGAAGACTTCTTACAACCAAGGATAAGGTACCCAAAGTACACAATGTCCCGCTGAATGAGGAATGTTAAGCTATCTTGAAAAATATCATTCCAGAAAAACTCGGAGACACCGGACGTTTTACTCTCCCTTATTCTATCTACAATTAATCATCAGCCTCTTATAGGGTGAGGTACTACATAAGAATGGATTAGATCAGAAATAAAAGAAAAATTAAAGCAAAAAATATAAGATAGGCTTGGGATGCCTCCCAAGAGCGCTTTGTTTATCGAGTCTCATAGCTTGACTCATTCATACCTACTATTCTATTAGGGTGGTTCATAGTTGTAGACTTCCTCGGTTGTGGGAAAATCTTCTACGTAGTGTTTTAAACGGTGACCGTTTACTTTGAAATCCCCATCCGGGGCCTCGAGTTTGATGGCACTATAAGGAAATACCTTAGAGATTGTGAATGGACCGCTCCACCATGTTTTGAATTTACCAGAAAACTTCTTAAATCGTGAGTTAAAGAGTAGAACCTTATCACCTGGATTAAAGCGTGTGGGATAAAGCTTTGAATCGTGGAGCAACTTGGTTCTTTCTTTGAATTTGTAGGATCTTTCATAAGCTTGATCTCTTAACTCTGCTAGCTCATTTAGTTGCATTTTCCAGTGCGTTCCTGTTATCGTCGGATCTAAGCTGCAATTTTTCAGCACCCAGTAAGCTTTGTATTCGAGTTCAATCGGAAGATTACATGCTTTTCCATAAATGAGCTTATAGGGGTTGTTCCTAATGGCGTTTTATAAGATGTTCGGAATGCCCATAAAGCATCGTCTAGCTTATCTATCCATCTCTCCTTGTGCTGACCAACTGTTCATTCCAAGATCCTTTTCAGTGCCTGGTTTGTAATTTCTGCTTGCCCATTTGTCTGTGGGTAGTAGGCCGTAGACGTCTTGTGGGTAACACCGTATAGTTGTAATAGTTTCATAAACTACGTATTGCAAAAGTGTGTGCCTCGATCACTGATGATCGCCCGAGGGGTTCCAAACCGACAGAATAGCTGTTTTAAGAACTTGGTTACGACCCTTGAGTCATTTGTAGGAAAGGCTTGAGCTTCAGCCCATCTGGATACGTAGTCGACAGCTACTATAATGTATTCTTTTCTGTATGATTTTGGAAATGGTCCCATGAAATCTAATCCCCATATGTCAAAAATTTCACATCCTTGGATATTCGTTAATGGCATTTCGTTACGCGTTGTGATATTTCCAAACCTTTGGCAAATATCGCAGCGTTTCACCAAGTCTTGTGCATCTCTGAAAATAGTAGGCCAATAGAATCCTGAGTCGTAAACCTTCTTTATTGTCAAATTGGTTGCGTGAAGATGCGCCACCAGCGGTTGGTAAGGATTTCAACCCTTGTCGTTGCACCGGCTACTGGCGGCGGGCACCAGTGAGTGTTTTAAATTTGTAATTGCGGGGCCTAAGTTTTCCCTAACAATGCTAATCCTAAGGTGAGCAAGTGGTAGGTATGACCTAAAGTCGTTCTTCAAACCGACTGAATTGAAGCTAAGGCGTGGCAAAAGAGGGCTTTCAAACTAGTGAAGGTTTTATAAAATAGTGAGGGAATTTTGGTTTTTATATTAACTAACTTAGACAAGTAAATAAATAAAAGCGAAATAAAAATAAAAGATAAAGCAGATAAAATAAAGATAGTGTTTGCTGAGATTTCATTAATTAAGTTATGGGATGATGTTTGGAGAAACTGTGTTGAAAGATATTTGTTAATTATTAATCTTGAATACTCGTGATGTAAACACTAGATTCCCTACTAATTAAAATCCCATTAGCATGTCACACCGGGAGCTAGGTTATGGTAACATCACAAAGTATTTAGGATAATAAGCAAAATCTTGACTATGGTTTAATAATACTTTCATATGAACGGGAACAAAATCTTAAGGTACTAGACATAACTGAATCATATAACGATTCCTCGTCATCCTAACAGATTCATGTATTTAAAACGGTTCATTTATGACTTTAAACCAGCCCTTGCTTTAAGACTACCCAATAAATCCCCTAATTATCCACAGCGTTCCTCACTTAAAGTGGTTCCGCCGCTTCAAACCTTGGCCATGTCTTGTCCTACGATAATCCCCCATGTAGCCTTGCGGTTCCATAGTTTCATACCTTTGACAAATTATATTGACACAAATGACTGACTACCTTTTAATTAGACATCGTTAAAAAGGTGTTGTAATCACGTTTATTGGTGGAAAGGCGATAGATTAATTTGAAGTTTAAAAGTCTATTTAGAAAGGTTAATTAAACTAGGTTTCTCATTTTATATGTTAGTCCGTAATATGACTACCTTCGGTCGTTACTCGACTTCCATACATTTGTACTCCACCTTGAAGTGTTTCCAGTACTATATCGAGTAACAATCGAATAGGGGCCATCATATTACTTCGTAATATTGTACCATTTCGTAATATGACTACCTTCGGTCATTCCTCGACTTCCATACATTTGTACTCCACCTTGAAGTGTTTCCAGTACTATATCGAGTAACAGTCGAATAGGGGCCATCATATTACTTTACGATAATTAAGACCGTTTATATTTTACCACTACGATAATCCTAAGGCAACAATCAAACAAGAACATGCAATAAGACGATCAAAGCGATACTACCGATCTGAAATATTTAATTATAAATCATCCCATAATTAATTAACTACATCTCAAACAAACACAACAAGTATACTACTCTATAATCATGGCAGTAACTAAATCTAGCATAATCAATAAAAACGTAATTAATTAAGATAGATAAGGATAGAAAGAACCAGGATTAAATGCGAGAGAGAATAGACTTGAATTAGTTGACACAATTCCGAGCATATACCGTAGATTACAATGCGTTCCGAACTTTCCTTCTACTTCTAATAAAACTCCTAAACTAGTTTACATACTAGTTAAAACTAATCTAAAGAAAGAAATATAGAGTGAGAAAGTGGGAGCTTATTTCTAGAGTGAGAAAGATAAGCTAGGAAGATGTGTTGGTGTGTCTTTCAAATGAGCCTCATGCCTCCTACTTATAGAGGAGTTTTGGTGCATTTTAGCAAATGGAAGCACACGTTAGCAAAATGTGGAAAAGGTAGTGGCACCAAGTACGAAAAGGTGAAAAAGGTGGTGGCACCAGGTACGAAAAGCAAGTAAAGGTCTAGCACCGGGTACGAAAAAGGACAAAAAAAGCGCAATCCGTGCGGGTGGGTGGTGGCCAGCGGCGGCCTAGTGCCAGCCGGCGGCGGCTGTGTGGCTACCGGCGGCGGCTGGCACCCCCCCGCACCGGTTCGCTGCCCGTTGCTTCGTTTGTCGATTCGTGCGTGTTTTCTTCGTTATGCGTCCGTTTGCGTTGATTCTTTTTGTGTTGGATTCGTAATTCAAAAACAGAGGTTTTGATGAAAAGAAATCCCAGAAATATATCTCTGAACTTTAGATGTGTCGTACGAATCTTTTAGATCTTCCGGCGTACGCAGAATCTTCATTCTTCTCCCGTTTTTGTTGATTCTTCTTCTGTTGGATTCGTAATTTGAAAAAGAACATCTTAGGTCAGATAGATGTTGGTGATGGGCTCTTTGGTCTTGAAATCTCGTTTTGATGTCTGGAATCTTCAAATGTGCGTGGAATCTTCGTTTTCTATCCGTTTTGCTTGATTTTCATTGTGCAACCTTGTTTTGACTATCTTGGCATAATACTATTGATTTGTACTGAATTTGAGTTAAAGTGCCAAGAATCGTTCCAGAATGAGAGAGATATCGGTAGTAAAAACGTGACTTTATACGCGATATCAAGTATCCCACACTTAGAACTTTGCTTGTCCTCAAGCAAACTCGAATTTCAACATGGTTAAATATAAGCGGATAATGAAATATTTTGAGGCGGAACTTTTTTTTACTAAAGGGGGTTTTGGAAAAAATGAAATATTTATTCTTTGAAAAACGAGGTTGTAATCTTTGGGAGCATGCTTTTGATCTTTGATCTTGGATACATGACTAGGCGATCCTCTCAAGGTGGTCACTCAAATCACTCAAAGTGTTTAGGATTTCTTATTCTAATATCATCAATCACTCAGAACGCCAGTCATGTATCGTTTATCGTCATAGGCTTGATCGAGAATCAAATCGTTACCTTTTTGGTGAGCGCGAAGTCGATCTAGCCACAATCATTCTAAGGGAAGTGATGTAGGGTTTTTCGAAGTGAAGTGTTGGTGATATGAGAGGGGGTTTTGTTAGGTTTTTCGTGGGTCTCTTTTTGTTGAAGTTAGAATTTTTGGGAGGATTGACGCCCTTTTTCTTTTGGTGTTTGCGGGAGGAGTCTTTTTCTCCAATTGATTTTCTTTTTCTTCAAATTTTTCTTCTTGAACTTCTTTTCTCTTTTTTTTTTTTTTCGACGTCACCTCCTTGCGATTTCTCTTCTTTCATCTTTGGAACTTTATTTTAAAGTTTGGGGTTGCTTTTGAGAAAGCAGGGGTAATGTGTCTATTTTTGGGTGTTTGGGTGTATGGATGGTGTCGCACCCCCAAAACACTTGGCAGCGGAAGTATGAGGTGTCCCGGGGATGCCGACCAAATCAATTATCATCACACAAAGATTACAACAAACGACCTCTATATGAGACGTTTGAAAATAGTTACATTTCTTAAATAAAACGATTACAAGGGTTATATCAAAACTTTGGAGTTCGCATTAAAAGTGTAGAGATTTCTAATACGTAAATGTTGATACAAAATATCGTAATGCAATCTAATCTCTTGTTGTTTGTGAAAAACATGCGACTCGAGCTAATGCTTTCCAAAAGCATCCTACTGCCTTGTTTCCTGTGGGTAGTCCTACTGCATCTGTGAACCTGAGAAATACATGCTAAAAGGTCAACATAAAGTTGGTGAGTTCATAGGTTTACGCAGTTAAAATCATAGTATGAACCACAAGATTTCATAGTTATCAAAGTAGCACGAATGCCAAAGTAAATCATAGTATACTATTACCATGAGCTCATAGTCCGAAGCTTAACCGTAGTTGTTTACCCCCAGTGAGTGTGTAACCAGTACACTCGTCTGTACGAAATATTATGCATCCGTATAGTGGTTAGAGCGACTAACCCGGATGGCGGATTGTCAGGTCCCGATAGATCTATCCATAATGTTCGCGCTTAGTATTAACGTACTATGATATTTGTTAGGGGCCATCGTAGTTTGGTTTAGTTACTCATGCAATCAGTATAAGAGTTTTCGTTACTTGTGTTCATATGTAAAATAGTTTAAAAACAGAGCATGTATTCTCACCCCAAAGTAAAAAGCAGTAAAAAGTGGGGCTATGAAACTCACCTGAGTTAGCAAGTACCAAGCAATATATCTAATAGCAAGCAAGTAAGCGTGTCCAAGTGCAGCCTTCTAACGCCCTAAACGTATAAGGTTGTCGGTAAGTAGATGTCTCAAAAGACCATCTATGTAAGTGGAGGGTTAATGTCCACCTATTTGCTAGTTCACTCAACTAGTATGTCCAAGTATGTTTGTTCAATTATGTTTATCAAAAATAAGTACGACCCGTTGGTGAAAGTTTGTATTAATAATCCGTTTAGACATTATTATTAAGTTTGTTACGTTGTACATTATATATCGTATGTTGCTAACAAATTATTTAGTTCTTAATATCCTCAAAGGTCAAAGTTGGTTAACTCGTTGGTCAAAGCTGGTCAAGCTAGTCAAAGTTGGTCAAACTGGTCAAAGGTGGTCAAACCTAGTCAAAGTTGGTCAAACTGGTCAAAGGTGGTCAACTTGGTCAAAGTTGGTCAAACTGGTCAAAGGTGGTCAAACCTAGTCAAACTGGTCAAAGGTGGTCAAACTTGGTCAAAGTTGGTCAAACTGGTCAAAGGTGGTCAAACCTAGTCAAAGTTACCAACTAAGTCACCCAAACCCATTTTTGTTACCATTTTCCAAAATAGTAAGTTTGTCGGTTTTTAGAAATCGAGCTCCGTTTTTGTTGACTTGGTCAAACTTGACCCGAAAACTTTTACCCGAACCTTATATGTGTTTATGGACCATAAAAAGTTAGTTTGTCCATTTATAGCAAGCCTGCAAGTGTCGGTTTTTAAAGTGTTACCAAAATCAGTCCAGTATCTCATTTTCCAGAAAATACACTTGTTTGTCGAATTTTTAATAAATTGTAAATTCCGATTTAACTCCCAAGAAAATTTCCAGTTATTCCTCTACATGTTAACCACTTCCAGTAAATTTTCTATGAATTTTAGGGTAGCCTAAGTATTTATCAAAATTGCATGTGTCCTCTGAGGTCCAACAGTTGACCAATCTGGACACATGCATGAAGATTGAGTTTTTAGGAAAAATCTACAACTTTTCAAGAAAGAGCTATCAGTACAACTTTTGTAGCTAACAAAATTCTTAAGATTTTGGCGGTGGTTTCAAGTCATTTGGAGTTGTGTAGCTCAAGATATGGTCAAAACCATATGAACAAAGTTTCTGACTTTTCAGAGCAGATTGTATATGTGTTTTTATATAAATTATTTAAAATATTATTCGAGCTCAAAAAGATATGAGGTTTGCGGAGTTTGAAAGCTAACATCTTGAACTTGATTTTAGACTATAAAAATGTCCGATTTCATGAAGAAATGATTTTTATAAAAATCGTGGAAGTGGACCAAACTTTCTGGACAGAAAGTATATCTCACTTTTGATAAATTTCAAGTTAATAAAAATGGTTTTTGAGCATGGTTCCTTACACAACTTGTTGAGTGAACTTTAGATACATGTTAATCAAGTAAAATAAGAGTGTTTAAGTGTCCTTACAATTGGGTTTTGAAGAAGAAATGCAGAGATGGATTGAGGAAGTCTTGAGCTTTAATTCCTTGCAAGAATCTTGAAAAATGGTGATGTATTGTGGTGGTGGTTAGTGATGGCCTTGTGATAGTTTATGGTGGTGAAGATGGTGGTTTGAGGGCTGATTTTATCTCAGATTTTTAGTGAGAGAGAGAGAGAGTTGTAGAGAGAAGGTGGAGAAAAGGTGTGAGTGTGTGAAAGAGTGAAATGAGTAAATGCATGAAATGTTAGTGGTCTTGTAAGAGAATCACAATGATTCATTTTTGCATGAATTTTTAGAGGTGGAGAGAGAGGTGGCTGGTCCCCCATGGGCCCCCATCTGATTTATTGTGTGATTTAATTAAATTCCAGACTGTGTTTGCGTATTTTGGTCGTTTACTCGTTATTTCATTAAATCGTTAAATCGCGTAACGTTTTCTTTCGTCGTTTAAATTAACGATATAAATTTGGATTATTTTTCATTAAAGTATTATTAAAATACTTATTTTTAGTTGTCAAAATATTTATTGACTTTAGTTTGGTTACTGAATTCGATTCGCGCGTTTTTACTGCGTTTGTCACATTTTAATTAAAACGTCTAGGTTTTTCATGTATTATTATATAAAAATAATAATATATGATAAATAACTTCTAAAAATAGATTTAAGTTATTTATAGAAAGGTTTTCACCAACGTCGTATAGTTTATCGGACTCCGTCCGGTTGTTTCGCGTAATATCAGCAAATCACGTAAGCGTAATAAAAAACAATTACGTAGGCGTATATTCACATAAATATACAATTAGTTACAAGTATTTAGCCTAAATCATATCTAAATAACGTAATTAGAGTTTCGGTTAATTTTAAAAGTTAACCTAAATTGCCGGGTGTCACAGATGGGTTTTAGAATGATGTGATTCAATCTCCTTTTCATTCACCAATTCGGATTTGAAACGCATAACAGGAGCAAGTTCTGTTTCTAAACGCATACATTGGCACACTCAAGAATCGAAGATGTGAAGCATTAAAGGTGAATGCTTTATATGGCTCAAGATACCTCACGAATCGAAAGTTGGTTTGTTGTGTGCCTAGTCATGCGATGCTCTTTATGGGATTACTAAACTAATTTTCCAAAGGAATTTGTATTTTATTTATCCTTCTTCCCCAAAGTAAATCATTCTTCGTCAAAAAAAATTCATTTTCAACGTATTTTTAACTCAATTTTGAAAATTTTTGTTTGCTTATTGGAGAAGGATGGTCTAAAGAGCAACGAGTTTAGAATCAAGCATATACCATTATCCATTTTACAGTAGTGTAACTACTGCTATCCCACACTTAAAGGAACATCATCCTCGATGTTATTCTAAGCTCTGATTGGGGTAAAATCCCACACTTAGGATTTAAAACATCTAAGATGTATTCTTTTAGCTGTGTGTTTTGGGTTTGAATCCCACACTTAGTGATAAGCATAATGGATATGGTATATTTATAACGAATGAAAGAAACGGTATAGAAGTACTCCCCATTTATATATATGGCTTGTTGGTGATGATGAGGAGTGCTCCGAAGCACATGATTGTCGACTTTTCCGTAGTGTCCCTTCGTTGTTGTTGTGTGCTCCGATTTCTTCAAGTACTTTGTGATTTATCTCGTAGGTGTGAACACGTTGGATATACTTTTCTTAATTCCGGTGCCAAAAAACTTGATATGTGATGCGGCGTCAAAAACTTGATGCGTCGGTCTTCTTCGTATATTTAAGTGTGAAAGATAGTCGGAGACTTCATCACTTCTTGGAATGTAAAATTGCAAAAATGTAAACACGGGTTGCCTCCCGAGAAGCGCTCTTTTAAAGTCGAGAGCTCGACTTCTTCTCTCCTAGCTAGATGGAGATGGGTGCATCCATGGGATTCCCGTTGATGTTGTGGGCCCTAGGTTGCGGAAAAGTGTATCGAGGTGGATAGATTCTCATGAATTGGTTGATAATTGTCGTAATCAATTCGAGTGGACTATCTATCGATGATGCCTTGTAGTTCAGAAGATGCTCTGAAGTTGTCCTTACAAGTCCGTGAAGTCCAAAGGTGATGTAGTCATCTGCTTTAGTGACGGGCCCACTATCGTCGGTCATGGTGGTTGTGTCTGTCTTAACAACCTCTCTTGGCGGTGGGTTTTGCCATAGAGAGCATACAAACGCCAAGAATTGCAGTTTTATGCCTTCATAATTCTCAGTCTTAGGGTCTCTGTTGAATCTTCTGATGGACATGCACAGGTCCTCTATTTGCCGGTGCTGATGGTTGTCGAATGGAAAGTCGGATTCTGAGAAAACTAGAGTAAGCTGACGAAGTATCTCCTTGCATCCTGAGTGGAATATGAACTTCGTTCTAGAGTTACTTTTTCGTTGTTGAATCTCCTGTAGATGGATCGTAACAAAAGTAGCGATATCAAGTGGTGATTCATGTGTGGCCCTAAAAGGTCGTTCGCGCCTTGATTCCTCCCAAACATGATCACTAAGTTCTTCAATTATTAACTCAATTTGTTTTTCCATAGTGGAGTTGATAACCATAGATCCGATTTCCTTGGAACTGCGGTGATCTTCTCTACTTAGCAAGTTAAGCAATGATGTGAGGTCATTCATCATTGAAATGTCAGCACGACATCTTGGATGTCCAGTAGTTCCTTTCATATGCGCTCTAATGGATCCTAACATCTCCCATTGCGTTGAGGTGAATGGGATGTTAGATCTTTTAAGGCATTGTAGATCCTAATGTAAGTCCGTTTCTGTTGTTGACAGAATTGCAATTCAGCAAGGGAAAGAGCCAGCATGTTGACTACGCCGCTTATTCCTCCTACTACTTTGTCAAATCTTTGGATCAATTCTTCGAGCACTTTGTGATCTATGATGGTTTGCGGTTGGTATCTTGTGCGTTTGGAATATTCCTCCAGTGTTTCTCTTCTCGTAGGATGGTTGTGGTTACTTCCCGCTATTTCTTCAGTGGTAAATGGATTAATTGGCGGTATGCTTCTTTTGTTTTCTTTTTCCATCTTTCTCATCCCAATTTTTTCCATCATTGGTTTGTTTGCTGATGCATTTTTCATCTTTTGTCATATTCGTCGGAGGTCAATCGGAAAATATGGCATGATTGCCAGTTCCTTGCTAGATTTCCTTTCACTTATTGACTTTGCAGTTTCTTCGTCCTCTGCGGTCTTGTTCATGGAGATCATGTACATATTGGCTTGCTCTCCAGGGTTTGGGTTGTCGATATGGAAAGTGATGGTTTCTCACTGAGACTGCAAGCTGATAGTTTGTGCGAAGACGTTGATGATTACCTTGGCCGTATCATGAAAGGTCTTCCTAGTATGATTGGGATGTGTACGTCTTCCTGCATATCCATTACTACAAAATCTGATGGGTAAAAAAATTTGTCAATCCTTACTAAAACATTTTCAGCTATTCCCTTAGGGTATTTGACCGAGTGGTCAGCAAGCTGTATGGTCATTTTGGTAGGTCGAAGATTTTCTAATTCAAGCCTCTTGAAAAGCGAGAATGGCATAAGATTAACACTAGCTCCTAAATCGGCAAGAGAACAGATGATGCCTGAATTGTAGATAGAATAGGGGAGAGTAAAACGTCCGGTGTCTCCGAGTTTTTCTGGAATGGTATTTTTCAAGATAGCTGAACATTCCTCGTTCAACGGGACATTGGGTACTTCGGGTACCTTATCCTTGGTTGTAAGAAGTCTTCTAAAGTACTTTTTGGAGTGAACTTCAGAGGCAGTGTCTAGGAATTTCCTATCAAGCTTAAAAGACTTAAGCTTGTCGGGTCGTTGTTTAAGACGAGCCAGAAATGGAATGTTTACTTTCCTAATTGGTGTAGACTCTAAATCTATGGTCAATGGGACAATAGGTGGTTCCTTCACCGGAGAAGAAATCGTAGGTGGGCTATGTGCTACCTGAGAGTCTTGAATATGAGAAGCCTCCTTATGGAAACTAGTTGGACTATCCTGAGTTTTAGCGTTAATATGTTGTGCTAATTGGGATTCAAAGGCTTTTAACAAAGTCAAATGATCTCTTAAGATGAGATCAGTTTGGTCTTGTCTAGCCGAGAGTCCTTGAATGACTTGTATCAGGGTGTCATCAAAGCTAGAGGTTTGTGAGGGTTCAAAAGGTTTAGGTTGGTGAGTTGGTGGGCTATTCGTAGGTGGGTAAGGAGAATGGTTGGTATTGGGTGGTGTTAGATGAGATTGGAAATCTTGGGCTGAGTGGTTCAAATTAGCACAATTAAGGAAAGTTTGAACTTGACAGACTTGTTGTTGTTGACTTTTCAATTCCTTGATCTCCTTGGTTAGGTCTGCCACTTGCTGAGCGAGAGTTTTGATAGCTTCATTCCCGATTGTAGTAGGTGAATTCACTAGTGATGGGTGATTTTAACTGTTCCAGTCATGGTTGTGCATTGTCATTTCCTCAATAAGGCTCCAAGCTTCATTGGTCGTACAATTCATGAAACTGCCTCGAGAGGCGGTACAAGTAAAGGACGGTGATGTGGGAAGAGACCATTGTAGAAAATGCGCAACTGGTCTGAGTGCTCAAAACGATGATTTGGACATTTTTTAAGCAATTTCTTAAAGCGTTCCCATGCATCGTAGATTGATTCATCATGAACTTGGTGGAAGTTTATGATGTTGGACCTAAACGTGGCTTGTTTTGATGGGGGAAAATATTTGGCCAAAAATTTGGTTGCTAATTCTACCCAAGAGGTTATAGAGTTGATTTCTAGTTCCTCAAACCAGGTTTATGCATTGAGAGTGAGTGAATAGGGAAAAAGGTATAGATAGACTATGTTCCGATTAACCCCAATCGGCTTAAAGGAGTTGGATAAAGAAATGAATTTGTCAATGTGTGAGTTGGGATCATCATTTGGTAGGCCATGGAATTGACAGAGATTTTGGACTAACTGAACAATATGGGGCTTTAATTCAAATGATCCTCTTACCAATTTCCGGATAGATAATTAGTCCTCCTCAACCTTCAATCAAAGGTTTAGAGTCTTCAGCGAGAGTGATACGTGCACCTGTCATAGTCTCGTTGGCAGGTGGTTGACTAGTTGAATGGATAGGGGTGGTCATTTCTAAAAGTGGTAAAAGGAAGGAAAAATAAAGAAAGATTGTAGGGGTCTAAGAAATCCTAAAGGTTCACTAGTAAGTAAGTTCCTCTTAACGCCTAAGGATCGTACAGTTGGTTCCCCGGCAGCGGCGCCAAAAACTTGATGCGCCACCAGCGGTCGGTAAGGATTTCAACCCTTGTCGTTGCACCGGCTACTGGCGGCGGGCATCAGTGAGTGTTTTAAATTTATAATTGCGGGGCATAAGTTTTCCCTAACAATGCTAATCTTAAGGGTGAGCAAGTGGTAGGTATGACCTAGAGTCGTTCTTCAAACCGACTGAATTGAAACTAAGGCGTGGCAGAAGAGGGCTTTCAAACTAGTGAAGGTTTTATAAAATAGTGAGGGAATTTTGGTTTTTATATTAACTAACTTAGACAAGTAAATAAAGAAAAGCGAAATAAAAATAAAAGGTAAAGCAGATAAAATAAAGATAGTGTTTGCTGAGATTTCATTAATTAAGTTATGGGATGATGTTTGGAGAAACTGTGTTGAAAGATATTTGTTAATTATTAATCTTGAATACTCGTGATGTAAACACTAGATTCCCTACTAATTAAAATCCCATTAGCATGTCACACCGGGAGCTAGGTTATGGTAACATCACAAAGTATTTAGGATAATAAGCAAAATCTTGACTATGGTTTAATAATACTTTCATATGAACGGGAACAAAATCTTAAGGTACTAGACATAACTGAATCATATATCGATTCCTCGTCATCCTAACAGATTCATGTATTTAAAATGGTTCATTTATGACTTTAAACCAACCCTTGCTTATGACTACCCAATAAATCCCCTAATTATCCACAGTGTTCCTCACTTAAAGTGGTTCCGCCGCTTCAAACCTTGGCCATGTCTTGTCCTACGATAATCCCCCAAGTAGCCTTGCGGTTTCATAGTTTCATACCTTTGACAAATTATATTGACACAAATGACTGACTACCATTTAATTAGACGTCGTTAAAAAGGTGTTGTAATCATGTTTATTGGTGGAAAGGCGATTAGATTAATTTGAAGTTTAAAAGTCTATTTAGAAAGGTTAATTAAACTAGGTTTCTCATTTTATATGTTAGTCCGTAATATGACTACCTTCGGTCGTTACTCGACTTCCATACATTTGTACTCCACCTTGAAGTGTTTCCAGTACTATATCGAGTAACAGTCGAATAGGGGCCATCATATTACTTCGTAATATTGTACCGTTTCGTAATATGACTACCTTCGGTCGTTCCTCGACTTCCATACATTTGTACTCCACCTTGAAGTGTTTCCAGTACTATATCGAGTAACAGTCGAATAGGGGCCATCATATTACTTTACGATAATTAAGACCGTTTATATTTTACCACTACGATAATCCTAAGGCAACAATCAAACAAGAACATGCAATAAGATGATCAAAGCGATACTACCGATCTTTAATATTTAATTATAAAGCATCCCATCATTAATTAACTACATCGCAAACAAACACAACAAGTATACTACACTCTAATCATGGCAGTAACTAAATCTAGCATAATCAATAAAAACGTAATTAATTAAGATAGATAAGGATAGAAAGAACCAGGATTAAATGCGAGAGAGAATAGACTTGAATTTGTTGACACAATTCCGAGCATACACCGTAGATTACAATGCGTTCCGCACTTTCCTTCTACTTCTAATAAAACTCCTAAACTAGTTTACATACTAGTTAAAACTAATCTAAAGAAAGAAATATAGAGTGAGAAAGTGGGAGCTTATTTCTAGAGTGAGAAAGATAAGCTAGGAAGGTGTGTTGGTGTGTCTTTCAAATGAGCCTCATGCCTCCTATTTATAGAGGAGTTTTGGTTCATTTTAGCAAATGGAAGCACACGTTAGCAAAAGGTGGAAAAGGTAGTGGCACCAAGTACGAAAAGGTGAAAAAGGTGGTAGCACCAGGTACGAAAAGCAAGTAAAGGTCTAGCACTGGGTACGAAAAAAGACAAAAAAAAGCGCAATCAATGCGGGTGGGTGGTGGCCGGCGGCGGCCTAGTGGCAGCTGGCGGCGGCTGTGTGGCTGCCAGCGGTGGCTGGCACCACCCCGCACCATTACGCTGCCCTTTGCTTCGTTTCTCGATTCGTGCGTATTTTCTTTGTTATGCATCCGTTTGCGTTGATTCTTTTTGCGTTGGATTCGTAATTCAAAAATGAAGCTTTTGATGAAAAGAAATCCCAGAAATATATCTCTGAACTTTAGATGTGTCGTACGAATCTTTTGGATCTTCCGGCGTACGCAGAATCTTCATTCTTCACCCGTTTTTGTTGATTCTTCTTCTGTTGGATTCGTAATTTGAAAACGAACATCTTAGGTCAGATAGATTTTTGTGATGGGCTCATTGTTCTTTAAATCTCGTTTTGATGTCTAGAATCTTCAAACGTGCGTGGAATCTTCGTTTTCTATCCGTTTTGCTTGATTTTCATCGTGCAACCTTGTTTTGACCATCTTGGCATAATACTATTGATTTGTACTGAATTTGAGTTAAAGTGCCAAGAATCGTTCCAGAATGAGAGAGATATCAGTAGTAAAAACGTGACTTTTTACACGATATCACGTGATGTCCTCCGGTAGGTCCATGATGGCTTTGGTGGAGTATATGTTCGACTTCTTTCCCATCGACACATCTTCTCACAATTTGGTCGGGATAGACTTTGAACAAATATGGATCATCCCAAAAATAATGTTTGACATCGTGGAAGAACTTTTGTCTTCACGATGGTAACATCCCCTTTCTTGTGATCCCTCCAACTATGAAATTGGAAATGTCTGCAAACCAAGGATCGTTAATGAATTGCGAACCTTGCTATTGTTCTCCTAAACTCATTAACTGCTCCTCTGGAAATCGATCTTTAATATCTCTTTCTGCAAGTTGTTCCATTGATGGGTTTTCTAGTCGACTTAAATGATCTGCAGTGACATTTTTTGCTCCTTTCTTATCTTTTATTTCGATGTCGAATTCTTGTAAGAGTAGAATCTATCTTAACAATCTGGGCTTTTCGTCTTGCTTTTTGAAGAGGTATTTTAGAGCTGAGTGATCCGTGTATACTATCGTTTTGGACAGTATCAGGTAGGATCCGAATTTGTGAAAGGCGAACACTATGGCTAGCAGCTCCTTCTCGGTGGTTGTGTAGTTTTTTTATGCGTCTGTGAGTGTTTTGCTGGCGTAGTAGATTGGTTGAAAGTGATTGTCCTTTCTTTGCCCTAGAACAGCTCCAACTGCGAAATCACTAGCGTCGCACATGATTTCAAATGGTAGACTCTAATCTGGAGCGACCATGATTGGTGCATTAGTTAGTTCCTTTTTCAGGTAATTTAAAGCTTTCATGCAGTTCTCATCAAATATGAACTTGATGTCATTTCCTAGCAGGTGGGTGATAGGTCGCGATATCTTGGAGAAATCCTTGATAATACATCGGTAGAACTCAACGTGTGCTAGAAAGCTTCGAATGGCCTTAACGTTGTTGGGTGGTGGTAGTTTGGCAATGGTTTCGACTTTTGCTTTGTCTACTTCGATTCCTGACCTTGATATTCGATGTCCTACAACTATACCTTCCTTCACTATAAAGTGACATTTCTCCCAATTCAAGACGAGGTTTGATTCTTCACACTTGGCGAGCATTCTATCGAGGTTGGATGGATATGATGCGAAAGAGTCTCCAAAGACTGAAAAATCATCCACAAAGACCTCCATGCATTGTTCAATCATGTCATGGAAAATTGCAACCATGCATCTCTGAAACGTCGCAGGTGCGTTGCATAATCTAAACCGCATTCATCGGTATGCAAATGTTCCGTAAGGGCATGTGAACGTTATCTTCTCTTGCTCCTTTGGATCGAGTGGGATTTGGAAATACCCAGAAAAACCGTCAAGGAAACAGTAGAATTCATTTCCTGATAGCCTTTCGAGCATTTGGTCAATAAATGGAAGCGGGAAGTGATCCTTACGAGTTGCTTCGTTTAACTTCCGGTAGTCGATGCAAACTCTCCAACCGGTAACTGTCCGTGTCGGGATGAGTTCATTTTCTTCGTTTGTAATGACTATCATTCTTCCCTTCTTCGGGACAACTTGAACAAGGCTAACCCAAGGTGAGTCGGATATTGGGTAAATCAATCTAGCATCCAAGAGTTTGATAACCTCTTGTTTTACCACGTCCTGAATCTTAGGATTTACCCTCCTCTGCCTTTGTACGGATGGTTTAAAATCATTCTCCATGAGGATCTTGTGTGTGCAATAGTTGGGACTGATTCCTTGTATATCAGAAATTTTCCATGCGATTGCCTTCTTGTGCGATTTCAAACTTCGATGAGTTGAGCTTTCTCCTCGGGTTTTAACTCTTCTGATATTATTACCGGGAGTTGTGATGTTTTGTGGAGGTAAGCGTACTCAAGGTGGGGTGGTAATTCTTTTAATTCGAGGTTTGGCGGTTCTTTAATAGACGAATTCATTCTAGCTATCTCGTCTCTATTCAGTTTCTCATATTCAGCTTGGAATGGCGTATCGTCTATATCGGGTTCAGATGTGGATATTGACGCTATTTCAACCCATTCGGTTTTATTTGAGAATTCTTCCTTCTTTAGCTCGTGTTTGTTGACTGATGATGAGAAAACTTCATCATTTCTGGTGAGGATGAACCCTCCGTCATCGGTGAATTGGAATTCTTGAAATTGAGCGGATGAGGATTGGTTGATGGTGATTTCAGGGTTCGGAAATGGTAGTGGTTCGGGTTGATTGGTTAATTGAGGCTCAATAGGCGGTGGTTCAACACTTATTTCCTTGAATGAATCTAGGATTTCTTCGATTGAAGGAAATGGGTTTGGTCCGTTGAATATGGGTTTATCTCTTTTTAGCCAAGGTATCGGTGTACCACATCCTAATGGAACAGCGATTGTTTTGCCGTCGGTGCGAGGAGACTACTTTACAAACAGGGGAAATAGTAGTTCGTCGGATGTTGTTGGCGAAGTGATTGCGGAATGCAGCCCAGGGTCCTCGTTATATAGCTTCTGAACGGTGATTATGGTGTTGGGTATCGGATCCTTGCTTGATAGTGCTAGTACTTCATGGAGATGTTCATCAAAAATATCCTGCATGGTATCACACAAACCGAGGTCCTCTTCCAGAGGTTGCTTCATTAATCGATCGACATTAAAGGTGACCTCCTCTTTCCCAACTCTTAGTTTCAAAGATTTTTCATTAACGTCAATTACAGCTTTGGTAGTATTTAGGAATGGTCTGCCTAGGATGAGCGAGATATGGGTGTCTTCCTATATGCCCATGACAATAAAGTCTACTGGAAAAACGAACTTATCGACTTTGACATACAAATCATGTTTTGTGTCAGACCCCCAAATTCGTTGATTTCATTTAGCGGAAGCATTTAGTTAAGTATGATTACAACAGAACATATATATTAAGATGCCAAAAGTAATAGTTACAAAGTTTTATGATTCATCGAATCGTATGAATGTAAAGTAATTAAGTTTACAAAAATAGATTTCGTAAATATGACTAAAACAAATTAGTTATATAAAAGAAATCAATCATTTTCAAAAGTGGCATCCAAAATACTTCGCGGGTCGCCTAGAATTCCATATGTGCAGGCGGTAGTCTTACGTGCAGCTAATTCCCTGAAAAACATAGTAAAAGTCAACAACGAGGTTGAGTGAATTCACAGGTTTTATGCTTGCGTATAAAGTTTTGATCAACCAGTATGTTCGTAACGTTTTGCCAAAAATAGTAAAGTTCATCAACATGAAGTTTCGTGGGGAGGTCGCCCAAAAGTATAGTTAGAAAAGCTTGGCCAAGAAGTAGGAACTTTCAATGTTTGCCCAAGTAGTAGGGACTAAAAGTTTTTTCCAAGAACTAGGACTTAACAGTATCTGCCCAAGAAGTAGGGATTTTCTATGTGCCCAAGACGTAGGGACTTTTCAAGTTGTGTCCAAGAAGTAGGACTGGCATCCAAGATGTAGGACCCACTGCTCAAGAAGTAGAGCCTTCACCCAAGACGTAGGATGGAACCTCGCCCAAGAAGTAGGGACATTCTGTATGTTTGCCCAAGACATAGGGACATTCAGTATGTTTGCCCAAGACGTAGGGACTTTCTGTATGTTTGTCGAAGACGTAGGGACTTTCTGTATGTTTATGAAAATGTTGTTTCATAAAAGATAGTTAGCGAAAATGTGTACTTGTCATTCTCCAGCGAGTTCCAATTTAGTTTTCATATGAAATACCATTTCATAAACAAAAGTTGTAACAGTTTGACCGCAGTCATAAACAGTTTGTATGGTATACCTCAAATCAGTTGTATAAAAGTTCGCACATGTAGGAAAAGAGTTAACTATGTTTTCCACCCCTGTTCAAAAGTAGTAAAGTAGTAAAAGTAGGGATTGTGAAATCACCTGATGAGCTAAGTATGTTCGAGTGCTAGCAAAGCCTAAATCCAAGTAGGTCACTAACGTCCTAAACATAGGAATAATCATATAAGTGGTTCGCTAATAGTCTAACCATGTTACTCGTTCGTTCATGAAAGATCATTGTTTATTTTGTAAATTCGACACGAGACGTTGGTGACATTTCGTGAAACATTTCAAAGTGTAATTTATTTTTTCATGGTGTTTCTTAAGGTATGAAATTGTGTACGGGGGTCGGGGGGCAGCGCCCCTGGTAGCGGGGTCCAAGGGGTGGCAACCCCTGGCGGGGTCCAAGGGGCAGAGCCCCTGGTTGGGGTCTAGCTGTAGTAAAAACGCATCTAAAATTTATCGTTAAGTGATAAAATTTCGAGTCTTCACTTTTAGTAAAATTTGTGTTTTCCAGATTCTGGCTCCTGCGACACTGGGTGCGACATAATAATTTGTGTTGCTATGTGCGACATCCGCAATATAATGCGACAAAGGTATTTGTATGGCAAATGCTGCGACGTAAGTAGTTGTGTCGCAAGTATGCGATGTAGGGTGAATTGTGCGACATAAAACGTTGTGTCTCTTAATGCGACGTAGAAGTGGTACTGCGATACAAAAGCTTGTGTCGCACTATTGTTTTTGGCCCCGTGCGACACAATGGGCTATTCGAACAAAATCTTAATTTTTTGACCCATAAACGTTTAGATCTTTCGTATAATGACTTGTAACATGATTGTAAGCTATAGTAATGAAGTAAAAGTGAAAAGAAAGTAATTTTTCTTACCAATTTCGAGTGAAACCGAAAGTTAGGTGAAAAATGAAGATGGAGAAGATAATGATGGATCTTGAGCTTGGATCTTGAAGATGAAGTTGATAATGAGTTTTGTTGTTGTTGTTGGTCCGAAAATATGAAGAAAATGGTGGTGATTTGGTGATTTTTGATGAGTGATTTTGAGAGAGAAATGGGTTGGTGTTTGTGTGTGGTTTTGATGAAATGAGGAAAGTGGGATGAGGTGGTGGGTGTTGGCCGATTTTGGCTAACAAAAACGGAGAGGTGATTTTGTCCCAATTTTGTGGTATTTAACCCGCGTTCGTTTACACGATCGTTAAATGTTAAAATATTTTAAAACGACAACTTGTAAATGTGTTATCGAATGTATTTTTAGTTGAAAATTTTTATAAAATAATTTAGTTGAGTTACAAATTTATGAATTCGTTTTAATTTAGTTTGACGGATGTGTTTCGTCGCGTAGATTACGTTTTATACGATACTAAATACTTTGTAAATATTATCAACATAATATTTAATAGATAATAACGTTATTTAATAATTTCCCATTATTAAATGTTTTTTTCCGCCAAGAGTCGTATATTTTTGTCGCGTTTGTTCCAATTGTTTTGTACGTAATTACGACCAATTACGAATTATGTAACACTACGCGTATTAATTAGTTGGGCTTTGCTAGACTTACCTCTAAAATGTGTTGTGAATTCACTCTAAGATAGGGGATTAGTCTAAAATGTAAATGTTTAGTGTACGTAATTGCGTTTGAATTTGCAGGGTGTCACATTTTGAGGCATTGAAAGGTCTTATGTACATTCACATAAATATATGTAAGTACCTCAAATGCCCGAAATATGTGAGTGGTGTGTATGATGAATAAGTCACCTAGATAACAAAAGTTCTAGCAGGGTTCCATGTTTGAGAGTGAAAGGACGTTAAGAACTTTAGATAATAGATTTTCCAATGAAGTCCAAAGAAGTAGGGAAGGGATGTTTCAGGTTTTTAGCAAAAGATTGACTTTTAAAGTATAAGAACCAAGACTTCAACGAATATGAAGTTTTAAGTTCCAAGTCTTTTTGAAAATCATTCCCTTTTCATTCACTTATATTGAAGAAGACTTTTAAACATGCTTTTTAGGGGTTTATTTTCTACTTATTAGGCTTAGTTTACTACTTAGGCTAGATTAACTACTACTACTCAAACTACGTTAGACACGGGTTGCCTCCCGAGAAGCTCTTGTTTTTGTTCGAGTCACTTGCTTGACTCTAGCGCTATTTATCAGGAAATCTAAGCGGCTTGCTTGCATCCATTAGTAAATAAAAAGTGCTAATATTGGCACATACCTAGATAGTTAAAGCGGGTCATTCCTAGGGTATGTCCAATTAGATGAGAAGGAGCATCTAAGTGAATGATTTGTTTTACTTGGGTTATACTAAATCTCTCAACTTCTTCTTTCCTCTCAGTTTGCATGGGCGGAATGGGTTGGTCATAGGGGTCCTCATCACTCCATGATGTATACGTCATTATGTAGTGGAGAGATGGTTTGTAGGGCAACCTTGACACGTAACCCACCTTACTTCCTATGGTCTTTTGGTTGATGAAAATATTGTACTCTGGGCATGGAGGTGGGACTATGTCCATTTTTGTCTCCAATCTTGTAGCAACATTCTCAAAAACTCCTTGGGTAATTGGTTTTTCTAAGGCATTATAGGGTTCAAGTAGATCAAAGGCTGATTCATCCAAAAAGATATGTGGGATAGTATCAACCATGTCATTTTGAGTTGGGATGAGATCACTTCTCAGAGTCGATGAACATTCCTCCCGTCCTTCTAAAATTGAGTCTTCTGTGTAGATCTACACTTCTGGGCTCTCCATTTCTATCTCCTCGTCCACCAAGTCGTAATCGTCACCCTGGCTAGTAGTTTCGAGCTGTAATGGTTCGGAAAGTTCCTCTAGAATGAACTCTTGGTCGGTCTCGGACGTTGATAGGTTAAGAATGTGAGGAAGTGAGGATTCAGAAGGTTGTGTAGGTGAAGGGGTTGAATGAATGTTTTGACCAAACTCATGAGAGAGAAAGTCTATGTTAAGTGATATAGACATGGTGTGTGTATTCCTCTCATCTTCCTGTAGCCTAGAGTTGGGTCTAACATGATTCCTAGAGTTAGGTCTAACATGATTCCTAGTTCCTCTCATCTTCCCTGGCTAGTAGGTGTTGGATTGAGAATCCAAGTGTCCTATGCCTAACATTGTATCTTCCTGACATTCTCCATCATAGTGGGGAACACCACATATCCTACATCCAATTTGGAATGATTGAGCAAGACTATGCACTTGATCTATTATTGCCTCTACCCAAGTTTTTAGTAAAGACGACATTTGAAGAAGTTTTAAAAATTAAATTTCAGGTAAGAAGGGAATTTTAATCTAAACCAAGTTAAGCTAAGCTAATTTAATCTAAGCTAACCAATGCTAATCTACGGGCAGAATGTAACTTGTGATAAGGATAGTGAGTCGTAGTCAAAAGGATCGCTTAAAAACTAATATATCTAAACAAGCTCCAAATCATACTACCGTCCCCGGCAGTGGTGCCAAAAACTTGATGCGCCCCAAATGGTCGGTTCAGGAATCGCTTCCTGTCGTTGCGGACCTCTTGCTTGCGGCACTGATATCGCGAAAAAAGTCATGTTTTTACTACAGATATCTCTCTCATTCCGGAACAATACTTGGCAAATAAGCTCAGATAATGTTCAAATCAATGAAATTTTGCCAAGAAGGTCAAAACAGAGTTGCATGAGAAAAATCAAGCAAAACGGATGAAAAATGAAGATTCCACACACGTTTGAAGATTCAAGGCCTCAAAGACAAGAATTAGAGACAAAGAACCCATCACTGAGATTTCTCTTATCCAAGATATTCGTTTTCAAAATACGAATCTAACAGAAAAAGAATCAACAAAAATGGATGAAGAATGAAGATTCTACGTACGTCAAAAGATTCAAACGATTCGTACAAGACATCCAAAGATCAGAGACATATTTTTGGGATTTCTTTTCATCAAAGTCGTCATTTTTGAAAAACAAATCTAACGCAAAAAGAATCAACGCAAACGGATGCATAACGAAGGAGATATGCACGAATCAAGTAACGAGGCGAAAGACGGCGAACCGCGGCAAGTAGGAGGCAGCCGCCGCCGGCCACCAGGCTGCCGCCGCCGGCTGGCCCCAGTCCCCCGTGCGCTTATCCGTCCTTGCCCGTACTTGCAAGTTACACGTGCTAGACCTTTTCCACAACTTCAGGGTACACGTGCTAGACCTTTACGAGCTTAAGGGTACATGTGCTAGCAACTTTTCCACCTTTTGCTAACATGTGCCCTAAGTTGCTAAGATGCACCCATTTTCTCCTATAAATAGGTGCCTCCATGATTCATTTCAAGACACACTCACACACACTCTTACACTCTCATATACACTCCTCACAAATCTCAATTCTCTTGTATTTTATAGTTTTTCTCATTCTAGAATTATTGTAATTAATTAATCTACGGAATAATATAGGAGTTAGAACGAATGATAAGGATTTGGAGATAAACCTTTGTACATGTGAAAGAGTTTTCAATCATAATAATACGTTGCTCCTCACAAATCTCAATTCTCTTGTATTTTATAGTTTTTCTCATTCTAGAATTATTGTAATTAATTAATCTACGGAATAATATAGGAGTTAGAACGAATGATAAGGATTTGGAGATAAACCTTTGTACATGTGAAAGAGTTTTCAATCATAATAATACGTTGCTACGCATTTATTTCCGGGTGATATCTAAACCTTTATCATACTTGTTTTATTTCGTATTTTAAACATGTATACTTGGTATGTGATTTATTTGTTGCCATGAATTGCGAGTAGTTTATTATTGTGATTGTTGATGATGTAGATAATTATAAGTAGGGATGACATTATATAATTAGTGCACGACAATCGTAAAGTGATATGATGGCCCCTATTCGACTGTTTATTCGATATAGTACTGGAAATGCTTTCAAGCTAAGTATAAATGTTTGGAAGTCATAAACGACCGTAGTAATCATATCACTGGAATCAGCTCTGGTTTAACAGTTGGAATTCCAAAAGGATAATACAACTTTACAAATAACTGGTATACCCTACGAAAGTCAATACACTGTAAAGTAATGTTCGTAAAATACGTTCAGACAAAATAGGAATTAGTAACCCCTGTACTGTTAAAACCTTATGAAGTTAAGTTTAATCTATGGAAAACCCTTTCTGGTTATCCATGTGACTGCAACCTAGTAATTAGGACCTGATCAACCTTAATTATGGTAAGTAGTTATCTGTGCCCATGACATGCAATAAGTAAGACACAGTGAAACCACTCGTTGTATATATTAGGTTTACATTTCCGCACTGCTTTACTTTAATTCGTTTAGAGTGTCATTTTCACTATCAATTACTCTTGACCGCATGTTGGACGTAAGAAGCCGTGGAACTACCATGTAAAGTACACGGTCTAATTACTGAAAGGCATGGTCTGCATATGAAACACGTTTTTAATAAACTGCGAATAATCCATGGATGTATAACTGATTGAAAAGGAGAGATTTAATTCAGAAGTCGAAGAAACCGGAATCTAATTAATTATAAACAGGACTTAGGAATGAAAGTGAAAGTCCAAGTGACTTAGGATACTTAGACCTCTAGGTCTTATAAAATCGGCGGTCTAAACATACAAAGTTATTAATCTGCATGCTAATAGAACAGTAAACTATCTTAGGGGTTAAGAACAGTCGGACCTATGAGACAATACGCCACTGATTCATGCACCTCAGTATAAAACCAAAATAGGTTGCTTATCTCTTAACCGGATAGGTATTGGAAGTTGGCGTATTGCTCCGATCAGAATCTTGATAACCTAGTTCCTAGTGACATGCCAATGAGAAATTTAGTTTGTAGGGTTCTAGAGTTTACACCCAATAGTTTACTTACTATATTAAGTTTTGTCCCTATTTGGTCTGTCATCCCGAAACATTAATTATCGAAATCTCAGCAATCACATATTTATCTTTATCTGCTTTCCTGCATTTTAAAATCCTTCAATTTACTTTCCTGTAATTTAATTATTTGTCTTTAGTTTGAAAACCCCCAAACCTACCTACTTTTTTCCATCCTAAATATTTCCCTACCGAAAGCACCAGCATTAATCACCCAAACGTTTCGATTCATAGAATGATCTTAGGTTATACTTACCGCTTATTAACCAGAGTAGGTAGTACATATAATTTCAGCTCCGCTATTTATAAATTTTAAAACCCCTGGTGGCGCCCGATTAGTTACCATCAACAACACCGACGCTTCGGGCGGCATCAGGCGCAACGGTGGTAGATTTAAATTTATAATTGTCAAGACTTAATCCTTCAGAACAACGTACTGATACTAGGTATGAATTCCTTATACTAGTAAGGGCAAGGATGATACAGGGTCATTCCTCACGACGGTAGAATTGAAATAGAGCTCACCCGGATAACTCAGTTATTAAGCTAGGGTATTGGATAGTTGGATAGGTTCTGTGTTTGGTTTTCTAATTTATTAAACTACTAAAGCATAAAATAAAAGGGAAGCTAGAATATATGTATCACTTAAGGATAACGGAGACGTGGTTCACCATGATTTAGGGATAGTGCATCACTATGATGATGTTCATTATAAAGATAGATGGGGACACTTTTAGTTAATAATAGATGAACCTTGATGTAAACACAAGAGCCCTACCAATTTAGTCCAGTTCTCAATTGGCATGTCACTATAAACTAGGTTATCGTGATTCTAATCAGATCAAGCTGCTCAACCCACCACACTATCCTATTACGGTACAGTGACCCTTTTAGGATTTTAGAATCCTGGGTGTAGGAATAAGCTAACAGACTGCCATTCAGAATATTCTTACCTTTCTTAACACCTAAGTCTAAATATTATTATCTAAGCGTGTACTGATTATTAACTTAGTATTCTAAACTATCAGTTATGTAGAGTCTAGGGGCTTCATGGTTTGACTTCCGTTTTTAGACTTGTTCTGTTCTGTTTTAATAGCACAAATACTTCTGTCATGATCTAGACCCTCCTTTGTGATTAGTCGTTCATCCCTAGGTATCTTAATGTGTACAGTGCACTAAGTAGTTCCACAGCTTGTATAACTTTAAGTATACTGACGGTGTACAGTACTTTTAAGGTTTAGCATTTCCATAGTTTTAGGTATCCTAGACCATGTTCTAGAAGGGTGGCTTCTTGGTAATTCACGATGAGATGATCCTACGATATTTCCTTAGCTTCCACGTATTTGTACTCCACACGAGGTGTTTCCAACGCTATACATAGTACAATGCCGTTTTATGGAGTCTCATAGCTTCATACTGTAACAAAGATGACTATATCTACGTAGTATTCAGGTTTGCAAAGTCCTATCCTAGGGCAATAGTCACTTGAAAGACTAGAAAGGGTAATCCGTAAACTAGGTCTAGATGCATGATAAGTTTATACAGATACAAAGTTTAACAATTCCCATTTATAAGTTTGAAAGATTAATTTAACATCATCCCTAATTACACTATCTAAATCATGGCAAACATACAAGAAACTATTCAAAAAGCACGGAAATACGCATTTCATACATTAATAAATCACAAACATCAAACAAGAACATTATGACAAATTAATATAAGAAAAGATAGATATTACCCGTAAATAATTGCGAACAGAATAACACTTGTATTTCTCCAAATAATATCCCAAGCATTACAATTTCTAGCTTCTATGAACTTAATTACATAGCTATTCTAATAGCGGCGGATTCTCCCCCGTAATCTTCCAACTAGTTTCAAGAGAGAGAGTAGTGAGAGAGTGAATTGTAGGAGAGAATGGATGAGAAGTGTCTTGAAATGAGGTGATTTAGTCCCACATATATACTAGTTTCTCAACCGTGTTCATCAACCGTATTTCCACCTTCAAAATCTCAACCGTATTTCACAACCGTATAAGAATCATTCCTTGTACGGACAAGACATCGAATACGGGGCGTCCAGCCGTATTTCGGGTGAGAATTGGACGATATGGGAGAGACTTGGGGCGATACGGGAGAGACAGGCTATATATGGGAGGGCATAGGCCGTATACGGTCATGCCAAGCCGTATACGGTCATGGATAGGCCTTATACGGCTTGTGCTTGCCCGTATATGGCTTGGCTCTCCCGTATCGGTGGTCTTCGGTTGCCTTGATTCTCCGTTTGGGCGTAACTTCATCATCGTTTATCCGTTTCGAGTGTTCTTTATATCCACGCGTTCGTAATTTTCCAATGAAAAAAATGACATAAGTTAGAGGTCATAATTCTAAGTAGAACTCAAAAAGTGCTAAAAAGTGTGAACGAGAATGCTTATGCTCGTTTATGCTCTATATTACTCGTTTTTAGGCCGTTTTAGTTGATTCTTGAAGAACCGTCTATATTTTAGCCTTCATTATGAAATTTAGTATATTTCAAATGCTTTCTTCCATAATTGAGCTAAACAGGTGAGATAATAGCACACAAAAACTTGACTTTTTGCGTGTTATCAAATATCCCACACTTAAACTTTGCTTGTCGTCAAGCAAAACTCAAAATTTTTACTTACTTCCCTATGAAAATATTTGAAAGTGTCAATGTATTTTGGGTGAATCAAAATATATAAAGAGCAAACAATCCCATATAAAAGTAACATATCTTGGAATCTAAGAGAAAATAAGGTATTCGTTTCAGAAGAATGAAATGACTCTCTTAGGCATGCTTTCAATTCTCGCGATCTTGGATTATACGTGACTAGGCGATCTCACCAGGTGGTCACTCAATTAACTCAGAAGTGTTTTGGATTTCCTATCATTCTAAACAAACAAAATCACTCAAAAGCCAGTCATGCAACATCCATCATCATAGGCTTGCTCGAGAATCATATCTCCATCACCTAGGTAAATACGGTGCTAATTATCCTAGGACATTCAATTAGGTTGTGATGTTTGGTGAGGGATAAAGGGAATGGATAACTGGGGATTTTGGTTTAAGTGTTTTTCCTATCTTAGGACTTTAAAATTATGAAAAAATTTATTTAGATAAACTTTTTAATGAAAACGGAAATGGATAACGATAAAGGTAGGAGATAGCTATTTTTGACTTCTATCTTTTGAAAACACATGGAGGATTTATACTCTTTTAGGGATCGTAGTTAAGCGCTTAGCTTTATTTCAGATGACATATTTTTTGTTTCTTTTCTTTTCTTTTTTCTATATCTTTTCGGCTTAGAACTTCTTTGCCAATGAATTTCTAAGGAATTTTTATTTATTCCCCTTTTTTGAGATCCTTTCTTACTTTCATTTTTCACACTTTTGACAATTTCGCTTTTCACTTGGTGCCAATTTTTCGCACAAGACTTTCGATCTTTGAGTATTGATCATAGAAACGCACACGAGATGTTATGAGTAAACACGAAATTTGTGATTTGAGTGAAAGCAAAAAGAATATCTAAATAGTATTTTTCAAAAAAATTAAAAATTCTAAGATAAGGTTTTGGTGGGTGTGGAAGTGAATGGGTTTAAATTTTGGGTTTTAAAGAAACGAAAAGGCCTTAACATGGTTTTCTAGGTGGATCATCAACACTTGAAATGAGTGCTGGAAGGGTTTTTGGCTTGAAAAGAAAGCTAAAAATGGGGGTTAAATCCTAAGGAATGCCAAGGTCCTCTAATTGCACCTATACCGCGTACGGTACTCTACCAATGTGGTCTCGAAGTGCATACCAGGAGCAAGTTCTAATTATGGATGCATGCATCGGCACATACTCATCAAACGAATAGTGAAGCATTTAAAATGAATGTTTTTCATAGGCTCAAGATACCTCACTACAAGTATGTGTTATATGTGCCTAGCCATGCGATGCCCCTCTTAGATCATCATTTCAGCTCAAGAAATTTCTAATTTATTTAATCTTAATTTCCAAAGTGTACTACTCATATATGAAAATGATTCCTCTCAAGACATTTTAATTCAAAAATTTTGAAAATTTTTAAGCAAAAGTGAGTTTTTATGAAAATTAAGCCAACTGAATGAGTAGTGTATCCAATGTCGAAGTTAGGCTTATGAATTTGAAAAAAACATAGCTAACTGAATGAGTGACGTATCCACTGTCGAAGTTAGTCTTGTAAATTTGAGAAACATTTTCTGAGTTTGCTTTTTGGAAATAAGAATCTAACCTAAGGTATTCTATACCGCTATCCCACACTTAGAGAAACATTGTCCCTAATGTTCTCTTGAGTTGGGATTTTATTGCAAGTAAGATCCAACACTTAGATTTTGAACACATCGGAAAATGTTTCTCAAGTGTTTGTTTTGGGCTGGAATCCCACATTTAGTGATAAGCTTATGATATGGCATAGACTACTTTTATTATTAAACGATAAAAATAGAACAAAATGATCATATCAAAACAAGGATAAGAACGAAGAAACTCCCCTATATAAGACTTTGAGCTGAGGATCTGAATAGTAGACTTTGTCGCCACCAGTGTATGCTGACTTAGAGTCCGTCTTTATGAAGGGTAATCAGGCTCATGAGGATATTCTTCATTCCAACCATCAACCAAATTCTCTTAAAAAATAACTCATAATAAAAGGATGGATTGTAAAAATGAAGCGATAACATCATCAGGATGCAGGCATAATCAACCAAGATGCACCAAATGTCAGATAAAGATAACGGATAAGGATCCTAATCATTGTGAGCCGCTAATGTAACTTAATGGCTCATGATGATCTGAAAGTGCTGAATCCGATGACCATAACTTCTATCATCCAGGGTCTTCTCCAAAGAAACTGATGTGATGAGGTAATGTTGTTCTTGTCAGATGAGATCTCCGGCTTCCATTTCAATCCCGTCTTTAATCCCTTAATCTCCACTCCTTGATCAACTTATATTCCTAATTTTTAGCATTGAATACTTATAAGCTGGAAAATACTACTAGCATTGTGGTGCTTCATGATCCCCAATGGTGGTAATGATGAGTGTAAATTGGTGGATGGGTGGGTGGATGTAGTTATGGTGATGGTAGATGGTGATGGTGGGTTTCATGAAACGCTCTTCTAGCAACCAAGGATGTGGTAAGGTATGGTTGGACTTTGGAATGTTGGGAACATATGGTGAATGTCGAGGTCATTTGCTTGATGATTAATCCAAGAGAACTAGAATGTGATCATCTTTTGTCTCCTAAGGATATATCATTTCCCTCAATAATTAATGCTCCAAAGTTTCCAAATCTAATGAACGATAATGCTCCCTTTGTCATTTCTCCATTATTCTCAAACATTCTCCATCCATAGGCGTTCGTCCCTATCTGTTAGGCATTTGCACAAACAATAGAGCAGACAAATGTGATCTAATGGACTTGTGATTGTTCCCAATGTCATTGACTCACTAGTTTTAGAAAGATTTTTAAAAGTAAAAGTTTTTGGAAAACAAACCAGTATATGACTTCAAGTAATCACATGCTTAAAAGCGTCAGTTGTCTATTTCATTTCACCACAAACAACAGATTCGGAAATATTAGAAAATTCAGTTAAATCAAGTAGCCAAGTATAATGATTTCCAAAGCACATATTTTAAACGAGTTCGAGCATAATACACATATTGACATACAAGTCATGTTTTTAGGCATTGAAAGGTCTTATGTACGTTCACATAAATATATGAAGGTACCTCAAATGCCCGAAATATGTGAGTGGTGTGTATGATGACAAAGTCACCTAGATAACAAAAGTTCTAGCAGGGTTCCATGTTTGAGAGTGAAAGGACGTTAAGAACTTTAGATAATATATTTTCCAATGAAGTCCAAACAAGTAGGGAAGGGATGTTTCAGGTTTTTAGCAAAAGATTGACTTTTAAAGTTTAAGAATCAAGACTTCAACGAATATGAAGTTATAAGTTCCAAGTCTTTTTGAAAATCATTTCCTTTTCGTTCACTTAGATTGAAGAAGACTTTTAAACATGCTTTTTAGGGTTTCATTTTCTACTTATTAGGGTTAGTTTACTACTTATGCTAGATTAACTACTACTATTCAAACTACGTTAGACACGGGTTAAGAATGGGTGGAAGTGAGGATTCAGAAGGTTGTGTAGGTGAAGGGGGTTGAATGAATGTTTTGACCAAACTCATGACAGTGCAAGTGTATGTTATGTGAATTAGACATGGTGTGTGTGTTCCTCTCATCTTCCTGTTACCAAGAGTTGGGTCTAACTTGATTCCTAGTTCCCTCCATATCCACTTGGAAGTGTGCTTGTTGTTCAGTTTGCATAATTGTTTTGTGTCCAAGCATTTGTCCACGTGGGTTAAAGGGAGAAGAGAAAGTAGTATCACTAATGAGAAAGGCTAAGGGTGTATCTCTCAAGTCAGAACTCTCATGTGATTGTGGTTCATATACAGGGTAAGATGAGTGTGGGTTGATTTCAAATGATTCGGTATGTTGATTTGGGCTATATGTGTTGGATTGAGAATCTAAGTGTCCTATCCCTAACATTGTATCTTCCTGACATTCTCCATCATAGTAGGGAACACCACATATCCTACATCCAATTTGGAATGATTGAGCAAGACTATGCACTTGATCTATTATTGCCTCTACCCAAGTTTTTAGTAAAGACGACATTTGAAGAAGGTTTAAGAATTAAATTTGAGGTGAGAAGGGAATTTTAATCTAAACAAGTTAAGCTAAGATAATTTAATCTATGCTAACCTACTCTAATCTACAAGCAGAATGTAACTTATGATAAGGATAGTGAGTTGTAGTCAAAAGGATCGCTTATAAACCAATATATCTAAACAAGCTTCAAATCGTACTAGTGTCCCCGGCATAGGTGCCAAAAACTTGATGCGCCTCAAACGGTCAGTTCAGGAATCACTTCCTATCGTTGCGGACCTCTTGCTTGCGGTGCACCGGTGGTAGTTTTAAATTTATAATTGTCGAGACCTAAACCTTCAGAACAATGTACTGATACTAGGTACGAATATCTTATACTTGTAAGTGGCAAGGATGATCCAGGGTCGTTCCTCACGATGGTAGAATTGAAATAGAGCTCACTCGGATAACTCAATTATTAAGCTAGGGTTTTGGATAGTTGGATAGGTTTTGTGTTTGGTTTTCTAATTTGTTAAACTACTAAAGCATAAAATAAAAGGGAAGCTAGAATATATGTATCACTTAAGGATAACGGATACGTGGTTCACCATGATTTAGGGATAGTGCATCACTAGGATGATGTTCATTATAAAGATAGATGGGGACACTTTTAGTTAATAATAGATGAACCTCAATGTAAACACAAGAGCCCTACCAATTTAGTCCAGTTCTCAATTGGTATGTCACTGGAAACTAGGTTATCATGATTCTGATTAGATCAAGCTGCTCAACCCCCCACACTATCCTGTTATGGTACAATGATCCTTCAAGGATTTTAGAATCCTGGATGCAGAAATAAGGTAACAGACTGCCATTCAGGATATTTTGACCTTTCTTAACACCTAAGTCTAAATATTATTATCTAAGCGTGTACTGATTATTAACTTAGTATTCTAAACTATCAGTTATGTAGAGTCTAGGGGTTTCTGGGTTTGACTTCCATTTTTAGACTCATTCTGTTATGTTTTAATAGCACAAATACTTTTGTCACGATCTAGACCCTCCTTTGCGATTAGTCGTTCATCCCTAGGTATCTTAATGTGTACAGTGCATTAAGTAGTTCCACAGCTTGTATAAGTCTAAGTATACTCATGATGTACAGTACTTTTATGGTTTAGCATTTCCACAGTTTTAGGTATCCTAGTGTGACAACCGTAAAAAATCTTAGGTCATTACCGCACTCGAATCTTAAATTACTGCATCCCTTAAGCCCTAGTGAAAATTCTAGGTTATGACTTCTTAAGTTTACCCCCCCCCCCTGTGTACGGCACCCCCTCCCTTAAATTCAATTTTAATTACTTATTCATTTCATTTTTCTCCCATTTTCCCAAAACACACACATACACCTTTCACATTTCTCTCTAACTTTTCACCTCCTTTTCTCTCTAAACCCACTCAAGAAAATCAGCCTCCTTTTACCCTAATTCCAGAAATATTAAGGTGTGTTCAAGCTATTTCAAGAACACAAAGGTAAAACAAATCATCTACACCTCTTTATCTTTCATTTTCTTGTATTTTCTTCATAAAAATTCGGATTTTATGCCTCTTTTATGGTTAAAATCCTCATAAAATGCTTGATGTTTATAGGTTATCCCTTTTCACATCTTTATGTGTTAAAAGAATAGGTAACCCATGATCAAACCGAAAATCAAGTGAAAAATCGATTATTGTTGTGATATTGTCGAAATTTTGTTCATCTTTATGTTAAATCTTAAATTTTTATGTTAATAATCATCTCTAATATAGCATGGATGTATTTCAACACCATGCATGTGTTAGAACATGGATTTATAGGTCAAAAGATCAAAGACTTCTCTTATTTCATGATTGGTATTCTTCATTTTGAATAAAACACCCATCTTGAGTCTTGCATGTTTCTGCCCAGAAAGTTTCCTCTACTTCAATGATTTTTATAAAAATCATTTCTTCATGAAAATGGACGTTTTTATAGTCTAATATCAATTTCTGGAAGTAATCTTTCCAACCCCATAAGCCTCATATTTTTCTGAGTTCAATTGTTATTTTTAATAATTTTTGTAAGAAAAGGTATACAAGCTATAATAGTAAGTCAGAAACTTTCTTCTCAGAGTTTTAATCATAACTGGAGTTTTACACCTCCAAATGACTTGAAACTAATGCCAAGAGTTTTTAAATTTGGTTAACTACAACTTTTGTGTTGATCATTTTTTCTGGAACCCAATTTTGCGCAAAAATAATAATTGCATGCATGTGTTTAAATTGGACCTCAGAGGACACGTATAATTTTAAAAAATACTTAAACTTCTCTAAAATATCTACATAAATTACTGGAAGTAAGTAACACCTTGGGGGTCATCTATTATTTTTCTCAGATTCTATTTCAAAATATAAGATTTTTAGAAAAATCTATAAAGTGATACATTTTCTGGAAATCATAAAAGTGGATTGTTTTGGGACACAAAGAATAAACCGACACTTGTGAACATACTAAAAATGGAAGAAATGACTTTTTAAGTTATATGAGTATATTTAAGGGTTGGGAAAATATTTTGGGTCAAACCGAGAAGGTTTGACCAAGTCAACTAAAATGGGACTCGATACATGGAACATTGGTCAAACTATTCGAAACAAATATTGTACTTGTGTTCTAATAACTTACTACACACAAAAACAACTCGATAACACACGACGTATTGTAAAGTTTACAACGAACAAACTTAATATGACTTGTATGTGACGTTTGACAATTTTTGGATGTTATAAACTTATGTATTCATTATTGTACACAAACGCGATTATTGGACGTTAACAAACTTTAAAGCAAACAAACCATTTCGGCACTTTGTAATCTATATATTTAGCTAAGTAATCCTATCAAACCAAACTCATCGTGAATCTAATTAGAAACCTCGTGTTCAAAGGACTTGGATAGGAGTCATACCAGGCAAGCTCGCGAGTTACATCCATCACTTTACTCTTACGCTCAATCGTGAGTATTCACAGCCCCTCTTTTTAGTGTTTTTACCAAACATTTTGGGGTGAAAAGCATGCTATCTTGTTGCAAATACTATCATGAATGTACTTTACTTATTTATACGCTCTTATTGTATGCTTGTGACTCTATCTCATCTTAAGTCCCCGGTTCTTTTTACACAACCTAGTAACTCATTATTGAGCCGATGGTTGATATGGATAGTACTATTTGGAAGGAGGCCACTGTGACTCTCCTTCAAATTAGGTATACTTAATTACATGCATTCTTACGCTAATTCCCTGCACAAAAATCTGAACTAAACTAATGATGTGATGTCAGTCTAGCGAGCCCAAAACTTTTGGACAAAAAGTATTACAAAAATTTATAATTATTTATAATTATAAATTAAACGATACGAAATTATATCAAAAGGAATTCAAAAAAAAAAAAAAAAAAACAAATACTATCGTTGGTGATACAAAAGTTGAGAAAAGAACTCGAAAATGTTTCCGAATAATTTTTATTTGAAAATATTAAGTGAACTGGTAGAAATAAAAATGAAACGAAAACATTTACACGTTTTATATAAAACGTGTCATACGACGCTAAAATAATTTAAAACGTACCCAATGATCAAAAATAATGAAAATTTTATTTTTATTATTTCGAATAAAGTATTTGAAAAGATACTACAAAATAAAATTTCAAATATTAAACTTTGAAATTGATATAATAAAGTATTTGAAAAGATACTACCAAAGATTTAACCACCTAAAATAATATATCTAAGGACAAATTATGGGACAAATTTTTCAATGACCATGCCCTCTTTTGACCCCAAGAAAAATCGACCAACAACTAGAACCTCACATCATATTTCTTTCTTTGTACACTTTGACAATCAAACACCTTACTTCATTTCATTATTCAATCAACTTTTTCCCACACTTGTTCCCTCTTCTTTGCTCTCTCTCGGCAAAACAAAATCCAGCCCCAAAACCCTTCCTTCATTCACATCATCATAATAATCATCTTATTGGAATAGCAAGGAAAGGAAGGAAAAACTAGTACCAAGTATCATCATCATCATCAACCTGACCTTATAATCATTGTGAGGATCTTTCTCTATTTTCATATACTTTATAAATTTTTTTGTTATATTATGTTAACATTACATAGTGTGAAGGATTGAAAATGAAAAACAAACTAAAACCAAGCAAAAAATAATAAAAAATAAAAAAAAATGAAAAGTTGATGATGATAAATTTTGAGCCTAAAAACAAAGTCTGCACAAAAATTTATAACATGTGTATGAGTAAAATCACTAAAATAAAGACTTGTATATGGTTAACAACAACCTCTGTGAATTATTCGACTCAAAAGTGAACCGATCGGCTAAGTCAAGTGAGCCGATCGGGTGGAAGTAAATAACCGAACGAGTGTATTATTTCTACCCGAATGGGTAGGCTTTGTGTACTCATAAATATATTTGACCAATTTAGCCAAGACTAGATTCTTTGTGAAGTATGATTGTACTGTATATATGGTTATGCGTTGTGTTTAAATTGTGTGTTGATTTGTAGTGCTTGTGAGTTGTTTGAATATTAAAGAGGCGATAGACTAGTATTTGGAATCAGATGATCACGTGATTTTTTTTTTTTGGTTAAGTATATATATACACATGACTGAGTATTTAATGTCTATACTCATGTAATGATTTCCACTTTTCCAGACACTCTTCTGTGGCATGGTAATCAACCTTATAAATAAAATGTTACAATGTTATAGTTGGTATGTTTACATATATACATGTCTAGATTAGATAATTAATATAAAAACTTTGTACAAACTCTTTTTTTTATGAAATAATAATATTTATTTTATATATAAACGAGTGAATACTTTTCAAACAATTTGGAAATATAGGTATTTTCATACACAATGACTATAATAGCTATATATATACATACGTATACGTATGGACAACACACATTTGCACAATGGTGTTATACGACACAATTAACAATTATGAATCGTACACAATTTTGAAACAAACGATATTTCAAAACAATCACATTATTAACATAATTTGACCAACCGTCAAAAACTTACGTTAATACATTTGTTACGTATAGGTTGACTTACCGGGAGACGCTTATTACGAACTGCTAGCTTTCACATCATTACATCTACCGTGAGTTCGCAGCCCCTACTTTTAAATGTTTTCTGCTTTTAAACATAGGGGTGTTAAACATAGAAATTGCATGCTAACACATACAATCAAATTATAAATGCTTTATAGCTTTATACAACTCTTGATGTTTGAAATTACATTTTCACAACTATTTGGGAATTAGACAACGAATCCTAGTACGGACCTAGGCTTACGATGTAGTGCATAAAAGTCCTGATGGCTACAGACTATAACCATTAGCTAGGTGACTCTAGCCACTGAGTATACGGATAGTACTATCGCAGTGACGACCCTCCTACAGATACGGAGCATATACTTACATGTCCAATTATGCAAACAACTATTACTTGTCGTGGTTTGGTTATAGGGTCAGGTCGCGTTACTTTAACTCGTTAGGTTTAGCTCACCTCACGAGGGATTACAGTCTAAGTTTTCCCACTAAACTATTTAGGAAGTATTTTCCTGCAAACTACTATCTTGGAAATGTTGATCTTTAGTTAGATTAACTTGTGTTCCCACCAAAACAAACAACTACTATGATTTGGAAATGTTATTCTAAAATGTTTAACTTGTGTTTCCTACAAACTATCACTTTAGGAAATGTTTCCCCTTAATCGGTTAAACTTGTGTTTCCTACACTACAACTATTTAACAACGTATAAATAACTTAGTTTATTACATAACTTATATAAACTTGTGAATTCACTCAACAATTTTGTTGACGATTTCTCTATGTTTTTTAGGGAATTAGCAGCGTAAGTAAGAAACTGCATGCATATCAGGACGGACAACCTTGGACTTGTTAGGATGCCACTACTTTTGGGACAACGGGATTTCCTTCATATAACCGCAATTCATTGTGGTCATATTTATGAAATCTACTTTTGTGTAATGTATTTTTATAAAATACGGATTGAAAGATATTCACGGATTGTTTGATAATAGTTGACACTCACGGAGTAGTGATAATTGACGGATCAAAGATTGTGTGATATTGTCGTATAATTAAGATTCAAGGAATATTTGGTATTCACGGATCTTGATTTGAGTTGATATTGACAGAATTGTTGATATTGACGAATTTTAGATTGTACATTTGATATTCTCAAATTTTGGATTCTAAGTATTTCTCAATGGCTCATGTGAATTGGCAAGCGATGGTGAAGAATGAACAAGAGACTGGAACTACAACCAAACCACCCAAATTTTTATGTCAAAACGTTTATGATGATTGGAGGTATGGGTTTGAGATGTTTATCGCTTTATATGATCCAGATCTTATGATTCCTATCACGGAGCAATACATTCATCCCAGAGCTGAAGGAATTTATAGAGATAATAATCCTCCTCCCAAGTCACTTAAAATGATGACTTCTGATGAAAGAAAAGAACATGATCGTGATAAGAAAGCAAAATCAGTTATCTCTATGAGTCTTCGCAGTGACGTTCCTGCTGGATGGAAAGAGTTGAATACAGCTTATGAGCTCTATAAAGCAATGGAGCAACGTTTTGCTGGAAATGATAAGCTGAAGAAAAGCAAGCGTGACTTGTTGAAGAAACAATGGGATGTTTTTACTTGCATGCCCAATGAATCTTTCAATGATTTGATTATTCGATATTCCCAATTAATAAGTGAGCTTAAACGACATGGGTTGATTTTGGAACGTCTTGAGATCAACGAGAAATTGATTGAAGCTTTACCCTCTAGGTGGGATATCAAGGCAAATATTTTGATGGAAGATGAATCTTTAGGAGAATATGCTTATGAAGATTTGATTAACAAGCTGCAGGTCTATGATGTTTCTCTGCAAAAGAAGGAGACCGGAAAGATGATGCAGTATTCCCAATTTGGTTCAAAGAAAACTTCAGAAACAACAGCTTTGTTTTCTGGTTCTGGTTCTGAAATATTAAATGGTGGGAATTCAAGTGTATCTACTGTTGGATATTCTGGTTATGGCTTCTATGGGTCTGGAAGTATTTCAGCTCCAAGTCATCAACAATCAAATCCCAATCAACATGTTTCTAAGATTACTGAAGATCATGCAAATGTTGTCACTGCTTTTCTATCATCTTATGAAGCATTTATTGCTGGAAGAGTGGGTAATGTAGATTTGACAGAAGAAGATTACGATCAGATACATCCTGACGATCTTGAAGAAATGGATCTTCAATGGAATCTTGCTATGTTAACAAGAAAGGTGAAAAAGTTTCTTCAAAGAACTGGAAAGAGCAAGTTGGGAGGTAAACCAGGTTTTGACAAATCGAAGGTTCGGTGTTATAACTGTCAGAATTTAGGGCACTTTGCTCGGGAATGTGAGAAAAGTAAAGCACCTACCTTTGGTTTCACCAAGCCTTCCACATCCAAAACCTATTCTTCTGCTCAACCACAATCTTCTGGAAAAGATATTACTCCTGCTTCCACATCATCAGCACTAATTTCAACAGCAGATGAATTTTATGATTGGAGTGCACACGTGGAGGAATATTCTCATAATCAAGCTTTCATGGCAAATGTCTCTGAGGTTGATTCTTCTCCATTTGAACAAATTTGTTCAAAATGTACTGATTTGAATGATCAACTCAGTCTTTACAAAACTCAAAATCAACAACTTTTAACTAACATTGAATTGATTAAAAATCAAAATAAGGAGTTGGTGGAAAACAACAAGCTTGTAAATAAACGTTTTGAGTCAACTGATGTTAAGATTCATGATTTGAAAGCTAAGATTTTAAATCAGCAATCCATCATAAACAGTTATTTGGTTGAGATGGATTTACTTAAACAAGAAAAATCTGAAGCTGATTCTAAAATTTTAGATCTTGAAAGACAATTGTTGAATGTTTCTACATCAGCAGTGGTTTTTGATGAAATTATCCATAAACAGCGTTTAGATACTAAATCTAAATCTGGTATTTGATATCAAAATGATTTAAATGAAAAGGCCAAAGCATCAAAAGCAGAGTCTAATGTTGGAATTGGATATCATTTTGTTCCACCACCAAAATTCTCAATTGCCAGTTAAAGATGAATCTGATTCTGAGTTTATGTATGGAAAGGGAAAGGTTGATAATTCAAAATCTCAAAAAGAAGTAACTTAAAAGGTTTCTTCTAATGAGAATTCTGAATTATCACATGAGAATAATTCATCAGATTGTTCTAACCAATCTTCAAAAATGAAGAACAATGATTGTGATAATTGTGGAAAGAACAAGAAGTGTGTTTTGAATCATAATGATAAAGAAAAATCTAAAGCTTGTGAAATTCCAAAACAAGTTACAAAGATTTTGAAAAGAACTTCTTCTCCACACAAATCACAATCATCTTCTTCATCACCAAAAGGTCAAAATCATGATTCTAAATCTGATTTTTCAAAATGTGAAGCATCTACTAGTAAAAGCTCATATTCTAAAAGTGATGCTTCTACAAGTAAACATTCACATCATGGTTCTCATAAAAGTTTTTATTCTCGGAGAAGGTATGAAACACGAAGTTATTTCTATTGTGGAATTCGTGAACATCTTTTGAATGATTGTCATAAACTTGCTAGAAAACGTTCAAGAGAACAATTGAAGCAAGAAAAATCTTTAAAGAATAAAAACGTTTCAAAACCACTTCACGAAAATCCACAAAAACCGGGAATGAATACTTTTGGTTCTTCTAAGAAGAAATCATCATCTTATGATGCGTCAAGAGATCTCAAAAAGGATTTCAAAGAAATTGACGTTTTCATCATAGATGAGATCACTGGACGACCCAAAGCCTCAAAGGTCTTGCAGTCATCCCGAGCTATCGATAATGTGTGGTACATAGATAGTGGCTGCTCAAGACATATGACCGGGAATCTCTCCTTATTAGAAGATGTTAAAATTAAAAATGGAGGGTTTGTTGCTTTCGCGGGAGATAAAGGTGGAATGATTTCTGGTGAAGGAACTGTCACAAATGGCGAAATAAGTTTTGACAAAGTGAATTATGTTGAACAACTTCAACATAATTTACTTAGTGTCTCACAAGTGTGTGACAAAAAGTTGTCTACATGGTTTAATGATGAAGAGTGTTTGATTCTTAAACCGGGTTTTGTTATACCAGAAGAATGGATTCTCATGAGAGCTCCTAGGGTTAAAGATATGTATGTCCTCGATATGCGTACTTTAACTCCCACAATGGAGCATACTTGCTTGTTGTCAAAAGCTTCAGAAAAGGATTCTGTTTTATGGCACAGACGAATGGGACATATCAACTTTAGGAAGATGAATTTTTTAGTTAAAAATGATTTAGTGATTGGAGTCCCTAAACAGACTTTTTCACTAAATGATCATTGTATTTCCTGTAAAAGGGGAAAACAAACTAAAAAGTCTCATAAGCCTAAGTTGGTAAATTCTATTAACTCTCCATTGGAACTTCTCCATATGGATTTGTTTGGTCCCGTCAGTGTGAGGAGTATTGGTGGTAAATCCTATTGCTTGGTAATTACTGATGATTACTCAAGATTCTCGTGGGTTTACTTTCTAAGTACAAAAGATGAGACGGCTGAGAAAATTAAGTATCTGATTTTACGATTAGAAAGTTAATTTTCATTGAAAGTAAAGAGGTTACGAAGTGATAATGGAACGGAGTTTAAAAATTACATCATGGAAATGTTCTGTCTTCAGCATGGAATTTCTCAACAATTCAGTGCTTCTAGAACTGCACAGCAAAATGGAGTTGCTGAAAGAAAGAACAGGACATTGATTGAAGCTGCACGAACTATGCTCTCAGATGCAAAGTTACCAACAAATTTTTGGGCTGAAGCAGTGAACACGGCTTGTTTTGTATTAAATAGAGTTCTTGTGGTTAAAGACAAAAAGAAGACGAGTTACGAGTTATTGAATAATCGGAAGCCGAATATTCACTTTCTGGAACCTTTTGGATGCCCGTGTTTAATAATGAAGACTAAGGATCGTATTTCCTAATTTGCTGAGAAATCTGAATCTGGATTTTTCTTAGGTTACTCAGCAAATTCTCAAAACAAAAGAGTTTATAACACGGCATCACATCGAATAGAAGAATGCTATGAGGTTGAGTTTTTACGGTATTCTTCTCCTTCAAATGGAATTGGTCCAGAATGGTTATTTGACTATGATTCCTTCTTTAATTCTCTTTCTTCTTTTCAACATATTGAGTCATCTTATTTTGAAGATTCGGATGATCTTGTTATTCCGATTCTTTCTACTCCTGTTGAGCCGCTTATTATTCCGGTTCCACCAGTATCTACTTCTAATCTTTCTCCTCCTCCATCAACTGAAGAATCTTTTGCTCATGAATCATCTCAACCTTTGCCAAATAATGAAGTTGATACAACTTGAAATCCTGATGATGCTGATGATTTTCATGAACCTTCTACTGAACTAGATGAATCAACTCATGATGATTCTAGTGATGAAGTAGTAACTAACCCTGAGGATTCACATTTAGGAACCAACTTAAATGTGGAATCTATTCCTATTTCGCGGGTTAATTCTGAGCATAAACATCCATTCACAAATGTGATTGGAGATGTTTCTGAAGGGATCAAAACTCGACATCAACACAAGTCTTCTACTTGTTTTTTATCACAGATTGAACCAAAGAATGTTCAGATAGCTTTGTCAGACTCTTCTTGGGTTCAAGCAATGCAAGAAGAATTGCAACAGTTCATAAAATTGCAAGTTTGGACATTGGTGAAACCGCCCAAGAATATTCATCCTATTGGTACGCGTTGGGTTTTCAGAAATAAGAAAGATGATCGAGGAATTGTGGTTCGTAATAAAGCAAGATTAGTGGTTCAAGGCTTTACTCAGATTGAAGGTTTGGATTATGATGAAGTTTTTGCTCCAGTTGCTAGACTTGAATCCATTCAGATTTTTCTAGCATTTGCTTATTTCATGAAATTCAAAGTGTATCAGCTCGATGTCAAATGTGCATTTTTGTATGGGAAAGTGCATGAAGAAGTGTTTGTCAAACAACCTCCAGGTTTTGAAGATCCTCAATACCCAGATTATGTGTTTCGGTTGGATAAAGCCTTATATGGGTTACATCAAGCTCCTCGAGATTGGTATGAGACTTTATGTCAACATCTTCTTGCTAATGGGTTTTTACGGGGTCAAATTGACAGTACACTCTTCATTCGGAAAACAAAAGGAAGTTTGCTTCTCGTTCAAGTCTATGTGGATGACATTATATTTGGGTCTACAAATGACAGTTTGTGCAAAGAATTTGAGCATATCATGAAGTCTAAGTTTGAAATGAGTTCAATGGGGAAAATGTCTTTCTTCCTAGGTTTGCAAGTTCAGCAACTAGACAAGGGCATTTTCATCCATCAAACAAAGTATGTTCATGACATCTTAAAGAAATTTCAGATGGTGGATGTCAAATCTATTTCAACCACCATTGATCTTGTTGACAAACTTGGTTCTGCTCTTGATGAATCACCAACTGATCAAAAGGAATATCGCTCAATGATTGGTTCTCTTATGTACTGTTGAGTCATATTAGTGTGTCTGTCAGTTGGTCTTGAGTCTGTAATAGCTTAGATTAGAAAAATAGATAATTTTCTGTTTTGAGTGACACTTATCTAGTGTCGCATTCAGGCGACACTTAGTAAGTGTCGCACTAGGGTTATGATCTGCGACACTTAGCAAGTGTCGCAGGATCAATCTGTTTGTATATATAGAGCCATCACGGCTCATTGCAAAGGTTGGACAAAACCTATGCACAACTTGTCGACTAAAACCACTGTAAACAAGCTAGAATTCGTTGGTTATTGAAATACAAAGAATTCTTATTCAATATCTCATTGTGTTGATTTATATTTCATGCTTGTTACTTCAATCGTGTGATTCCGCCACACAATTGATTCTAGTCATTCAATCTAGATCCTAGGTTAAGGGACAACAAAGTGGTATCAGAGCCGTTGGGCTGTTTGTGACAGATTTGATCAAGTTTCGAGTTTGTTTCGGTTGAAATTGGGAAATTTACTAGCTTATTTTCATTGATTAGAGAGTTTTTGGTCTTCAAATTCTTGTTATTAACGTGTTTTTGCAGGTATTGTTCATCTGGGAAAGAGAATTTTCGTTAGGTTTTACGAAAATTTGGTTTTTAGGGTTTTTGGGTTGCTGCTGCGCGTTTCTGCGACACTTGTTGCGACACTTCTAGCGACACTTACCTCAGTGTCGCCTCTAGGGTTTTGCAACATTATCTTGCTACACTTCAAGCAACACTTACTTCAGTGTCGCCTTAAGGATTTAGTGACACTCACTGCGACAGTAATTCCCGTTTTGCTAGAAACACTTGCTAGCGACACTTCATTGCGACACTTACTTCTAGTGTCGCCTGTGGTTTAATTTTACACTCTCTGCGACACTTGTCTTAGTGTCGCTTGTCAGTTTGTGACACTTCCTTAGTGTCGCTTAAGCATTTTAAATCAGTTTTCTTTTCAGTTTAATTTACAATGTCGATGCAAACTTTTGCTCAATTGCTTAAAACCAGTAATGCAGCTGGTAGTACAAATAAAGCTCCAATTTTTACAGCTAATACAAATTATGTTGAATGGAGACAAAAATTTGAAGCTTTTATTTCTTATAATGAACCGGATATGATGATTCCTTTGCTTGAAAGGTATGAGCATCCGAGGCAAGAGGGGATATTTGAGGGAATTGCACCTCCTAAGTCTATTCGTGCATTGAATGCGGATGAAAAGAAATCTTGGGATATGGAAAGGAAAGTCCATTCAGCTCTTGTTATGAGCTTATCTTCTGATGTACTCAAAATGTTTAAACATCATGATATCGCATATGATATGTGGCAGGCCCTTGAAAGACGATGCGGTGGTAGTGATAAATATAAGAAGAGTAGGCTGGAGTTGGTCAAACGACAATATGAGTTGTTTGATATGTTAGAAAATGAATCCTTAAACGGTTTGTTTATTCGTTATTCACATCTAGTGAGTGAACTGTCTGACGGGGGAGTGAAAATGCAGGTAGAGGATATTAACAAGAAATTGTTAAGTGCGTTACCAAAGAAATGGAATCATCGTGTGATGATGATGGAGGAAGACGAAGGCGTGATGCCTATGTCTCTAGATGATTTCATTGTACGATTGCAAGCATATGCACTAGATATGCGAAGGAAAGAAACAAAATCTAGTGCTCATATTTAGGATCCAAGCATTTATGGGAGTAAATCTTCATCTTCAAGGATTGCTCTTTTGTCTGGAGGAGGTTTGTCATCCGCCACTAAAACTTCAACTGCAAGTGGTGGTGCCTCCAGTGGATCATATATTTTTTCAGGTGGATCACTTTCATCATCTGGTGGATCCAAGGCTAATCAAGCTTCTCCAGCTACTGAGGAGAATGCTGCTGTATTTCAAGCATTTTTGAGTGCTTATGACAGTTTTCTATCCCAGAAAACTAGTTCCATTGATTTAACTGATGAGGATTTTGATCAAATAAATCCTGATGATCTCGAGAGAATGGATATTAGATGGAATTTTGCTATGTTAACTAGGAGAACAAAAAGATATTTGCGAAAAACTGGTAAAAAGTACTTGGATGGTGATAGTGATTCGGGTTTGGGTTTTGATAAGAGTAAGGTTAAATGCTACAAGTGTCACAATCTTGGACACTTTGCTAGAGAATGTGAGAAATCTAAACAACCTCCTTCTGGTTTTTCAAAGCCATCTGCTTCAAAGAAGTCAACTGCTAAGGATGCTGATAAGCTTGAGGAATCTATCAGTGAAGCTCTTCTCCTTACTAATGATGAATATCATAACTGGAGTGATACAGAGGAGAACATTCATTACACAGCTCTTATGGCAGAGATTACAGATGAGGTACAAATTGATGAACCTCTTTCTTGTGTTAATTGTATCAAATTAACTGGTAAAATTAACAGATACTCTGAGGATAATGCTTGCCTGTATTCTGATTTAGATAAACTTAAACAGGCGAACCAATTGTTAAAAGAAAATGAAAAGATTTTTGACAAAAAGATTAATGCCACTATGACTGAAAGAAAAGATCTAAAGGCTAATATTTATTGTCAACAAGATGCTATTGACAGTTATCTTAAGAAAATTGTCGATTTACAAAAATCTCTTGATGAATCGAAAACCGAGGTTATTGATCTTAATCGAAAACTTTCAAATTTCAGTACATCCTCCGTTGTTTTTGATGAGATCCTTCAAGCGCAAAGGATCAATACAAAAAGTAAGTCCGGGATAGGATACCAAGCGGTACCTCCCCCAGCTAACTATGAACCTATGCCATCGAAGGATGACATTAAAAACTTTGTGCCTTCAACTGTTAAAGAAGGAAAGTCATCTGTTAAAGAACCAGTTATTTTGGTTCCATCTGAGAAGGGAGATAAACCTATCTCCCAAAAGAAAGCAAAAGCATTACCTGTACTTCCTACTATTGAGGAGGAAGTAATTGAAATTAAGGATGTAACTGATGAGATTGATACAGAGGTTCTTAAATTGGATGTAAAGCCTGAAAATTTTATAATTACAAATGAACCGTGTAGTGAAATCCCTTCACTAAAGGTTAAATCTAAGGCTATTCCTAAGGTTAAGAAGGAACCAAATTTTGCTGATAACAAATCAATTTCTTCTAAACCAATCACAAATAATTACAAAAGTAAATCAACATCTTTTTCACGTGCCAATTCACCTTGCACATTTCAATGTGCTTGTTCAGTAAATAGAAATATCAAATCCTCATCAGTTTTGCAACCTCAGTTTCAATCGGTTGTTGAGAGAAGATCCTGTTTCTACTACAAAAAATAGGGTCATTTGATAAGTGTTTGTCCGTTGCTTTCTAGACAACGGTTTGGAAAGACAGTGCCTAGATCTTCATTTAAGAAATTTTTCAAAATCTTCACCTAAGCACAGTTTCATGTCTCCCAAACCTGTCAAGAAAACTGACAAGATAATGTCGGTTACACCTACTTGTAACGGAAACCTCTTGTCAAAAAGCAACCATCTAAACCTCTACAGGTTTGGAAAGTCAAAGAGTCCAAAGAAGACTCTTCATCACATAATACCCCATCAGTTAAAGAGCCCAAAATTTTGAAAAATCATGTACTCACTGATGTGGTTATTATGGATGACTCTGGTAGACCCAAGTCCGTCAAGGCTTGGGTCTCACACTCAAACTAATTTCTCTATTTTTGTGTGCCTACAGCCATCAGAAGAAGTAATCAAGAGCAAATGGTATGTAGATAGTGGTTGTTCTCGGCACATGACAGGAAACATATCTCTACTCTCCGATGTTCTACCTATTAAAGGAGGATATGTTGCATTTGCGGGTGATAAGGGTGGAGAAATTACTGGTAGGGGAACTCTCACTAATGGATCAGTGAGTTTTGACAACGTGAACTATGTGGAACAATTGCATTATAATCTTCTTAGTGTATCACAAGTATGTGACAAAAAGTTTACAACGGTGTTTACGGATACGGAGTGCTTAATACTCAAACCAGGCTTTCAAATAGCTGAGGAATGGGTACTCATTTGAGCACCGAGGACAAAAGACACGTATGTCCTTGACATGAGTACTGTGTCAACTACAACATCTGAACATACATGTCTGTTGTCCAAAGCTACTCCAAAGGATTCCCTTCTATGGCACAGGCGAATGGGACACATAAAATTTCGTAAGATGAACTATCTTGTAAAAAATGAGCTTGTTACTGGTGTGCCTAAACTCACATTCAGTTTGGATGATAACTGCGTTTCCTGTCTCAAAGGAAAACAACACAAGCAGTCCCATAAGTCGAAGAAGGTGAATTCCAATGCATCGCCCCTAGAACTATTGCACATGGATTTATTTGGGCCGGTTATAAGAGGAGTATGGGAGGTAGTACTTATTGCTTAGTAGTCACCGATGACTACTCTCGTTTTTCTTGGGTTTACTTCATTTCTACAAAGGATGAAGTCCCCGAGATCTTAATATATCTGTTTGACAAGTTAGAAAACTTGTGTGGAAAGAGAATCAAGAGGATTAGAAGTGATAATGGAACGGAATTCAAAAACAAAACAATTGAGATGTACTGTTTAAGGAAGGGTATTCATCATCAGTTCAGCTCTGCTTATACACCTCAACAGAATGGTGTCGCTGAACGCAAGAACAGGACTCTTATTGAAGCTGCGCGTACTATGCTATCCGACTCTAAGCTTCCAATCACTTTTTGAGCAGAGGCGGTAAATACCGCGTGTTTTGTTTTAAATAGGGTTTTGACGGTTAAAAAGGAAAACAAAACATGCTATGAGCTGTTTAACAACCGTAAACCAAACTTACAATTTCTGGAGCCCTTTGGATGTCCTTGCACCATTATGTCACGAACTCAAAAGGACAAGTTTGGTGAAAAATCAATGGATGGAATATTCTTGGGATATTCTGTAAATTCTCCTAACAAGAGAGTTTACAATTTATCTACAAAGCGTATTGAGGAGCATTATGAAGTCAAGTGTTTACGCTATACGGCTCCTCCCGAAGGCAAAGGACCAGAAAATTTGTTTCAGTATGATAGTTTCTTTGACTCATTTAATATTCCGACCCCTGAGAATGTTGATGATGAAGAAACTATTGTCACTCTTCTACATGGTTTGGATATTAATGTAGATCAAACTTCATCTGCACCACCTGTCCAACCTAATACATCTTCCACCTCAGCATCGACACCATCAGTTGATGCACCAATTCTAACAACAGATCCTCCATCACCTCAACCGTTAGATATGGCTAGTCCTTCAGAAGAAAATGATGAAGCCAATGATCCTCCACCCGAGAACAATGCTACTGAAGGAGATCTTAATAATTTGGAATTACTTATTGTGCCTAACTCAATTCCACAGACTCGGATTCATAAGACTCACCCCACTGATAATATCATTGGTGAGTTAAGTAAAGGTGTTCAAACTAGACATCAATTGGCTGTGACCGACACGTCTGCTTCAACTTCTGAAGCATCTCCTACAGCCTCCTTGGAATGTCTTGTAACTAAAATGGAAGAATGTTTTCTATCTCAAGTTGAACCAAAGAAAACAGCTGATGCGTTAAAGGATCCGCATTGGGTCGAAGCAATGCAAGAAGAACTGCATCAATTTGAGAAGCTGAAAGTTTGGGAATTAGTTCCTCTACCCAAGGGTGTCCATGCAATTGGAACTCGTTGGGTATATCGTGTGAAGAAGGATGACCGCGGTGTAGTGGTTAGGAATAAGGCACGATTAGTAGTTCAAGGATTTACACAAATTGAAGGATTGGACTACGATGAAGTATTCGCCCCTGTAGCTAGATTCGAATCTATTCGCATTTTTTTGGCTTATGCTTAATTTAAACGTATCTGGGTTTATCAACTACACGTAAATAGTGCTTTTCTTTATGGACAAGTTGTGGAGGAAGTCTATGTCAGGCAACCTCCTGGATTTGAAGACTCGGTACATCCGGATTATGTCTGCAAGTTAGACAAGGCTTTGTATGGTCTTCACCAAGCACCACGAGCATGGTACCAGAGGCTGTCTACACATCTACTCAAGCATGGATTTTCCAGAGGACAGATTGACAGCACTCTTTTTACAAAAAGGTCCAAAAATGATTTGTTACTTGTGCAGGTATATGTGGATGACATCATCTTTGGCTCTACAAGTAATGCTCTCTGCAAGGAATTTGAGCAACTTATGAAGTCTGAGTTTGAAATGAGTGCAATGGGAGAACTCAAATTCTTTCTAGGTGTCAAAGTGGAACAATCTGACAAAGGCATTTATATCCATCAGTCAAAATATGTCTTTGACATGTTGACTAGGTATAATTTGCATGATTGTAAGACTTATGGCACCCCCATTGAGGTATCTCACAAACTTGGGCCAGCTGAGGAAGATGATGAGTGTAACGAGAAGGACTATCGTTCAATAATAGGTTCTCTCATGTACCTTACTGCTTCAAGACCAGATATTGTTTTTGCTATTTCTTTGTGTTCCATGTACCAAGCTCATCTGAAGGTTTCTCATATGAAGGCAGTTCAGCGGATTTTTGGGTATCTCAAATATAGACCCACTCTTGGTCTATGGTACTCAAATGAAGACGACTTCACTTTGACTGCGTATTCAGATTCAGATTATGGCGGATGCAACAAGGATAAGAAGTCCACATCTGGTGGATGTCAGTTTCTTGGATCGCGCTTAGTGTCATGGCAGTGTAAAAAGCAGACAACCGTTTCAACCTCCACAACCGAGGCTGAATATATTGCTACCAGCTGTTGTTCACAGGTTCTGTGGATTCAGCATCAACTTCGCGATTATGGTTTCATCTTAACTCTTACTCCTATATATATAGATAACACTGCAGCCATATCTATCACACGCAATCCCGTACAGCACTCTAAAACAAAACATATAGAGATACGATTTCACTTTATACGGGATTGCTATGAGAAACACCTTATTGACCTTATCCAAATAGAAACACTTAAGCAAAAGGCTGACTTGTTTACTAAGGCCTTTTCCCGTTCTCGTTTTGATGAATTAGTTTCTATGCTTGGCTTACGATTTTTTAAATCGTTACAGTGACGTTGATTTTACTTGTAAAAAAAATCGCAAGAGCCACACTTTATACTTACTAGTATTAAAGTCATGCATTATTGCTACATTTATAAAAAGACGTTGGGTTGTGTCTGTAAACAACTTGGGATATGATAGTACATTAGGTATCTTTCATGAAATGCAAATGTTCCCTGTTATATCTGATGATGTCTCAGTAGGTTTATCTAATGTATTTATCATAAATTTCTTAAAACACAGCTACATCATATGATATGTTCATAGGCAACTCTCTATTAGTTCTCTGAGATATTAAGCAGTAACATCAACTACCTGTTAATTTTTTGTAGTAAACATCATATGACGTACGACTGTGTGTCTTCATTCCTATATTTAATATGGACAACTTTTGTATTCTGAAATTTTATATCAACTTATTTGGGGGATATAGTATTGGTTTCCTTTGTTGTACGTCGGTACAGACCTGGTTTCTGGTATTATATCTTAAAATTAAACAACCGCAAGTTCATCAGACTTGCAAAATCTTAGAGCTTCAAATAAAAATATATCCTTAAGTCAAGTTAAATCGCTCTGTTGTACGTAAGTACAGACCTGTCACCAATGACTTGACGAAAATTGATTTTGTTTAAACCTGAATCAAATTAAGTCACTCTGTTGTACGTAAGTACAGACCTGTCACCAATGTCTTGATTCTTAAAAATAAGTTTCATATAATTTTTCTTAATATAAAGATTAACCATATCTAAATGTTAGGGGTATGTCATATGTGTGAACTGCAAAAGATTGAACATATTAACAATAAAAGGTTATCTCAGATGAATGAAGGTTAGTTGTTTAAGTGGATAATAATATGAACAATCGTCTTGAACTGTGTGTTATTAAATTTATTTTAAATATGTTATGTAAATTTAAAGAGGACAAGTATATTGATAATTGGAATAACAGCAAATATTTGCAAATTAATGTATGATGACTTGATATGATCCCTAACTAGACCTAAAACAATCCCGTCACCAAAAACAGTTTTGCATTCCTAGTTAAGTTCAAATTATTTTAATATTTTTTGTCTTACTTAAAGTCAAATGTCACTGAATAGCCAAAACCGAATCGCGAAAGAATTTGAAAGTTTTAGGAATTTTCAAAATTTTAAGTCTGTGACACTCATTGAGTGTCGCATCGAGTGTCGCCTCGAGTGTCGCCTATAGTATGGAGTATATAAATGCCACCCTGCGACATTTATTATCACATTTCCTGCGACACTCACATACGATTCTGCGTCACTCGCTCTTGTTTAAGCGACACTCAATCTGTATCGGTTTTTGCCGTGGATTTCTGCTCGTTTTTGGAATTCTTTGTTCGATTTCTGTTCTTCTAGTGTATACGCACCTAAAGGTACAAATCTTTCTTCATATCATGATATATTTAGCTCTAATTAATCTAGGGTTCATACGGTTTCATTTTTTTTTTTAGGGATTACGAATCGTTATTAATCTAGACTAGTTAGATGTTTGTTAGGTGTTACTTTCATGTGCCTGATACTCGATATACATGTATCTATCAAGTTTGTAACCTGACTCGATCTAACTTTTAAGTTGATTAAAAATTTGAATTCTGGGTTTATGGTTTCTGGGCTTGTGTTCATCTTTGCGACACTCGCAGCGGCACTCGCCATAAGTGTCGCAACTTGGTAATTCGAACACTAACTGCGGCACTCAACTTGAGTGTCGCCTTATTGCCATGCGTCACTTGATTAAGTGCCGCCTTGTCTCTTGCGACACTTACCTTAAGTGTCGCCTTTAAAGGAACATCAATTAGTTGCGTCACTTGATTAAGTGCCGCCTTGTCTTTTGCGACACTTACCTTAAGTGTCGCCTACAATAGTCCTTAAGTGTCGCCTTATATATTGTGTGCATTTATGCGACACTCCACTGAGTCTCGCCTCTCGATTTGTAATGCTGGGACACTTACCTTAAGTGTCGCATGGTAATTTTTAAGACTTCTGAGCGACACTCACCCAAGTGTCACTACTTCAATTAGCGACACTACTGAAGTGTCGCCTAAAAGTAATTTTGCAAGAACGGTTTATACTTTATTTGTACTAACGGTATAACTTTTCTCTGTGTATTATCTATGATTTATTTTTGTGCAGATGGAAAACTTAGCTATTTATGCTCGCCGCACGCAGCCACGACATAATGTGGTGGCTTTTCTCGATGATACGCACGCCAACTCGATTCCGTTTCATCCGATGATTCAGTTTTTGCGTCGCTCGAGGATTCACAATGCTATTACTGCTTCATGTCCAATCTACCTAAATCAAATCGAGGAATTTTATGCAAATGTTGTGATTAACACAGAAGGCGAATATCGAACGATTTTATCATCTATTTTTGGTCATCGTATTGAAATTACGGAGGATACGGTACGAGAAGTGTTGGGATTTGATTACAATTCTGAGTCTCCAACTCAGTTTGAGAACAGTTTTATCGCTGGTGGTCTTCAGCGTATGGGTTATCCGGCTATTCCTCCAGATCAATACAGGAAACAACATTTGAGCAGAGTCTGGAGGTACTTAGCACACATTATCATTGTGTGCCTCTCGCCAAGGAAGGCAGGATTCGATGGGATGAGTTATGGAACGATCTCTCTGATGCTGGGTTTGGTTTACAACAAACCTTTCAACTACTCTGGATACATCTTTGGGCATCTAGTGGACAATCTACGAGCTGGCGATAACATCTGGTTTATGTATCCACGTTATTTGCAGCTGATCCTGAATTCCCTGAATCTAGGGATTCAGCCTGACCAAGGTCGATTCTGACCTTAACTCCGATGCTGGTCAGGGTATTTGGGGATTGTGCAACACCCCCAAAGGGTCAGGCAGTTCTGCCTGATGTTCCGTTATTCGGCCACGTGATTAATGAAGAATATGTGGCTCCGCCGGATAATGGGTTTCTTGATATTGCAGCTCCACCACCGCAAGTTGATGAAGCGGTTTTGGAAGAAGTTCTAGATGATATTGAGAATTTTCCAACTTCTACACCTGCTGCTGCTGCTACCACCTCCACTGCTGATAAGGGCAAGCGGGTTCGGGATTCTTCGGACACAGAATCCGATGACGTTCCTCAACAACGTCGTCAACGAACCTCGACTGCTGCTTCTGATGACCTTCAGCCACAGCCGGAATTTTTGAAGAAACTGATGGATGATATGGTGCAAATGAACCAGATGCTTCAAGATCAATAGGCTCTCATTCAGGTTAAAGCGTCAAGACTTTTGGAGTTAGAGTCCACGGCTGCTCGTGTACCGGATCTTGAGCGTCGTGTGTTAGAATTGGAATCTCTGGCTGTGGTTCCGGGGGAGTTAGATCCTGAAACCACAGGCCATGATAATGTAAATGTAATCAATGATTCTGAGATTAATGAAAATATTAATTTGGATTACTTTGCGTCGTCAGCTCACGTACCTGGCCAACCAGTACCATTAAATGTAGATTACTCGCATGCTAATCTTGAATATCTACAAAGTCTTGTATTTGGAACAACTACAAATGTTGAAAATGAGGGTCCAAACATGTTTGCTGATGATGTTCAATTTGAACCTGATGAGGTTTCTAATGAAGATGAGTTCGAGGATAATCCATATGAGGAGGTAGAATCAGATGATGATACCGTTCCTGCTGCTTCTTCTGCAGAACCATCTTCCCATTCTGCTGGTACTTCAACATCCACTGCTCAACCTAGAAAGTATCCAGAATGGATTTTGCCTCCAACGCCCGAGTTGAAAAGATGCCGAGCATATTTTGTTCGTGGAGACTTATCTGGGCTTATAAAAAGTTGGAAATTCGATGCTGATTTTGGATTGTTCATCATCAAAAGGCAAGAGGGCATTCAATATTTTAAGGTAAGGCTAGATCATTTGACTACATTACCGAAGGTTGATCTAAATCGACTAGCTCAATTGAATATGATAAATCCCACTGATAATCGAGAAGCTGAATTCTTTCAGCAAATACTGCGTCGAGAAATAAATACGAAGAAATTTAAATGGATTCGACCAGTAATGGGAATTAGATTTTCAAATAAGAAGAAGTTGGACCTGAGGACGCGCCAACCCATATACGGTTATCATTATCCTCCAACCAAGAATCTTACCCAAGTGCCATTTGAAAAGTTACCATTTGATGTGCTGGGAAATTTTAGGTTCTGTTGGTATGACACAGTTACTAGTGAGGCGGTTATTGAATATTTTTCTCAAAAGGGACCGGGACGTGATGCTAAAGAATGGAAACATGTTACTGGCTACACTCTTAGAGTTTTTGATCCTCTTAGCCTGATTAACATGTCAAAGAATGATCTTCAAGCTCTTCACAGTAATAGATTGCAATTTGATATGATTGATCAAGAAGATGCTGTGAGGTTTCAGAGAGTTGTGGATCTCTGCATTGCTAAGGGAATTCATGCTGGTGGGAATCTCCCGACAGACTGGATCTGATATTGAAGATATTTTTAAAGACCAAGCTGAAGACACGGGGGAGTTTGTTGAGTCATATTAGTGTGTCTGTCAGTTGGTCTTGAGTCTGTAATAGCTTAGATTAGAAAAATAGATAATTTTCTGTTTTGAGTGACACTTATCTAGTGTCGCATTCAGGCGACACTTAGTAAGTGTCGCACTAGGGTTATGATCTGCGACACTTAGCAAGTGTCGCAGGATCAATCTGTTTGTATATATAGAGCCATCACGGCTTATTGCAAAGGTTGGACAAAACCTATGCACAACTTGTCGACTAAAACCTCTGTAAACAAGCTAGAATTCGTTGGATATTGAAATACAAAGCATTCTTATTCAATATCTCATTGTGTTGATTTATATTTCATGCTTGTTACTTCAATCGTGTGATTCCGCTACACAATTGATTCTAGTCATTCAATCTAGATCCTAGGTTAAGGGACAACATGTACTTAACTGCTTCAAGACCTGATATTATGTTTGCTGTGTCTATTTGCTCGCGGTATCAAGCAAATCCCAAAATCTCACATTTGAAGGCCGTACAACGAATCTTTTGTTATTTGAAGGGAAAGCCTGATCTCGGCATTTGGTATTCAAATGATGCAGATTTTTCACTTTCTGCATATTCTGATTCTGACTATGGCGGATGCAGTATTGACTTCAAATCCACGTCTGGTGGATGTCAATTTTTAGGAGATCGTCTCGTGACTTGGCAATGCAAGAAACAAAACACAGTTTCTACCTCTACTGCGGAGGCATAATATATTTCTGCTGCCAGTTGTTGTTTGCAAATCCTTTGGATTCAACAACAACTTCGAGATTATGGTTTACTTCTTACCCAAACTCCTTTGCATATTGACAATACTGCAGCCATAAGTATCATACGTAATCCCGTACAACACTCAAAAACTAAACATATTGAAATTCGTTTTCACTTCATACGGGATTGCTATGAGAAAAACTTGATTATCTTGGTTCATGTTGACACCTTGAAACAACGAGCTGATCTGTTTACTAAAGCTTTTTCCAAACCACGTTTTGAGGAACTCGTTTCTATGCTCGGCATGAAACATTTGGATCAAATTAAATAAACTTTGGATATTTAAGTTATATTTTCTGTTTGTTGTTTGCTGTTTTCTTTTATAAAAATAAAAATCCAAAAACATCAGAAAAATCATAAAACTCCATAAAACATATAAAAATAAAAAAATCGGGGGAGATTTTGTGTAAAAAGTTGGGAAATGATAGAACATTGGGAAATGTATTACTAAATAAACAATAAAGAAATGATAAGTACTATATTTGATGTGTTAGTAGGTTTACATAGCATTTTTAAACCAAATTTTCTACTAATTTATTTTATATGTGAAATATGGGTAGACATTTTTGCATTTATATTATCTTGTCTAAGAAATGTTAAAAATATGTGCATATTATTTTTACATAATCCAAAATATTAATATATGACAATCAAAATGTTATCAAAATGATGATAAAATGTCTTAAATTTTGAAGGATTAGTATATTATGATTCATGATTTAGGGTCTTTATATTATGATATCTGGGAAAATATATTTGACTATTTGTTGTACCGAGTACAAACCTTAGTTTAAATATATTTTTATAAATGGACATGTAAATCTTCCAAAAGATTCATATAACAAAATCAAATAAACTCTATCACTCTGTTATACGATGTATAGACCTGTGATACTGTTTATAAGTCCAACCCGGGGTATGACATATGTGACTAAGTGTCATTCCAACATATGTATGTACTTCTAAAGATATCATCATATTCTCACCCTTTATATGAAAATATTAATATATTATGAATTTGAAAATATATTTTTATTTAGATTATATAAAGTAATATGCATGCTAATAATAAAATTTAAGATTTATAAATGCAAGAGTGTTTAAGACAAACACTAATACCAATAATCACATGTAGAATGATTCTTAGAAATAAATGTTTTATTAATGCTAAGTAAATTTAAAGAGGTTAAATATACTAACAATCAAAATAGACTTTCATTTCTAAACAATAAAAATTATAATACATTCATTTATCCCAATATGATCCCAACTCATGAGATTTACCCCAACAAAAATATTTTGCATTTATTTTTGTTTATAAATATTCATTTTAAAGATTTTTATATTTTTAATTTTTTTTTTTAGTTTTGCATATTATCCAAAGTATAGTTGATTTGATTAAAATGTTTTATAATTGTATTTTTGGATATTAATTCACGGAAGAAAAATAAGGAGAAAAAGGTATATATACATTTCAAATTTAAAAAAAAAACCTTCACTCTCATTTTTCTCCGTCAAAACAAAATATCCGACAATACAAGAGAACTCCGACAAACGCAGACCGATGCACTTTTCTTCTGATTTCTTCCTGATTTCTGCATATTACGTGATTCTATTCCGATAGAAGTGTTCGCCTTTCTCTTACGCTTCGATTGGTATAAATTTCGTCCATTATCTCCTTGTATATATTGTTTAATTGTCGTTTTTGTATTCAAAACACTGTTCATGAACAGTGCCTGAATCTGCTTTGTCTGACAATTCATTGACGGATGAACAGTGTTTAGGGTTTTTGCGTGAATACTATATTCACGCATGAACAGTGCTCCGTGAATATTTTGAATTGACCTTTGACTTGTTTGACCAAGAATTTTCGACAATTAAGTATTCTCGCATGAACAGTACATAATCACGGATAAACAGTGATACGACAATATTTTTACGGATTACTTTTGATTAACAATTTTTTATTCCGTGATTTATTTTGTCATATTAGAATTGATGTAGGAACAATGTTACGACAATAAGCATTCACGGAGTATTAGTGTTAGACATTTTTAATCCGTAATTTATATTTCTCATATTAGAATTGTCGTATGAACAGTACACTTTCCTTATTATCGCATGGTCTATTGTCGCATATAGTTAACACTTAGGAAATTTTTCTTTGATTTTTGGTTAGACACTTGAAATCTTCTTTTTGTTACTTAACAAATACTTTCTGCAGCTTGTTTATATATATAATGGCAGAACCAGCAGATCCCATTGCAGCAGCACAACCAGAAATACAAAGAGGAGCAGTTATCTTTGAAAAGCGCCATAATGCTACAGCATATCTTCTTGAAGTTCCTGACAAGCCAGAAAATAGGAGATTCTTTCCTATGATTAGGTTCTTGTTGCGATCCAGAATTTCTTATGCATTATCAGTCCAAGTAGCTAATCTCTATGAAGAACATATGACTGATTTCTGGATGACAGCTGCATATCATACTGATGTTCAACTTCATTGCATCACAGCTACTGTCGATGGAACAACTCTTGTGCTTACTGAGGAATTAATTAGACACACTTTGCAATTCGGAGACGATATAAATGCTTCCAATGATATTCCCAGAACCATTATTGATGATTGTCTTCTACAAATGGGATGTATCAAAGGACCACAGGATGTGCAGATACTTAAGAATCACTTTTGTCCTCACTGGAAGTTTCTTGTCCATACACTGATTTGCTGCATTTCTCCAAGGAAAGCTGGGTTTGATGCGATAAGCTATTACTTAACTGGCTTAATGACTGCACTTGTTCTTAACATTCCATATAACTTTTCAAGATATATCTTCGAGAATCTGGCTGGAAATATCAATGAAGATGGATTTTTCATGTATCCATGATTTCTTCAACTAATCTTTGATCAACGCATTCAAGGGATTACTTACCATGGCAATACTCTGAATTACACTCCGATTCCGAAAAGAGTGTTTGCTGATTGTAATAGTTATAGGGGTAAGCCTACATCACCAACGGTTGAGTTATTTGGGCACGTGATTGATGAAAACTTTCTTCCGCCTCAACTTGCAATTCAAATGGAATCTGATACTGATAGTGAATCAGCTGAGGGGGAGTCAGTTCAAGGAGAGGATGATGTTCTTATGATTCAAGGTGCGGATGATGAAAATGCTCCACACAACCCTGATCCTTTTGTTGAGTTAGAATCGTCTAGTTCTGAGGATGAAGAACTTATTCGTCCAAAGACTATGGAAGAATCATTAGCTGCTCAACGTCTCACAGAAGAAAATATTGAGAAAGAACGTCAAGACTTAAGACGACAAAGAGAGGAGACAAGGGATCCTGAATATATTCCTGAGCCAAGACCGGCTCAACGAAGAAAGTTGGTTGTATCTTCTGGGGTTGGAACTTCTTTTCTACCAGTGACTTCTTCTACAACATCTGAATCTGTGCCTACTACTTCTTCAACAATGCCTTCGTATTCTTCTATATCTATGCCGATTGTCTCTTTAGTACCTGGTATTTCAACTACTCCTCCTGTTTCTTCATCTATACCTGTTACACCATTGTTTACAGATGCTGGAACTTCCTCAACCACACCTACTCCTACTGTGAGTATGCAAGCTTTGGATGCTTCACTTCAACGGGTTGTGTCACCCTTGATGTCAATTGTGGAAAAATTGCGGAGTGATTTATTTCATGCTCTGCAACGTATTGGGTCTCAAGATATTATTATTGAAAATCAAAGCAAACAACTTGCTGATCAGACATTACGAATAGAATCACTTGAGCAAGAAATCTTTATCTTAAACGAAAAATTAGGTGATCAGGGGGAGAATATAAATGAAGTTGATGAAAATCAGGATAATGATAATCAAGGAGATGGTGAGGGTGATAGTGATGATGGTGATGTTGGAATTATTGGTGATAATGTTGATGATAATAATGGTGATGATGTTGAAGATGATGATGATGAAGGAGATGGTGAGGGTGATAGTGATGATGATGAGGATTCTGATGATTCTGGAGCAAATGATGGTGGTGATCATCCAAATTTTTCTTCAGCAATTGTTTTAGTTCAGAGAGATGAAGAGGAAGAACCTTTAAACGTAGAACCAATAAGTGCTATTCCTGCTTTTATAATTACTACTGAGCCAAGCTTTGAGAATATGGAGTTTGATGATCTAGGAGAAACAGATGTAAATGATTATGATTTTAATCTTGAAAACTTCTTTGACGATATTAAAGAAACTTCTATCTTTGAGACTGGTGAATCTTCACAAAGATTTGATCAAGAAGAGCTGTCAGATAGTAATGATAATGAAGAAGAATTTCTCTGCCCTACTCCTTTGAATATCATTGTTGAAGACTTGATTCCATTCATTGAATTATGCAACGAAGGTAGATATGATGATGATGATTTTGAAGATATCTTTCCTCCAGGGTTTGAACCTAATTTTGATGGAGTTCATGTGGAAGATTGGCAAGATTCTGATGATGAAATGTTTCCTGAAAATGTTCAATCTGATTTGGGCTCACAAGAGGGATTTTGGGTAGATTCTGATGAAGAAAAGGAACCTGAACAAAAAGTTCCTTGGTGGTTTTCTGAGCAACCTGAACCGGAAATTACAAAAACCAGAAAATTCTTCAAAATTCCAAGGTATGAATGTGTTGGGAGAATTATAAGATGGAAATATGATAACGACAACAAGGTGTTTATCATCAAGAGAACTGATGGGCTACAATATTTTTCTCCAACGTTTAAAGCTCTTGAAAAGCTTCTGAAGTGTGAAATCAACCATATTGCTTCAATTGATATTATTAATCATTCTAAAAATAGTTTGATAAATTGGATGACGGAGGTTCTCGCACGTGAATGCTTCAGAGGAAAATATACTTGCGTGAAAGAGACGTTTCCTAGAAGAACGGTGGATTGTTTCGACATTGAACCCATTTCTAATCAACCACGGGTAATCCTTACTTATCCAAGGGTAAAATGTTTGAGAAGAATTCCACTTGAAAAACTTCCGATAAATATCTGGAAATTTGTGAGTTATTGGAAGTATAATGGAAACACAGGAGAAGCAGAGATTGCTTGTTACGATCGAGATGTCAATGGAGAGATCATGTGGAATCGTGAAATGATTATTTATGTCTTTGATCCTTTGAGCTTGATAAATCTTTCAAAGCCTGATCTTGAAGCTCTTATGTTGAACCCAATCATCTATGATGATGCTTTTGATAATGAGTTCATGGCGTTGAAATTTCAAAGAGTTGTCGAAGTCTGTTGCACTCAAGGAGTTTATGCTGGATGCAATTTGCCTGGATATACTTAAACGCTTCAAAGTTTCAAGAAAATCAAGTATTATCCAAGGGGGAGTTTGTTGATACAAATATGTCTAATACTTGAGTATTTTCATTTTTGTCTAAGTATTTTGTCTAAGTGTCTAAGTATTATTGAATGCGACAATAGGATTAGTGCGTGAATAGGTATTATCGCATGTACAGTGTGCGTGAATGTGTTATTGTTGGTTTGACCAGGTCAAATCATTTTAATGATTGTCGCATAAGGTAAGTCAGGTAGTCTATAAATAGACTTTAGATAGACGATTTTTAGATACCTTTTGATAATACTTTCTGATCAGTCTTTGAATGTCTTTTGTAATCTGTTCTCTCTGATTTGTTGATCAATACAAAAGCTTTTGACTCAATTACTTCTTGTTTTGATTACTTCTCATTTGTTCTCATTCATACGTTGATCAAGTGTTTGACTTCCGCACTAACACTTGAATTCTAATCGTGTTTCGGTGATCTACGGCACATCATTAATGTTACAACTTCTTAAGTTGTAACCTTTTGTAAAATTTTAACTAATGGCATCTTAAACTATTTCGTTCTGCAATAACCATATGCTCTGGATGTATGTATCTATTGGTTGTATTACTGCTCGCAGCCCCGCCACATCACTAAGCTTCCCCAAACTACTCTAGTTAATTGTAATTACCGTTTGGCGGGGTGTGACAGCCACCTTCCCACTCTCTCATGCATGTGAGTGCATACCACCAACTCTAAATGTTCACGATAGGACATGTCTTTGGGGCGTTGTTCTTGGGCCAGTAGGTTTGGTTGTGGACTCAAGCTATACATGTCGTTCTTAAATAAATCATATATTACGTATAAACACTATTTTTCTAACAATGTAAATCTTACAAATGTGGTTTGATAACTTCTAAATTCTTTTCACATTTACATTTTATCTTCTAAACCTGTGAACTCACCAACTATTTATATAGTTGACCCTCATTTTACATGCTTTTCAGGAAATGGTCAGTAGTACTGGATTGAAGCTACTTTTATCATTATTAATGCTGAAGCTATTAGAATTACTTTGTTTTATCTTTTGGATGTATTCGGATATATATAATCTAGTATTTTGTACTGTAATATTATTGTAAGTGCTAGTAGCTGTATTTTATAAATGGTGAATTAGTTATACTTTGTGTAATGAAACCATTGTGCTATTACATCTCGTGTTTCTGCTTTAGCAGGGTGTGACAGATTTGGTATCAGAGCCAAAGGTTATAGGAACACCGATTGTCCTTAGGGAAGCCTAGACTATAACCATAAAGTTAGTATGCCTTTAAGTATGACTAGTTCGGGTGATTGCATCATTCGAATTTAATTTAACATAGCCTGATCAACTATGTATAATTAAAGGCGAAGTGATGCAAGACCGGAAGTGGTTATAGAAATAAGGTGCATCATAGAACTCAAATAAGCAAAGGAAATTCCTCTACGTGTGCTTAGTATCTTTACATCTTAGGATTTACTATACCTTTAGGAACTAAGTTCTCTTTTTGCAGTCTTACCATGTCGCACTCCTCACTTCGCGCTCTCGGATCAGCCGATGGTTCTGGTTACATCACTGGTTGCCCTCGCGACAACCAACCGAGCTCTGAGATAGAGGTGGACCCCTCTGAGTGTCCCGAGTCAGAGAATGAAGTGAGCAGCCGAGAGGTTACTATAGAAGATACTAGGATTATCACGACACCTGTTTCACCCCAGCCACCTCAGAATGGTGTGCGCATGAGATCCACTGCTCGTATGAGCGTTGCCCCACCTGTTAGATTTGCAGTCCGAGATTTCCCTCCCGGAATTGGACCTTCAGGAGATGGACCTTCAGGAACTGTATCTTCGAGAACTGTAGCCGGAATCCCGATATCCCAAGACCCCGACTTGAATTTTAGGACAACTCGTAGAGTGGATGTTATGACTCATGATCTTCAGAGCCAGAGAGCTTGGAATGCCCATCATGGGCAAATGTTGGGAAATATAACAGACCTAACTGAGCGGTTGATTTATCGTACAGACGATGCCACGGAGATAGCACGGGCAGCGTTGTTTTGGTGTAAGGATCATGCCTCCAAGACGATCCACCCGACACACCCAAGAAGATCAACAACCTGACATGGCCCAGGTCATTGCCCAACAACTCTCTGCTGCAATCCCAAACATCATCGCCCAGCTGACTGCTGGCATCCAAAGAGCCCAGAGGAATGATGGTGGTCCTAACCCCAATGGAAGACAGAATGCACCACCATTTTTCGCTAATGATGGCTGAGTGTGCACCTATAAATACTTCATGTCATGCAAACCCAAGGAGTTTCATGGAATGGAAGGCGCTGTGGGTTTGCTGAAATGGTTCGAAAGCATCGAGTCGGTACTTCATGTGAGCAACTGTGCTGAAGAACATAAAGTAGGCTATGTATCTAGCTTACTCCATGACGTCGCTTTGACCTGGTGGAACACTCAAGTGCAGACCCGAGAAAGGGAAGCAACATACAATCTTTGGTGGGAAACATTCAAAAGGTTGCTCACTTAACAATATTGCCCTAAGAATGAAGTGCAGAAGCTAGAAGCAAAACTCTGGAATCACACCATGGAAGGTGCTAAGATAGAAAAGTATACGACACGTTCCCATGAGCTAGCAAAGTTGGTACCCCATCTGGTAACACCAGAGTACAACCGAATTGACCGTTATATCTAGGGATTGGCGCCTGAACTCCAAGGAATGGTTACATCGGCAAATCCAACCACCATTGAGAGTGCAGTAAATCTAGCACACCGTCTGACAACTGACTTCATTCGCTCATGAGTTCTAGCCAAGGTGAGTTCTGGTAATAAGCGGAAATTTGAGAATCAATCAGGAAAGAACACTGGGAATACATCGAAAAAAAATCAGAAATCGCCCTAGAATTTCGCAATTACCACTCAAGAGCCGAAGGAGTACTGGTCCCCTCCCTAAGTGTACCAAATGTAAATTCCATCATGAGGGAACTTGCCCGAAATGTGACACTTGTAATAAAACCGGCCACACTGCCAAGTAGTGTAGGGCTGGAAAGGAACGTAAGGAGGGTGGAAATGGCAACAAGGTGTGCTATGAATGTGGAAGTCTGGACCACTTTAGAAACATTTGCCCAAAGTTGAAAAGAGGTCCAAACAACAACACCTGAAATTAGGCAGGACCAGCTAATCAAGGGAATCGGAATGGACATACTCGAGGACGGGCATTTGTGATGGGAACTAAAGAAGCATGCCAGGACCCTAATATGGTTACAGGTACGTTTCTCCTTAACAACCACTATGCATCCGTACTATTTGACTCAGGGGCAGATAAGAGTTTTGTTTCACATGAGTTTAGACCCCTCCTCGGTAAAGAGTCCAAACCATTAAAACTTGCTTACACTGTTGAACTAGCTAGTGGTTACGAACTTAATGTTAGGGAGATCGTACGAGACTGCATTATGCATCTTGAAAATGAGAAATTTAATATTGATCTCATTCCAATTAAACTAGGCAATTTTGACGTGGTAGTCGGTATGGACTGGATAGCCAAGAATCATGTAGACATAGGTTGCCACGAAAAGGTGATACGAATACCCATCCGAGAAAACAAAACTCTAGTTGTGTACGGAGACAAGCTCGGTAGGAGTTTGAAAATGGTGTAATCCATGAAGATTCGCAAATATCTGAAGAAGAAGTGCCTCGCCATCTTGGCGCACGTTGTTAAGAAGGAGTCGGAGGAAAAATGCGTACAAGATATTCCCATAGTACGCGAGTATCTCGAAGTGTTTCCAGATGACTTGCATGGACTTTCCCTACCTAGACAGGTCGAATTCCGAATCGATCTAATTCCAGGAGCCGCACCAATAGCTAAGGCACCGTATCGCCTAGCACCCACGGAAATGCAGGAATTGTCCAGTCAACTTCAAGAACTATTGGAGAAGGGTTTCATTCGCCCCAGCTCGTCACCATGGGGAGCCCCAGTCTTATTCGTTAAAAAGAAGGATGGATCATTGCGAATGTGCATCGACTATAGGGAATTGAACAAACTAACGATCAAAAATCGATATCCCCTCCCTCAAATCGATGACCTATTCGATAAATTACAAGGTGCCTCATACTTCTCAAAGATCGACTTACGGTCTGGATATCATCAATTACGAGTACACGAGGAGGACATACACAAAACTGTATTCAGAACCCGATATGGACACTATGAGTTCATGGTTATGCCATTCGGTCTAACTAACGCTCCTGCGGCATTTATGGACTTAATGAATAGATTCTGTAGGGCGTATTTAGATAAGTTTGTGATAGTGTTCATTGATGACATTCTAATCTACTCACGAAGAAAGGAAGATCATGAGCAACACCTGAGACAGATATTGCAACTACTCAAAGATGAGAAACTGTACGCCAAATTCTCCAAGTGTCAGGTGGTAGGTGAGAATGGAATTCACGTGGATCCAGGAAAAATTGAGGCCATTAAGAAATGGGAAGCCCCCAGGACTCCGACAGAAATCAGGCAATTTCTAGGATTGGCTGGTTACTATAGGAGATTCATCGAAAATTTCTCAAAAATCTCCCAGCCACTGACCACACTGACGCAAAAGGATAAGAGTTTTGTATGGGGAAAACCACAAGAAGAAGCATTCTTCGTGGTTTATTGTGATGCCTCACATCAGGATCTTGGATGTGTGTTGATGCAGAAAAACAAGGTCATAGCTTATGCTTCCAGATAACTGAAAACCCATAAGAAGAACTATACGACCCACGACTCAGAGTTAGGAGCCATCGTCTTTGCCCTCAAGATATGGAGACATTACTTGTATGGAACTAAATGCACCATATTCACAGACCACAAAAGTCTCCAACATATTCTTGATCAAAAGATGCTCGACATGCGTCAGAGGAGATGGGTAGAGTTACTGAATGACTATGACTGCGAGATTCGATACCACCCAGGAAAGGCCAATGTAGTGGCAGATGCCCTAAGTAGAAAGGAAATGGTGAAACCCTCATGAATGCGAATGTGTGGAGCACTCGTACAAACTAGTTTAAAAGCTCAAATCCAACTTGCTCAGGAAGAGGCCTTCAGAGCTTAAAACCAGAAAGGAGAAACTCTGCACGGTCTTGAACAAAGATTCGAAACTAAGTCCGACAGAGTGAAATACTTTAAGGACAGGGTTTGGGTACCCAAGATTAATGGACCGAGAGATCTAATATTAGAAGAAACCCACAAATCATGGTACTCAATACACCCCGGGGCTGACAAAATGTACAAGGGTGTTAAGGAGTATTACTGGTGGCCAGGAATGAAGAAAGACATCGCTGTCTATGTTGGAAAGTGCTTAACATGTTCCAGAGTTAAAGTCGAAAATCAAAAGCCATCAAAACTGTTACAACAGCCAGAGATACCCCAATGGAAATGGGAACATATAACGATGGATTTCATCATGAAATTGCCCCAAACCGCTAAAGGACATGACTCTATATGGGTTATTGTCGACCGACTAACGAAATTTGCTCACTTTCTTCCTATTCGGGAGGACTACAAAATGGAAAAACTTACTCAAATCTATATTGCTGAGATTGTGTCACGTCACGGAGTACCTGTTTCCATTATCTCCGATAGAGATAGCCATTTCACATCACGGTTCTGGTAATCCATGCAGAAGGCATTGGGTACGCGACTAGACCTGAGTACTGCATATCACCCTCAGACAGATGGACAAAGTGAGCGAACAATCCAAACTTTAGATGATATGCTTCGAGCGTGTGTAATTGATTTCAGAGGAAATTGGGGTATTCATTTACCCTTGGTAGAGTTCTCTTATAACAACAGTTACCACACAAGCATTCAATGTGCACCTTATGAGGCATTGTATGGTCGTAAATTCCGATCACCTCTGTGCTGGCATGAAATCGGTGAGAAGTACTTGACAAGGCCTGACATTATCCAGGAAACTTGTTGACAAAGTCTCAATCATTAGGGATCGACTCAAGGCAGCTCAGAGTCGACAAAAAAAGCTATGCGGATAGCCGCAGAAAACCTATAGAATTCCAAATCGGTGATAAGGTGTTCTTAAAGATATCACCATGGAAAGGAATGGTTCGTTTCGGTAAAAGAGGAAAGCTAAATCCACGTTATATCGGACCTTATGAAATTTTGAAGCGAATCGGTCCGGTGGCTTACAAAATCAAATTACCACATGAATTAAGTGGGATTCACGAAAATTTTCATGTATCAAATCTTAAGAAATGCCTAGCTGACGACTCGCAAATCTTACCCCTTAAGGGAGTCCAAAATGATGACCGTTTACACTTTATAGAAGAACCGACGGAAATCGTTGATAAAGATGTCAAGCATTTAAGACGAAGCAAAATTCCGATTGTCAAAGTTCGCTGGAATTCTAAGCGCGGACCTGAGTACTCCTGGGAACGTGAGGATTTCATGAATCGAAAATACCCTCACCTATTCACTAGCTGAATCTAGACAGTGCCACCAGTGGAATTAAGCGACGAAATTCTTTTAACTGGGGGAGATTGTGACAACCGTCAAAAATCTCAGGTCATTACCACACTCGAATCTTAAATTACTGCATCCCTTAAACCATAGTGAAAATTCTAGGTTATGACTTCTTAAGTTTACTAAAGTCGTAGAACATCTTAGTGATTGCCTAGTGAACCATAAGTTCATACAAACATGTTAAAGTAGATTACTAAGTGCCAATTTAAACAAAGAAAAATTTACCTCTTATTAACAAAATCCTTAACGATTTGCGAAACCAAAATTCTCGTAACTCGACAACGTAAAATTTAATCGGATAAATAATTTGTGAATATCAAACTTAGACAAATAAAATGTTTATAATCTAATTCAAGAACTTAGAAAAATATATCTTATAACTTAAATATAATCATCAAAACATCACAAAATAAACCTTATATCATTCAAACACTTATACACATTTAATACCAAATTAATTATACAACTTTAAATACATTAATTAACAATAAAGAAAAATTGATCAATTTTCCCCCACCCCCTTGTGTACGCCCCGCCCCCCCCCCCCCCCCCCTCTTAAATTCAATTTTAATTACTTATTCATTTCATTATTCTCCCATTTTCCCAAAACACACACATACACCTTTCACATTTTGTGACACCCGCTAATTTAGAACTGTAATTAGTGCCTAAAGTATTTGTAATCACGTATATTTGGTATTATATTAATCTAAATATACGTAACCTTTTGTGTAATTACATACACGTTTATACGATTTGTTTAAATCGTACACTTCTGAACCGGATGGATATCCGACAATGATAATATGGACGTTGGTGACAAACTGTTAAAATAATGTGGAATTGTGTAAACAAACATTATTTACCTTAATATATTGCAAGAATATATTACACGTAATTAATATTGTATAAAACACTCCGTACGCGACAAAAACGCGCGAAATGCATTTGACAAATGAAATAAATCAAAGTTATATTTTTATAACTCAAAACTAAGTATTTTGATGAAATACTTCAAATAAAAATATCGCGATTACACGCGAATGGTTACGTCGTTTAAAAAACATGCACGAATTCGAATAAATATACGAATCACGACCGACGACCAAACGAAAACTCGAATATTATTTTAGTGACTTAAAATATGTTACTTGATTAAAACTTTTATTAAAAATATCGTATTCTAAATCGTTAATGAAACATACGTTGTTAAACGTACAACGGTTAAATAAACGTTCAAACGGACGGGTAAATGAGCACCACACTTAACGTAACTTTGAGGAAATAATTTAAACACCCACAAGTGGGTGGGACCCATGAAAATCTGCAGCAATATGGGGGATCATACCTCCTTTTCTTTCCTTGGTGACTTACACACTCTATACATGCATACTATACCCACATCATTTCCTTCACTAATTAATTTCTCCATTTTCACTCAACACCTTTCTCTCTCTCTCAAGAAAAACGACCAGAGACCAGATCCCACCCCCATCACACCACCACAAGTCCACCATATCACCACCATAGAGCGATCATGAATCGCCACACCGGAAATCAAGAAAACGAGAGAAAACGAGCTTTCAACTTCATTTCTTTCACTCTTCATGTAGATCATTGTAAGAACTCTTTTCTTTTATTAGTTCTACTTTTTTATGGTTATTAACATGTTTTAGTGTTCACACAACTTTTGTATGTCCAAAACATTAACCGAAACGCGATTTAAAACTCGTAATCTTGAGTTATACTTTTTATCCAGAAAAATGGTCAATTCCACGATTTTTATAAAATTCATTTCTTAACTAAAATGAACGTTTATTTAGCCTAAAATGTAGTTCGTGATGTTAGCTTTCCAACAACACCAATTTGGTAACATATCGACTTTGTTTGCTATTTTAAAACTATATTTCCGTTAAGGTGCATGTTACTGTTCCGGCGGACAGAAACATCTGCCTCCTTCTCCAGACCGTATCTTGAGTTCTAGACCACTAAAACGTATGAGACCAGTTCCAAAACCTCAAAAAATTTGTTAACTTTAAAAAGTTCTTCATTGTCATCTCATGAAAATACACGGATTTTCTCAGAAAAATAGATCTTTGGACTTGTATCCGAATTGGTCATATTTGGACCTCATGGGACTTTCGATTTTATTAACTAATTAAACGAACCCTAAAATCCTTGGAAAAATCATAGAAAATATCTAACATATATGGGTATTATGGGTATTTTTCTCGGGAGTTGTTGCGGACTTTAAGTTATCAAGATTGTGAGAGGAATCAGAACTAAAATCTGGAAAACATAACATAGGGACTGTTTTTGTAATTATTTTAAAACCGACACTTCGGTTAACCCCGACACGAACCAATAATTTTACTAAGCTCCTTACACCATTTTAAGACTTGGGCAAAAGTTTCGGGTCAAACCGAGGTCGTTTGACCACAAACCCGACACTTGAAAACCAAACAGCCGGTAGTGTCGCAGGAGGGCCAAACCCAACTGCGACACTAGACTCAATGTCGCATTAGCATCTGAGTGTCGCATACTGCGACACTAAGCCGAATGTCGCATAAAATCTAGAATGTCGTATACTGCAACACTAGAACTTGTGTCGCATAACTTCTGAATGTCGCATATAGCGACACTAACCCCAGTGTCGCATGCAGTGTCGCATAAAACAGGAACTTGAAAATACTTTATACACTAAGTATTGTATACATACAACTATACTTTATACGACACTACACTTACATGATATACATATACTTTTGGAAGTATACGCTACAACTTGAAAACATACGAGCTTACACTCAAATCAATAACTATACTTACGAGATTACACTCGCACGTGTTGATATCCATACGAGATTACACTCGAAACTACATATGAGATTACACATACACTTAGATGGGATTACACCCACTCTACTAAGAGCTTACACCCGAACCAATTGTTTATAAGATGAGCTTACACTCCCACGAACTTACATCCGAATGACGGTTACACGTCACGTTACAAATAACCGACTTATGTATATGCTTTACAAGGTATACAAACACGATGAATTACATAATAATAATATTTGAATTATCATAACACCTCCATCACCAACGGGCCACACTTGTTTACACAATGATTACAAACGTACAAACAAATACTTGGACATTTTCTAGTTGAGTGGACAACTAGCATGGGTGATCCTTCGCGACACTAACTTACTTACTTGCTTACAACCTTGTGCGTTTCGGACGCCAGAAGGTTGCAGGGTTCGGAGAACCAACTTACGGAATTACATCCGATACTATGGAATTACATCTAGGATACTTATTCGATTACACAAAAGTATCATACTTGCTAGACTCAGGTGAGTCTTACAGCCCCACTTTTACTGTTTTCTACTTTGGGGTGAGATATTTGCTACCATTTTACGTATGAACACAAGTACTGAACTGTTTACACTACTTTTACATGCATTATATGAGTTACTTTTATCTACTCAAATCCTCCTATCATAAGTTGTTAGTTATGGACTTAAGCGCGATTACTAGTAGATGGATCCATTTGGGACTGACAATCCCTGCCTGGGGTGGTAGCGCCGCCACGGATTATACCGTAGAAACAGGTATATTAGTATTTGTTACATATGAGTGTTCGGATAGCACTCACGCGGGTACGTGATACTGTAGTTGATTGTACCATTCACACTACACTGTTAAGCTTCAACTTGTGAGCTCATGGTAACTGTGTCGACTTACTGATTTACTCACTATGCTCGAGGGCATTACTGGCACTTACTTGTGGTTCATAATTGCTTTACTTTACTAAACCTGTAAGATTCACCAACCTTTTGGTTTACACTTTTTAGCATCTATCTCAGGTTTACCGTAGCAGTAGGACTGCACACCCACAGGACTGATAGCTCGAGTCGCATGCATACAAACTTGTGGAGATTTTCTTGCATTACTTTTTGTATATCAATTATGTATTAGAATCTCTAGGAAATATTTTCGAACTCGAAGCTTGTTACTCTACTTTAACAATGTAATACTTTTGTACTATTGTACGACGTTGCATATAGATGTCGTTTGCATTACTTTGGTGATTGATTATTGATTAGTAACACCCAAAACTTGCTACCGCGCAACATCAAATTTGGGTGTGTTACAGATTGGTATCAGAGCCTAAGGTTGTAGCGAACTAGGTTGCATTAGTGGGCCTAGACTATGACCGTTAGGCAATATTTCCCTATTAGGTATGACTGGTTCAGAAATTACATCATACAACTTTAATTTAACATAGCCTGATCAACTACGTACCATTAAGGAAAGATGATGTGAGGTCTGAAATGGTTATGTTGAACAGGGATACACTAGTTGACATTGACCACTAAAGAAACAGGACTACTCCTTGATTATGCTATATTATATGTTATATATATATAGGCCTCACTCTTTGAACATTTCTTGCCACAGAAATGGCAGATTCATCCAACATAACATCACCTGGTGCGAACAACCGAACCCAAACGTTACCCGCTACTGAAGAAGTCACTACTATGTCTTCAACCCCTAACTCACCTGAACAACTTCACTACATCACAGGCGAAGCCCGAGTGTTACGTACTCACCCAAGGAGTACAAGATCATCTCGAGCACGCCCTTATGCAAATCCCAATACTGGCACACCAAACCAAACTAGCCGTCCAGCTTGTACTCGTAGATGGGACTGGCTACCCACAACTTTGAACACATGGAGGTCTGAGGAAGAGATCCAAATTTTGACTGACTCCATGGACATCTCTCCGTACACCTAGGAACCAACACCTCACATTGTGCCTGTACTAGCCGCCCGGCTTCACCCCCATGAGGCACGACTTGAAAGTCTAGAATGAGAATAATACATAGTGCAGATGTACTGGTTTCCTCTATCATACGACCATATTGCACAACTATTCCAAGAACAGGAAGACATTGCGCGCACTCTAGAGATGGCTCACCAACAAGTCATCGACGATAGAGGGGCGATTGATCTTTTACAAGCTAGGTTGGAAGAATGCGAATATCGTTTGCAAGAAGCTGAAGAGTACACCCGAGTGCTGGAACAACGAATGACCCTGGCTAAGGATAATGCCAGAAAAGCCAGCAGGCTTGCAGGAACTGTGGACCGACTTGTCACCTTAATGGAGCGAATCAATCTACACTAAGACTAGAGCAGTATCTACCTTGTAATCTTTATGTTATCTATGTAAACTTTTGTAATTCGAACGGACGTAATATTCCCGGTATCTTTTGTAAATTCTAAATTCCGTAATCTTGTTATCATTTATTGTATGAAACCCAATCTTGTTGTCTAAAGAAATTATGATTATTGCTTTCTGCTGTTATATATTACCCCTTACATATATACATACACATGTGATACATCATAACCCTGTACAAACATCTTACCCATCTTTTTCCTTGTTATTCAGCACAATGCCACCTTGACGACACACGTACGATGATGTCGAATTCGCCCAACTGATTGCTCAAACAGTGGCGCAGGCCATAGCTGCTCGGCCGCACTTGGGCAGCGAGGACTCCGCTGTAAATGGCCCTCCAATACGGCCCTGCTACTACAAAGATTTCCTAAATTGTAAACCTTTAAATTTCAAAGGTACTGAAGGGGCCATTCGATGGGCGGAGAAAATGGAATCGGTTTTCTGGATCTGCAACTGTCCCGAGAACTGCAAGGTTAAGTATGCCACCTGCACTTTCCTTGAAGGTGCTTTGACTTGGTGGAACGCCTATGCTCAGGCAGTGGGCATTGACATTGCATACCAAATTTCCTGGGAGGATCTGAAGAAAAAGCTTACTGATGAGTACTGTCCAAATGAGAAACTCCAGTGTCTGGAAGAGGAGTTCTGGCATTTGATGGTTCATGGAACCGATATCATTGGTTATACCACTAGGTTTCAACAGCTTGCTCTCCTTTGTCCATCTATGGTTGATCCTAAGCGCAAGCGTATTCAGAGGTACATTCACGGACTCCTGGAGAGTATCCAGGGGAACATGGCCTCATCCAAACCAGCTGACATTCAGAGTGCCATTCGTATGGTGCATGAACTTATGGCCATGGTTGTTAGCCGTCAAGCACCCATCCCATCCACTGGCAACAAAAACAAGAGGAAGGGAACTGGAAGTTTTGGAAACCAAAACCCACAACCATCCAAGAGGCCAGAAACAATAAAGGCCTACACCTCTAGTTTTGATGACAAAAAGGACTACAAAGGGGACAAACCCTACTATTATATGTGCCAACTTAATCATAATGGTTCTTGCCCTTGTAGCAAGCTCAAGCGATTCGGGCACTTTGCTAAAGACTGCAGGACCAACACTGCCAATACCAACACCAAACCCAACACTCCCAGAACCTGTTATGAATGTGGAGTTATTGGACATTTCAGAATTGACTGCCCCAAATTGAAGAACAAGAAAAAGAACAACAACAACGCTCGGGGCAGAGCTTTTGTACTTAATTTTGGGGATGCCCGCCAAGACCCGAATGTGGTCACGGGTACGTTCCTTCTCAACAATTTGACTGCTTCTGTGTTATTTGATACTGGTGCTGATAGGAATTGCATTTCTGAAGATTTTTGTTAACTACTTGACACCACACCAGTTGCCTTAGATTCTAAGTACACAGTAGAGTTGGCAAATGGCAAACTTATTGAGGCTAACAGTGTAATACCTAACTGCACCTTAAACTTAGCTGATGAGATGTTCTCTATTGACCTTATGCCTGTTGAGATCGGCAGCTTCGATATCATTGTCGGTATGGATTGGCTATCCAAACACCATGCCGAAATCATCTGTTTTGAGAAAATCGTTCGTATCTCTCTCGCCACCGGTGGAACTTTAGTCATACAAGGGGAGACCGGTGGAACGAGACTGAACATCATTTCGTGTATGAAAACCCAGAAATACTTGACAAAAGGGTACCAGGCAATCCTTGCGCACGTTACGGAGAAACAATCGGAGGAGAAGCGACTTGAGGATGTGCCTATTGTTCGAGACTTCCCAGAAGTCTTTCTGAAGACTTGCCTGGTCTTCCACCACCTAGAGAAGTCTTATTCTCTATTGACCATGTGCCCGACGCAGCACCTGTGGCACGAACACCGTACCATTTAGCCCCATCCGAACTCCAGGAGTTGTCTACTCAACTGCAAGAACTCCTGGATAAGGGATTTATTTGACCAAGTTCCTCTCCTTGGGGAGCCCGGTCCTATTTGTGAAAAAGAAAGACGGTTCTTTCCGCATGTGCATCGACTACCGTGAACTCAACAAATTAACCGTCAAGAACCGTTACCCACTACCTCGTATTGATGACCTTTTTAACCAACTTCAGGGGTCGAGTTTTTATTCAAAGATCGATCTAAGGTTAAGTTATCACCAACTCCGAGTTCGTGAGGAAGATATCCCTAAAACAGCTTTTCGAACTCGCTATGGGCATTACGAATTCCAAGTGATGCCATTTGGCTTGACCAACGCACCGACAGTATTCATGGACCTTATGAATTGGGTGTGTTAGCCTTACCTCGAAAAGTTTGTCATCGTCTTCATTGACGACATTTTGACTTACTCTCACAATGAACAAGAACACGCGCAACACCTGAAAACCATTCTAGAACTACTCAAGCACGAGGAGTTATATGCCAAATTCTCCGAGTGTGAGTTCTGGAGGCAAACTGTACAATTCCTTGGACACGTGATTGACAGTCAAGGAATTCATGTTGATCCTTCCAAAATTGACGCCATCAAGTGCTGACAAGCACCTACTACACCCATGGAAGTACGCCAATTCTTAGGACTCGCCGGATACTACAGGCGATTCATTGAGAATTTTTCGAAAATTGCTCAACCACTCTCTACATTGACTCAGAAAAAGAAGAAGTTCGATTGGACTGAAAAACAAGAGTCAGCCTTTTAATTACTGAAACATAAACTCTGTAGTGCACCTATCCTATCCTTACCTGAGGGTAACGATGACTTTGTGGTGTACTGTGACGCCTCACACCAAGGTCTCGGTTGCGTGCTGATGCAACGAGAAAAAGTTATTGCTTACGCCTCTCGGCAACTCAAGCACGAAAAGAATTACATCACTCATGACCTAGAGTTGGGAGAAGTTGTATTCGCTCTTAAAATCTGGAGACACTACTTGTATGGTACCAAGTGTACAATCTTCACTGATCACAAGAGTCTCCAACACATCTTCGACCAAAAAGACCTAAACATGAGACAACGCCGTTGGGTCGAATTACTTACCGATTACGACTGCGAAATCCGTTACCATCCAGGCAAAGCCAACGTTGTGGCCGATGCCTTAAGTCATAAAGAACGAGTGAAACCCCTCCGATTTCGAGCACTTAGTATGACTATACATAGCGATCTCATAATCCAAATTCTTACCGCTTAACTCGAAGCAATCGAAGCTGAAAATGTGAAACACGAGGCCTTGCGAGGCATGGATAAACAGTTTGAGACCAAACCTGACGGGGCCAAATACTTCTCTAACAGAATCTGGTTACCAAGTTTTGGGAACCTACGAGACTTGGTGATGGACGAGGCTCACAAGTCTAGATACTTTATCCACCCTGGCGCCGACAAAATGTATCATGGCATCAAACAGTTGTATTGGTGGCCTAACATGAAAGCTGACATTGCAACCTATGTTAGCAAGTGCCTTACTTGTTCCAAGGTTAAAGCTGAATATCAGAAACCTTCCGGGTTGCTGCAACAACCGGAAATCCCTCAATGGAAATAGGAGCAGATCACCATGGACTTCATTACCAAACACCCAAAAACACCAAGCGGTTGCGATACCATTTGGGTGATCTAGATCGTCTCACGAAATCTGCTCATTTCCTGGCCATCAAGGAAACTGACAAGATGGAATGTTTGACACGGATCTACCTAAAAGAGATCGTATCAAGACACGGCGTACCCATCTCAATTATCTCTGACTGAGATAGTCGATTCACTTCTCGCTTTTGGCAATCGCTACAAAAATCTCTTGTTACTTGTTTGGACATGAGTACTGCTTACCACTCACAGACTGACGGCCAAAGCGAACATACTATACAAACATTGGAGGATATGCTACGATCTTGCGTAGTTGACTTCGGTAAAAACTGGGAAAATCACTTACCATTGTGTGAGTTTTCATACAACAACAACTACCACACCAGATTCACAGGTCCAGAAATCATTCACGAAACCGCTGAAAAAATCATCGGCATACAAAACCGACTGAAAGTTGCACGTAATCGTCAAAAAAGCTATGCTGACGTGAGACGCAAACACCTCGAATTCCAGGTTGGGGATCGAGTACTCCTGAAAGTATCGCCTTGGAAAGGCGTCATCCATTTTCGCAAACGTGGGAAACTGAATCCCGGATACATTGGACCGTTCGAAATCCTTGAAAGGATTGGTCCAGTAGCATACAGACTGCATCTACCTTCCGAACTCGGTAGCGTGTACCCTACTTTTCACAATTCGAATCTCAAAAAGTGCCTATCGGATGAGACACTGATTATACCTCTTGATGAGATACACATTGATGACAAACTACACTTTGTCGAGGAAGCCGTGGAAATTATGGACCGTGAGGTCAAACGCTTAAAACAAAGTCGTAATCCAATCGTCAAAGTCCGGTGGAATTCGAGGCATGGTCCTGAATTCACTTGGGAATGGGAAGACCAAATGCGACTGAAACATCCACACCTGCTCACAGACTCAACTCACACCTCGACTACGAGATAATTTCAGGATGAAATTCTCTTAACAAGGGGAGAATGTGACACCCGCTAATTTAGGACTGTAATTAGTGCCTAAAGTATTTGTAATCACGTATATTTGGTATTATATTAATCTAAATATTATTTTAAAACCGACACTTCGGGTTAACCCCGACACGAACAAATAATTTTACTAAGCTCCTTACACCATTTTAAGACTTGGGTAAAAGTTTCGGGTCAAACCGAGGTCGTTTGACCACAAACCCGACACTTGAAAACCAAACAGCCGGTAGTGTCGCAGGAGGGCCAAACCCAACTGCGACGCTAGACTCAATGTTGCATTAGCATCCGAGTGTCGCATACTGCGACACTAAGCCGAATGTCGCATAAAATCTCGAATGTCGTATACTGCGACACTAGCACTTATGTCGCATAACTTCTGAATGTCGCATATAGCGACACTAACCCCAGTGTCGCATGCAGTGTCATAGAAAACAGGAACTTGAAAATACTTTTTACACTAAGTATTGAATACATACAACAACTATACTTTATACGACACTACACTTACATGATATACATATACTTTTGGAAGTATACGCTACAACTTGAATGCATACGAGCTTACACTCGAATCAATAACTATACTTACGAGATTACACTCGCACGTGTTGATATCCATACGAGATTACACTCGAAACTACATATGAGATTACACATACACTTAGATGGGATTACACCCATTCTACTAAGAGCTTACACTCGAACCAATTGTTTATAAAACGAGCTTACACTCACACGAACTTACATCCGAACGATGGTTACACATCACGTTACAAATAACCAACTTATGTATATGCTTTACCAGGTATACAAACACGATCAATTACATAATAATAATATTTGAATTACTATTACACCTCCGTCACCAACGGGCTATACTTGTTTACAAAATGATTACAAACGTACAAACAAATACTTGGACATTTTCTAGTTGAGTGGACAACTAGCATGGGTGATCCTTCGCGACACCAACTTACTTACTTGCATACAACCTTGTGCATTTCGGATGCCAGAAGGTTGCAGGGTTCAGAGAACCAACTTACGGAATTACATCCGATACTACGGAATTACATCCGGGATACTTATTCGATTACACGAAAGTATCATACTTGCTAGACTCGGGTGAGTCTTACATCCCCACTTTTACTGTTTTCTACTTTGGGGTGAGATATTTGCTACTGTTTTATGTATGAACACAAGTATTGAACTGTTTACACTACTTTTACATGCATTACATGAGTTACTTTTATCTACTAAAATCCTCTATCATAAGTTGTTAGTTATGGACTTAAGCGCGATTACTAGTAGATGGATCCATTTGGGACTGACAATCCATGCTTGGGGTGGTAGCGCCACCACGGATTACACCGTAGAAACAAGTATATTAGTATTTGTTACATATGAGTGTTCGGATAGCACTCACGGGGGTACGTGATACTGTACTTGATTGTACCATTCACACTACACTGTTAAGATTTAACTTGTGAGCTCATGGTAACTGTGTTGACTTACTGATTTACTCACTATGCTCGAGGGCATTACTGGCACTTACTTGTGGTTCATAATTGATTTACTTTACTAAACCTGTAAGATTCACCAACCTTTTGGTTGACACTTTTTAGCATCTATCTCAGGTTTACCGTAGCAGTAGGACTGCACACCCACAGGACTAATAGCTCGAGTCGCATGCATACAAACTTTTGGAGATTCTCTTGCATTACTTTTTGTATATCAGTTATGTATTAGAATCTCTAGGAACTATTTTCGAACTCGAAGCTTGTTACTCTACTTTACCAACGTAATACTTTTGTACTATTGTACGACGTTGCATATAGATGTCGTTTGCTTTACTTTGGTGCTTGATTATTGATTAGTAACACCCAAAGCTTACTTCTGCGCAACATTAAATTTGGGGGTGTTACACATTTCTCTCTAACTTTTCACCTCCTTTTCTCTCTAAACCCACTCAAGAAAATCAGCCTCCTTTCACCCTAATTCCAGAAATATTAAGGTGTGTTCAAGCTATTTCAAGAACACAAAGGTAAAACAAATTTTCTACACCTCTTTATCTTTCATTTTTTACTTGTATTTTCTTCATAAAAATTCGGATTGTATGCCTCTTTTATGGTTAAAATCCTCATAAAATGCTTGATGTTTGTAGGTTATCCCTTTTCACATCTTTATGTGTTAAAAGAAAGGTTAACCCATGATCAAACCGAAAATCAAGTGAAAAATCGATTATTGTTGTGATATTGTCGAAATCTTGTTCATCTTTATTTTAAATCTTAAATTTTTATGTTAAGAATCATCTCTAATATATCATGGATGTATTTCAACACCATATATGTGTTAGAACATGGATTTATAGGTCAAAAGATCAAAGACTTCTCTTATTTAATGATTGGTGTTCTTCATTTTTAATAAAACACCCATCTTGTTTCTGCCCATAAAGTTTCCTCTACTTCAACGATTTTTAATAAAATCATTTCTTCATGAAAATGGACGTTTTATAGTCTAAAATCAAGTTCTGGAAGTATTCTTTCCAAAACCATAAGCCTCATATTTTTCTGAGTTCAATTGTTATTTTTAATAATTTTCGTAATAATAGGTATACAAACTGTAATAGTAAGTCAAAAACTTTCTTCTCAGAGTTTTAATCATAACTGGAGCTTTACACCTCCAAATGACTTGAAACTAACGCCAAAAGTTTATAAATTTGGTTAGCTACAATTTTTGTGTTGATCACTTTTTCTGAAACCCAATAGATTTTGCCCAAAAATAATAATTGCCTGCATGTGTTTTAGAAATAACTAACACCTTGGGGGTTATCTGTGATCACTTTTTCTAAAATGTCTACATAAATTACTCGAAGTAACTAACACCTTGGGGGTTATCTGTGATTTTTCTCAGATTCTATTTCAAAATATAAGATTTTTAGAAAAATCTACAAAATGATACATTTTCTGGAAATCATAAAAGTGGACTGTTTTGGGACACAAAGAATAAACCGACACTTGTGAACATACTAAAAATGGAAGAAAGGACTTTTTAAGTTATATGAATATATTTAAGGGTTGGGAAAATATTTCGGGAGTTCTTTTTACATAACTCATTATTGAGCCGATGGTTGATATGGATAGTACTATTTGGAAGGAGGCCACCTTCCCACTCTCTCGTGCATGTGAGTGCGTACCACCAACTCTAAATGCTCACGATAGGACATGTCTTTGGGGCGTTGTTCTTATGCCTGTAGGTTTGGTTGTGGACTCAAGTTATACATGTCGCTCTTAAATAAATCTTATATTGCGTATAAACACTATTTTCCTAACAATGTAAATCTTACAAATGTGGTTTGATAACTTCTAAATGGTTTTCACATTTACATTTTAAATTCTAAACCTGTGAACTCACCAACTATTTATATAGTTGACCCTCATTTAACATGCTTTTCAGAAAATGGTCAGTAGTACTGGATTGAAGCTACTTTTATCATTATTAATGCTGAAGCTATTAGACTTTCTTTATTTTATCTTTTGGATGTATTCGGATATATATAATCTAGTATTTTGTTCTATAATCTTATTGTAAGTGCTATTAGCTGTATTTTGTAAGCGGTGAATTAGTTGTACTTTGTGTAATTAAACCATTGTGCTGTTACATCTCGTGTTTCCGCTTTAGCGGGGTGTGACACCTAGACCATGTTCTAGAAGGGTGACTTCTAGGTAATTCACGATGAGATGATCCTACGAAATTTTCTTAGGTTCCACGTATTTGTACTATAACACCCTTCTTTTAACAACATGTATTATGTTAATAAACATCGGAAGCGAGTCCCAAACATATATATTATATTTACATATACCAAAATGTTTAACGTTTCAAAACATCACACTTATATTTATAATTACAAAACCATGTACTAACGACTAGGTGTTAAATAATTTTTTCCAAAACAGAATTTCAAGGTTCACAAAATATCAGATTAGCTGCAGTAATAGTCAAACATCCCATCCAGTATCCTTAGCCTAGCCCGTCGTCTAACCAAAATCTGCAAAATGTTAAACATGGTGGGATTAGCTCACAGCTAAGTGAATGGAACTGTAACCGACAGTTCAATCCATAAATAAAAAATCTAACAACAAAGTAACAATAAACATATAGTGTTAAAGAGGATCGGCGATTCCTGATTAGCCAATCAAAGAACCCTTAAACCACTGCCGGCCCCAACAGTGGTTTACCGATAGTTTGAAGCTATCTTCACTAACTAGGGTTCATCCATCAACTATGTGTATCGGAAACCCCGCCAGCCAAACAATAGCAACAAACCTAACCAGCGTTGACCTCTGAATAATCATATCTCAATTAGCTAATCAAGAGTCACATAATGCATAATAGTCATGCCATCATTGAATAAGAACTACAACCAATCAACAATAATAACATTATCCAAGACTAACAGTCAATAACTAATAATAATATTGCTCACATGTTGTAACCAAACCTGTTACAACTGAGTTGAACCGAAGACTACAGTTACCACTCACCGATATTTCCAGTCTCTGAACTCAGTAGTCTTATATCACAGAGTTTCCTTTTGCTTATCTAAGAACACAAATAATAACAAATCAGTAACTCATCCCATAACCATTATTTTAACATATTTATCAAATCAGGTAATCCCTAGAGTCTAGGCAAACAACAGTTCAATCAGATAAGAAATCAGAAAGTCCCGAACTAATGTCTAAAAATGGAAAAATGCCATTTTCGACCCCTAGATGACCCCGAAAGGCCAAAAACTACATAGGCTCTTAGACTAGAGCCTGGGTCATTAGGTCGTTTCCGAGTGACCATGCGAATTTCAAAATCTGCAAAATAATATTTTAAAATTTCAGTTCGCAAGGTCTCAGTTCGCATAGTCAACTCGATTCGTAGAATCTCAGTTCGTAACTCGGCTCACAAAGCGCAACTCGACTCGCAGAGCTCAACTCGCTGAACTTGGTTCGGTTTGCAGAACCCAACTCAGTTCGCAGATCTCAACTCGCTTCGCAGAGCTCAACTCGGCTTGCAAAGCTCAACTCGCTTCGCAAGACGAACTCAGCTCGCAAGATGAACTGGATTTTGCGAGTTTCGCTGCTGTTACTAATTTTACGCACCAAATCTCTCCAGAACTTCAAAAATTAAGTTTCTAAGGTTTCTAATAGTTCACTAACATCAAATAACACCTAATAACAACATATCAAGCTTCGATTTCATAAAAATCACTCATATGCTTATAAAACCCATGTATATAACTTTGAAAATCAACTCATTCTTGATGAAGATGAAGGTAAACAAGATGGAGGTGATGAAGTTGCGGTTAGTAATCAGAAACACACAAAGGTTTGTTGTTTCAAAGTTATGGTTTCTTGATTTTGTGAGTTTTTGAGATGAAAACTATGTGAAATAGGAACAAATGAAATACAAGAAGCTTATGGAAGAAAATAGGTTGGTGGAGTCGGTTTATACACCAACCGACTTCACTATAATACAGTGTAATTTTTATCCCCTTCTCAGCCTATTGTCTGGAACCTAAAAATACCCGCAAAATAAAATATTTTATTTTACTGTCAACTCTATTTATTTAAAATAAGTATTATTTTATTAGTCACAATAAACCCTGTAATTCTTTTACCTATTTATTTTCAAGTTAACCAAATAAGTTATTTCCCATTATTTTAAATAACCATTTATTTCTAGGTCCTGAAATAGGATGTTACATGTACTCCACACGAGGTGTTTCCAATGCTATACATAGTACAATGCCGTTTTATGGAGTCTCATAGCTTCATACTGTAACAAAGATGACTATATCTACGTAGTATTCAGGTTTGCAAAGTTCTATCCTAGGGCAATAGTCACGTGAAAGACTAGAAAGGGTAATCCGTAAACTAGGTCTAGATGCATGATAAGTTTAGACAGATACAAAGTTTAACAATTCCCATTTATAAGTTTGAAAGATTAATTTAACATCATCCCTAATTACACTATCTAAATCATGGCAAACATACAAGAAAGGGTTGGCCCCGTGGCATATCGATTGCAGCTACCAGCCGAGCTCAGCAGCGTGCACCCTACTTTCCACATTTCTAACCTAAAGAAATGCCTTTCTGATGAGACACTCATCATCCCACTCGACGAGATTCACGTCAATAACAAACTTCATTTTGTTGAGGAACCCGCTGAAATCGTAAACCATGAGGTCAAACAACTTAATTAAAGTCGTATTCCCATCGTTAAAGTCAGGTGGAATTCGCGGCATGGTCCGGAATTCACTTGGGAACGGGAAGACCAAATGCGACTCAAGTATCCTCAGTTATTCCCTGTTTCTACATCAACCGCCATCTCGAGCTAAATTTCAGGATGAAATTCTCTTAACAGGGGGAGAATGTAACACCTACATAATTAGGACTAGTGTTTAGTGCCTAATCTACTGTCAATACATGTAATTAGTTCGAGGTTAGGCTAATTAATGTATCAAATTATATATTGATGAATATATACAATTATGCGATTTGATTAAATCGTACTCATTTTAAATCGAACGGATTTCGACTCAATTAATATGGACGTTGGTGAACCATTCTAACAAATAATATAATATTATTTAATACAACCATTACATACAAAATGTTATTTTGATAAATATTTCATAATTATCTCGTATCGTATAAATAAATGTCAACACGATTAAAATGTTAAACGCGCAAACAAACAAAACAATTTAAGGAATACTTTACAACTCAACTACAAGTATTTAGTAAAATAATTTAGCAAAAATACTGAATACACATTCGTATTTTAAAATGTACATTTAAACTCGTATAAAATCAATTAAACGTTTAAACGATCGGGAAAATGAACACCACACGGAGCGCAAACACGGAGAGTTAAAATGGGAACCAACCACACTTGGGTGGGGCCCAAGTGGGCCGGCCCCCATATCACCACCATCACCATCATCTTTTTCTCATTCATCATCCTCACCATCTCTCTCTATTCTCTCTCTTTTTCTTTTCTTTCAAAAACAACCACCACACCACCACACTTCCGTCACCAAAAAGCACCACGAAACGACCTCGAATCCTCACGCTCGTTTGGAGAAAAAGATTCCTCGCGTCACGATCTACACTTCCATCTTTTCAAAATCTCTCTGCGTAAACTTGTAAGATTTCCGACAAACCTCGAAACTCTTCGATTTTGTATATTTTCACTTGAAAGTTGTATGTTTAGCTTTGAAATGTCCAAATATGGGTTGGGTAAAATAAACGGACCAAATGGAAACCAGAAAACACATTTTTGGCTAAAAATCCATCAAACAGACATAAGTGTCGCATAGGCCAAACCAATATAGCGTCACTTCGTGCGTCACTTAAGTGCCGCATTAAGTGACACATAAAACCCTAATTTTGCGTCACTTGCCTAAGTGCTGCATAAAACCCTAAATTTGCGTCACTTGCCTAAGTGCTGTGTAAAACCCTAATCTTCTGACAATGCCTAAGTGACGCCAATTCCATGCCCGACACTCTGATCCGACACTCCAAGAGATACTTGTCTAAGTGTCGCATATAATTAAATGCAGACCTCATCCGACACTCCACCCTAGTGACGCCTCAACTCAATATCCGACACATATTACTGACACTGTCTGAGTGTTGCTAATTAATGTGTCACTTTCCTAAGTGACGTCCTAAACTCAGATTTCACAATTTTATGCGATACTTCCTAAGTGTCGCCTAAACCCCTAAGTGTCGCATCAAGTGACGCTAAAAACAGACTGTTTACAACTCTTTTTCACACTAAGTGTCAAACTTATATAACCTCAAACCCTTATACGATACGACTTCTAAAACACATTGGAACATGTTTTCAAGCATAACACTTTGTAGACTAGAGAGAGAAACTAAAAATGAAAATGAAAACCTAAATCTAGAGAGAGAGTAGTGAGATAGTGAATTGTTGGAGAGAATTGATGAGAAGTGTCTTGAAATGAGGTGATTTAGTCCCATATATATACTAATTACTCAACCGTATTCCTCAACCGTATTTCCACCTTCAAAATCTCAACCGTATTTCGCAACCGTATAAAAATCCTTCCTTATACGGGCAAGACATCGAATAAGGGGCATCCAGCCGTATTTCGGGTGAGAATTGGATGATACGGGAGAGACTTGGGGAGATACGGGAGAGACTTGGGGCGATACGGGAGAGACATGCCGTATACGGGAGGGCATAGGCCATATACGGGAGGGCACAGGTCGTATACGGTCATGCCAGGCCGTATACGGTCATGGCTAGGACATATACGGCTTGTGCTTGCCCGTATATGGCTTGGCTCTCCCGTATCGGTGGTCTTCATTTGCCTTGATTCTTCGTTTGGGCGTAACTTCTTCGTCGTTTCTCCGAGCATTTGTAATTTCCTAACAAAGAAAATGACATAAGTTAAATGTCATAATTCTATGATTGTTTGTAATTTCCTAACAAAGAAAATGATATAAGTTTGTAATTTCCTAACAAAGAACTACGAAAGTGATAAAAAGCGTGAACGAGAATGCTTATGATCATTTATGCTCTATTTTACTTGTTTTTATGCCGTTTAAGTTGATTCTTGAAGCACTGTCTATATTTTAGCCTTCATTATGAAATTTAGAATAAAAATGTATATTTCAAATGTTTTCATCCATAATTGAGCTAAAAGGGTGAGATAATAGCACACAAAAACTTGACTTTTTGCGTGTTATCACTCCTAGTGTCGCTAATTATAGCATACTTGTTAACACTTTTTACACTAAGTGTCGAACTTACTTAACAACATATACTTATATGCGATACAACTCAGGATCACACGAATTAAACTTTTACAGGTATACAATGGAACAAACATAATAATAATACTTTGAGAATTATTATTACAACCGTCACCAATGGGCCGTACATGTTTTCTAAACGCAAACACCAAACAATCACTTGCAAATAACTAGTTGAGTGGACAACTAGCATGAGTGGACATTAACCCTCCACTCACACTTAATTATATAAGTGGACATTAACTCCCCACTTACACACAACCTTATGCGTTTAGGGCGCTAGAGGGTTGCTTATTGGGACATTGACACCCACAGCTTGCTTATTTACTAGCATACCAAACTCACGTGAGTTTCATAGCCCCACTTTTATAGTTTTACACTATGGGGTGAGATTACATACTCCGTTTTTGTGATCACAAACAACTAACAACCTTATATGAATTGCATGAGACTTTAATCCACTAAAAGTCCTCACTTGATCATAGTTTGTTAATTGTAGAAGCGCGAGTATTATTGGATAGATCTATCGAGGATTGACATCCCTGTCTGAGCTAGTCACTCTAGCCAACCCACGGACACAGTAGTATTTGACTATTACGGGTGTACTTGATATACACCTGCCCGAGGCATAAACCAGGTTAAGAGTCGGACTGTGAGACTCATGGCAATTATGTGCACTTATTTTTGTATCCGTACAAAACTGATAAACCTTTTGATCACTACTCATGCTTTTATAACTGCATAAACCTATGAACTCACCAACATTATGTTGACCATTTTAGTATGTAGTCTCAGGTACACAGCCACAGTAGGATGGCCTACAGGGAACTCTAGCTCGAGTAACATACTTTACAAAAGAACAAGAGATTTTCCGGCATTACTATTTTTTTCATAGTAGTTATGTATTTGAATCTTTAGGCTACCGAGCGAACTCGCAAGTTATTGCAACTCTAGTTTGTAACCAAATATATTTTTATGAAATGTATTTTCAAACGTCTCATTTAGTCGCGCCCCGACCTGACTTCCGCTGCTGTTAATTTGGTGGTGCGACAAGAGGTGTAGAAGTGTATGAAGAGGTGTGTTTGAAATGAGAGAAATGATGGGGAATTTATAGGAGAAGGGGTGGAGTTTTTTTTCAAGTCTTAAAGCTCAAGATACAAGCATTCAAGCGTAATCGGGGGGTAGCAAAAAATCGGGGGGTGTAGATGGCCCTTGGGTACCATCTACCAAGGCAAAAGAAAAGGCAGATGGCCCCTAGGGGGAGTATATGGCCCTTAAGATTCCGTATACGGCACCTAGGGGGGATGGATGGCTTTTGTCTTCCGCTTGATCTGTTTGTTGCTTGTTTCGCCCATATCTTCTTTGTTTTAAGCATGATTTGCTTGATTCTTGCACCGTTAGATTTGTTTTTCCGTTATGCTTCAAATGACACTAAGTTTGCCAAATTTGGAGGTGTATAACTTTTGTGTGTTCAGGATGAGGATCGGTTAGCTTCCAGACTGCACATTTTCTCCGTCTTTCGTCCGTTTCGCTTGATTCTTTTACCTCCGGTCTTGTATTTTCCTATGGAATTATAAAATATGATTTAAGATTTTATTTCATAAGAAAATCAAGATGGGAATATTTAAGGTGATTGAATTTGCCTCGATTTGTGTGTTAATTAGGCATTTTTACCGATTTTTGTTGCAGCGTCAATATTCAGACTACCTTAGTGATTTTTTGTGAGAAATGATTGCCATGAAATGTTTTCACCAAAGAATAGCCTAAAAATTGTAGAAATATGTACGTAAAAATATGACTTTTTACGTTACATCAACACAGGTTCCTATTAACGATGTGTACAAGGAAACCCCCGCCCGCCCAATAATAGCAACCAAGCCTAACCAGTGTTGTCCTCCATATAACATAGTGCTTAATGGATATGTATCACATAATCACATAATCCATAATCATCATGGCATCATCTCAAGCTAAACAGTCTATTTACAGTAATAACATCATAAAAGTAGACTAAACAGTCTATAAATGGTAATACTATGTTTACGCATTGTAACCAAATTTGTTACAACTAAATCATTATGAGGATTATATCCAATCACCGTTATCTCAGCCGCTAACTCAGAAGTCTAATATTACTGAGTCTTCTGTGTCTGAGAATACAAACAAATAATGAGTTAGTAACTCGTTGCATAACATATAACTCATTCCATAATCATATTACTTATCTTAAAAGTATAGTATCAACTAACAACAATAACCAAGTTGTAATATCAATCATACCAGTTTACAAGTATCTATTCTCACTAAGTTAAGTTATATAAAGGGATTAGGGTTTGAAAATGTATCAAACTTTGACCAAATGTCAATTGTGTGTACCCAACTTACATTTTCTATTTTTAATGCACCAAACTTGCAAAAAGGGTACTTTGATGTACTTTGATGACGTGGCAAGCACATAGCGTGTCATGTGGCATTAGGAGAGAGTGACACATCATCGTCATGTCATCAAAGTCCATCAAAATACCATTTGAAAGTTGGATGCATTAAAAATAGCAAATGTAAGTTTGATACATACAATTAATATTTAGTCAAAGTTTGGTACATTTCCAGACCCTAAACCCTAATATAAATCAATAACTTCATTACTTAGTTCCAATTTATAATCATAATATATTCATATAAGATATCCAGTCTCAAGATAATCATACAAGAAATTTGTCAAGTACATAGCATCACACTAACAAACACTATTTAGCTAAACCATCTAACAATCTTCTACTTTTTCATAATAATATCATTACCTTTTAATCATTTGTTACCTTAATTAACACTTGAACTCATTTCAGAATGATCAAGACATTCCACAACTCACTTTAAGCATCACCTTGTTTAATCGTTACTACTCGATCAAATTATGACTCTAATAACTATCAACGACCCAAAGATTCACCTAAAGTTTCCATTTAATTTTACGTTTTAATACCTTTTTATAATATTGTATTAATTCTGTTCAGTTTTGTATATTAACAGCATAACTAGATAATTAGATACGAAAAAAGATTCCGAGTAATACAAAAATCGCGTCGCCAAAAACCCTAAATCGCATCGCGATTATTCCCATTTCGCGTTGCGAATTAATCCAAGAGGCGTCATGACCTTTTTCATTCATAGACCTGCAGTTTCAGTTTTTAAGCTCAATCCGAATTTTAATCATAAACAAGATGGGACTAGGGTTCTAAGCTTCACCAGAGGCTAATAACATCAAATTGGCATCATTCTATCCTAGCTTCATGTTAAAAGTTGTCTACCCATTACCATTCCACAAAATCAAATTCCCAAATTAGAGAGGAGGGAAACTTTATGCTTACAATGAATCAAAGAAGAAAGGATGATGATAACCATATTTCCCAAAGCTTAAAATTAAAGATTGGAAAAGGAAATCAAAGTTTGTTTCTTGTTGGTGTTTGCTCCTTGATCTCTGTCGACTTAATTTCTTATTTTTGTGTGTAGAAGCAAACAAAAAGAAAGAATAGGTCGGATCCCCTTAACCGACCCAGTTCCAATTTTTAATTAGTCCCCTTTCGAAGCCGATTGTCTGGAACCTAAAAAAATCATTTGTGATTCCAATAATTTTACTTTACCTTCAATTGTATAAAATTAAAACAAACAAAATTTACTAGTCACAATAAGTCATTTGACTTTTTGACTAATCATTCACAATAAACATAACAAAATAAATTAATTAATTTCCTAGCACATTAAATAAATCATTTAAAGCTAGAAAATTACCATAATGTCCCTAGACTCATAAAGTGGGTGTTACAAATCTCTCCCCCTTAAAGAGATTTCATCCCCGAAATCTGATCACGCTCAATAACTATCGTAATCGCATATTAGTTATCTTTCAATTTAATAGTCAACGTACATTACCCCCCCTTGAGCAGCTTAAAATAATAATAGTTACATATTTCAATTCTTTCCACATGCACATATCCAAATGTACATGTTTCTGTCTTTTACCCATGCACATATATTGTGCATACACCCTGTTTTCATATGTAATTGGTTCATATATTATTTACAATTAATCATGTAATCACTTTAGAGCACATAATCACTTAACCTGATAATACTCTTATACCCAGAAACTAGCAATATGCCAAAATCTTTAAACCATTATAATTACTTATATCTTGTAGCAATAGGAACAGTGTTTATTAAAACCACATTATACATACCAATAATGAATTTCAAATTCAAATCATAACTAGAAACCCGGCTAGTATCCACATATCACTTTAACTGGTGAAATATTAGGAATCTTACTTTGTGTAACTGTTAACTCAATTCAGATTTATAATTTCAAATACCACTTGGTCATATAAGGCTTCTTACTCGCAAGTACTTCAAATTTATACAACCTATTAATAAGAAAGATAGAGGGCAATTTTTTTATAGGTAAAACCATAACTATCTAATTACTTAGCACCAAATTCTATTGAATAGAGACTAAGTCAATATCAATTAGTACTTTGCTAAGTCAGCACAAGTACTATAATATAATAATGTGCTATTCAAGTGCACATATTCAACAATATCCACACCAGATCAGTCACATTTAATTAACCTTTACATCGGCTTATTCCACATTTTAACTCTTTTTATTTGCAATTTATCATTTCATCCAGTTATCAAGTATATAACAATATATATAATTTCACATATCCATCTAAAAATGGAAACATAATCATCATTTCAATATTTCAACTAATACTTTCATAGTATTTCATCTTTATTATAGGCACCTCTTCAAATTTATTCTCTAAAATAGGCTACTCGGGCTGTCAAAGCCTTTATTAAGCATTTAATATTATATAACCAATAAACGCATATCCATACGAATAAGTATTAGAAACAATTACAAGTTTAAAACTCTCTATATCTTATTATATCATTATCATCTTTTCATGAATTTCCTCCCAATTTAGATTCATGTTATAATTTTCTTTATAAACCATACCCCTTTAATCGTTATCTTAACAATAAGACTTGCACATAATTTGTACATAATTCAGTTTTAATATAAATAAACATAACAAGATGTGAACTAACCCAGCAGAAAACTAAAATCATTATTCTGACAAACATCAAAACATGTCACGATCATCCCAGAATCGGGTCGTGATCTAAATGAAATCGCGTGGTGATTTATACAAATCGCGTCACGATTCAGACCTGCACAACTCAGATTTCATCACCAACTTTAGACGCGCATATCTTTTAACTCGATAAGAGTTATAATCTGAAATTTTGCATACACATTCAAAATAACATAATAAAGACTTTCCATTTTACACTTTTTCAATTTTCCCAAAGTCACGTGATTTAGGCGTGTGACTCAATTTTGCCCATTTTTAAGCACTTTTTGTTAACAACTTATATCACAAACCATTTTCTCATGAGTTTCAACCCTTCACATACACTTTCAACATCCTAGGACAACTTTAAAACAATTAACCAAGATTCCATAACCTTTGTGTAAGTCCCTAGTTCTAGGATCGATAACTTCGTTATCTGTAGTATTAAGGTGCGGAATTCCTCAATACGGTGTTATCTTACTAATAACGATTTAGTTCGCGTTTCGGTTAACCAATTGCTTTACTTTATACGAATAAACGTCAAAGCCTAGCCTTTAGTATTTGTTTCTCTGGAAATACTGAATTCGCAAGAATGCAAAAATCCTGATCTCCAATTAGTTATCTCAAAGTTCTATTTTTCAAGTTATATTTTTCACGTATGAAAACACATATATATTCTCGTCTCAACTCGCAGCCACTGGGCCTGCGAGTTGACTCGACTCGCTACGCAGCCCAAGCCCATAATGAACTCGGCTCGTTTGTCTCTGTTGAGTTCTGCGAGTTCAGATCTCATCTCGCATCGCAGAGCCTTGCGACTTGAGATCTCGACTCGCAACAAACGTCTAAACAAATAACTCGACTCGCAGGAAATGTATATTGTTAAAATCTATATTCGTCTAACACTTTATCATAATAATATATTTAACGAATATTAATATCAAAACAATATCAATTTACAAATCTAAACCAATATATCAACATGATAACAATTACACTAGTCATATTGCAAAGCTAGATCTGTTGTCACAAACTATGTGTCAACAGACTCCCCCTTGACAATAGCTCTAGCATCTTTATCTTCACATTGTCTTTAGTTTTATGAGTAAATCTTACTACCTGCAAAAATCTTCATCTTCATACAAGTCTTAATCATCATTTGATAATCTCGTGCTAAGTCACCCCATGCTTCAGTACAAAAGATTCTGTTCTCATTTAACTTCAATAAATCTTTTCTTGACATGTTCATAAGATGACGATGATCATAAACTCTGAAGATCTCTCTTTCACCACCTTCAACCTCATCATCAGCTTCCACCATTACAGCTTCTCCAGTTTCTGAATCCACATGCCAACTCTTCATATTTCCCAAAATATCTTGAGGCATTTTCTTCAGTGGAATCTGCTGCACACATTTTATAGCTGGATAAATCTTCTTCCTTCTTCTTCTACCAGTTCTTTGACTTCTTTCTTCCAACTTAATTGTCTTTCCTTTCCTTGGCTTAATCTTTTCAAATTTATTAGCTCTAACCTCAGTCTTGATTATGTGTTCAACATATTTTCCAACAAAATCATCACTTGGGTTATTCAATGATAATCTAGTCAAATCTCTAATCTCAAATCTAGGCAAAGAACTAAAAACTGCAAGTTTTCTTTCAAAATATTGAACTCCATCAAATCTCTTAATAGCAAACAGTTTTAGATCAGCATCAAAATACCATCCTATAATCCCTCTTTTTGCTATATGCTTACCCGTAATATCAATTTCTGATATACCAAGCTTTTCTTTCTTTTTCTTTGGCAAAGGCTTGAATATAGGATTATCTTTATGCTTATCAAGAAGATCTTCTTTATCTGAATCAGTTGAGTCATCGATCTCTTCATCTACATCGACAACCGTTGGACCTTCATCATTTTCAATAATAACCTCTGTTCTAGATGGGCTCACATGGTGTTCATCAACATAAGCATCTGGATCTACACCCATGTCATGCACTATCTCAGAAACAGCAGTCCAATCTGTAGGCGGTTGAAATTCTCCCTCTTCAAGATCATAATCAATCTCTTCATCTATCTCATCCAAAATATCATTTTCTGAATCTGATAGATCTAGACTTTCCATTCCTAGAGAAAACAAACAAACACAAATATATTAATGATTTAAATTCTCTTATTGATTTCCCTGAATCAATCTAAGAATTCCAATACTAATCCTTTTGTGTAATATAAACGCGAAATATATATAACTTATAAATCTTTTATTGATTATCAATCTAAGATTTCTTAAGTCTTATATCAAATACTTAACAAACATTAATTAAATTTAAACTCTAATGTACCGTGAAGAATCACCAAACATTTAAGTTTATAATTAATTAACTTATATAATTTCTAAGATTTAATTGAACTGTTATATCATAAGATCTTAACTTTCAATTATATCTTTAAAATTATATATCATTTGTCTAGTTAAAAATCATACAAATTTAACTTGTCAGTTATAAAAACTCTCAAGTCTAAAATGTCTAAGTTAAAATAAATTTTGACCGCTGAAATATATCAGAACACGCCGCTCGACTTCTCAATGAGTCGGAAGACTTTCGATCACTAATTTATTTAACCTTTTAAAATCAAATAACTTAAACAATTTCTAATATATTTAACTTGTAATAATAATAATCTCAAATCAAATATATTACCAAAACCATTAAGTTACAAATATTTAGTTACAATTATAAATTACAATTACAATTCAACTAAATTCTAAATACAAATAACTACACAAGTCTAAACTGTCTTACCAGCTTCACTTGTTCCTGTAGCACTTGTACCAACACCATCACCACTTGCACTTACACCAGCAGACTCCCCCTGAATAATAGTCTGCTGACCAGTCGTTGAAGGACCAGCCAACTCACTATCCTTCTGAGCATTGGGATCATCGTCTTTGTCATCATCTCGTTTCTTCCTCAACTCATCTTCTTTGCAAGATTCTAGATATACCAATATCTCCCCCTGAGCTGACTTTCCTGAATTCACTCTCAACACTAACCGTTCTAAGTGTTCAAGCTTCAGTCGCTGGGCAGTAAAATCATCAAGCAAAGTATTATGAGTGTTTAGCAGAGTCAAATATGATGTACTCATATGAACCATCTGCTGAGCAAGAGAGACATTTTCAGCTAACATCCCTGGAATCTTAGAAGTAAGTTTCTCTAACTCCTTAACTCTGGACTCTAAGGATGTAATCCTTTCAGTATCAGTCGTAGGAGTAACAGAAATAGTATGTGGTCCAGGTGGTGTCACTGAAGCGATGTAGGAATCACGTGTAAGTGGTGGAATAGCTTGAGATAACGCTTCCGTAAGAAGAGTAGCTGCAAATCTACTAGCGTTATTGGTCTCAGCCTGTTAAGTTAAACAAAATTAATTAAGTAATTGTTACAGATTAGTCTGTCTCAATCTCTAATTAATTATATAACACTTGTATAACTAAACTAATATCCCTTACCTCAATAGGTACAAATATCTGTTCAGTAAACACCGGTGTTACATTCTCCACCTGTGGTGTTTCTCGAGCAACTGTCACAGAATTAACTGTCTCAGTTTGAACTCCTAATAAACAACAAGTTAAGATTATCTAACTGTTAAATATTACATACCATCCTAAATGGTCAGAGTCATGGAACGCTTACGGCGTCGAGTAATAAGAGGTGTATCCTCTTCCTCAGAACCTTCATCAACAAGACTGAAGTCAGGATCGACTTCCTTAGCCTTCCTCTTCTCCTTCAGTGCTGGATCTGGAATCATCCGAGATCGATATCTAATATAACCAGCATCTGGAGGTGGAGAAGGAGTACTATCATCATCATCTGAAGCCGATTGACCATCACGGCCTCCAGATGGACCAACATCAGGATCCTAAATATTAAATATATTAAACATTTATGATTAGCTAAAAGCTCTATCACACAAGTTCTATATATTTATGATTAATCTGATAAATACCTTAGAAGGTAAAACCTCAGATCCATCTAACTGTCCCTGCTCACCCTCAGGTCGAGTGACCTCTGGGTCTGCAGTCTCAGCTCCCTGATCATAATGATATTTATATTTTATAATTAGAAATATTATCTAATTAACTAAATATCGATAACATAAATATTATATATAATAATAATGTGATAATGATATAACAACTAAGTACCAATATTACTATATAATTATAAAATTACCTCAGGTGAAGCAACATAACTATCAATATCCCGTAGCAGGATATAAGTAGCATCATCATGCTCTACTAGCACCTCCTGTATCACCTGAGCAGCAACATCTGGGTTCACCTGTTCCCCAGCATGTGCAGGTTGTTCCAAAACATCCTCAATCAGCTCTTGTGGATCATCAGCATGAACCACATCCGCTAATGGTTCAGGAACCACAACTTCAGCATCAACATCTAGCCAACCATTGTTCGGTGGCGTCACATAGGTAGGATCAACAAGAAAACCAAAAAGCTCTCTTTCCTTAGGTTTCACTACCCCTTCCTTTCTCACTGACTGCAAAAACATAGCATTGTATCCTCTAAGGCCAATAGTATCTACATGTAAATATGGCCCAGGAATAACAAGCTCTGGCAGACGAGCACGAATGATCAGCATGCAAAAACGTGGATAAACCAGAAAGCGTGATCTAACAGAACCCGAAATCTGCCTAACCAGCTCTCCAAAAATATAATCACAAAAACTGTATGGTTTATTATAAACCAGTGACAGTGCAGCTGATACAAGGGCAGGGCTCAATTCGTCAAAGCCTCCCTTCTTCGGTGCAAAAACTGTGACAATCACATGCCACAAAAACCTCCATTGTCCAATAACCAGAGGATTTTGGAACTGACGTCCCCTCCTATCTCCTGTATACCCCATACGGCCTATCGCACCCTCAACAAAATCACTAGGATACTCCGTCGGACCATCCTCCTGGTCAACTATACCCAAGCGTAAAATCTGACGTAGATCGCCAGCAGAGAAAACAACCGGTCGATTATTGACCGTTGTGCGAATAGCCGGTGGGTTGATCGTCTCATCATACTGAATACCATCCCAAAAGTCGTTCAGAATAGACTGAGAAATCTGTGGAGACGCAGTAAGTGCATATCTAATGCGTGAACGTGCAAAGAATGTAAGCACTTGAGCTACTCGATTAGCTCCACGTGCATCAAGATCTAGATCAACAAGAATATTGTGACCTTTATCGAATTGTCTCGCCATATCTATAAATACACAAATGACGAAAACAATTAACACACGTTAATCAATTTTAAACTATAACATATTATGAATAACAATTCATCAAACATCTTAGTTTTAAAAATTATATATAACTTGTTACATTACAGTCGCAAGTCGTATATAATTATTTCTAACATATATAACTTATTACTAATAAGTCGTAAGTTCAATATGTACATCCCATTAATTACTTGTTAATTTGTAATTCTCAAGTCATTAACGTTTTTGATAAATATAAGTTATACCGCTAATATAAAATTAGGACACGCCACTCAATTACCTCTTGAATTGGTAGTCTTTCGATATAAACATATATAATTTAATACAAGTCCATAATATAAACATTATTACTGAAAAAGTCTTAACATTTATATAAAACCTTTCTTTAAAATTTTTTTAAAATTTGCTAAGTACTGGACTCGCATAAGTATGATGTGCGAATCGAGTTCAACTCGGTTCGCAACTCAACTCGCAACCATATCAACTCGCTAACCAAGTCAATCCGCAACTCGACTCGCAAGTCGACTCGCTAATCTACTCGGTCCGCAAGGTCAATAAGTCAAATAATCAATGTCAACTCGCTAAATGTAATCTGCGAATTGAATTGAAACTCAACTCGCATGGTCAAATAGTCAAGATCAGAAAACTCAACTCGCAAAGTCTGCGAGTCGAGTGTTCAACTCGCAGCATGAACTGATATGGCGAGTTGAAACAGAAATCAATTAATCTATCTATTAAAAGTGATCTATCGATTTATTTACGTTCATTAAGATTCGTTTAACATTAATCTTCAAGATTCTTGTCAAATAACACCTTAATCTACGTTAATCATTCAAATTTTGAAACAAAACCCTAGATTCATAAAAAGCTTCGATTTCGTGTAATTTAAACGGTGAAATCCGTTGATTTATACCTCAAAATGTTCGTAATTTGAAAGTAGATATCAGCTACGAATCAAAAACTCTTCCTTGTAACTAGGCAAATCAAAATCAAATGAAAGGCTCTGTTCGACTCGTTTCGCAAGAACTGGATTCGCATAGTTTAAGTGAACTCGCAAATCAAATGGGTTCGGTGAGGAGTTTGACTCGCTTGATCACCCTTTTATACCCTGTACTCGATTCGCAGTGCATCTCGATTCGCAAGTTGACTAGTCAAACTCACAAAATTAAATAAAAACGCGAATTTAATACTAAGTATAAATTAAAAAACCCGTTATATGAATAGTTATCTCTGTAACTATTTACCCTAAACATTTTAAAATAAAATGTTTTCGCATAATTTTTCCTCAATGATAATCTTCGTACATATATTAACCGACTAAACCCGTGATACAGTTAATCTTGTATAAAGAAAAATCTTCGAGCTAAAATTATTCACTTCTATACCTTTATGGTCTTAAGTATAGATAAAAATATATATATAAATTATAATAGAAAGATTAACCGCTGATATTAAATCAGGACACGCTGCTCAACTACACTTTGAGTCGGAAGACTTTCGATTAATATTCCACATAACCTATACAATATTTTCACTTTTCAACACACGTTTGTTCAACATTTAAAATAAATTATCCAGTATAATTCAATTCCAAAGGGTAATCATGAAATAAAACAAAACTCTTATTAATTCAAAGAAATAATTACAAACGTGGAAATTAATAAAACTACTAACATTCTAATAAAATAACTAAATATAACACGCTTAAAGTTTTAACTGCTTAGGAATCATATTAGAGAGAATAAGCGGTACTTATTATATTACAATAAGCCTAAGATGATTGTTAGTATACAAACCTCATGTAATTCATATAAGCACAAGAAAATCACAACATTAATCAGTAATAAACTTATATTTATAAAATTATATCTTATGTACTTTTATCCACATGATATAACATTTCATTGAAATATAACTTATGATTTCTTATTATTCACAAAAGTGAATGTTCAAATATCATAGACAGTTCAAGACAATTATCAGTATTATGATCCACATAAACAGATTACACACAGATTTCTGAGCCAATCTTTTATTATTAATATGCACAATATCTAGTGTTTTCTACTATACAACATACTGAAGAATTCAAGTACAACACATAACACTGTATCTTGTATTATCAAGGTAGAGATTACTAAATGATGTTCTTTAGAAGCATATAACATACACTTGACACGAGATACTTTGTATCTTGTATATGTAAGGCAGAGGTTACTAAATAATGCCCTTTCGAAACATATAACTCACCTTTTAGCATTATGATACTTTGTATCATTTCAAATTTTTATTTTAGATCACAGTGCATGGTAGTACTATCATTCAACAATTAAGACATATGTCATACGTTATATAACAGATCTCATAAGATAGTACACATGACAGTTATATTTCTTTACTGCTCGGAAACCTTAGCATAACCTGCCTACCAATAAATCGTATGATGAAGCTAACTAGACTTAAATTATTCTTATCACTTGTTAAGTAAAAGGACAAGTTATAATCATCATTTTGATGCAACTTATAAGAATCTACTAACAAATCATCCTTAATACTTAAGGTTATTATTCGAAACCGTATTCTCCTAATGTACTATCATCTCCCAAGTTTTTACAGCCAAAACTTAAAGCTTTTTCTAAAAGAACTTCGGTTGTTCTTTTATTGGAGGCGATTCCCCTTAGGTAACAAGCAAATTAATGCCATACGCCCACCTTTTTTTTTTTGTTTTTTTTTAAAAAAAAACATGACACAGAGTATTAACTATTACAAAAATATCCTTGGAAGACTAATCACTCTGGATTTCTCATTCCGTTAAGTTGAACCAACGTCTCAAATCTAGCTCTGTCAAACGCCTTGGTGTATAAGTCTGCTAAGTTATCCAAAGATGGAACCTTAACTAACTTTATCAAATTCTTCTCAGCACAATCTCTAATAAAATGATGTCGAATATCAATATGCTTAGTTTTACTATGCTTTACCGGATTGTTGGTGATTGACATTGTAGATTCGTTATCAATCATCATAGGAGTATTGGTTATATTTAACCCGTAATCCCGCAGTTGCTGTTGAATCCAAAGAACTTGAGAACAACAGCTGCCAGCTGCAACATACTCAGCTTCACATGTAGAAATGGCTACTGAGCTTTGCTTCTTGCACTGCCAGGAGACTAATCTACCTCCTAAGAATTGACATCCTCCGGTCGTAGATTTCCTATTTTGCTTGCATATGTGACTCTTTCGGATTTACCTGATATCTTGCGCATATACAAACAGCAAACATAATGTCAGGCCTAGAGGCAGTTAAATACATTAGTGATCCGATCATGGCTCTATAAAGAGTTGGATCCACATCGTTATCACTCGATGTATTTGGACCAAGGTTGTGATTAACTGGAATTGGAGTATTATAGACCTTACTTTCATCCATCTTAAAGCGTTCTAATAGCTCATATGTATATTTAGATTGATGAATAAAGAATCCATCCTTCTTTTGATCAACCTGTAATCCTAAGAAGAAATTCAACTCTCCCATTGCAGACATCTCAAACCTTTTTCTCATGACTTTCTCAAATTCTTGACACATCTTTTCATCCGAAGATCCAAAGATAATATCATCAACATATACTTGTACTAATAGAAAGTCATTCTTATTCCATTTTACAAAAAGTGTACTATCAATTGATCCTCTTGTAAATCCATTCTCAAGTAGATAAGTTGATAGCGTTCCATACCATGCCCTAGGTGCCTGATGTAATCCATATAGAGCCTTATTCAAACGATATACTCTATCTGGATGTTCAGAATCAGTAAACCCTGGCGGTTGTGAAACATACACCAATTCTTCAACTTTGCCATACAAAAAGGCACTCTTAACATCCAACTGGTAAACTTTGATACCCTTAAAAGAGGCAAATGCTAAGAATATTCTAATTGCTTCTAGCCTAGCAACTGGTGCAAACACTTCATTGTAATCTATCCCCTCTTGTTGATTAAACCCTTAAACCACTAGACGAGCTTTATTGCGAGTAATGACTCCCCGGTCATCTCTCTTATACTTAAATACCCATCTAGTTCCAATTGGATATTCTCCCTTTGGAAGGTCAACCAACTTCCATACTTGTAATTTAGAGAACTGTTGCAGTTCTTCTTGCATAGCTTCAACCCACGAACTTTCTTTGAGAGCCATCTGCACATTTTTAGGCTCGATTTGTGAGATAAAGCATGAATATAGACATTGATTAGGAATCCCTGTCTCTTTCATAGCAGTATACAAGCTTTCTAAATCTTCAGAAGTACTAGCTTTAGATTGAGTCCTAGTCTGAACAGGAGTATTAATATCACCGCTGATGTTTTCAACGGGATGATTCTTACTCATTCTTGTAACCGGTATAGGATCAACTATTAACTCATCTCCTAATTTAGTACCAATCTCTTCTAATGAAGGGATATCTTCTGAACTTGCTGAAAACAACCTTAAATGATTCAAAGAGGTAAGAATATCATCAAACGTTGTTTGAAGATCCTTTTCAGAATCTGCAGTTTCTTGATACTTATCCTTTGAAGGTTGTTGTGACCCACTTGAAGAAGCTTCATTTGAGTCATTTGGTGTCCTGATTCCAGATTTCGGAACACTCGATGTTGAAGAAGGACCATTTTCCGATTCTTCAGACAATAAGTGTTTAGAGATCTATGAATCACTGACAAAGTCACTTATAGGAACTTTAAATGACTGAAAGAGATCTGAATAGTCAAATTGCCAATCTAATCCCTTATGTACAGCAGGTACATAGCTCGTAACTTCAATGTTATAAACAATTTCCAATCGTCCTGTGACTTTATTGAAAACTCTTTTATTTGGTGAGTTGGGCATATAACCTAGGAAAAATCCTTCGTCCGCCTTTTCACCAAATTTAGCTTGATTTCCTGTTTTCAATATTGAACATGGAACTCCAAAGGGTTCAAATCCCTTCAGATTAGGTTTCTTATTATTCAATAATTCATAACAAGTCTTGTTACGCTTTTTGACCGTAAGAACCCTATTTAGAACATGACATGCTGTATTCACCGCTTCTGCCGAAAAGAAGACCGGAAGCTGTGAATATGCAAGCATAGTTCTAGCAGCTTCAATCAACGTTCTATTCTTCCTTTCAGCTACACCATTCTGTTGAGGTTCATATGGTGCACTGAATTGATGAATTATCCCTTTGCTTAAGCAATAGATATTCAACGTTGAATTTTTGAATTCTGTTCCGTTATCACTACGAATACGCTTAACTCTAGTTTTATAGACATTCTCTACTAGATCAAAGAACTCTATTAAAATTCCTGGAGTTTCATCTTTAGATCCCAAAAAGAATACCGATGAGAATCTAGCATAATCATCTGTGATAACTAAACAATACCACTTGCCACCTAGACTTCTCTTGCTTATAGGGCCAAAGAGGTCCATGTGCAGCAGTTCAAATGGCGAGGAGATTGAGTTTTCAGTCTTAGACCTGTGTGGTTTCTTGTGCTGCTTTCCTTTGAGGCAAGGAACACACTTGTCTTCAGACTCGAAATGATTTTGTGGTACACCTAGAACTAACCCATTCTTGGTTATAAAATTCATTTTTCGAAAGTTCAGATGTGCCATTCTCCTATGCCACAAAAGTGCATCTGCTTCTGAGGCCTTGGATAGTAATCATGTCGACACTATTGAAGAATTAGAGACACCCATGTTTATAGCATAGATGTCTTTCTTCCTTGGTGCCCTCATCAGTATCCATTCTTCAGGAATTGTGAAGCCTGGCTTCAGAACTAAAGCCTCCTTTTCATTAAAATGAACTGGATGACCTTTATCGCAGACTTGGGAAACACTCACTAGGTTATGAGTTAGTTCTTCAACATAATTTACATCCTCTAGAGTCAAAGTTCCATTTGAAACTTTTCCTTTCCCTGTAATTACTCCTCCTTTATCTCCTGCAAAATTTACTTTTTGCTTGAAACCTTCTTTGAAGTCCTTCAGTAGACTTCGTTCACCTGTCATGTGCCTTGAGCATCCACTGTCTACATACCACCAACTGTCCTTGTTCACAGTCTGCTCCTACACATAACAAGTTGTACACAGTTAGTTATCAAGAGGGACCCAAGCCATTACGGTCTTGGTTTGTCCCTGATCATCTACAATCTGAACCTCCTTAAAGTAACCATAACTGTTTCCATTTGGAGTCTTGGTAGCTTTCACAGGAGTTTGAGATTGTTGATGATCTATAGTCTTAGGCCTATGAGGAGAGTGAGTAGAAAACCTCCTAGGCACATTCTTAGATCCCTGTGCACTTGAAGTAGAACCATTCTCAAATTGACTATGGTTTCTACTTGGGGTCCTAAACCTCGAAGGTGTCTTATTTCTTGGCTTATTGAAAGTATTTTCGTTTAGAGTATAAGCCCTTTTAGGTTTAGGTGGAGAGACACTATGATTACCATCTCTTTTCAGAATGTTTATAGGTTTGCTTCCTAATCCCGGTTTGGAACCTAACCTATCTACAATCGAACTAGAAGTGGTCGGTGTCTTATCAGTATTCACTAACTTATGTATAGCTTCCAACTTCTTATTTGGGCAACAAGAAGATACGTGTCCTTTTTGGTGACACTTGAAGCACGACATCTGTTTTCGTGACTTACTAATTTTGGTAACCGCTATTGGAGTCTTAGGCACTAAAGGATTAATAACATGCTCTTTATTAATCAATTCATCAATCTTAGTATCATGAATTACTCCACCCGGTACAAACTGTACTTTGGTGAAAGAAACTCTCTTACTATCATCAGATGAAGGATTCTTAATAAACTCCTTCTGTGCCTCTGACAGATCAGGTTTAGCTACTGTTTTCTCAGAACTTACTTCAGTCATTTCAGTATCTTCTGGAAGCTTTGTGTATTTCGAATTGAAAGGAGGAGGTGTCTCATTGTAACCTAATCCTGACTTATCCTTTACACTTCGTTGAGCATCAAGCATTTTGTCCATCTCAGTGGTCCTATAGTTTTCTATCTTTCTATTTTGCTCAACTAGCTTCAATTGACAGTCAGCTAACTCTTTCTCCTTATTAGCTATTTTCTGATTTAAGTCTTTTAGATTAATATAGAGACCATCTATGATGACAGCTTTTTCATTAATGGTATCTCTAAGAGCACTCCTATCAGAAGCATCAGACTTAATTTTATCTTTTAAATCCTGTTTATCATCACTTAACCTACGCGCATCAATCTTGGCTAGTTCAAGTTCAGATCTAACAGCCATACTAGATTCAGTCAATAAGCTAACTTGAGATGTCAGGTTTTTATTTGCTACATTTAAAATACTAACCTGTGATTGCAAATCGGTAACTAAATAACAGACATCAGCAAGAGTAAGAATATCAAGACATACCCTTTTCTTGTCTGTTTGAACTTCAGCCATGCATGCTACAAAGTCTTCAGGAGTTATGTTTTCAGTTGACTCCATACATAGCACATCTTCATCACCTGCTTTAGCTGCAACCTCTGGCACTTTTACCTCACCCTCTGCATCAGTAGGCATATAGGATGTAAATCCATCAATTTCAGCCATGAAAGCTTCCTCAGATTGAGCTTTCCATTCATACGATCCATCCAACTGTTTCACAACTAAGGCTTTGGAAGCGAGAGTACTTCCCGAACCTTGTTGTCCATTGCCAGCTTCTACCTTAGGTCTTTGGCGCTCTCTAGCAAAGTGTCCATAACCCTGACAGTTAAAACACTTGATCTTGGTTTTATCAAACCCTGATCTATTGCCAACTACCTTTCTACCTGTTTTCTTGTAGAAATTCTTTACCCTTCTTGACAACATAGCAAGTTGGTCCTGAAGGTCTATTTCTTCTAGATAATCAGGGTCAATCTGATCGTAATCTTCGTCAAACATAATTGGATCATTGATTTTCCCTTGAAGGTAGTTTTCATAAGAAGCTACAAAGGAAGCAAGAACAGATAATTGCTGTTCAGCAGATTTCACACTCATAGGCATCTTTTGATGCTCTTGAGGTGACTTCTCAGTTGGTTTGCCCTTTGCATCACTACCAGATGATGTAAGAAGACACAGATCATCGGTAATCATTTCACCTTTTCCTTCAGCATTACCAACAAATAAAGCAGTGGTCGAGCTCGAGGAAGCAGTAGAGATAGTAGATTTTCCATGATAAAGTCCCGGATCCTGAGCCTGATCAGAATCAGTATCTCTAGTTTTCTTGGTGAAATCATAACCTCTGAGCTTATCAATTGCCTGCTCTAAGGTCATGGTTGCATACCTCTCATCGTTGTCTTTGAGCATTATGCCATGCATTTCCCACTTAGACGGTAAACCCTCAATAAATTTGTCGGTTTTCTCAGTCTCTGTAGAAATAATCTCATGATCATCTAGCTCATTCAGCAAATGGTAGTATCTTGTGGTATAAGCATCAAGATCTTCTCCTTTCATAGCTTTAAACACAGTAAACTGCTTTTTCAGGAGATTTTTCTTGCCTGCTTTAACTTGTGGACTTCCTTCACATCTCTTTTCAAGAGCTGTCCACAAAGATCTAGCAGTATGGAAGGATTTGAGTTGATGATTGAGCTCCTTAGGAAGACTCATCTTGATTGATGAATGAGCCTGGTTTTCAATCTCAAATTCCTTCTTTTGTGCTTCACTCATCTGTTGATAAGTGAGAACCACAATTGCATTTTCAACAGTCTGGGTAGGTGTCGTGTATCCATTCTTGATACACATCCAGATAGATAGATCATGGAATCTACAGTAAGATTCAAACCTATCTCTCCAGCTAAAATAGTCCTCAACTCTCAACAATTTAGGTGGGACATTAGATTTGCCAATCTCGTGTTCCATCTCAATCATTTTGCTAAGGTCTGACATCGTGAAGTTTAAAGTTAAAATGTATTTGCGAATTTAGATAAAGTAAAAATCTCAACTCGCAAAACTCAGTTCAACTCGCAATCTCAGCTCGACTCGTAGAATCTCGGTTCGCAAGTCTCAGTTCGGATCGCAGTGATGTCAACTCGCAAGTGATCTCGGTTCGCAAGAGATCTCGGTTCGCAGAATATATCAACTCGCAAAGAGGTTCGACTCGCAGAATGTCGACTCGCAAGGATGTCGACTAGCAAGTTCAACTCGGTTCGCAAACTTATTCTGAAACCCTAATCTCAACTCGCAAAACGGCTGAAAATTACGAAATCAGAAATTTTTGGTATTTTTACGATTAAAACTGGAAATTTCGATCGTAAACAAACCCTAAATCGTCCAGAGAATGATTTTGATCGTTTTTACACACTAATGCACGTCAAAACAATCCTAAATCACACGCGATTAACCCGAAAACTTCGAACGACACTCGTTATCTAGCCCGAAAGCTCTGATACCAATTGTAAGTCCCTAGTTCTAGGATCGATAACTTCGTTATCTGTAGTATTAAGGTGCGGAATTCCTCAATACGGTGTTATCTTACTAATAACGATTTAGTTCGCGTTTCAGTTAACCAATTGCTTTACTTTATACGAATAAACGTCAAAGCCTAGCCTTTAGTATTTGTTTCTCTGGAAATACTGAATTCGCAAGAATGCAAAAATCCTAATCTCCAATTAGTTATCTCAAAGTTCTATTCTTCAAGTTATATTTTTCACGTATGAAAACACATATATATTCTCATCTCAACTCGCAGCCACTGGGCCTGCGAGTTGACTCGACTCGCTATGCAGCCCAAGCCCATAATGAACTCGGCTCGTTTGTCTCTGTTGAGTTCTGCGAGTTCAGATCTCATCTCGCATCGCAGAGCCTTGCGACTTGAGATCTCGACTCGCAACAAACGTCTAAACAAATAACTCGACTCGCAGGAAATATATATTGTTAAAATCTATATTCGTCTAATACTTTATCATAATAATATATTTAACGAATATTAATATCAAAACAATATCAATTTACAAATCTAAACCAATATATCAACATGATAACAATTACACTAGTCATATTGCAAAGCTAGATCTGTTGTCACAAACTATGTCTCAACACTTTGACCATTCATTTAACTCATTTGGGTCATGAATGATCCGTTTTGACTCAATTAACCTGTTTGGAAATCCAACCACCTTTCTAACAAAACACTACAAAATTTCATCTATGTTTGACTATTTCAACACCGTTGACTATTTGTCAACTTGAAATTCAACCGACTAATCAATAATGACTCATGCCCATTTTTCTACAAGTTTGACCCGAAACAAAACCAATCATAATTAAATGATTTCATACCCTTTCTATACACATACACACATGTGAGACTCTTTATTCACAGTTTGACTTTCAAAGTCAACATACCATAATATTAACACTATATTATTATTTTTGACTTCAATTCATATTCTTTTCATAAACACATTCAATAATACAATTGGCCCATTTAACCATAATGGAACCAACACGTCGTAACCTTAATCTATTACAAATCAAGGACATATTAATAATTCGTTTAATAGTCCATTTCACTTATCATATATGCTTATCATCATGTTAACACTTCATAATTTAGGTTTAACCTCAAACATAGACTTTTAATCAATGAATTCAACAATGCTAACAATTCTTTTACAATGACCGAATCAGTATACCTCAATCTCGGCTCAATACAAGTCATACACACAATATAGATCCGTTTGGACACTATCTGACCCACTAATGGGAAATCTATCCCATTTAGTCAAATAACCACATATTTAACAAAATCAAACATGCTATATATGTATATCATCATAATTTCGAACAATAGCAAGTATCATATACACTTGCAATTTAAAGTCACTAAGTATCATAATTCTACTAAGTGACTTCTTTGTGACAACCATCAAAAATCTCAGGTCATTACCGCACTCGAATCTAAAATTACTGCATTCCTTAAACCCTGGTGAAAATTCTAGGTTATGACTTCTTAAGTTTACTAAAGCCGTACAACATCTTAGTGATTGCTTAGTGAACCATAAGTTCATACAACCTTGTTAAAGTAGATTACTAAGTGCCAATTTAAACAAAGAAAAAGTTACCTCTTTATACTTTAACAAAATCCTTAACAATTTGCAAAACCAAAATTCTCGTAACTTGACAACGTAAAATTTAATCGGAGAAATAATTTGTGAATATCAAACTTAGACAAATTAAATGTTTATAATTCAAATCAAGAACTTAGAAAAATAAAATCTTAACTCCTATATTAATCATCTAAACATCACAAAATAAACTTTTTACCATACAAATAATTACACACTTTTATTACAAAGTAATTATGCAATATTTATACACTTTTAATAAAAAAGAAGAAGATAAAAATCTGCCCTGCCCTTTTCATTTCAAATTCTTTTTATTTTCCCTATACTCCTCATTATCACCCATTTTCCCAAAACACATTTTCACACGCTTCACCTTTCTCTCTCTAAAACACACACAAAAACTCTCTCTATTCTCTCTAAAAACTCAGCCACATTCACGAGAAAACCCAGAATTTTTGAAGGTGTTCATCACCAAATAAACTATTAAAGGTAAATCTATATCATCTACACTCAATTATCTTTCATTTTCTTGTATTTTCTTCATAAAAATTCGGATTTTATGCCTCTTTTATGGTTTAAATCCTCATAAAATACTAGATGTTTGTAGGTTATCCCTTTTCACATCTTTATGTTGTAAAAGAAAGGGTAACCCATGATCAAACTGAAAATAAGTGAAAAATCGATTATTGTTGTGATATTGTTGAAATCTTGTTCATCTTTATGTTAAATCTTAAATTTTTATGTTAATAACCATCTCTAATATATCATGGATGGATGTATTTCAACACCATGCATATGTTAGAACATGGATTTAATGGTCAAAAGATCAAAGACTTCTCTTATTTCATGATTGGTGTTCTTCATTTTGAATAAAACACCCATCTTGAGTCTTGCAAGTTTCTGTCCAGAAAGTTTCATCTACTTCAACGATTTTTATAAAAATCATTTCTTCATGAAAATGGACGTTTTTTTAGTCAAAAATGAAGTTATGGAAATAAGATTTCCAACCATATAAGCCTCATGTTTATATGAGTTCATTTGATATTTTTAATAATTTTTGTGAATAAAGATATATAAGCTGTTAGGTTTGGTCAGAAACTTTTCTCTCAATGTTTTAATCATAACTGGAGCATTACAACTCCAAATGACTTGAAACCAATGCCAAAAGTTTAAAATTTTCATTGGCTAAAACTTTCAAGAAGACCATTTTTATTGATTCCATGTACATTTTGCTCAAAAACAATGATTGCATGCATGTGCTTAAATTTGACTCTAGAAGATAAATGTAAAATCTAAAAATATTTGGAATTCTCTATTGATTCTGTAAAAATTACACAAAGTAGATAATAATCGTAGAACATTTGTGATTTTCCACTTATTTGGATTTGAACCAGCAATATTTTTAATAAATCCAACAAACAGGTGTAAGATTTCTGGAATTAAGATTATGGACTGATTTTGGTAAAAGTTGGAAACCGACACTTACGGACTTGCTATTTGGAGAAAGACTAACTTTTTATGACTTATAAACATGTTTAAGGATTGGGTAAAAGTCTCGGGTCAAATCAAGAAGGTTTGACCGAGTCACAATAATCGGCCTCGATTTCGAAAACGGGAAACTTTCTATGTTTGGAAAGAATGGTAACAAAAAGTGTTTGGATGTCTTTTGATGTATTTATCGATTGTGTATGTTAATCATAAATTGTGAGGAACCAAAGTTCCAAAACTCAAACACTATAAAATTCGGACTCTAACAATCTTGTGACATTATACGACTTTTATGTGACGTTCGACAATTTTAGGATGTTGTATACTTGTATAACCATTATTATACTCAAACGCGATAATTGGACATTAACAAACTTCAAAGCAAACAAACCACATTGGCACTTTGTAATATAAAGATTTAGCTAAGCAATCCTATCAAACCAAATTCACCGAGAATCTAATTAGAAACCTCGTGTTCATAGGACTTGGATAGGAGTTATACCCGGAAAGCACGCGCGTTACATCCATCAATTACTCTTACGCTCGATTGTGAGTATTCACAACCCCTCTTCTTACCGTTTATACTAAATGTTTTGGGGTGAAAAGCATGTTATCTTGTTGCAAATACTTATCTTGTATGTACATTTTCTATTTATCCGCTTTTATTGTATGCTTGTGACTCTATCGCATCTTAAGTCCCCGGTTCTTTTTACACAACCTATTAACTCATTATTGAGCCAATGGTTGATATGGATAGTACTATTTGGAAGGAGGCCACCTTCCCACTCCTTCGTGCATATAAGTGCATGCACCAACTCTAAATGTTCACGATAGGACATATCTTTGGTGCGTTGTTTCGGGCCAGTAGGTTTGGTTGTCAACTCAAGCTATACATGTCGTTCTTAAATGAATCTTATATGGCATATAAATACTATTTACTTAATAACAAAATCTTTCAAAAGTGGTTTGGAAACTCCTAAATGTCTTTCACATTAACAATTTATCTAAACATGTGAACTCACCAACTATTTTTATAGTTGACCCTCGTTTTTACATGCTTTTAAGGAAATGGTCAGTAATCATGGAATGAAGCTATGTCATCTTTATTAATGTTGAAGCTATTAGACTTGCTATGTTTTATCTTTTAGATGTAATGGTTGTATGAACTAGTATTTTGTACTGTAAACTTATTGTAAGCGCTAGTAGCTATATTTTGTAAACGGTGAATTAGTGGTACTTTGTGTAATGAAACCATTGTGTTGTTACATCTCGTGTTTCCGCTTTAGCGGGGTGTGACAGATTTGGTATCAGAGCCAGGTTGTAGGAACACCGGTTGTCCTTAGGGAAGCCTAGACTATAACCATTAAGTTAGTATGCCTTTAAGTATGACTAGTTCGGGTGATTGCATCGTTCGAATTTAATTTAACATAGTCTGATCAACTATGTACAGTTAAAGGTGAAGCGATGCAAGACCGGAAGTGGTTATATGGATAGTGTGCATCATAGAATTCACTTAAGCAAAACAAATTTCTCTAAGTATACCTAGGTACCTTCTCTTAATAGGTAGTTAATATACCTTTACAAACTAAGTTCTCTTTTTACAGTCTTACCATATCGCATTCCTCATTCCACGTACGTCACTTCTCGCCCTCACGACAACCCACCTAGCACCGAACCTGAGGAAGAGGAACCCTCAATGGAACACCTAGATTATCATCTACACCTATTTTATCCAGACACCTCTACAGGGTTTGCCCACGAGAGCCACGACGCATATGAGCGTCCCCATACCCACTAGAGTGTTCTTAGGAGCGCCACGTCCACGTCCATCAGTTGTGGAATCTGCACGAGTAGTTCCAGGGATCCCAATTTCGCGAGACCACGATATGACCTTCAGATTATCACGAAGAATTGATGACGTGACCGCCGAGCTTCAGAGCCATCGTACCAGGGATTCCCAATGTGGGCAGTTTATAGTAGAGACAGCAGAATTAATGGAGATGCTGACTTGTGACACCCGTCAAATTAAGACTAGTGATTAGTGCATAATCAATTGTTAATACATGTAATTAGTTTTGTATTAGGCTAATTAATGTATCGAAATATATATTGATGAATATATACAATTATACGATTTGATTAAATCGTACGCGAACCAAATCGAATGTAATTCGATTCAATTTATACGGACGTTGGTGAACAATTTTATCAAATAATGTAATATTATTTAGTACAAACATTATATCCAAAATATCATTTTGATAATAATTCGTAATTAGTTCGTATCGTATAAATGAACGTCCAAGCGATTAAAATGTTAAACACACAAACAAATGAAACCATTTAAGTTATTAAGTATTTGGTAAAATACTTCAACAAAAACACTGAATAAACATTCGTATTTTAAAACATATATTTAAACATATAAAATAATCATTTAACGTTTAAACGATCGGGAAAACGAACATAGCACGGAGCGCAAACGCGGGGGATTAAAATTTGGGAGGTTTCCTCCCCTCCCTCCCCAAAAATCTGCCACATACTCACCCCTCCCCTCCTCATTTCTCATTTCCTCTCCCTCTCTCCTCCTTCCTTTTCTCTCTTTTCTCCCAAAACTACAAACCACCACCACCACCTACAACCACCAAAAACCACCATCAAACTCACTTGAATCAAGACACTCGTTTGGAAGAAAAGATTCACCGCGACACGATCTACATTTGCATGTTTCCGGATTCCTCCGGCGTGAAGTTCGTAAGTTTCTGACAAAACCCGAAACACTCTGATTTCCATTATTTTTACTTGTTTACGGGTTATTTAAGCTTAAAATGTCCAAATATGGGTTGGGTAAAAGCTTCAAGTCAAACGGAGGCCGGAAAACACCTTTTCGACTCATTTTTGGGCCAACAGCTCGTTGTGTCGTAGAGGCTCCAGGCCACCTGCGACACAAGGCCTTATGTCGCAAATCAATTGAATGTCGTAGGATAGCGACACTAAACCTAGTGTTGCATAAACCAATTTAGTGTCGCATATAGCGACACAAACCTCAGTGTCGCTTAAACCAATTTAGTGTCGCATATAGCGACATAGACTGTAGTGTCGCTAAAATCAGTTTAATGTTGCACATAGCTCGACCCCAGCCAGGGGCTCTGCCCCTTGGACCCCGCCAGGGGTTGCCACCCCTTGGACCCCGCTAACCAGGGGCGCTGCCCCCGGACCCCCATCATTAACGGGCTTCGCCCTTACCCTAGGGTCACGAGTAACAACGTTACATCTAAACTTTCACACAAAGTGGTGAACTTGTATAACATCAAACACGAATGCGACATAACTTCTAAAACATATTGGAACTTACTTTTAAGTATAACACTTCAAAATCATGAAAGTAATAATGAGATTATTTATACAACCAATTCACCGACGGGCCGTACACGTTTTCAAAACACAATCAAATCAACCAAGTCGTAGTAACTTGGACAATTCAATCAACTAAATCGTAGTAATTTGGACATTCTAAGTTAGACGAACAACTACAAGGGCAGTCCTTCGAGATGCTTACTCATGTTATAACGATCGCGTGTCTTGGACACCCTCAGGTTACAAGTCTTCGGACATCAATTCACCGCTAATCAATTCAAGTTCATTAAGTTAAACACTCAAGGCTCAGGTGAGTCTCATGGCCCCTATTTTACTGCTTTTCAATTAGGGGTGTGATTACATTGCTCATTTTATTTTACAATATGAACGCAAGTATAATACAAATCAAATACTACATGAGTTGTTTTCACTAATCATTTCAAAGCCCTCCACAACATAGTTTGGTAATACATCTGTAGAGTAAATGTTAGTATATGATATCATATAAGATTTACAATCTTCGTTCGGGTTAGCACGCACTAACTGGTCAAACTGACGTATTAGCATTTGGGAAGACGAGTGTAAATTAGGCACTCGTAGGAGGCAACTCAGTTAGGTTTCCTTAATTGGATCTGACGCTCAAGTTAAGCTCAGACTATGTGCTCATGGCTGTATAACTTTTATTTTTCTTAATTGCATTTTAAATTCAATTAAATCTTGCGGTTCATACAAATATGTGTTGACATACAAACCTGTGAACTCACCAGCGTTTCGCTGACCCCTTTTAGCATGTATCACAGGTACTCAGCAGTAGGTTGGCTGCCCAACAGGAATCATTAGCTCGAGTCTGCATTCAAACAAATCAGAGATTTAATTGCATTATTATATTTTGAATAGATTAATTATGTAATGTAAATCTCTCACTTTCAAGTAACTGAGCTAATGTAAACAGTATCTTGATGTAAACTTTGGTTTTTATCAATACAATGTAAAACGACGCATTTAGTGGTCGTTCATTATATCTTATGTGCTGTGTATATTGATTAGTCGCGCCCCGACCCGATTCGCTTCCGCAACCCGAATTTGGGGGTGCGACAGATTGGTATCAGAGCCTAAGGTTATAGTGAGCTAGGTTGCATTTAGTGGGCCTAGACTATGACCGTTAGGCAGTATTCCTTATTAAGTATGATTAGGTTCAATGAATGCATTGTATTTGTTTAATTTATGTACAATTAAAAGAATATGATGCGAGATCTGAAAGGAGTCATGACTGAACAGAATACACTAGTTGACTCTCACCTCGAGAGAACCGGGACTCAAACATGTCTGTGTTAGACACTTTAGACTATTATGTGATATACATATATGTACATAGATAGGCCTATCTCACGCTCAATATCTTAGGCTATATTATATATGTATTATATGAATATAGGCCTCATTCTTTCTAACGCTTTGTCTCGGAATGGCAAACACACCACCTAATTCGTCACGCTCTCATCCGTATGGATCGCGAAACCCAAGGTTAGCTAGGAGGAACACCAGGTTGCCTCGAGCTGACCCATACCCCATTCACTTCACTTTGTCAGATTTAGCCACTAGGCTACACCGACACGAACAACGACTTGATACAATGGATATCGAACTCCAAGAAACCAACGAAAACTGGAGACTCACATCGCTCGAACGTATCAATCAAGTCTTCGAAGATCACGAAAATACCGTCAACCACATGGACACCCTTGACAACCATCTGGGTGAAACCATCGAAACTATGGAGGTTGTCCACAACCAAGTGATTGGAAACCGAAATGAAATTTCCGTCCTACAGTCAAGGCTGAACCAGTGCGAGACAAGTCTAAGGGAAACTGAGGACGCCCTCCGAATGGTTAGCAGACTTGCAGAATCTGTGGACCATCTCACCGCACTACTACCGCAACTCAATATACGTCAGGATTAGCTTAGGCTGAATCCGTATCTTATTATGTTTTTCGTAGGACTTATGTAATTTGACCGGATGTAACAATTCCCGGCACTTTTATAAAACTTCTAAGTCTGTAACTTTTGAAACTCCTAACTAGAAATTGTGTGTAATCATTCGGATTCGTATTATGAGTTGACAATTTTCCCCGTTATTTCTACATTGTGATTTTCGACCCTGTGACGTTGTATATTACCACTTTTATGTATATACATCTATCGTAATTATCATCCTGGTGCAATTTCTCATGTACCTCTTGTTTCTTTCTTAAAGAATCATGCCGCCAAAGAGGAAAAGTTACAGTGATGCCGAACTTGCTGCTATCGTATCTCGATCAGTGGCCGATGCTTTGGCTGCTCGAGATTCACCTCGAAAATCTCGAAGTAATGACGAAACCCCAGTCAATACCCCTGTTATCAAGCCTTGTTCCTACAAGGATTTTCTCAGCTGCAAGCCACTTTACTTCAAGGGCACGGAAGGCACTATTGGTCTAATCAGGTGGATTGAATGTATGGAATCCGTCTTCAACCTCTGTAACTGTACGGAGGATAACAAAGTCAAGTTTGTTGCCTACACCTTTCAGGAAGGTGCACTTACGTGGTGGAAAACCCACGCAAACTCTGTGGGCATAGAGATAGCAAACCAACTTCCTTGGGCTGAACTGAAGAAAAAGCTTAGGGAAAAATACGGTTACGAAAAAGAACTGCATCGTCTGGAGGAAGAATTCTGGCACTTAACTGTGTAGGGAACTGACATTGCTGGATATACCACAAAATTCTAGCAATTCGCTTTGTTATGCCCGGGTTTGGTTGATCCGGAGGAGAAGTGTATCAAGAGATATATCCGCGGCCTCCCGGAGAATATCCAGAGGAATGTTGCCTCATCCAAGCCAACCACCATGGAAAGTGCAATCCGGTTGGTGCATGAACTCATGGTGATGGTTGTTAGCCGTGAGACATCCAACACATCTTTCTCCAACAACAACAAACGCAAATCATCAGAACACCACAACAACCAAAGCAAGAAAGCAAACACCATCCAAGTTTAGAACACCAATTCTGAGCCCAAACGTAACTACACTGGGGACAGGCCATACTGTTCCAAGTGCAACTACCACCACGATGGTCCATCCAGTACTCCCTGCAACAACTGCAGGAGGTACGGGCACTTGACCCGAGATTGCCGAGCCCCCAAATCCAACAACAACACCTCTCGCAACAATTCCAACCAATCCAAATCCTGCTTTGGGTGTGGAGAAATGGGACACTTCAGAATGAATGTCCTAAAAACAAGAACAAGGGCAACAACAACAACAACGCAAGAGGAAGAGCGTTCGTACTCAACTCCGGGGATGCCCGTCATGACACGAATGTAGTCACGGGTATGTTCCTCCTCAACAACTTATCCGCTTCTATTCTGTTTGATACTGGTGCCGATAGAAGCTTTATTTCTGATGAGTTTTGCCCTCTACTTGATATCGCACCTATTGCTCTAGATGTTATGTACACCATTGAACTTGAAAATGGTAAACTCATAGAAACCGATAGTGTGATACCTAATTTCACTTTAAACCTAACCAACGAAATCTTTTCAATTGATCTTATGCCTGTTGAAATTGGAAGTTTCGACGTCATCATTGGTATGGACTGGTTGTCCAAACACCGCGCTAAAATCATTTGTTATGATAAACTCGTTCGTATTCCTCTCGCCGTCGATAGAACCTTGGTCATACAGGGGGAGACCGGTGGGACGAGACTCAACATCATCTCTTGTTTGAAAACCCGAAAATTTCTAAGAAAAGGGTAACCGGAAATCCTCGCACACATCATGGAGAAAAAGTCAGAGGAGAAGCGACTTGAGGATGTGCCCATCGTTCGAGACTTTCCAGAAGTCTTTCCTGATGAACTGCCTAGTCTGCCACCGCCAAGACAGGTCGAGTTCTCAATCGATCTCATGCCAGGTGTTGCACCCATGGCTCGAGCACCATACCGATTAGCCCCATCCGAACTTCAGGAATTTTCCAACCAATTACAGGAACTCCTGGAAAGAGGATTCATTAGGCCGAGTTCTTCACCTTGGGGAGCTCCATTCCTATTTGTCAAAAAGAAAGACGGTTCTTTCCGAATGTGTATCGACTATCGAGAGTTGAACAAGCTAATCGTCAAGAACCGTTATCCACTTCCTCGTATTGATGACCTGTTTGACGAACTATAGGGGTTGAGTTTTTATTCAAAGATCAATCTCCGATCAGGTTATCACCAATTACGTGTTTGCGACACCGACATCCCAAAAACTGCTTTCAGAACCGGTTATGGACATTATGAATTTCAGGTGATGCCATTCGGTCTAACCAACGCACCAGCCGTATTCATGGATCTTATGAATCGAGTGTGCAAGCCATATATCGACAAGTTTGTCATTATCTTCATTGATGACATTCTCATATACTCACAAAACGAATGAGAACACGCGCACCATCTCAAAACCATCCTAGAGCTACTTAGACACGAAGAGCTATATGCTAAATTTTCTAAGTCTGAGTTCTGGATGCAAACCGTTCAATTCGTTGGACATGTCATCGATAGTCAAGGAATCCATGTAAATCCATCAAAAATTGAAGCCATCAAAGACTGGCAGTCTCCAACCACTCTGACCGAGGTACGCCAATTCTTGAGATTGGCGGGGTATTATCGTCGGTTCATCGAAAATTTCTCGAAAATAGGTCAACCACTCACAACCCTGACTCAGAAAGACAAAAAGTTCGATTGGACTAATAAACAAGAGTCAGCATTTCAACTGCTGAAACAAAAGCTTTGCAGTGCTCCTATTCTATCTTTACCCGAAGGTACCGATGACTTCGTGGTATACTGCGATGCTTCACATCAAGGTCTCGGTTGCGTGCTGATGCAACGAGACAAGGTCATTGCCTACGCCTCGCGACAGCTCAAAATCCACGAAAAGAACTACACTACTCATGATCTCGAACTCGGAGCTGTCATCTTTGCTCTCAAAATCTGGAGACATTATCTCTACGGCACTAAGTGCACAATCTTTACCGACCATAAAAGTCTCCAACATATATTCAATCAAAAGGATCTCAACATGAGACAGCGTCGGTGGGTCGAGTTGCTCACCGATTACGATTGCAAAATCAAATACCATCTGGGTAAGGCAAATGTTGTTGCCGATGCCCTCAGTCGAAAAGAACGAACGAAACCACTTCGAGTCCGAGCCCTCAGTATGACCATTCACAATGATCTGAACATTCAGATTCTCACCGCTCAACTCGAAGCTCTGAAACCCGATAACATCAAGAACGAAGCCTTGCGAGGCATGGAAAAACAATTCGAAATCAAACCTAACGGGGTTAGGTATTTCTCAAACCGAATCTGGTTACCCAGTTTTGGAAACCTGCGAGACTTGGTGATGGATAAAGCTTACAAGTCCAAATATACTATTCATCCTAGATCTCACAAAATGTATCATGGCATCAAGAAATTCTATTGGTGGCCGAATATGAAAGCTGAAATCGCTACATACATCAGCAAGTGTCTTACTTGCTCGAAGGTCAAAGTCGAATATCAAAAACCTTCTGGTTTACTCCAACAACCCAGCATTCCTGAATGGAAATGGGAACAAATTGCCATGGATTTCATAACCAAACTACCCAAGTCATCGAGCGGTTACGATACCATTTGGGTGATCGTCGATCGTCTCACAAAATCTGCTCATTTCCTGGCAATCAAGGAAACCGACAAAATGGAACACCTCACACGAATATACATCAAAGAGGTTGTTTCTCGACACGGTGTCCCAATCTCGATTATCTCCGATAGGGATAGTCGTTTCACATCTCACTTTTGGCAGTCACTTCAAAAATCTTTGGGTACCTGTCTTGATATGAGTAACGCATACCATCCTCAAACCGATGGCCAAAGTGAACGAACGATTCAAACACTAGAAGATATGCTACGAGCTTGCGTAGTTGACTTCGGTGTAAACTGGGAAAAACATCTACCGCTGTGCGAGTTTTCGTACAACAACAGTTATCACACCAACATAAAGGCTGCACCCTTCGAGGCACTCTACGGTCATAAGTGCCGCTCACCGATTTTTTGTACCGAAGTGGGAGACATTTAACTCACTGGTCCTGAGATCATTCACGAAACTACTGAAAAGATCTTCGAGATCCAAAACAAACTCGTCAGAAAAGTTATGCTGACGTGAGATGCAAACCACTCGAGTTCCAGGTTGGGGATTGTAAGTCCGTATGTATTAGGATCGATAACGAGGTTATCTTTAGGTATTAAGGTGCGGAATCCCTTAATACGGTGTTTACGGATTGTAAACGGTTTGTTTCACAAGTAATAGTGAAATCAATAATCTAATATGTTTTGTATTGATTATAACTAATGTTAATTGATCAATACCTAACCCTTAGATTATGTTGAAAGCTCTGGAAAGTTCAATTCGTTCGTAATTATCAATTGGCAATAGTTAATTAGGTTTCAAACCAAATTTGGTTATAAACACGTCTCGGTTCGCAGCTTATGGGCTCTGCGATCCGACTCGGTTCGCAGCCCAACTTGGCTCAGTGAATCCAGTGGACTCGCTTCGCAGACCTGCCCTGCGAACCCAACTCAGTTCGCATCGCAGGTCATTGGTCAACATTTTTCATTATTTAACATTTAACTCTAAAATGTTTACCAACCAATATATTCATTACAATTCAAAACCAATTTACAAACTTGATTACAATAATCTCTAGTACTATTACAAGCTAGATCTGTTGTCACAATAACATGTCCCAACAGACTCCCCCTTGACAATAGCTCTAGCATTTATGTCTTCAAAAATGTCTTTGATCTTTACTTGTAAATTTTACTCCCAGCATACATCTTCAGTTTAATGCAAGTTTTAACCATCAGCTGATAATCTCTTCCTAAATCTTCCCAACCTTCAATAGCAGTGATCATGTTCTTGTATAACATCAACAGATCATTCTTGGAAAGATTCACTAAGTGTCGATGATCATATATTCTCAAAAGTTCTTTTTCTCCATCTTTGACTTCATAATCAGCTTCAAAAACCACAGCTTCACCAGTTCCAGCTTCTACATGCCATCTCTTCATATTTCCCAGAATATTCTGAGGCATAAGCTTTAACGGTATCTGCTGTACACACTTAACTGCTGGATAAATCTTTTTACGCAGTCGTCTTCCTGTTCTTTGACTTCTTTCATTTAACTTGATAGTTTTCCCGACTCTTGGCTTAATTCTTTCAAACTTCATTGACCAACCCTCAGTCTTGATTACCCTTTCAACATATCTTCCATAAGGATCATTACTAGGGTTCTTCATTTCCATTCTAGCCAAGTCTCGTATTTCAAATCTCGGTAAAGAACTAAAAACTGCAAGCTTTCTTTCAAAGTATTGAACCCCGTCATATCTTTTAATTGCAAAAAGCTTTAAATCTGCGTCATAATACCAACCGATTATACCTTTCTTAGGTACTCGCTTTCCAGTAATATCGATTTCTGATATCGTAGTCTTTGCCTTTTTCTTCTTCTCCAAAGGCTTAAAGATCGGATTATCTTTATGACAATCAGGAAGATCTTCTTCAAAATCAGAATCAGTTGATTCAATTAGATATTCATCTAAATCTATAACTCTTTCTCCTTATTCATCCTGAATAATCACATTCGTCCTTGAAGTATTTATGATATGTTCATCTATATTAGCATCAAGATCAACACCTTCAACCAACCCAACATCGACAACAGAAGTCTAATCTTTAGGAGGTACAAACTCACCTTCCTCTAGATCATAATCAACTTCCGCTTCAACTTCATCGACAATCTCAATATCAGAATCACTTTCAACATTCTTTTCTGTAATCATTTTAAATAACACGAATTAGATAATATAATATAAATTCTTTCATTGATTTCCGTGAATCAATCTAAGAATTTCCTTTATTTATCTCAATCGTATAATCACATTTAATCATTAATCTTATATAATTTTAATTTGTTATAAAAACATCTCAAATTCAAATCTTATATAATTAATCTTATATAATTTTCACTTGTTATTTATAAAATCACAACTCTAAATCTTATATCAACGTAACTTATATACTTACAAAACATCAATTTTTCAAAAATTATAAATAATATTACAATCAATCTAAGATTACAAAAGTATATCAGTTTCAAATACAAAATATAACTACTTCTCACCAGCTCCACTCCCACTAGTACCAGCACTAGCACCAATACCAGCAGACTCAGACTACCCCTTAAGCATAGCTTGCTCACTAGTCTTTGAAGGACCAGTCGGCTCACTATCTTTCGATGCACTGGGATCATCATCTCTGTCCTGTCTCCTCTTCAGCTTCAGCTCATCTTCTTTGCACGCTGCCTTATAAACCCTAATCTCCCCCTGAGCTGACTGTTCCTGTTGTAAACTCAAAACAAGTTCTTCTAAGTTGTCAAGCTTCAGGCGTTGGGCAGTGCAGTCATCAAGTAGTGTGTTATGAATCTTCATCAATGTGCGATAAGACTCACTAACAGTGACCAACTGCTGTGCTAAAGAGAGATTCTCAGCTAACAACCGTGGAACTGATCCCGTCAATTTCTCTAACTCCTTTACCCTAGACTCTAATGATGTAATCCTTTCAGCATCAGTCATATGAGTTACTGGAATCGTCGATGGTCTAGGCGGTGTCACCGAAGCAAGAAATAACTCATGAGTAAGCGGTGGAATGGCCTAAGATAAGGCAGTCATGAGAAGGCCAGCTACAAAACGGCTTGCCTTGGTCGTAGGAAACTGTGCAGAACGCACCAATTCCACAACCCCTTCTTTGATAGTCTAAGAAACCGATTCTTGTGTCGGTAACTCTGTCTTTAGCTCAGCCTATTACGATATATACACATAAAGAAAAATAATTGTTACAGATAACTCTGTCTCAATTTCTTAAGTAATTATATAATACTTGTAGTACTAAACGTTTATCTCATACCTCAGTGGGTACAAATACAGGTTCAGAAACCACCGGTGTCATTAACTCCACCTGTGGTGTATCTTGAGAAACTGTTACAGAATGAACTGTCTCAGTTTAACTCCTGATAAACAACAAGTTAAAAAGTATCTAACTTTAAATTAAAAAATAAAAATTTACCATCTCTAGTGGTCAAAGTCCTCGAACGCTTCCTGCGTTGAGAAATAAGAAGTGTATCCTCTTCCTCAGGACCTTCATCAAGAATACTGAAGTCTGGGTCAACTTCCTTAGCCTTCCTCTTCTCCTTCAGAGCTGGATTTGGAATCATCCTAGATCTATATCTAATATAACCAGCATCTGGAGGTGAAGAAGGAGTACTATCATCATCATCTGAAGCCGACTCACCATCACGTCCTCCAGATGGACCAACATCAGTATTCAAAATTTTAAACATATTAAATATTTATGATTAGCTAGAAGCTCTATCATTTAAACATTTATAATTAGGTGTTACATTATAATGTTATTTAAACATTATAATATTATAATATTATAATGTTATTTAAACATTATAATATTATAATGTATAATGTAACACCTAAAACTAAATATCTATAAAATTTGCATCATATAATAATATTATAATTATAATGTAACACCTAATTATAAATGTTAAACATATTAAACATTTATAACGATGAAGGTCTATAATATTATAATTAACACCTAATTATAAATTTTATTTAAACATTATAAATGTATAAACATTTATAATGTTTAAATAACATTATAATGTTTAATATGTTTATCATTTAAACATTTTTGTAAAAGTCTATAATATTATAATTATAATGTAACACCTATTAAATGTTATTTAACTTAATTCCAAAGGATAACACAATAAATAAATCAATCCAAAACTTTATTAGATTATAATAAAATAGACTTTTACAAAATCAAAATGTAAACAAAAATACTAAGCAAAAATAAATTCTATGCTTAACTGATTAAGAATTATTTGCTTAGGGATCATATTAGAAAGAATAAGCAAAACTTAATTGATTTTTAATAAGTTTAAGACGATCGTTAATATTCATACCTCATGAAATTCATATAAGCACAATAAAATTTCAACTTTAACCAGTAATAAACTTATATTTATAAAATTATATCTTATTTACCTTTATCCACACGAAATAACACATTGTTGAAAAATAACTTATAATGTCTTTAGAACTTATTCACTAAGGTGAATGTTCAAAGGTCATAGACAGATCAAGACGATTATCAATATTATGATCCACATAAACAAATTATACACAGATTTCTGAGCAAACTTTTTATTGTTAATGTGAACAATATCTAGTGTTTTCTACTATACAATATACTGAGAAATTCAAGTACAACTCATAACACTGTATCCTAGTTTTATAAGGTAGGAGTTACTAAATGATGTCCTTTAGAAGCATATAACTTACACTTGACACTTGATACTTTGTATCTTTCATATGTAAGGTAGAGGTTACTAAATGATGCTCTTTAGAGACATATAACTCACCTTGTACTCTTAAAGACTTTGTATCTTTTTGTTTTTGTTTTAGATAACAGTGCATGGAAGTACTATCATTTAACAATTAAGAATTGAGTCATACATGGTATAGCAGTTTCACAAAAGATAAGACACATGCATTCAGAATTTCTTAAACGCTCAGAAATCCTAGCATAATCTGCCTATCAATATATCGTATGATGAAGTTGACTAGACTAAAATTATTCTTATCACTTATGAAGTAAGAGACAGGTTATTATCAGTGGATATAGGTGTATAATAAGATAAATATAAGTCAAGTTCTAGTTAAAATCGTTATCTTAGAGTGACCTATAGGAATCTATTAACACATCATACTTAATACTTAAGGTATTATTCTTAAGCTTATTCTCCTAATGTACTATCATCTCCCAAGTTTTTGCAAATAAAAACTTAAACAATTTCTATAAGAACTACTGTTGTTTTTTTATTGGTGGCGCTTCCCCTAAGGTAACAAGCAAATGAATGACATACGCCCCCCCTCCCCCCCCTTTTTTTGAATAGAAAGACTTAAACTATTACATTTCCTTTGGAAGACTAGTTATTCCGGATTCTTCATTCCGTTCAGTTGAACCAATGTCTCAAACCGATTCCTGTCAAAAGCTTTTGTGTACAAGTCTGCCAAGTTATCCAATGATGGAACCTTGACTAACTGTATAAGCTTCTTTTCATCACAGTCTCTTATGAAATGATGACGAATATCAATGTGCTTTATCTTGCTGTGCTTTACAGGATTATTAGTGATAGATATGGTGGATTCCTGGTCAATCATCATCGGAGTGTTGGTTAAATTTAAACCATAATCTCTCATTTTCTATTGAATCCACAGCACTTGAGAACAGCAGCTGCCTGCAGCAACATACTCAGCTTCACATGTAGAAATAGCTACTAAGGTTTGCTTCTTGTACTTCCAAGACACTAATCTTCCTCCAAGAAAATGACATCCACCAGTTGTGGACTTTCTATTTTGATTGCATCCTCCATAATCAGAATCAGTGTAAGCAATAAAATCCAAGTCTCCTCCAGTCGGATACCAAAGTCCTAGCTTCGGTTTCCCTCTTAGGTAACGAAAGATTCTCTTAACTTCTTGCATATGAGACTCTTTAGGTGAGGCTTGATATCTTGCGCAGATACATACTGCAAACATTATATCCGGCCTGGATGTAGTGAGATACATTAGTGACCCAATTATGGCCCTATAAAGAGTACGATCCACATCTCTGTCACTCGATGTATCCGGTCCAAGTCCATGATTTTCTGGAATAGGAGTATGATATATGCGTGTTTCATCCATCTTAAAACGTTCTAACAGTTCATAGGTATACTTTGTTTGATTAATGAACATACCATCTTCTTTTTGATCAACTTGTAATCCTAAGAAGAAATTCAACTCTCCCATAGCAGACATTTCAAATCTTTTTCGCATGACTTTCTCAAATTCTTGACACATCTTTTCGTCAGAAGACCCAAAAATGATGTCATCAACATATACTTGAACGAGCAGAAAGTCATTCTTTTCCATTTAACGAAAAGTGTACTATCAATTGAACCTCTTGTAAATCCATTCTCAACAAGGTACTTTGATAGTGTCTCATACCATGGCCTGGGTGCTTGATGTAATCCATATAGAGCCTTTGTGAGCGTCCTCGGATCAGAATACGCAAACTAGAACGTATGTATATTCGTGCGGAATACAAATATACACAATCACAATGTGAATTATAGTAAAGAAGAAAGAGATAAAAGTATTCAACAGGAAATCTTGATTATATTGCTAAATCAATCTTTCATATACAAGAGGTTAACATGTACAAGTGAATGTCTCTCAAAAGCTCTCAAAATCACACGAGCAGAACTAACAAACTGACTTCAACTATGCTATTTATAAACGACTAACTACGACAATGCCAAGTATAATCCGTGAATAAGAATTCACGGAATTACACCGTCCGTGAATCCAAGCATTCACGGAATGCAAATGTCGAATAGGCATTCACGGACACTCATCTATTGTCGAATCCTTAACATTCACGGATACAAAGACTGTCGAATTCTTATCATTCACGGACACAAAGACATTGTCGAATCCTTATCATTCACGGACAACATCTTATTCACGGATTAAACACTTAGACAAAATTAAGTATTAATCAACTTTTGTCTCTACAAACTCCCCCTTTGATAATACTTGATTCTTTTCTTCAAATCTTCAAGCATATCCAGGAAGATTGCATCCAGCAAAAATACCTTTTAAGCAACACACTTCTACAACCCGTTGAAATTTCAAAGCCATCTTTTCGTCATCATATGCATCATCATATACAATCGGATTCACGAGCAAGACTTCAAGATCATCTTTTGATAGATTGATTAAGCTTAGAGGATCAAACACATATACAATTGACTCTCTATTCCACATCACTTCTCCATTCAAGTCTCTATCATAACAAGCAATTTCTGCTTCTCCAGTTGATCCATTATATCTCCAATGACTCACAAACTTAGAAAAATTCACAGGCAATTTCTCAAGTGGAATCTTCGTCATGCATTTAACTCGAGGATATGTCAAAGTAACTCTTGGTTGATTAGAAATCGGATCGATATCAAAATAATCAACGGTTCTCAATGGGAAAGTTTCCTTAACCCATGTGAATTTCCCATTATTACTTTCTCTTGTTAACGTATCTGCCATCCAATTTATCAAACCATGTCTTGAACGATTAATGATATCCACAGAAGCCAAATGATTGATTTCACACTTAGGCAATTTTTCTAAGGCTTTGAATGTAGAGTGAAAGTATTGAAGTCCATCAGTCCTTTTAATGATGAATACTTTGTTGTCATTATCATATTTCCATCTGATAATTCTACCAACGCATTCATATCTTGGTATTTTAAAGAACTTACGAACTGTAATCACTGGAGTTGGTTGTTTAGGAAACCACCAAGAGACTTTTTGCTCAGGCTCTTTATCATCATCAGAATCTTTCCATAACCCTTCTTGTGAACACATATCTGACTGAACATTCTCCGGATGAAGTTCATCTTCAGAATCTTCCCAGTCTTCAACGTGAACATAATCGAAATCAGGTTCAAATCCCGGAGGATATTCTGGATCGAAATCTTCAAAATCATAATCGCCATCATTGCAAAGTTCAACAAATGGTATTAAATCTTCAATGATCACATTCAAAGGAGTTGGACAAAGCACCTCTTCATCTTCAATGCTATCCATTAATTCCTCCTGATCAAAAATACGAGATGATTCTCCAAGCTCAAACATTCTTGACTCATGTATTGCATTAATTGGATCAACTTCTAATGGTTCATTTTCTTGGAATACAACCAATGCTTGTGAGAAATTTGGTTGATCACTATCATTTTCATTATTAGTATCATCAGCATTTTCAGTCATATCATCACCATGATCACCATCATCACCATTATTACCATCATCATCACCATGATCACCATCATCATCACCATCATCACCATCATTACCATCATCATCACCATCATCATCATGTACATCATTATCATCATTAACATTATTCTCCCCCTGATCAACCAACATTTCTTTCAAAAGAAAAACGTCAAGTTCCAATTCTTCGATGCGATCATTCTGAGATAGAATTTGTTGTTGTTGTTCCTTGAGAAGAATGTCTTGAGAATTGATTCGTTGTAAAGCATTTAGTAAATCCATTTGAAGGTTTTCAACAAGAGTCATCAACGGTTTTACAGCACGTTGTAAAGATGCATCAAGGTTAGCCATGCTAACACTTGGTCCAGGTGAAGAAGAGGATGTGCCAGCTGCAACAGAAACAGCAACAGGAATTGTAGAAGTAGCTGGAACAGAGGTAGGAATACCTTGAGATGATATAACAGGCATAGAAGTAGAAGCAATATCAGCAGATGAACTAGGTTCAGAAATTCTGCGTCTTTGAGATGGCCGAATATCAGGTACATATTCAGGATCTTGTGCCTCTTCACGTTGACGTCTCAAATTCTGTCGTTCCTTTTCAATATTTTCAGCAATAAGTCTTTGAGGAAATAAAGATTCTTCAACAGATTGTAGACGAAAAGATTGATCATCTTCAGAACTTGAAGATTCCACTTCCTCATGATCAATCAAAGGAACTTCCTGCTCCCCCTCAGATGATTCACTATCAGTAGAAGAATCAGCAGGTTGTATAATCTGTGGCAATGCAAATTGTGGCGGTTGGAAGTCAGCATCAATGATATGGCCAAATAAATCAACAGTAGGCGGCACTGGTTTGCCCCTATATCCATTGCAATCAGCAAACACTCTTTTAGGAATAGGAGTGTAGTGTAGAATGCTTCCATGATAAGTAATCTCATTGACATGATTATCAAAAATATGCTGAAGAAACCGAGGATACATGAAGAATCCATCATCATTAATGTTTCCAGCCAAATTCTCAAAGATGTATCTCGAAAAGTTAAATGGAATATTCAGAACAAGAGCAGTCATGATCCCTGCAAGCTGATAACTCATTGAATCAAAACCAGCTTTCCTCGGAGAGATGCACCCAATTAGCATATGTGCCAAAAACTTCCAGTGTGGACAGAAATGGTTCTTCAGGATTTGAACATCATGAGGTCCTTTAGTACACCCCATTTGATGAAGACACTGATCAATGACGTTTCGAGGAATGTCATTTGATGCATTCAAAGTATCTCCAAATTGGAGAGTATGACGAATCAGCTCTTCAGTCAGCAACAACGGTTTTCCATCAACCATAGATGTAATACATGGAGGATTGACATTTGTTTGATATACAGCTGAAGTCCAGAAGTCTATCATGTGGTCTTCGTACAGATTGGGAACAGATACAGTCAAGGCATATGATATGCGTGATCGTAGAAGAAACCTTATCATAGGGAAAAACTTCCTATTTTCAGGTTTATCCGGTTGTTCCAGAAGATATGCAGTTGCATTATGTCATTTTTCGAACACAACTGCTTGACGTCTAATCTCAGGTTGAACAGCAGCAACGGGATCTAAATCTGCCATTTAGAAATAAAATCTGCACCAAGAGTTTATTAGACACACAAAATTTAAACAGAAAGTTTGTTTGAAAAATTTTCAACACTTAGAAAAATTTGCAAACTTTCAAGTATCCGACAATAACAAAATGTATACTGTTCATGCGACAATGATTAATTTTATGCGACAATATGACTTAGTTATGTACTATTCATACGACAATCATGTATTAATCCGTGAATCATATTGTCCGTGAATAATATTCATGCGACAATTCAAAAATAAAATAATATTTCAAAAATTTTGTCCGTGATTCATATTGTCGTAACACTATTCATCCGTGAATAATATTGTCGAAGTACTATTCATCCGTGAATAAGTACTGTTTATACGACAATATGATTGTCGTAGTCAAATAGTCAAACAAGTCAATATAATCAAACATAAGAATTAATCACGGAGTACTGTTTATCCGAGAATTCAATATTCACGGATAACCATTACACTGTTCATCCGACAATACTGTATTGTCGGGTGGTCCGACAATTCGAATTGTCGGACGATTTTATTGAATAGTTCCAAGCGTTATTGAAGTGATCGATTAAGCATAAAATCTTTAACAATAATGAAAGAAATTTATACCAGTCGATGCGGAATACAAAAATAAGTAGTCTGTCGGATTGGTTTTTAATGAAACCAAGTAATCAGGAAGAAATCGAAGAAAAAGTAATTGTCGGAATTTTTGGAATTGTCGGAGTAATAATCACGGAAAAGGAAAAGTGTAAGTTTTTCAAATTTTGAAATTACTTATACTGTTTAAATTATTCCGTGAAAACAAATAATTCCGTGAATATATATATCTTTATCCGTGAATAAAGGTATATATTCATCCGACAATTCAAAAATTATAGATAAAACATTTTTATCAATTTAAACAAACTTTGGATATAATTTTCTAACCTATTTAAAAATGAAAAAATGAAAAATTAGTAAACTAAATATGTACAAAAATAAAATCTTTTTGTTGGATTAATTTTCGTGACTTGGGATCATATTGGGATAAATGAATGTATTTAATTTGTAATTTTTAGAAATGAAAGTCTATTTTGATTGCTAATATTTTTGACCAATTTTAAATCTACATAGCCTTTAATAAAACATACTTTCTAAAAATCATTTTATATATGATTTTTGGTATGTGTTATACACTTGAACATTTTGACATCTAAAATATCTTTTTCTTTTTATTATTAATATGCATATCATTTTATATTACCAAAATAAAAATATACTTTCAAATTCATAATATATTAATATTTTCATATAAAGAGTGAAAATATGATGATATCTTTAGAAGTACATACATATGTTGGAATGACTTTTAGTCACATATGTCATACTTCGGGTTGGACTAATAAACTGTATCACAGGTCTATACATCGTATAACAAAGTGATAGAGTTTATTATGATAGATATTTATATCTTTATCAATATTTGTATGTCCGTTTATAAAAAATATACCGACTAAGGTCTGTACACCGTACAACAAATAGTCAATACATTTTTTCCAGATATCATAATATAAAGACCCTAAATCATGAATCATAATATATTAATCCTTCAAAATTTAAGACTTTTATTATCATTTTGATAATTTTATTGTCATATACTAAGATTTTGGAAGATATAAAATAATATGCAAATATGTTTAGACATTTCTTAGACTAGATATGATAGACCCACAAATGCCTACCAATAAACCATATTTAAAATTACATTAGTAGAAAACATGATTTAAAAATGCTATATAAACCTATTAGCATATCAAAAATAGTACGTAACATTCCTTTTTCAGATTTATATGTAAATACAATTCCCAATGTACTATCATTTCCCAACTTTTACACAAAAATCTCCCCCTAATTTTTATTTTTTATATGTTTTTGAATTTTTGTTTAAAGAAAAAATTAAAAAGTAAACAACAAAGAAAATTCAAAAAGATCCAAAGTTTATTTAATTTGATCTAAATGCTTCATTCCGAGCATCAAGATTAATTCTTCAAAACGAGGTTTAGAAAACGCTTTTGTAAACAGATCAGCTCGTTGTTTTAAAGTATCAATATGGACTAAGTTAATCAAGTGTTTCTCATAGCAATCCCATATAAAATGAAAACGAATTTCGATGTGTTTCGTTTTAGAATGCTGTACGGGATTACGTATGATACTTATGGCAGCAGTATTATCTATATGCAAAGGAGTGTGGTTTAGAAGAAACCCATAATCTCTAAGTTGTTGTTGAATCCAAAGGATTTGGGAACAACAACTTGCAGCAGAGATATATTTTGCCTCTGCAGTAGAGGTAGAAACTGTATCCTGTTTCTTACACTGCCATGTCACAAGACGTTCTCCTAGAAATTGACATCCACCCGATGTGGATTTGAAGTCAATACCACATCCACCATAGTCTGAATCGGAATATGCAGAAAGAGAAAAGTCATCATCATGTGAATACCAAATGCCTAAATTAGGCTGTCCTTTCAGGTATCGAAAAATACGTTGAACGGCCTTCAGATGAGAAACTTTAGGATTTGCCTGATATCTTGAACAAATGGAGACAGCAAACATAATATCTGGACGCGAAGCTGTCAAATACATAAGAGACCCAATCATGGACCGATATTCCTTTTCATCGGTTGATTGATCATCAAGAGCAGGGCCAATCTTTTCAACAAGATCAATGGGTGTAGAAATGGATTTGACATCTGTCATCAGAAATTTCTTTAAGATTTCAGTAACATACTTTGTTTGATGTATGAAAATGCCTGAATCAAGTTGTTGGACTTGCAACCCAAGAAAAAATGCCATTTCACCCATTGAACTCATTTCAAATTTTGATTTCATAATCTGCTCGAACTCTCTGCATAAGCTTTCATTTGTCGACCCAAATATGATGTCATCTACATACACTTGAACAAGCAACAAATTCCCTTTTACTTTTCTGATGAAAAGAGTGCTGTCAATCTGACCTCTAGAAAACCCATTTGCAAGGAGATGTTGAGATAAAGTTTCATACCAAGCTCTAGGAGCTTGATGTAAACCATACAAAGCTTTATCCAACCGATACACATAATCTGGGAATTTAGAGTCTTCAAAACCCGGTGGTTGTTTGACAAACACTTCTTCATGCACTTTCCCATATAAAAATGCGCACTTGACGTCCAACTGATATACTTTAAACCTCATGAAGGAAGCATAAGCTAGAAAGATCCGAATTGATTCAAGTCTAGCAACCGGTGCAAACACTTCATCATAATCTAAACCTTCGATCTGAGTAAAACCTTGAACGACTAATCGGGCCTTGTTGCGGACCACGATTCCTCGATCATCTTTCTTATTACGAAAAACCCATCGAGTGCCAATCGGATGCACATCTTTAGGTGGTTTCACTAAAGTCCAAACTTGCAATTTCACAAACTGTTGTAATTCTTCTTGCATTGCTTGAACCCAAGAGGATTCAGTCAAAGAAATTTGAACATTTTTTTTGGTTCAATTTGTGATAAAAAACAAGAAGAAGAATCAGACTTGAGTTGCTGCCGAGTCTTAATTCCTTCTGACACATCTCCAATCACATTCTTTAGAGGATGTCGATACTTAGAATTAATTCGCAATGTAGGAACCGAATCTACATGCAAATTATTTCCTAAGTTAGAATCTTCAGGATTACTAACTACTTCATCACTAGAATCATCAAGAATTGGTTCTTCTAGTTCAGCAGAAGGTTCCTGAAAATTGTCAGTATCGTCAGGATTGGAAGTTGTTTCTTCTTCAACAGTTGTCAAAGGTGAAGAAATCTCATGAGCAATTGAGTCATCAGAAGAATGTGGTGGAGTAAGATGAGAAGTAGAAACTAGTGGAGCTGAAGTAATAATAGGCTCAGCAGGAACAGATGTAACTGGAATAACAAAGTCATCCAAATCGGTAGCAGAAGAAGAAGATACGTCATGCTGAAAAATAGCAAGAGAATTAAAGAACGTGTCGTAATCGAATAACCATTTTTGACCTATGCCATTTGAAGAGGGAGAATGCCGAAGAAATTCAACTTCATAGCATTCCTCTATTCGATGTGATGCCGTGTTATAAACTCTCTTGTTGTGAGAATTGGTAGAATATCCCAAGAAAAATCCAGATTCAGATTTTTCAGCAAACTTAGGAAGGCGATCCTTAGTCTTCAACAACAAACACGGACATCCAAAAGGTTCCAAAAAATGAATATTCGGTTTCCGATTATTCAGTAATTCATAGCTCGTTTTCTGCTTAGCTTTGACCACAAGAACTCTATTTAATACGAAACAAGCCGTATTAGCTGCTTCTGCCCAAAAAGTTGTTGGCAACTTTGCATCTGAGAGCATTGTTCTTGTAGCTTCGATCAAAGTTCTGTTCTTCCTTTCAGCAACTCCATTTTGTTGTGGAGTTCGTGGTGCACTAAATTGTTGAGTAATTCCGTGCTGAAGACAAAACATTTCCATTAAGTAGTTCTTGAATTCTGTACCATTATCACTTCTCAAAATTTTCACTTTCAGAGAAAACAAAATTTCTAATCTCAGAATTAGATATTTAATTTTCTCAGCAGCCTCATCTTTTGTACTAAGGAAGTAAACCCATGAAAATCTGGAATAATCATCAGTGATTACTAAACAATAGGATTTACCCCCAATACTCCGAACACTTACAGGTCCAAACAAATCCATATGGAGAAGTTCCAAAGGAATGTTAATCGAATTCATCAATTTAGGTTTATGAGACTTCTTAGTTTGTTTTCCCTTTTTACAGGAAATACAGTGATCATTTAGTGAAAAGGTTTGTTTAGGAACCCCAATCACTAAATCATTCTTAACTAAGAAGTTCATTTTCCTAAAGTTAATGTGACCCATTCTTCTGTGCCACAAAATTGATTCCTTTTCTGTAGCTTTTGACAATAAGCAAGTATGCTCTGTAGATCGAGTAATGGTACGCATGTCTAAGACATACATATTCTTTACCCTTGGAGCTCGTATAAGAATCCACTCTTGAGGTACCACAAACCCTGGCTTAAGAATTAAGCACTCTTCATTGTTAAACCAAGTTGACAGTTTCTTGTCACAAACTTGGGAAACACTAAGTAGATTATGTTGAAGTTGTTCAACATAATTTACTTTGTCAAAGCTAATTTCCCTGTTTGAAACAGTTCCCTCACCCGAAATCATGCCTCCCTTGTCTCCGGCAAATGCAACAAATCCTCCATTTTTAACCTTAACATCCTCAAGCAAAGAGAGGTTCCCTGTCATATGTCTTGAACAGCCACTATCGATGTACCATATGTTATCAATAGCTCGGGCACACTGTAAGACATTTGATCAAAAATGGATTAGTTGCTAATGGAGACCCAAGCCTTTGAGGCTATGGGTCGTCCAGTAATGACATCCATGATGAAAACGTCAATTTGTTTCAAATTCTTTTTGAAATTCCTTTTGATTGACGCATCATGAGATTTTGTTTTCTTCTTTGAAGAAACAGAAGATGTTACTTTTGGTTTTGATGATTTTTCGTGGATAGTTTTTAAGTCATCTTTGATTTCAGAATGTTTAGCTTGCTTCGAAATATCTTTCGAACGTTTTTTAGCAAGCTTGTGACACTCATTGATAAGATGTCCACGAACACTACAATAGAAACATTTTCTTGTTTCATATTGTTTCCGAGAAGTAACCCTTTTATCAGAAACATGAAGTGAAGTCTTACTTGTAGAAGCCTCACATTTAGAATGTGATTTTCTACTTGTAGACACTTCACTTTTGGTAGAAACAAAGTGAGAAGAAGAAAGTTTAGCTTTTGATGAAGAAGTTGATGATTGTGATTTTTGTGGTGAAGAAAATTGTTTCAAAATTTGTTTAACTTTTATTGGTGTGTCACAAGCTTTCGATTTTTCTTTTAAAACACAATCTTTAATCTTGTCACTACATTCACAATCATGCTTCTTCATTTTGGAAGCATCAACTTTGGATTCATCAGCTAGTGAATCATCAACTTTGGAATCATCTTTAAAAGATGATTCTAGAGTCTCATTTGAAGACACCTTTTGATGTGTGTCTTTCAAATCAACCTTTCCTTTTCCATAAGCAAACTCAACATTTGCTTCAATTTTAACTGGCAATGCAGAATAGGTAGTTGGTGGAGGAACAAAATGATATTCAACTTTTGAGTCTTTTGTTTTTGAATCATTTTGATATCCAATACCAGATTTAGATTTAGTATCTAAACGTTGGTTATTGATTATCTCATCAAAAACAACAGCAGATGTTGAAACATTTAGCAATTTTCTTTCAAGATCTAAAAGCATAGAATCAGCATCAGATTTTTCCTTTTTTAATAAATCCATTTCAACCAAATAGCTATTAATAATGGATTACTGATTGAAGATTTTTGCTTTTAAATCATGTGTTTCAACATTTGTTGACTCAAAACGTTTATTTAAAAGATTATTATTTTCAACCAATTCCTTGTTCTGTATTTTTAACTTTTCATTGTCAGTTAAAAGTTTAGCATTTTGAGTTTGATACATGCTGATTTGATTATTCAAATCAGTGCAATTTGAGCAAATTTGATCAGCAAGAGAAGAATCGACCTCGGAAACATTCACCATAAATGCTTGGTTATGGGAATACTCATCCACGTGTGCGCTCCAATCATAAAACTCATCAGAAGTAGAAATGAGTGCAGAAGACGTGGGAGTAGCAGATGTTTCCTTTGTTTGAGGTTGAGCAGGTGAAGAATATGTCTTGGAAGTTGATGGCTTGGTAAAACCAGAGGTAGGAGCTTTATTCTTCTCACATTCTCTTGCAAAGTGACCAAGGTTTTGACAATTGTAACAACGAACTCTTGATTTGTCAAAACCTGGTTTACCTCCCAGTTTATTTTTACCAGTTCTTTGTAAAAACCTTTTAACCCGCCTGGTAAGCATAGCCATATTCCATTGCAAATCCATTTCTTCTAGGTCATCTGGATCCAATTGATCATAATCTTCTTCAACTAACTCAACATTTCCAACTCTTCCAGAAATAAAAGCTTCATATGAAGACAAAAATGCAGTAACAACATTTGCATGGTCTTCAGTCACTCTTGAAACTTGTGGATTAGAATTCTAATGTTGTTGATGGCTTGAAGTTGAAGAACTTCCAGAACCATAAAAACCAAAACTTGAATAACCACCAGATGTGGTTCCACTTGGATTTCCACCAGAATAAGTTTCAGATCCTGAATATAATGCCGTTGTTTCAGAAGATTTGGTAGTACCAAATTGAGTAAACTGCATCATTTTTCCTGTCTCCTTTTTCTGGAGAGACACATCATACACCTGAAGCTTATTAATTAAATCCTCAAAAGCATATTCCCCTAATGACTCATCTTCCATCAAAATATTTGCTTTGATGTCCCATCGAGAAGGCAAGGCTTCAATCAATTTTTCATTGATTTCAAGACGCTCAAGAATCATTCCATGTCTTTTTAACTCACTGATAAGCTGTGAGTACCTAACGATCAAATCGTTAAAAGACTCATTGGGAATACAGGTGAACACATCCCATTGTTTCTTTAGTAAATCGCGTTTGCTCTTTTTCAATTTATCATTACCAGCAAACCGCTTTTCCATTGCTTTGTACAATTCAAAAGCAGTAGACAAATCTTTCCACCCTGCTAAAACATCACTTGGAAGACTCATTGAAATGATGGATTTAGCCTTCTTATCACGATCATGTTCTTTTCGTTCTTCCGAATTCATCATCTTTAATGATTTAGGTGGAGGATTATCTCGATAAATGCCTTCTGCTCTTGGATGTATATATTGTTCCAATATTGGAATCATCAAATCAGGATCATACAAAGCAATAAATGATTCAAAACGATATCTCCAGTCATCGTAATCATTTTGACAAAGAAACTTGGGTGGTTTTGTAGTTGTTCCGGTCTCTTGATCATTTTTCATCATCGTTTGCCAATTAACATGAGCCATCTTCCAAGATGAAATCCGTGAATCACACTAAAAATTCTTTAATCTTTCTTTGTGAATACAATATCCGTGAATACTAATCAAATACTAATATCCGTGAATATTAATATTTGATAATACAAATATCCGTGAATATTAATATTTGATAATACAAATATCCGTGAATATTAATATCCGATAATACTAATATTCGTGAATATTAATATAAATGAATACTAATATCCGTGAATATGAGTATCCGTTAATACAATTACCCGTGAATACAATATCCGAGAATAACTAAATATTAATATCCGTGAATATTAAAAAACAGTTAATAATATTTTGAAAATTTTAATCCGTGAATGTAATACCACTGTTTATGCGACAATAGTATAATTCACGGATACTGTTTATGCGACAATAGTAATATTCACGGAGTATATATATTCGCGGAATTCTAAATTCACGGAAAGTGTTAATTCACGGAAGACAATTTCCAGAATTTTCAAAGTGATACAGATTCTTCAAAACAGGCTTGTTTTTGATGAAACTTGTTGCGATGAGCTCGGAATTTGATTTCCGACACTCAGAAACAATCAATTTTAACTTTGATCGTCAAAGTTTCAATCATGCAGAAAAGACGTAAGCTTTTGTGATACTTCTTGATCAACTCGTCATCATAGAGTAGATGTGAATGAATTCAGAAGAGATTCTATATCAGAAATCACTTGTTAACACCTTCAGATTGATTTTGACGCTGTCTCAAATGATTGTAACACTAGACATCACTGTAAAGTCTTCAAATCTTCATCTTCACACTTTAAATCACAAAAATGTTCTAATTTCTTATCCTTTGGCTCTGATACCACTTGTGAGCGTCCTCGGATCAGAATACACAAACTAGAACGTATGTATATTCGTGCGGAATACAAATAAACACAATCACAATGTGAATTATAGTAAAGAAGAAAGAGATAAAAGTATTCAACAGGAAATCTTGATTATATTGCTAAATCAATCTTTCATATACAAGAGGTTAACATGTACAAGTGAATGTCTCTCAAAAGCTCTCAAAATCACACGAGCAGAACTAACAAACTGACTTCAACTATGCTATTTATAAACGACTAACTACGACAATGCCAAGTATAATCCGTGAATAAGAATTCACGGAATTACACCGTCCGTGAATCCAAGCATTCACGGAATGCAAATGTCGAATAGGCATTCACGGACACTCATCTATTGTCGAATCCTTAACATTCACGGATACAAAGACTGTCGAATTCTTATCATTCACGGACACAAAGCCATTGTCGAATCCTTATCATTCACGGACAACATCTTATTCACGGATTAAACAATTAGACAAAATTAAGTATTAATCAACTTTTGTCTCTACAGCCTTATTCAAACGATATACTCTATCTGGATAATCTAGATCAACAAACCCTGGTGGTTGAGAGACATACACCAATTCTTGTACTTTGCCCCAAAGCATCGGTTGCTTCCACCTGTGGCCTTCTTCGAGCGCCTTGAGACCTTAATATCAACTCACCCCCCCCCCCCCCCCTCTTCCACAAGTAGGTGGAGACCAGGAGAGCCGGGAACCCCAACGGGAACCCTTTGCCGCGCCACACGATTCTTTCACGAAGCGCTCTCTCAGACGTTTCCACTCCGGCCCCCGCAAGCGAAGAGGTTTCAAGATACCAGCCGACCAAGTGAAAGTGAACAGCTCCGAGCAAATCTTCTAGAGAGCGAACACTTTGATCCGTTCTCACCCAAGCACTATAAGCGGGGTTGAGATGAGCCCTTCCTTCGGCATCACTGATGAATTGAGGGGAACATGGGAAGGTCCCCTACACATAGCCTTATTTGGCTACTCCAGGAGCAACTGTTCATGGACATTATGGGGAAATTATTTACGAAGGAGATACATTAGTTTACAAAAAGGCACTCTTAACATCCAACTGATACACTTTAATTTCCTTGTACGTTGCAAATGGTAAGAATACCCTTATTGCTTCAAGCCTAGCAACAGGTGCAAACACTTCGTTGTAATCTATTCCTTCTTCTTGATTGAATCCCTGGACCACTAAACGAGCTTTATTGCGAGTAACAATTCCCCGATCGTCTCTTTTGCACTTAAAGACCCATTTAGTTCCAATAGGATACTCACCAGAAGGTAAGTCAACCAGCTCTCATACATTCAGATTTTTAAACTGAGTCAATTCTTCTTGCATAGCTTCTACGCACGAGTTTTCTTTTAATGCTAGTTGAACATTTTTAGGTTCAACTTGTGAGATAAAGCATGCATAAAGACATTTATTTGTAATCCCAGTTTCTTTAATTTAAACGTATAAGCTAGTGTATTCAGAAGTTCTAGCTTTAGCTTGACTCCTGGTTAACATTGGAAGGTTTTGATCACCAATGATATTTTCCACAGGATGATTCCTACTTGTTCTAGTCACAGTTACTGGCTCAACAAATATCTCATCATCCAAATTGGTACCAATCTCTTCCAATGGTGGCATATCCTCATCAGTACTGTACATCTCATCAGAAGTTATTCTTTCCCTCAATTCCCTTGTAGGAGTGAAGATATTATCTAACACCCTTTGAGTAAATTCTGACAACTTGTCTTGTTCTTAAGGTTTATCCACTGATGGCTCTTTTGAAGTACTAGCTGAGTGATTATTTGCAGACGTCCCATATGAAGAAGCATTCGATGTATGTGTCAGGTCTGTGTCCCCGTCACCGTACAATAAATGTTCTGGGATTTCTGAATTAACCACATAGTCACTTAGAGGGACTTTAAATGACTTAAACAGATCTGAATAATCGAATTGCCAATCTAATCCCTTGTGTTTGTCATGAGTATAACTTGTAACTTCAATGTTGAAGACAGTTTCCACACGACTAGTGACTTTATTGAAAACCTTCTTGTTTGGTGAATTAGGAATATAAGCTAGGAAATATCCTTCGTCAGCCTTTTCCCCAAACTTAGGTTGATTGTTAGTCTTCAAAAGTGTGCATGAGACACCAAAGGGCTCAAATCCCTTCAAATTAGGTTTCTTTTTGTTCAGAAGTTCATAACAAGTCTTGTTATGCTTCTTAACAGTTAGAACCCTGTTTAAGAGATGACATGCTGTATACACTGCTTCTGCCCAAAAGATGACCGGAAGCCCTGAATCTGCAAGCATGGTTCTTGCTGCCTCAATAAGAGTTCTATTCTTCCTTTCAGCAACACCATTTTGCTGTGGTTCATAAGGTGCACTGAATTGATGTTGAATTCCTTTACTTAAGCAGTAGACATTCAACGTAGAATTTTTGAACTCTGTACCATTATCACTACGAATTCTCTTAACTCTCATGTTATAGACATTCTCTACTAAATCTAAGAACTCCATAAGCATTCCTGGAGTTTCATCCTTAGATTTCAAAAAAAACACCCATGAGAATCTAGAGAAATCATCTGTAACAACCAGACAATACCATTTGCCACCTATGCTTCCTTTGCTTATTGGGCCAAAGAGATCCATATGTAGCAATTCAAATGGCGAGGATATAGAGTTTTCTATTTTGGACTTGTGTGGTTTCTTATGTTGTTTTCCTTTCAAACAAGAAACATACCTGTCTTCAAACTCAAAACGTTTCTGTGGCACACCCAGAACTAAACCATTTTTGGTTATGTAATTCATTTTACGAAAGTTCAAATGTGCCATTCTCCTATGCCATAGAATAGAATCTACTTCAGAAGCCTTGGATAATAGACATGTAGACTCCATTGAAGTATTTGGAACACCCATGTTAATAGCATAGATGTCCTTCTTCCTTGGAGACCTCATTAGTATCCATTCTTCGGGAATAACAAATCCCGGCTTCAGGACTAAGGCTTCCTTTTCATTAAAATGAACTGGATGACCTTTATCGCAGACCTGGGAAGTACTCACCAAGTTGTGAGTTAGTTCTTCAACATAATTCACATCTTCAAGAGTCAAATTTCCATTTGAAACTTTTCCTTTTCCCGTAATCACTCCTCCTTTATCCCTAGCGAAATTCACTCGCTGTTTCAAACCATCTTTGAAGTCTTTCAGTAGACTTCTTTCTCCTGTCATGTGTCTTGAGCATCCACTGTCTACATACCACCAGTTGTCTTTGTTTACAGTTTACTCCTGCACATGACACGTTGCACATAGTTAGTTTTCAAGAGGGACCCAATCCATTACGGTCTTGGGTTGTCCCTTATCATCCACAATCTGAACATCCTTAAAGTAACCATAACTATTCCTATCAGGAGTCTTGGTGACATTTACTGGAGGTTGAGATTGTTCATGATTTATAGTCTTATGCCTATGAGGAGAGTGAGTGGAAAACCTCCTAGACATTTGACTGTGTTGTTGTGCATGAGAGGTAGAACCATTCTCATATTGACTATGGTTTCTACTTGGTGTTCTAAACCTTGAGGGTGTCTTATCTCTAGATTTATTGACAGAATTATTACTTTGAGAATAAGGTCTCTTAGGTTTAGGTGGAGAGACACTACAAGTGTTGTCTCTCTTCAACATGTTCACAGGTTTGCTTCCCAAACTAGGTTTAGCACTATACCTGTCTACATGTTTTGGTTTCTCGTTATTCACAGGCTTATGAATTGCTTCCAACTTCTTATTGGGACAACAAGAAGCCACATGCCCCTTTTGATGGCATTTGAAGCAAGACATCTGCCTACGTGACTTAACATCTTTTGCCTTAGTTTCAATCTGAGTCTTAGATACTAAAGGTGAATCATTCTATTCTTTAATAAGCTTAACATCTACTTTGGCATCATTCAACATTCCACCCGATACAAATTGTACATTGGTGAAACCTGCTATCTTACCAATTTTAGATGATTGTTCTTTAGGAACATTCTTCTGTATCTTAGAGACTTCAGATTCTACGGGTACATTAACATAAGAATTAGCAGTTGCATCAATCATCTCTAGGTCAACATTAGTAGTAGTGTAATTAGCATTAAAAGGCAGAGGTACATCACTATAGCCTAAGCCAATCTTGTCCTTTACACTACGTTGAGCATCAATTATATTGTCCATAGTTAAAGAAGATGTTCTATAACTCTCAAACTTCCGATTAAGCTCAACTAACTTGACCTTAGATTCAGCTAATTCTTTGTCCTTGAAGCTATTCCTTGATTTATGTCCTTTAGGTTTAAATAAAGACCATCTATTGTCACAGATTGTTCATTTATTGTATTCCTAAGAACAGTCTTATCAGATGTGTAGGACTTAATCTGTTTCTTAAGGTCTAGCTTGTCCTCACTTAACCTACGTACATCAATTTTGGCCAGTTCTAGTTCAGATGTTAAAGCCTTATGTGATTCAGCAAAGACATTAACCTGGGCTTGTAAATTAGTCACTAACTGACATACATCTATAAGTGTAGGAACATCAAGACATACCCGTTTCTTTTCAGTTTGGAGTTCAACCATTTTTGCAACAAAGTCTTCTGGACATAGATCTTCAGTTGATCCCAAGTCCAACACATCATCTTCAACTGCTAGCATCTTCAAATCAGGAATCTTCATTTGATAATCCTCAGCAGTAGGCATGTAAGATGGTGTCTCCTCAGTCTGAACTGGATCTTCAATTTCAGCCATTAGAGCTTCTTCAGATAAAGCTCTCCAGTCATAAGAACCATCCAGTTGTTGAACGACCAAGGCTTTAGAAGACAGGGAAGCACTTGGTTTTTCTGGATTTGCAGATTTCTCAGTTTTGGGTCTTTGACATTCCCTAGCAAAATGTCCATAACCTTGACAGTTAAAACATTTTACTTTGGATTTATCAAACCCAACTTTATTTCCCACCATCTTTCTTCCAGTACGCTTTAAGAAATTTTTAACTCTCCTTGACACCATAGCAAGTTGCCACTGGAGATCCATTTCTTCTAAGTCGTCGGGGTCTACCTGATCATAATCCTCATCAAAAGTAGTTGCATCATTGATCTTACCCTGGATGTAATTTTCATATGAAGTAACAAATGAAGCAAGAACTGAAAGTTGTTGTTCAGCGGATTTCACACTCATGGACATTTTGTGATGCTCTTGAGTTGACTTCCCAGTTGTCTTGCTTTTTGCTTCACCCCCGGATGAGCTTATAAAGCATAAATCTCCAGATAATATTTCACCAGTTACTCCAGTATCACCAACTAGTAAAGCAGTGGTCGAACTGGAAGAACTGTTAGAGATAGTAGTTTTTCCATGATAAAGCCCAGGATCTTGTACCTGATCAGGATCAGTATCTCTTGATCTCTTTGTGAAATCATATCCGTAGAGCTTGTTAATTGCCTGCTCCAAAGATATAGCTGCATAACGCTCATCGTTATCTTTAAGCATAACTCCATACATTTCCCATTTCGAAGGAAGACCCTCAATAAACTTTTCAGTCTTCTCCGTATTAGAATAGGTAATGCCATGGTCATCTAGCTCACTTAACAGATGGTAATATCGGGTGGTATATGCATCAAGATCTTCACCTTTCATAGCTTTGAAAACTATGAATTGTTTCTTCAACAGATTACACCTACCTGCCTTAACTTTAGGACTTCCATCACACCTTTTCTCTAGATCTTCCCATAACTGTTTAGCGGTATGAAAAGACTTCAACTGATGGTTGATTTCTTTCGGAAGACTCATTTTAATTGAAGAATGAGCTTTATTCTCAATTTGATAATCCATCTTTTATTCATCACTCATTTGAGTATAGGTAAGTGCCACTGTCTTACTACCAACCTTAGTAGAAGGTGCAGTATATCCATTCTTAATGCACATCCAAATAAACAAGTCATGGAACCGCAGTGTGATTCAAATCTGTCTTTCCATCCATAGTAGTCTTCAAGTCGGAGCAATTTAGGTGGAACATTAGATTTCCCAACCTCATTATCCATCTTACTTATGTCAGACATTGTTGCAAATTCCAGAAATAAACAAATAAGCAGAATGCTCAGTTCGCAGGAACTCAGTTCGCAGAACAAGTTCAGTTTGCAGACCAGAACTCAGTTTGCAGAATGAACTCAGTTCGCAGGGGAGAACTCAGTTCACAGAGAAGAACTCAGTTCGCTTCGCAACTCAGTTCGCAGAACAAACTCAAATCGCAGAATCTCAGTTCGCCAATTCAGTTCGCTTCGCAACTCACTTCGCAGAATCGCCTGAAAACCCCAAAAATGAAAATTTTAGGTTTTTGAACGTCTAAACCCTAAGATTACGGACGTAAACAAACCCAAAAACTTCCAGAATATGATTTTGATCGTTTGTACGCAACAAATCACGTACCAACAATCCCAAATCAACCGTTATTATCCGAATAACCTCGAACCTACGCGTATCTAGCCGTAGGCTCTGATACAATTTGTAAGTCCGTATGTATTAGGATCGATAACGAGGTTATCTTTAGGTATTAAGGTGCGGAATCCCTTAATACGGTGTTTACGGATTGTAAACGGTTTGTTTCACAAGTATTAGTGAAATCAATAATCTAATATGTTTTGTATTGATTATAACTGATGTTAATCGATCAATACCTGACCCTTAGATTATGTTGAAAGCTGTGGAAAGTTCAATTCGTTCGTAATTATCAATTGGAAAAAGTTAATTAGGTTTCAAACCTAATTTAGTTATAAACACGTCTCGGTTCGCAGCTTATGGGCTCTGCGATCCGACTCGGTTCGCAGCCCAACTTGGCTCAGCGAATCCAGTGGACTCGCTTCGCAGACCTGCCCTGCGAACCCAACTCAGTTCGCATCGCAGGTACTTGGTCAAACTTTGGTCAACATTTTTCAGTATTTAACATTTAACTCTAAAATGTTTACCAACCAATATATTCATTACAGTTCAAAACCAATTTACAAACTAGATTACAATAATCTCTAGTACTATTACAAGCTAGATCTGTTGTTACAATAACATGTCCCAACAGGGATCGAGTGCTACTCAAAGTTTCACCTTGGAAAGGTGTTATCCGATTCGGTAAACGCGGGAAGTTAAATCCCAGATACATTGGACCATACGAGATCCTCGAGAGGATTGGTTCAGTGGCATATTGATTGCAGCTGCCTCCCGAACTCAGCAGCGTGCATCCCACTTTTCACATTTCTAACTTGAAGAAATGCTTGTTTGATGAGACACTCATTATTCCACTCGACGAGATTCGCGTCGATGAAAAACTTCACTTCGTTGAAGAACCCGCTGAAATCATGGACCGTGGGGTCAAATAACTCAAACAAAGTCGTATTACCATTGTCAAAGTCAGGTGGAATTCGCGGCGTGGGCCGGAATTCACCTGAGAACGGGAGGACCAAATGCGACTCAAGTATCCTCAGTTATTTGCTGATGCTACTTCAAACACGACTTCAAGTTAAATTTCGGGATGAAATTCTCCTAACAGGGGGAGAATGTGACACCCACCAAATTAGGACTAGTGATTAGTGCCTAATCAATTGTTAATACATGTAATTAGTTTTGTATTAGGGTAATTAATGTATCGAAATATATATTGATGAATACATACAATTATGCGATTTGATTAAATCGTACGCGAACCAAATCGAATGTAATTCGATTCAATTTATACGGACGTTGGTGAACAATTTTATTAAATAATGTAATATTATTTAGTACAAACATTATATCCTTAATATCATTTTGATAATAATTCGTAATTAGTTCGTATCGTACAAATAAACATCCACGCGATTAATATGTTAAACATACAAACAAACGAAACCATTTAAGTTATTAAGTATTTGGTAAAATACTTCAACAAAAAAACTGAATAAACATTCGTATTTTAAAACATATATTTAAACGTATAAAATAATCATTTAACGTTTAAACGACCGGGAAAACGAACATAGCACGGAGCGCAAACGCGGGGGATTAAAATTTGGGAGGTTTCCTCCCCTCCCTCCCCAAAAATCTGCCACATACTCCCCCCTCCCCTCCTCATTTCTCATTTCCTCTCCCTCTCTCCTCCTTCCTTTTCTCTCTTTTCTCCCAAAACTACACACCACCACCACTACCTACAACCACCAAAAACCACCATCAAACTCACTTGAATCAAGACACTCGTTTGGAAGAAAAGATTCACCGCGACACGATCTACATTTCCATCTTTCCGGATTCCTCCGGCGTGAAGTTCATAAGTTTCCGACAAAACCCGAAACACTCCGATTTCCATTATTTTTACTTGTTTATGGGTTATTTAAGCTTAAAATGTCCAAATATGGGTTGGGTAAAAGCTTCAAGTCAAACAGAAGCCGGAAAACACCTTTTCGGATCATTTTCCGGCCAACAGCTCATTGTGTCGCAGAGGCTCCAGGCCACCTGCGACACAAGGCCTTATGTCGCAAATCAATTGAATGTCGCAGGATAGCGACACTAAACCTAGTGTCGCATAAACCAATTTAGTGTCGCATATAGCGATACAAACCTCAGTGTCGCTTAAACCAATTTAGTGTCGCATAGAGCGACATAGACTGTAGTGTCACTAAAATCAGTTTAATGTCGCACATAGCGACACTGACCTTAGTGTCGCCCCCAGTGTCGCATGAAACAGAACCAAGAAATCACAGATTTTACCAAGTGTTGAGACCTATAATTTTATCACTTGATTTCACCCAAATTCAAGTCCAGGTGCGTTTTTGACAAAAGCAATATAGTAGAAATAAAAATTTTCCAAGCTAACCCCAGCCAGGGGCTCTGCCCCTTGGACCCCGCCAGGGGTTGCCACCCCTTGGACCCTGCTAACCAGGGGCGCTGCCCCCGGACCCCCGTCATTAACAGGCTTCGCCCTTACCCTAGGGTCACGAGTAACAACGTTACATCTAAACTTTCACACAAAGTGTTGAACTTGTATAACATCAAACACGAATGCGACATGACTTTTAAAACATATTGGAACTTACTTTTAAGTATAACACTTCAAAATCATGAAAGTAATAATGAGATTATTTATACAACCAATTCACCGACGGGCCGTACACGTTTTCAAAACACAATCAAATCAACCAAGTTGTAGCAACTTAGACAATTCTATCAACCAAATCGTAGTAATTTGGACTTTCTAAGTTAGACGAACAACTACAAGGGCAGTCCTTCGAGATGCTTACTCATGTTATAATGTTCGCGTGTCTTGGACACCCTTAGGTTACAAGTCTTCGGACATCAATTCACCGCTAATCAATTCAAGTTCATTAAGTTAAACACTCAAGGCTCAGGTGAGTCTCATGGCCCCTATTTTACTGCTTTTCAATCAGGGGTGTGATTACATTGCTCGTTCTATTTTACAATATGAACGCAAGTATAATACAAATCAAATACTACATGAGTTGTTTATACTAATCATTTCAAAGCCTTCCACAACATAGTTTGGTAATACATCTGTAGCGTGAATGTTAGTATATGATATCATATAGGATTGATGATCCTCGTCCGGGTTAGCACGCACTAACTGGTCAAACGGACGTATTAGCATTTGGGAAGACAAGTGTAGATTAGGCACTCGTAGGAGGCAACTCAGTTAGGTTTTCTTAATTGGACCTGACGCTCAAGTTAAGCTCAGACTATGTGCTCATGGCTGTATAACTTTTATTTTGCGTAATTGCATTTTAAATTCAATTAAATCTTGCGGTTCATACAAATATGTGTTGACATACAAACCTGTGAACTCACCAGCGTTTCGCTGACCCCTTTTAGCATGTATCACAGGTACTCAGCAGTAGGTTGGCTGCCCAACAGGAATCATTAGCTCGAGTCTGCATTCAAACAAATCAGAGATTTAATTGCATTATTATATTTTGAATAGATTAATTATGTAATGTACGTCTCTCACTTTCAAGTAACTGAGCTAATGTAAACAGTATCTTGATGTAAACTTTGGTTTTTATCAATACAATGTAAAACGACGCATTTAGTGGTCGTTCATTATATCTTATGTGCTGTGTATATTGATTAGTCGCGCCCCGACCCGATTCTCTTCCGCAACCCGAATTTGGGGGTGCGACATGACTCTTCGCACGATCATAGCTTTCGAGACTGCATATGCGGTTATGTTTTGGTGTTGAATGTCGGGTAGGTTCGCATTTCTTATGGTGGTGATGCTTGTTTGTGTAGTACGATTCTAAGGACAGTTTTAGAAAGGTGTCTCATGACCATGCCTCTGAGACGATCTACCCGCCGCACCCGAGTTGAGCCAGAAGAACCACAAACCAACATAGCCCAGATCATAACCCAACAACTCTCTGTAGCAATCCATAATGTTATGACCCCAAGTTACCGCTGGCATTCATAATACATGAGGGAATAATGGAGGTCCCATTACCAAAGAAAGTCCCGCTCCCGCTAGGGGATAAAGTGGACCGGGAATCTTTGCCAATGGCGACTGCAAATGCACTTACAAATACTTTCTGTCTTACAAACCCAAGGAGTTTTGCAGAACCGAGGGCGCCATTAGAATACTGAAATGGTTCAAAAGCATAGAATCAGATGTTCAGGTGAGCAGTTGTGCAAAAAATTGCAAATTGGGTTATGTATTCAGTTTACTCTAGGAGGTAGCCTTAACATGGTGGAACACCTTTGAGACACACTCCCTATATGACTTAGGAGGAGACATGGAGGTTTCAAACCATGGTTATGGAGTTACGCAACTGTTAGACTAGGATGAATAATCATCTATATATGAGCGACCGGTTAGAGTTGTCAGATCTGCTATTTCGTCTTACAATTAGGTCTTGGGAGACTACCAGTGTGGTAAGGAGTACTACTAGAAGGATGATGTTTCTATGCCTATTAGTGGAAGGATTTGTGCTAGTTATGATCGTTATGATTTTCCTGGTGGTTGTATCTCAAGGATGGTACTGATTCGGATTGGGTTGGAGTCTTTTGGTCACAACTTTTTTGCAAGTAAAATATCCCTTTCGAATACTATTTACTACGATATATTAGTATTCTCAATGGTTGGATTGTTGCAGCATTAAAACTTTTGTATTATGAGGAATGTTGAAACATTAATTTTGTTAAAAGTCATAGTCAAACCATGTACGAAAAGTTGTTTTATTGGGATATAAACCTTTTATTGTCATATCTTTCTTATTGATAATTATTTTTGCAAAATTCAAACTATGTAATATATGTTACTTGAAATACAATTTTGGGCAAATTTGTACAAAAACTCTGTCAAATAAATTTTTGATGATGAATCATAGAATCGTACCTCCGAGAAATAACCTACACAACCCAAGAACAAATCGTGAAATCAACCAAAGGAAATACCAGAGATGGTAGCACAACAAATCAGGGCGGGAATACCAAATACTGTCAACCACGTTACGTCATGCATTGATGCTAACCAGGGATATGAGGGAGGAAACCTTAGCAACAACGTCAGGGTGTGCAATTACAAGACATTCATGTTCAAAAACCGAGCGTAGATTGGTTGTTTTGAAAAGGTCATTCGAATTTCCCTTCAAGGTGGAGAAGCTTTTATTGTGCAAGGGAAGAAGCCTTGAAGGAATGTGGAGATAGTGTTGGGTATGAAAATACGTAAATATTTGAAGAAGAAGTGCCTCGCCATTTTTGTGCTTGGAGTTAAGAAGGAGTCGGAGGAAAAACGCGTACAAGATATTCCCATAGTACCTGATTATTTCGAAGTATTTCCAGATGACTTTCCTGGACTTCCCCCAACTAGACAGGTTGAATTCCGAATCGATCTAATTCCAGGAGCCGCACCGATAGCTAAGGCACCGTATCGCCTAGCACCCACGGAAATGCAAGAATTGTCCAGTCAACTTCGAGAACTATTGGAAAAGGGTTTTATTCACCCCAGCTCTTCACCATGGGGAGCCCTAGTCTTATTCGTCAAGAAGAAGGGTGGATCATTGCGAATGTGTATCGACTATAGGGAACTGAACAAACTAACGATCAAAAATCAATATCCCCTCCCTCGAATCGATGACCTATTCGATCAATTACAAGGTGCCTCGTACTTCTCAAAGATCGACTTACGGTCAGGGTACCATCAATTAAGAGTCCACGAAGAAGACATACCCAAAACCGCATTCAGAACCCGATATGGACACTATGAGTTCATGGTTATGCCGTTCGGTCTAACTAACGCTCCTGCAGCATTTATGGACATAATGAGTAGAGTCTGTAGAACATACTTAGATAAGTTTGTGATAGTGTTCATTGATGACATTCTAATCTACTCACGAAGTAATGAAGATCATGAGCAACACCTGAAGCAAATATTGCAACTACTCAACGATGAGAAACTGTACGCCAAATTCTCCAAGTGCGAGTTTTGGATTAAAGAAGTACATTTCCTTGGTCATGTAGTAGGTGAGAATGGAATTCACGTGGATCCAGCAAAAATTGAGGCCATTAAGAAATGGGAAGGCCCTAGGACTCCGACGGAAATCAGGCAATTTCTAGGATTGGCTGGGTACTATAGGAGATTTATTGAAAATTTCTCCAAAATCTCCCAGCCATTGACCACAATAACACAAAAGGATAAGAGTTTTCCCTGGGGAAAACCACAAGAGGAGGCATTTCAGACTCTAAAACGTAAATTATGCAATGCACCGGTATTGGCACTACCAGAAGGGTCAGATGACTTTGTAGTTTATTGTGATGCCTCGCATCAAGGTCTTGGATGTTTGCTGATGCAGAAAAATAAAGTCATAGCATATGCTTCAAGACAACTGAAAACCCATGAGAAAAACTATACGACCCACGACTTAGAGTTGGGAGCCGTTGTCTTTGCACTCAAGATTTGGAGACATTACTTGTATGGAACCAAATGCACGATATTCACAGACCACAAAAGTCTCCAACACATCCTTGATCAAAAGATGCTCAACATGCATCAAAGGAGATGGGTAGAGTTACTGAATGACTATGACTGCGAGATCCGATACCACCCAGGAAAGGCCAATGTAGTGGCAGATGCCCTAAGTAGAAAGGAAAGGGTGAAACCCTCACGAATGCTAATGTGTGGAGCACTCGTACAAACTAGTTTAAAAGATCTAATCCAACTTGCTCAAGAAGAGGCCTTAAGAGCTGAAAACCATAAAGGAGAAACTCTGCACGGTCTTGAACAAAGATTCGAAACTAAGCCCGACTGAGTGAAATACTTTAAGTACAGGGTTTGGGTACCCAAGATTAACGGATTGAGATATCTGATCTTAGAAGAGTCCCACAAATCATGATACTCAATACATCCCGGGGATGAAAAAATGTACAAGGGTGTTAAGGAATATTACTGGTGGCCATGAATGAAGAAAGACATCGTTGTCTATGTTGGAAAGTGCTTAACATGTTATAGAGTTAAAGCTTAACATCAAAAACCATCAGGACTGTTACAACAGCCAGAGATACCCCAATGGAAATGGGAACAGATAACGATGGATTTCATCATGAAATTGCCCTGAACCGCTAAAGGACATGACTCCATATGGGTTATTGTCGATCGACTAATGAAATCTGCTCACTTTCTTCCTATTCGTGAGGACTACAAAATGGAAAAACTTACTAAAATCTATATTGTTGAGATTGTGTCGCATCACGGAGATCCTGTTTCCATTATCTCCGATAGAGACAGCCGTTTCACATCACGATTCTAGCAATCCACACAGAAGGCTTTGGGTACACGATTAGACCTGAGTACCGCATATCACCCTTAGACATATGGGCAAAGTGACCGAACAATTCAAACTTTGGAAGATATGCTTCGGGCATGCGTGATTGACTTTGGAGGAAGTTGGGATGTTCATTTACCCTTGGTGGAGTTTTCTTATAACAACAGTTACCACACAAGCATTCAATGTGCACCTTATGAGGCATTGTATGGTCATAAATGCCGATCACCTCTGTGCTGGCATGAAATCAGTGAGAAGCACTTGACAAGGCCTGACATTATCCAAGAAACTGTTGACAAAATCTCAATAATTAGGGATCGACTCAAGGCAGCCCAGAGTCGACATAAAAGTTATGCGGATCACCGCAAAAAGCCGTTAGAATTCCAAATCGGTGATAAGGTGTTCTTGAAGATATCAGCATGGAAAGGAATGGTTCGTTTCGGTAAAAGAGGCAAGCTAAATCCACGTTATATCGGACCTTTTGAAATTTTGAAGCGAATCGGTCCGGTGGCTTACAAACTCAAATTACCACAAGAATTAAGTGGGATCACGACACTTTTCATGTATCAAATCTTAAGAAATGTCTAGCTGATGACTCGCAAATCTTACCCCTTGAGGGAATCCAAATAGATGACCGTTTACACTTTATATAAAACCGACGGAAATTGTTGATAAGGATATCAAGCATTTAAGCCGAAGCCAAATTCCGATCGTCAAAGTTCGCTAGAATTCTATGCGCGAACCTGAGTACACCTGGGAACGTGAGACTTTCATAAAGCGAAAATACCCTCACCTATACACTAGCTGAATCTAGACAGTGCCACCAGTGGAATTTCGGGATGAAATTCTTTTAACTGGGGGAGACTGTGACAACCGTCAAAAATCTCAGGTCATTACCGTACTCGAATCTAAAATTACTGCATTCCTTAAACCATGGTGAAAATTCTAGGTTATGACTTCTTAAGTTTACTAAAGCTGTAGAACATCTTAGTGATTGCTTAGTGAACTATTAGTTCATACAAACTTGTTAAAGTAGATTACTAAGTGTCAATTTAAACAAAGAAAAAGTTAGCTCTTTATACTTTAACAAAATCCTTAACAATTTGCAAACTAAAATTCTCGTAACTTGACAACGTTAAATTTAATCGGAGAAATAATTTGTGAATATCAAACTTAGACAAATTAAATGTTTATAATCCAAATCAAGAACTTAGAAAAATAAAATCTTAACTCCTATATTAATTATCTAAACATCAAAAAATAAACTTTTTACCATACAAATAATTACACACTTTTATTACAAAGTAATTATGCAATATTTATACACTTTTAATAAAAAAAAGAAGATAAAAATCTGCCCTCCCCTTTTCATTTCAAATTCTTTTTATTTTCCCTAATACTCCTCATTATCACCCATTTTCCCAAAGCACATTTTCACACTCTTCACCTTTCTCTCTCTAAAACACACACAAAACTCTCTCTATTCTCTCTAAAAACTCAGCCACATTCAAGAGAAAACCCAGAATTTTTGAAGGTGTTCATCACCAAATAAACTATTAAAGGTAAATCTATATCATCTACACTCAATTATCTTTTATTTTCTTGTATTTTCTTCATAAAAATTCGGATTTGATGCCTCTTTTATGGTTAAAATCCTCATAAAATGATTGATGTTTGTAGGTTATCACTTTTCACATCTTTATGTTGTAAAAGAAAGGGTAACCCATGATCAACCCGAAAATCAAGTGAAAAATCGATTATTGTTGTGATATTGTTGAAATCTTGTTCATCTTTATGTTAAATCTTAAATTTTTATGTTAAAAATCATCTCTAATATATCATGGATATATTTCAACACCATGAATGTGTTAGAACATGGATTTAATGGTCAAAAGATCAAAGACTTCTCTTATTTCATGATTGGTGTTCTTCATTTTGAATAAAACACCCATCTTGAGTCTTGCAAGTTTTTGTCCAGAAAGTTTCATCTATTTCAATGATTTTTATAAAACTCATTTCTTCATGAAAATGGACGTTTTTATAGTCAAAAATCAAGTTCTAGAAATAAGATTTCCAACCATATAAGCCTCATGTTCATATGAGTTCATTTGATATTTTTAATAATTTTTGTGAGTAAACATGTATAAGCTGTTAGGTTAGGTCAGAAACTTTTCCCTCAATGTTTTAATCATAACTGGAGCATTACAACTCCAAATGACTTGAAACCAATGCCAAAAGTTTACAAATTTCATTGGCTACAACTTTCAACAAGACCATTTTTATTAATTCCATGTACATTTTGCTCAGAAACAATGATTGCATGCATGTGATTAAATCTGACTCTAGAAGATACAAGTAAAATCTAAAAATACTCGGACTTCTCTATTGATTCTGTAAAAATTACAAAAAGTAGATAATATATCGTAGAACATTTTTGATTTTCCCCTTATTTGGATTTGAAACAGGAATATTTTTAATAAATCCAACAAACAGGTGTAAGATTTCTGGAATTAAGATTATGGACTGATTTTGGTAAAAGTTGGAAACCGACACTTACGGACTTGCTATTTGGAGAAAGACTAACTTTTTATGACTTATAAACATGTTTAAGGATTGGGTAAAAGTCTCAGGTCAAATCAAGAAGGTTTGACCGAGTCAACAATAATCGGTCTCGATTTCGAAAACGGGAAACTTTCTATGTTTGGAAAGAATGGTAACAAAAAGTGTTTGTATGTCTTTTGATGTATTTATCGATTGTGTATGTTAATCATAAATTGTGAGGAACCAAAGTTCCAAAACTCAAACACTATAAAATTCGGACTCTAACAATCTTGTGACATTATACGACTTGTATGACGTTCGATAATTTTAGGATGTTGTATACTTGTATAACCATTATTATACTCAAACGCGATTATTGGACATTAACAAACTTCAAAGAAAACAAACCACATTGGCACTTTGTAATCTAAATATTTAGCTAAGCAATCATATCAAACCAAATTCACCGAGAATCTAATTAGAAACCTCGTGTTCATAGGACTTGGATAGGAGTTATACCCGGCAAGCACGCACGTTACATCCATCAATTACTCTTACGCTCAATTGTGAGTATTCACAGCCCCTCTTTTTACCGTTTATACTAAATGTTTTGGGGTGAAAAGCATGTTATCTTGTTGCAAATACTTATCTTGTATGTACATTTTCTATTTATACGCTCTTATTGTATGCTTGTGACTCTATCGCATCTTAAGTCCCCGGTTCTTTTTACACAACCTATTAACTCATTATTGAGCTGATGGTTGATATGGATAGTACTATTTGGAAGGAGGTCACCTTCCCACTCATTCGTGCATATGAGTGCATGCCACCAACTCTAAATGTTCGCGATAGGACATATCTTTGGGGTGTTGTTTCTGGCAAGTAGGTTTGGTTGTGGACTCAAGCTATACATGTCGTTCTTAAATGAATCTTATATGGCGTATAAATACTATTTACTTAATAACAAAATCTTTCAAAAGTGGTTTGGAATCTCCTAAATGTCTTTCACATTAACAATTCATCTAAACCTGTGAACTCACCAACTATTTTTATAGTTGACCCTCGTTTTTACATGCTTTTCAGGAAACGGTCAGTAATCATGGAATGAAGCTATGTCATCTTTATTAATGTTGAAGCTATTAGACTTGCTATGTTTTATCTTTTAGATGTAATGGTTGTATGAACTAGTATTTTGTACTGTAAACTTATTGTAAGCGCTAGTAGCTATATTTTGTAAACGGTGAATTAGTGGTACTTTGTGTAATGAAACCATTATGCTGTTACATCTCGTGTTTCCGCTTTAGCGGGGTGTGACATTCTTTCACATTGAAATGATAGTTAAATAGTATAATACAATTTCATACTCAATTTCCCCAATCACATTAAATCTCTTTGATACTCGGTAACCTCAACAAGTTCATGTGACATAGCATAATGTAACAATGATGATCAGCGTTGTTGGATTATTTCACACTTCCTTCTCAGGATACTTTATATCATCAATCTTTAATGTAATTTCCTTTATTTCCCCACATAGCATAACAGCTTAATAACAACCAATCCCATTTCATAACATCTTTGTCACATAATTCAATTTGAACTTACTTGCTAATACAGCCTCATATGGTTGATTTATTTCAAATCATTAACTCCACATAAACAAGTAATTACATGAATCTGATTAATATCATCATTTAGCATTCCTACTTGCCTCTGATCATACAACAACTAGCCGCATATTAATAACATATAAGATCATGTCATTCACTCAGCATTTACATATCATTTACTAGTTTACATTTGACCAAGAAAGCATGCCTCTTTCTCAATCAAATGAAAACAACATTCAAAACGTATTTTATAACTATATACACATTTGTTTCATTTTACTGTTTGACTGTAGTCACAACATCTTTCTAACCACCTATTCACGTATTCTCTTGAGGGAGCAATTATACTTGCATTTAATTTATTAGCAAAGGTTTATAACCACACCTTGCATTCAATATACCATAATCATACAACAAATTTTCATACTTCATTTCAACATTTTAAACACTTTTAAGTTCAAAGAGCACCACTGTTAACCCTTAGTCAACACTTTTGTCTACTCAATTCAACACATATTCCGCAATCTACAATTCATTCAAAACTACTCATAATGCTAAACGTCTCATTTAATATTTCTATCATTACATCATCATGTAATAATCATCAATTGACTCATAACTGGGGAATCATATCAGTCTGACCAATTCACTTTACTACTAATCATAATCATCATAGCAAAGTAAGCAATTCAACTTAATTTAAATCCAGGAAAACTTATCGTGGATTACCTTATTCTCTTAAATCATAAGATATAGAAGAATTGCTGAGAGTACTAGTCGGTACTCATGCCCTACCATCTCTGTATTCAAAACAACATCTCACAAGTTGTTAAGTGTTAGCAAATAACATACTAACCGATTCCCATATAGTAACTAAATCCTACACCCAGAATGCTTGACTTAACACAAGTTCAGATTTGAGATTGAACACCTTGTCCAATTCACCCAAACCTATGCTCTGATACCTACTTATAACACCCTATATTTTAAAACCTTTTTTTAAAAAAAATTCTACATACAACAATTCGGAAGTGTAGGTCAAAACCAAGGGCGGATCTAGTGCTTAACAAGGTAGGTGTAACACCCCAAAATCCAAAAGTATTAATGTGAACAAAATAATAGTTGTTGGTTTAAATTATTATTACTTTAGGTGAAATAAAATAGTAATAACTGTGAATGGTTTTAAAGTTCCAGACAATGATAATCGTGGGGAATAAAATTAATGTATATATATATTCACTCATATGTGTATTATGTATCATTATTTCTTCCCAAATACACATAATACGTTCCAGAGGCTTCACGAATGAAGAAAACACACAGAATCTCAAACCCTTAACTAGAAATCGATTCAAAACATGAAATTGAAGCTAGAGAATCCAAATTCATCAAGGATTAATCATTTGTAACACAAGGTAATCATGATTCTTTGTTAATTTTGAATTAAAACTTAGGGATTCATGGGGGTTTTTAAATGATTTAAATGATTAATGGTTTCTAGGTTGAAATTAAGGTGCCTTATGATGAATTAGTAATGTATAAGTGTATATATGATGATGGGTGTAACACCCCCAAATTTATTGTTTGGTGGAAGCATACTTGGGGTGCTACTAATCAATAATCACTGCACATAAGATATAATGAACGACTCTATATGCTTCGTTTTAACAAAATACATTGATTGTAATAAAAGTTTACAATAGTTATAATGATTACTTAAGCTCGGTATCCTGATCTGGAAGATTCTAAGGCATTACTACTTATACAAAATACAATAATGCAGAAAAATCTCTTAATGTTCGTGTTTGCATGCGACCCGAGCTATATAAATCTTGAGTAGTACTACTACTGCTGTGTACCTGAGAATACATGCTAAAAGGTCAGTTAAAAGCTGGTGAGCTCATGGGTGTAAATGATAAAACCACAATGTATGAACCACAAGATTTAATGATGTGTTTGAAATTAATCAAATAAATGTGTATATTACTGCCATGAGCCCATAGTTCAAGCTTAACTGAGGGGTCAGAATCCGCCTTTAAGGACCTGAGCGAGGTGCCTCCGAGCGAGTGCCTAATCTATACTCGTGTGAAAAAATGATTATGTACCCATTTGACATCACATTCATGGTAGCGCGACTACCCCGGACAGGGATTGTCAATCTCATATGGTACCATACACTAACATTCATGCTAAATTCATATTAACAAACTATGTGGTGGAGGACTTCATGATTAGTGAAAACAAACTCATGCAGTCAATATATCAAGTTTTGTACTTGTGTTCACATGTAAAACAAATATGAGCATGTATTCCCACCCCGGGATTAAAAACGATAAAATGCGGGGCTATGAGACTCACCCGAGTCTGATGCGTTTGTACAATAAATGTGCGTGGCTGCTAAACCAAGTAGTGATGTCCGAAGACTGTAACCTGAGGGCGTCCAAGACACGCGTTGGTTAATACGTGAGTAGGTATCTCAAAAGATCACCTATGCTAGTTGTTCATCCAACTAGTTATGTCCAAATACATTGGTTTGTTTGATTGTTCGTTTGCATTTCGAAAATATGTATGGCCCATTAGTGACGGTTTGTAATAATAATCTTAAATCATTATTATTATGTGTTGTTTCATTGTATACCATCAAAGTATATGTTTCGTGTGTTGTATCGTATATAAGCATTGAAGTATATGTGTATCATGTACGAGTACATCGCATGTAGTTTAAAGGTTGTAAATGTTTGACACTCGGTGTATAAAGTATTTCCAAGCTTCAAGTGACGGGGATCCGGGGGCAGTGTCCCTAGCTAACGGGGTTCCAGGGGTGGCAACCCCTGGCGGGGTTCAAGGGGCAGAGACCCTGGCTGGGGTCGAGGTGCTTTAGTGAAAAATGCATCTTAAATTTGAATTTGGGTAACGTAAGTGATAAAATTTTAAGTCTTGACACTTAGTAAAAATCCGTGTTTTTAAGGTTCTGATTTGTGCGACACTGGGTGCAACACCAATGGGGGTTTGTGTCGCAATATTGCAAGTTGAATTAAGTGTGCGTGATCACGCCCGAGCGGTCGGTCGGATTTCACTCCGGTCGTTGCTCCAGCCGTCGGGACGCGGATCGGGTAAGTTTTAATATTTATAAATGTTGGGGCCTAAGTTTACTACGGCTATATAACCTAATGGTGTACAGTAGCAAGTATGACCTAGGGTCGTTCTTCAAAATTAACGGTATTGTGAAACAAAGTGATCATGATGTTCGTTTCAAGCTAGTGATGGAGTTTAAAATAAAATAAGGGATAACAGTCATGATAGAGGGGGTGTTGTTGTGACTTCGTTAGCCTTGCATTGGGATGATGTTTTAGTTTAAGTTATGAAAATGTCTTCTAAAGATTTGTATTTTATTTGTTTCAAGTATTTGTGGTGTAAACACTAGTACCCTACTGATTGATTTCTCAATCAATATGTCACTGAGTAACTAGGCTATCGTGATTCTGATCAGAGGAGCCTGCTCAACTCTCAACACTGCCCTATTACAGAACAGTGACCCTTCTTGGAATATGAAGATTCCTGGGTGCATGAATAGAGTGACAGACCCACTAATTGTCCGACCGTTCTTAACACCACAGTGATACTCAATTGAATAAAACATTTCAGTTTAAGACTTGGTTGGTGCTTGATTACGTTCCATCAATGGTTATGAAATCCAGGGGTGATGATCCCTCGAATTTCAGTTTAACACTAGTACCCTAATTGAGACGTTTGAAAATAGTTATACATTTCCAAAATAAAAGTGTATACAAGTTGCGAGTTCGCAAAATAATTTCAATACATGATTTGTAATACAAAAGTTATGCATAGAAATCTGGATGTTTGAAAACATGTGACTCGAGCTAGTATATCTTGTAGCAATCCTAATCCTGCTGGGCACCTGAGAACACATGCTAAAACGAGTCAGCTATAAAGCTGGTTAGTTCATAGGATTGTTAGTTGAAAACATAAAGTATAAACCCTGTATGTTTTGAAAAGTAGTTTAGAATCTACGATTTTGATTTATATTGTTATAAAGATGTAACATCAATGTTTGTACAATAAATGAGGTATCATATACCTAAATAATCGTGGTGTGTACCTAAGCACGTAAAGAAAGAGGCATTCCATGCCTAGATACCTATCAGGTATAAGCAAGTCTACTAACGTGAGGCACTACATGCCTAAGAACTATCGAGTAGTGTATGACCACGTCATATCGAGGGTGTGGCAATGCATGCCTAGATACCTATCAGGTATAGGTAAATCTACCAATGTGAGGCAATACTTGCCTGAGTATGGATCGAGTAAAAGTATGACCACGTCATATGATAACAAGTAATAACTGGTATGCCACCTGGCATAGCGTGTTGCCTCCAGCAACATGAATGTGTAGTCCCGCAGAACTATGATTGAGTATTTAGCCAAATACTGAGTTAACGACCTCACGTGAAAGCTCACCGATCCGTTAACTAATGCGAATCTCAAGTGTAAACTCGCCGATCCGTGATTGAGTGTGAACCCCGAGTGTAAGCTCGCTGATCTATAGATTGTATCGCTTTACCATGATATCGTAATTGTGGACACTTTACCGTGGCATCGTTTTGTGCCTCCTCAGCATCGACCGGTTGCTTCGCAAGCAATGTATAAAATCGAAAGCCGACAGTACTACGACATGCCCGACTTGTATAATTGAGAGACGATAGTACTACGACATGTCCGACTAGGGTAATTGTGCTTGTATAAGTGTATGTATACCAATATATTTATGTAGATTGTGGGTAGCACCAAGTGCTCGAGATAGAGTACGAGTATGTGTGTGTGTATATATATATATATATATATATAAGTCAATTTACAACCGCAAGTAACAGAGTATCAGGTAGCGCATGAAAGTAATTTATTGTATCTAAATATGTATACACAATACTTAGATATAAGGTGTAGCACAGTAAGCCTAGGTATGAATAACTCATCACCTAGTTGTTTGGTAATAGTATAAAGAACAATACTAATATGTGTTACTAACGTATACTCCTAGCCTCAGCCTAGCAAGTATATTAAGGTCTCGGGGAAATGTTCACTTAAGTACCATTTCCATTCTAATACTCATAGAGTGTATTAGCAGCCTTAGTTCCTAAAAGGAAGACTAATCCTGTAAAAGTCTAGTTGTCGTCCAGTGTAGGTAGAACTAATCAGTTCTAGTTTATTCGATAAGGTTGTCCCGCAACAATACGGTCAAAGTGCAGTGATAACCTAACCAGGTTATAAAATGGTAGTCATTGTTTAAGATCTAGTGGAGTACAATAATAACCTACCTAGGTTAAGTATTGATATTGTTCTACGACAATATGATGGGTGTAATCCTAAGCATTACACATTTCGTATTACATACAGTAAAGTAGATAAGTGTGAATTATAAAAGTTTATCGTTATAATTCAAAACAGTAGTTGTGCATGTGTCTCACCCCGAAAACAGTAAAACAGTTGAAAGAGTGGGGCTACGAACTCACCTGAGGAATTAGCGATCCTACGATATGCGCATCGTTCGATGGGTAACCTCCTAGCGTCCTAAACACGTGAGGTTATATGAGTACGAGACAAACCAGTTTGTCTTAGCGAGTTGTGTAAGTATTCATTTGTCGTTCAGGTTTGGAAACCGTGTACGGGGGTCCGGGGGCAGCGCCCCTGGTAGCGGGGTCCAAGTGGTGGCAACCCCTGGCAGGGGCAGAGCCCCTGGCTTGGGTCGAGCTACCAGGTCAGCTTGGAAAAATTTTATTTCTACTATATTGCTTTGGTAAAAACGCATTTAGAATCTGAATTCGGGTATCGTTAAGTGATAAAAATTTTATTTCTATTATGTTGCTGTAGTGAAAAACGATCCGAAATTCCATTTCGGAGTAAAATTAGCTAGTAAAATTTGAGTGTTGACACTTAGTGAAAAATGTGTGTTTTCTGGGTTATTAGCGACACTTATAGCGTCACTTAGGGGTTTATGCAACACTCAGAAAGTGTCGCATAAACGGGAAATTCTGAAGTGTTAGCGTCACTTAGGGAAGTGACGCATAAGGGGCGACACTTAAGCAAGTGTCACGTGTAAGTGTCGGATTCAAGTGTCGGTTCAAGTGTCGGTTGTTGCATTTGCGTCACTTAGGCAGTTACGCAAAAAGAGGGTTTTATGCGACACTTAGGCAAGTGACACAAGATTAGGGTTTTATGCGACACTTAACGCGTCACTTAAGGAAGTGACGCTATACTGGATCTGGCTGTGCGTCACTTAAGGAAGTGACACTTAAGGAAGTGACGCTAGATTTTTCACCCAAAACCAAGATCTAACCTATTTTTGGGCTAAATCCGCTTATACAAAGCTAGTATATGATAATATAGATGTTATTAACATGAAATAACAAAGAAAGTGGGTGTAATTCCTTACAATTTGAAGATTGAGGATTTTTGGATGATGCTGATGAACTTGGTGATGAAGAAGATGAAGATGATGATGAAGCTTGCTTCCTTTTCCTTGAGATGATGATGATGATTCCGAAAATGATGATGATGATGTTGTTGATTATTGTTGTTATTGTTTGGATTGGAGAGAGAAAAGAGATGAGAAAAGATGAAGAAGAAGAAGAAATGATAAAAAAAATAAAATGAGAAAGGGGTTAGTTTGGGATTGGCATATGTTAGGTGGGGAGTACACTGCCTCCCAAATTGCAGTGTAAAATACCCGTGGTTATTTGCCCGATCGTATAAACAATGTAATCTTTTTAATTTATAAAATTCTTTTATATATTTTTGAATATTTTTGAGTTGAAACATTTTATAAAAATAAAATGTTTGGGTTAAAGTTTTATAACTAAATTTCTCGCAGTTTCAGATAACTAGAATGCATTTTATCAGATTTGTTTCCTAGTGATTATGAAATAATCATCTTGCATTACATATATATAATTATTTATATATATAAAGTTTTCGAATACTTTGTTATAACTATGTACTAAGTACGATTAATTGAAGTAAAAATTGGCCGTGAAAATTGACCTTTTTGACCGGGTGTTACATATTACACCTCCGTTAGTCTTGGTTAAGTATTAACCAAGAACTAACTGACTACTAACCTAGCGCTAACCAAGAGAGAGAAAACTAGAGAGAGAAAGTAAATGTGTGTACTAGAAATGAATGTGGTGTGTGTGTGTTGAATGGATGAGAAATGAGAAGGTTAAGCCCACAAATTATAGGCAAAGGCATCCAACACAAGCTTCCACAACTTGACACCCGAGTCTTCCGATTTGCACAGAAATACTACCCCTAGCTCTGAAATTCGGCACCGTAAGGGTAGTATCGGACACCATAAAGGAGGTATTCAGCACCTACGAGGGGGTATTAGACACCAAAAGAGGTGGTATACCACCACCTAGGGGTAGTATACGCCCCCATAGGGGTGGTATACGGCCCTATAAGGGTCGTATACGCCCCCATAGGGGTGGTATACAGCCCTGTAGGGGTGGTATGCCACGGATCATAGTCTTGTGCACTGGATCGTAAGTCTTGGTCGCTTAGTCGTACTTCGTTTGGCCATAACTTCTTCATTCTTGGTCCGTTTTCAACGTTTGTTATATCCACGCATTCTTAATTACCTGAAGATCACAATGAGATAATCAAAGAATAATTTCAAGGTAATATCCTTAAAAGTGCTCGTAGAACGTGACTGTATCATTTATGCTCTATTTTGGATGTTATTTAACCATTTTGATTGATTTTTAAAGCAACGCCTTATTTTTAGCCTTGATGATGATTTAGGATTAAAAAGTATTAATATCAAGTGCTTTCATCAAGTTTGGTGCTAAAAAGGTGGGAATTATGTACGCAAAAACGTGACTTTTTACGTTAAATCAGTGCGACATAGGTAGTTGTGTAGCAGGTCATGATTGCGACATAGGTCCTTGTGTCGCTTATGCGACATCCGCAATTTAATGCGACATAATGGCTTGCGTCGCTATGTGCGACATAAGACCTAAGACATAAGACATAAGACCTTGTGTCGCAATGGCCCTGGGCCAATTGTGACACAACTGGCTGTTTGGGTTTTCAAGTGTCGGGTTTTGTGGTCAAACTGTGGCACCCGTCAAATTAGGACTAGTAATTAGTTCCTAATCAACAGTAATACATGTAATTAGTTCTGTGTTAGGCTAATTAATGTATCAATATATATATTGTTGAATATATATACAAGTATGCGATTTGATTAAATTGTACAAGTTTCAAATCGAATGCAATTTGATTCAATTAATACGGACGTTGGTGAGCGATTTTTATTAAATAATATGACATTATTTAGTAACCCGGATGTATTCAAAATATTATTTATGTAATATTTCAACTCGAATTAGTATCGTACAAACAACAGTTACACGATTAAAATAATAAACGCGCGAACAATTGAAAGAAGAATAAGTTACATTTTATAAACTCAAGTAAAAGGGTTCAATGAAATATATCAACAAAAAAATTAATAAATATTCGTAATGTAAAATTATTATTTAAAAGTTTAAACGAACGAGAAAATTAACGTCGCACGGAGCGCGTACGCAGGAAAATGAAAAACTAGTGAAGCCCACACCCGGTAGACCCCACCAGCCCCCCCCCCTCCTTTCGCCTTCTTTCCCTCCTCTTTCCTTTCCTTCCTCCTCATTTCTCACTTCTCTTTATCTCTCCTTCTCTCATTTTCTCTCAAAATTTAACCACACCACCATCACCATAATCCTCCAAATTACACCACCAAACGACCTCGGTTTTCATCGCCAATTTGGAAGGAAAGAACCACCTCGCAACGATCTACGTTTCTATCATTCTGGATTCCTCTCGCGCGATGTTGTAAGTTTCCGACAAATCCCGAAATTCTACGATTTTACTCGTTTTCACTTGTTTGCTATTTGTAATAGCTTATAATGTCCATCTAAGGGTTGGGTAAAAGAATCGGACCAAACGGAAACCGGAAAACTCATTTTTGGCTCAAAATCCGTCGAACAGGCGTAAGTGTCGCATAGGCAAGTCCAGTATAGCGTCACTTCATGCGTCACTTAAGTGATGCATAAAACCCTAAATTTGCATCACTTTCCTAAGTGCCGCATAAAACCCCATTTTCCCGACACTCCAACCGTCACTTGCCTAGTGACGCCTAACACCTTTATCCGACACTTCTAGCGACACTTCCTAAGTGTCGCCTATGATCAGATACCGACGCTAGAACCCGACACTCCCTAAGTGACGCCCCCCTTATGCGTCACTTCTCCAAGTAACGCTAATAATTCAGAAACCGTCATTTCATGCGACACTTCCTAAGTGTCGGCCAAATTTTGGAAGTGATGCATAAGTGTCGCTAAAACAGAAAATTTAAAATCCATATTTCACTGAGTATTGAGGCTCAAATCTGACACCCCATTTAACCGAATTCAAATTCCAAGTGCGTTTTTCACCAAAGCAATTTAATAGAAATAAAAAATTTTCGAGCTGACTTGGCATCTCGACCCCAACCAGGGGCTGGACTCCGCCAGGGGTTGTCACCCCTGGGACCCCGCTAACCAGGAGCGCTACCCCCGGACCCCCATCACTTAAAGTTTACAAATACTTTTAAGTATAACACCTTTCGAAAATTAAAATAATAATGTGAGATTATTATTACAAACAAATCACCAACGGGCCGTACACGTTTTTCAAAACACAAGTCAAACAACCAAATCATAGTAATTTGGATGAGTCAAACAACCAAATCATAGTAATTTGGATAATTCAATCAACCAAATCATAGTAATTTGGACATTCTAAGTTGGACGAACAACTACAAGGGCAGTCTTTCGAGATGCATACTCATGTTATAACCATCGCGTGTCTTGGACACCCTCAGGTTACAAGTCTTCGAACATCAACCCACCGCTAATCAATTCAAGTTTATTTAGATAAACACTCAGGCTCAGGTGAGTCTCATAGCCAATATTTTACGGTTTTCATCTGGGGTGTGATTACATTGCTCGTTTTATTTTACAATATGAACGCAAGTATAATACAAATTAAATACTACATGAGTTGTTTTCACTAATCATTTCAAAGCCCTCCACAACATAGTTTGGTAATACATATGTAGCCTGAATGTTAGTATATGATATCATATAGGATTGACAATCCTCGTCCGGGTTAGCATGCACTAACTGGTCAAACGGACGTATTAGCATTTGGGAAGACGAGTGTGGATTAGGCACTCGTAGGAGGCAACTCAGTTAGGTTTCCTTAATTGGACCTGACACTGAAGTTAAGCTCAGACTATGTTCTCATGGCTGTATAACTTTTATTTTGCTTAATTGCATTTTAAATTCAATTAAATCTTGCGGTTCATACAAATATGTGTTGAGATATAAACCTGTAAGCTCACCAGTGTTTCGCTGACCCCTTTTAGCATGTATCATAGGTACTCAGCAGTAGGTTGGCTGCCCAAACAGGAATCATTAGCTCGAGTCTGCATTCAAAGAAATCAGATATGTAATTGCATTATTATATTTTGGATAGATTAATTATGTAATGTAAATCTCTCAATTTCAAGTAACTGAGCTAATGTAAACAGTATTTTGATGCAAACTTTGGTTTTTATCAATACAATGTAAAACGATGCATATAGTGGTCGTTCGTTATATCTTATGTGCTGTGTATATTGATTAGTCGCGCCCCGACCTGATTCGGTTCCGCAACCCTAATTTCGGGGTGCGACACAAACGACCTCGGTTTGACCTGAAACTTTTACACAAGTCTTAAATGAGTTTATAGAGCGTGCGGGAATTATTGGTTTGTGTCGGAAGTAACCTGAAGTGTCGGTTTTATAAAATGATCAAAATTGTGAGTTTATATATATGTTTCGAAAATGAGTTTTAACACGATATTTGGACACAATCTAGCAAGGTAAACAACTATACATATAAATAAACAAACTATAAGTAGTTTCGGAGTGTCAGGATCTTACGAGTGTCGGTTTTGAAATCCGAAAAGATAGAAGTGTAGAGCTTTGCGTGGTGATCGTTTTCTTCCAAATGAGCTTAGCAATCCAAGGTGCTTTTAAGGTGGTTTAATGGTGGCTAAGGGCTGCCATTTTTAGAGAGAGGAAGACAGAGGATTGGAGCTAGAGAGAGAGTGAAGGATTGAGTGTTAAAATGAATGAGAATGGTGATGGTGTGGGTTGTTGTTGAAGTGAAAGCAAGCAAAGGGATGGGGTGCCATCCCTTGGCACATGGTCGGCCCATGGGTGGGTTCCACCCATGTGTGGACTTCACCCAATTTCATTCCAAAACTCGCGCTCTGTGCAGTGTTCGTTTACCCAATTGTTTAAACGTTTATTTATACATTAAAAGTTTAATATACGTGTGTTTCGTTAACGATTTAAATCGAGATATTTTTAATGAACGTATTATTGCAAATACTTTATTTAAGTTACTAAAATGTTGTCGGGTCTCAGTTTACGCGTTCGTTGCGTGATTGTACGTTTGTTTAACTTACGTAACGTTTTTAAACATTTTATTCGTGTACGTATAATCGTAATGTTTTACTCGAAGTATTTTATCAAAATACTTAATAATGAAATATAGAATTATAATTTAGTTTTATTTCATTTGTTGGGCGCGTTTCACGCGTTTCTGTTGCGTACGGTTAGTTTTAGATGATACGAGATACGTTTGTATATATTATCCAAATAATATATAAATAAAATGACTTAATTAAATAATTCCACATTATTTAATAAATTATTCACCAACGTCCATATTTGTGGTTGTGTCGGATTCCAACCGATAATGAAATGCACGATTTAAATAAATCGCGTACGTGTGTATATATAACAATATACAAAATAATACACATAGTTAGCCGTAAACATAACTAATTACATGTATTAATACAATGATTAGGCACTAAGTACTAGCTCTAATTTGGTGGGTGTCACAATGGGTAACATGAATTCAATCTAAAAGTGGATTAATTGATTAGTATGATTGATGATTAAAGTGGGTTTTGATCATATGAGCATGTTATAGTGCCAATCCACCTTAATTAGTAGTTAAAGATGTTGTTGGAATATAATTAAAGGATATTGAAATATTGAATTAAGAAATTAAGCAATTAGATTAATTATGATTATGAGGATGATGATGATTAAGTGGATAAAATGATCATGGTGATCATTAGTGATGATTAATATAGGATACATGTGTTGCTTTAATGGAAATTGAAGTAATATACAAATGATTAAGTCATGTATAGGGTTATGGCTTAAGTAATGAAATATTGAAATAAAGAGAATTATGAAATGAGAAATTATGTGTAGTATGATCAATCCAAAAGGGTGATGGATTAAAAATGTTGATTAATTGATTATGATGATTACTAGTTGTTATATGTGGTATTGTATCGATATGTTATATGCTAGGTGATCAAAAATGGTGGCCTTACTATTCAAGTGTGATATCATGTATTTGCCTAAAAAGCAAATGTGAGTGTTATGGGAATTAAATGGGTAATGATTGTATGTTCTGGATTGCCTATGAGCAAGAAGTTCATATAATCAAATGGTAATTAATTATTTCGTATCTTGTTTCTAATGTGGCTATTAGGATATTGATTATACGTGATATGGTGATGTCATGATTTGTGTTTCGTGTTAAGATGTTTGGTTGTAGATTAAGTGATTGGTATGTGTAGCAATATGATGACTACGTGGATTTTATAGATTGAGAAATTTGTAGAGATTGTATCATTACGGAATAATCTTGAAGTAAGAAATAAGTGCTTAGCACTACTTGTATCTATTAACCTTGGTATCCATTTTGATGGGAATTGATGCCTTGCTTACTTGTATCTCTTGGACCGTGGATCATTACGAAATAAGAGAATCTCTACAATTGTTTCGTGATTATGTGTGAAATCAGATAAGTGAATTCTTGATAAATGAAATATGTTGTGATATTTGTGGATTATTCATTTAGTTGCTCATATGCTCACTAAGCTTTATGCTTACCCGTTTCTCTGGTCTCATGTTGTAGGTGCTTGGTTCGGTTGAACCAATTGGATGAAATATGATTACAAAGAAGTAGCGTGGATTAAAGCTTGCAATGTGGTTAGACAAGCTTCTCTTACTTTTAAATTATCGTTATGAATTATCACTTGTATAAATCGCCCAAAAAGACACCTTTGAATTATGTTGATGAATTAAAGGGTAAATTGTCAATTGGTTAAAACTGTGTCTTTGACTTGGCAAAGTCAAAATGAAATATGATGGTGTCAATTTGGGTAATGGGTATATTGTATAAGTTTGAAAAGAAATTGACCAAAAAGGGAGTACTCGGTGGGTACTAGTGTACCCGGGGCGTACTAAGGGAGTACGCGGGGCGTACTTCGTCTATTTTTGAAAACTAGATTTTTAAGGTTTTAAACATATAGTTGGACACTATAAAATTAAGTTGTGGGACATTATATAAGGTGATTTGAATACACTATAAAATTAAGTTGTGGGACATTATATAAGGTGATTTGAATTTGAGAAAAATATATAATGAGATAAAATAAAAATTTCGAGCGTTTTAGTAGGTCAAGTGAACCACCTTAGTTTCAAAAGTATTTTACAAAAGTTGGGAATTTTTGAAGATGAACTACCTAAAATTTGAGATGCTTGTGAACCACCTCATTTTATTTGATCCTCATTTTTGAAGACTTGCATCTCCTTTAAAGAGCATCAAACAGTGGAGGAGAATCTGAGTATAGTACTATAAATGTTTATGGCCCTTCAATGGTGAGATCTGGGGAAATTGGGGTTTGAAGATGATAGATGAAAGAGAATAAATATTTTTATAATGGTCCCCTATAGTATTTATCAGTTTGCCCAGATAAACTCAAACTATTTTACATTATTCCTTTAACCCTTATAAATATACTTTTCCAAACTAACCCTTAATAATTCCAGTAGTACATATAATAGTCATAGTCATAAAAAGTATATGCTAGGATAAAAGAATTCGTGTTCAGTGATTGACTTTTGCCAATTGTTGGAGTATATAATTTAACTGATTACATCTATAAGTACCTAAAATATAAAATATATGAAGTATAGCTTTTATATTATTTGGGGTTTAAAAATTAGCTTATAATGCATTATCTTATTATTTGATTAAAAACTTAAGAAGCAAGAACGATATGAACCAATTATTGACTACCAAAATTTCTTAATGTTGTAAGAACCTTTTTATAAATCAATAATTTAACTTACACAAAAAAAAACATGATCTTTAATCTTAACTAAATAATTTAGCTCATACTACATCATCTTATTATTTGATTGTTTCTATGTACAATGATACCAAACCAACTACCCTAAACTTACAACGACCTTAGGACCAAACAAATGTGAGAATTCTACATACAATGTACAATTCGACAATCAAACCCACCAAACACAATATGACTAAGAACAATCAGTCGTAAAAAAGCATGAAACGGATTGTAATCAACCTTAATTTACTAATATTATTGCATACTTTAAAGTTTTGTATTAACCATAATACATTTGTTGTATATGGAGTAATTTTTACAGAAATATTTGACCCGACCTGATTAAATATACAAGGCTAACTCATACATTAAGCTATCTTTACTAACTTAATGACCCATGTGATTTTACATCCTAGATCCGCCACTGGTCAAAATATACCTTATTAATTTACATTACACATTATGTATAAAAAGTAATACTAATTCAAATCATAGCATATCCGATTGGGTCTTATATATTTCAAAATACCACGTGGACTCATCCCAAAATAAATATCAGAGTAAATGTCTGGTCAAACATTCCATCCAGTCAAAAGCTTCTTGCCCACCCGTTATATTAAAAACCATAACCTACAAGAAGTAGGGTGGTGGGATTAGCTATAAGCTAAGTGAGTGAATAAATAACCAACAACCCAACTTGGCATAACAAATATGTTTCAGTAAAACATCATAAACACATAATATCACGGAGGATTGGTGGTTCTTGAGGTATCCTCCAAAGAACACTTAAAACCAACCGCAAGCCAATATAGAGGTTAACCGATAGCTTGTTGCTATCTTCACATGACACAGGTTCCTATTAATGATGTGTACAAGGAAACCCCCGCCGGCCCAACAATAACAACCAAGCCCAACCAGTGTTGACCTCCATATCACATAGTGCCCAATGGCTATGTATCACATAATCACATTGTTGGTACATCTATGTGTGTCTGTCAGTTGGTCTCAGTCTGTAATCGTGTCGATATTGTAATTACGTATTGAATAGTTTTAGACTTAGTTTAATTACAATCTTTGTAATCATGCGACACAAGGATTGTGTCGTAGAATCATTCTATGCGACACAAGTATTGTGTCGTAGAAACTCTCTATGCGACACAAGGATTGTGTCGCAGAACGTCTGGATAAGGCTATAAATAGAAGCTCGCCAGCTTCTGTTTTAGTAAGACTTTCACACACATAACAGTTCTGTTTTTCATAGAAAATTCACTAGGTTGTGTTATTTTGATCTTTGTGTGTTTGTCCAAGTGTATGTATTGTTGCTAGTTTATTATATATAAACATACACCTTTGTGTTTTGGTTATTTATTGTGTTAATGTTGCATATCTTGGTGTGTTTGATTTCCGCTCTAACACATAAGTTAAACTACTCGATTTGGTCCGTACACAAGGAACCTACAATTGGTATCAGAGCCACATACTCTTGAGTTGTGGTTTCGAGTTAGTTTTTGCAAGATTTTGGTTTAAAAGTGATATTTTTAATTTTTGTGTTCTTGGTGTTCTTGGTCAAAAAGCTCAATTTTTAGCCTATTTTGGTGTTTAATCTTCAAAGAAATGTGTTTGTCAAACCTTTAGATTTAGTAGATCAAAAGTTGGTGATTTTGTTTCTTAAAATATTGGATTTTAGAACTGATAGGAAGCATGGCGTAATTGTTTATTATTTGTATGGAAAGTTGAAATTTTTTTGTGGGCTCTAGGTTGTCTGCTTGTGCCCTTTTGCGACACAAGTCTTGTGTCATATATACTGTTCATACGACATAAATATAAGACATTAAATTGTCTACGACACAAAGTGCGACATAATCCACGACATAACAGTTGTGTTGCATTTTTGTCTTCTGTCTGATTAAGTTCTGCGACACAACACTTGTGTCGTATTGATACTTTACGACACAACACTGTGTCGCATAATTCCAGACTTATACAAAAATCAGTTTGTTTGTTGTGTATTTCCTGATTTTGTTTGCAGATTGTCAACATGTCCCTTCAAAGCGTTGATGCAGTTTTACAACATAATGCTACGATCGGTAGTGCAAATAAAACTCCTTATTTTGCACCGGGTTTGGAATTTCGAGCATGGAAACAACGTTTTATGTCGTTTGTATTATTCACTGATCCTGATATGGAGTTGGCTCTTCTTGAACGATATGAAGCGCCTGTTGCTCTTGGAGAACACATGGGTGTTCCTCCACCCAAACCCATTCGTTCATACACTCCCGAAGAACGAAAAGCATGGGAAATTGAACGCAAAACTCATTCTGCTATTACTATGTCACTTCCAACTGACGTTTTGGATATGTTTCCACAAACAATCGCTTATGATCTTTGGATTGCAATTGAGAAGAGATTTTGTGGTAACACTGAATACATCGAGAGCATATTGGAATTAATCAAAACTCAGTTTGATTATTTCTATATCCAGAAAAATGAGACTGTCAGAGACATGCTTTGCAGATTTACACGCACAGTAAACGAACTGCAAGCTGGAGGATATAATCTAAAAATTTTGAAGATTAACAAAAAGGCTTTAGCTGCTCTACCACCAAGTTGGGAAACACGAGTTTTGTTATTAGAAAGTGATCCAAAAACAATGCAATTGTCTCTGGATGATCTTGTTGGAAAACTTGAAGCTGGTGCATTGGATATTCAAAAGAAGGAAACAAGATCTATTGCTCGTGCATTAGAATCAAGTAATGGTGGAACAGCTTTCATTACAGCTGAGCAAAATTCTCAGAGATCCTCTTCTCACTGTAATCCTAATGTTGGAACTTTTTCAGCCCTACCAACTTATAATGCTTCTTCAAGCAAAACATGTTCATCATCATCTGTTCCTTCTTCAGCAACCACAGATGAACATGCAGCAATGTTTACTGCTTTCTTGTCATCATATGAAGACTTTTTTTCTAAAAGAGTCAGTACATTGGAGCTGACTGATGAGGACTTCAATCAGGTTAATCCCGATGAGTTAGAAAGGATTGACATTAGATGGAATATGGCTATGCTCACTCGCAGAGCCAAAAACTATCTAAGAAGAACTGGAAAGAGATCTCTTGAAGATGCAGCTGATCGAACACCAATGGGATTCGATAAAAGTAAAATCAAGTGCTATAAGTGTCAGAATCTTGGACACTTTGCCCGCGAATGTGAGAAAGGCCGACAACCTGCTACGGGTTTCACAAAACCATCTGTTGCTCCAAAACAGATTGAACATACTACTGCTAAGGCTGCATTGTTGATTGAGGATGGAGATGCTTATGATTTTTCTGCATTTGAAGATCACGAGCAATGCTTCATGGCCATCAACAACGAGGTACAATTTGCTTCATTTACTTGTAACTCATGTATTAGTTTAACTGGTAAAGTAAATGGGCTTATGGAACATAATGACAACCTGAAGTCAGATATCTTTAATTTGATGGAGGCAAATAAAGTGTTGAAAACTAATGAGAAACCCTTTGATAGTAACATTAATCAACTCATTGAAGATAAAAAGGAGCCGAAAGCTCTAATTTTCAGCAATCAGGATGAAATTGACAGTTACTTAAAAATGATTTCTCATTTAAAAAAGGAATTGGCTATCTCCCAAGCCAAAGTTGTTGATTACAAACAAAATCTCAAGAATATCAACACTTCAGCCATGGTCTTTACTGAGATCCTACAGACAGGTAGGACTAATTCTAAAGATAAGTCCGGTTATGGTTATCATCATCAACCGCCTCCGTCTTTAGATGTGAATTTGGTTAGACCGTCTAAAGATGAAATTAAAGATTTTCTACCTACTGCGTTAGTAGATGCAAAGCCCATTGAAATATCAGTTAATGAACCTGTTGTTAAGCATGTAGATATGCCTGTAACTGAACCTGTTAGTTTGCCTACTTTTAAGTTGCCTGAATTCTATCAAACTAACATAGAGATCAATCATGATAAGAAGAAAACTAAGCTAACTAAGGTTGAACCAGTGAAGCCTTTTGAACCTGTTAAGTTTATCTCCTCACGAATTGTCCAGTTAATCCCCTTTGGTAGTTTTCAGCCTGCTCCCTTAAAAACTACTGAAAAAGAGGTCGAGGTTGAGGATGTTCCTTGTAAGAGTGTGTCTCAATGTCAAAAGAAAAACATTAATCCTGATCTTCACACTATTACTTCTGAGATAAATGATGAAACTTTTCAAAGGAATGCTAAAGCTCAGGCTGCACTTAAAAAGAAAGATTTAAAGAATACTAATGATAACTCAATCAAGAATTCTGTCAAATCTTCTGTTTCACATTCTGAGGCATCCACTTCAACATACTCTCATAAGTTGCCTGTCTCACCTCAATTCTTAGGCAGTAACGACCGAACCTTTAAGGAAAGACGATCATGTTTCTACTGCAAGAAACAAGGTCACTTGATTAATCAATGCCCGTTGCTTTCGAGAAAGAAGTTTTCAAAAGGTGTTCCCAAAAATTCTATTTACAAAAATTCATCTGCTAAATCATTTTCAAAGAAGGATTCACTTTCTCATACTTCTATCCCGAAAGTTAATGCTACTAGGCCTAGTAAACCTCAGGTTAAACAGCCTGACAATGTTAACAAGCAACCCACTATTGTTCCTGTGAAAATTTGGAGACCAAAAGAGTCATCAAATGACTCATCATCAAGTAATACTGCATCAGGAAGTGCATCTGATTTCTTGAAAAACAAAGTTTTAACTGATGTAGTTATTATTGATGAGGTCTCTGGAGTACCCAAGTCTGTAAAGGCCTGGGTCTCCGTTTCTAACTAACTCTCTCCTCATGTTGTGCTGTAGCAGTCTGGTCATATACAAAGAAGTAAATGGTATGTGGATAGTGGCTGCTCACGGCACATGACCGGTGACATGTCTCTTCTGTCAAACATTAAACCATATCGCGGAGGACATGTTGCTTTTGCAGGAGATGCAGGTGGTAACATAACGGGACAGGGTACTCTTTCTAATGGGAAAGTGAGTTTTGATAAAGTAAACTATGTCGAGGAACTGCAACACAATCTGATCAGTGTTTTTCAAGTCTGCGACAAGAAGTTCACTACAGCATTTACAGATGTTGAATGCTTAATTTTGAAACTGGGATTTGTTATTCCCGAGGAATGGGTGTTACTGAGAGCACCCCGTGTACGCAACTCGTACATTTTGGATATGCAAACTGTGATTACCAAGGAGCATACTTGTTTGCTATCAAAAGAATCTTCTAAAGATTCACTGCTTTGGCACAGACGTATGGGACACATTCATTTTCGCATAATGAATTATCTTGTCAATAATGATCTTGTGTTAGGTGTGCCCAAAAAGTCATTCGAAATAGATAATGAATGCGTTTCCTGTCTCAAAGGGAAACAACACAAGAAGTTCCATAAGTCTAAGCAGGTGAACTCTATTGAATCTCCATTGGAGTTGCTTCACATGGATTTGTTCGGTCCTGTGAATAAGAAAAGTATTGGAGGAAAATCATACTGTCTGGTTGTTACTGATGATTACTCAAGGTTTTCTTGGGTATATTTCTTGACTGGAAAGGATGAAACGGCTGATACTTTAACCTACTTGTTCGACAGATTGGAAAACCTGTGTAACCTGAAAATCAAGAAACTGCGTGGCGATAATGGAACAGAATTCAAGAACAGAACCTTGGAAATGTATTGTCTTCAAAAAGGAATCTTTCATCAGTTTAGTGCTGCTCGTACCCCTCAACAAAATGGTGTCGCTGAAAGAAAGAATAGGACAATCATTGAAACAGCAAGAACCATGTTGTCTGATGCGCATCTGCTTACCACGTTTTGGGCAGAAGCTGTTAATATTGCGTGCTATGTGTTGAATCGAGTTTCGATGGTTAAGAAATGAAACAAAACATGTTATGAATTGCTGAATAATCGCAAACCAAATTTGAAGTTTCTTGAGCCTTTCGGGTGTCCTTGCACAATCTTAATTACTAAGGACTCGGTAGGAAAATTTGATGAAAAAGCAGTCGATGGCCTATTTTTGGGATATTCTGTGAACTCACCGAATAAAAGAGTTTTCTACAAGTCCACTGGGAGAATAGAGGAACATTTTGAAGTAAGGTTTATGAAATATACTAATTCTCCAAAAGGCAAGGGACCTGAGTCCTTGTTTGAGTATGATACGTTGGTGGACTCATTCAATCTTCCCAAATTTAGTGAAGAAGATCAGGTGGTGTCTCTACTTCATGGCTTGGATCTTACTTCCGACTTAGTTTCCAAGTCTAGAGTAGTACCACCTGAGAATATTGTCAATGATGATAATTCCTCCGATGTTGATCATGTGGCTTCTGAATCTAATCCTCAAACTGAAACCGATATTGTCTTACCACTTGAAACTGAGAACATTGTCACTGATAGCTCAGTTGCAATTGAAAATTCAGAAGGTGTTCTTTCAAATTTGGATCCGATCATTGTGCCTGATCAGATCCCTCAGCTTAGAATTCATTCTACTCACCCCACTGAAAATATCATCGGTGAGTTTCAACAAGGTGTTTTAACCAGGGGTCAGGTAGCTGCTAACGAAATCCGTGAAGAATCATCAACTGCCACTTTTGCCTACATTGAAGAAGAAATGGAAGAATGCTTCTTATCTCAGCTTGAACCAAAGAAAATAGACGAAGCTTTGAAAGACCCATACTGGGTTGAGGCTATGCAGGAAGAATTGAATCAATTCAAAAAACTTGATGTCTGGGATTTGGTTCCTTTACCCAAAGATGTTGATCCAATTGGAACTCGCTGGGTATATCGCGTGAAGAAGGATGACAGAGGTGTAGTTATTCGGAATAAGGCTCGGTTGGTTGTTTAAGGTTTTACTCAGATTGAGGGTTTAGACTATGATGATGTGTTTGCTCCAATTGCAATATTGGAATCCATTCGCATCTTTCTAGCTTATGCGTCATTCAAAGGCTTTCGGGTCTACCAACTAGATGTCAAGAGCGCATTTCTGTATGGAGAAGTTCTAAAGGATGTGTATGTAATTCAACCTCCCAGTTTTGAACATCAAAATCATCCTGACTATGTTTGCAAGTTAGGCAAGGCTCTATATGGTCTTCATCAAGCTCCACGAGCTTGGTACGCGAGGTTGGCAAATCATCTCTCGAGAAATGGCTTCTCTCGGGGCCAAATTGATAGCACTCTCTTCATAAAAAGGGTTGGAGAAGATTTGTTACTTGTGCAGGTCTACGTGGATGACATTATATTTGGTTCAACAAATGATTCTTTGTGCAGAGACTTCGAGAAGATTATGAAGTCCGAGTTTGAGATGAGTGCCATGGGAGAACTTAAGTTCTTTCTAGGTGTACAGGTTGAGCAGTCTGATAAAGGCCTGTACATTCATCAGTCCAAATATGTGATTGACATGTTAACTCGGTATGAACTCCATGACTGTAAGCCACATGGTACTCCTATAGAAACAGATCACAAACTCGGACCTGCTGAACACGAAGAGGACTGCAAGGAGCGGGATTATCGTTCTATGATAGGATCGCTGATGTATCTCACTGCATCCAGACCAGATATTGTGTTTGCTGTGTCTATCTGTTCCAGGTATCTAGCAAAGCCCAAGGTTTCTCACATGATGGTTGTGTAGCGAATTTTTGGTTACCTCAAATATAGACCATCACTTGGTCTATGGTACTCAAAATGAGAAAATTTTCTCTCTCACTGCCTATTCTGATTCTGATTATGGCGGCTGCAATTCGGATAAAAAGTCAACTACAGGAGGTTGCCAATATCTCGGCTCTCGATTGGTGTCTTGGCAGTGTAAAAAACAAACCACAGTTTCCACCTCAATAGCGGAAACTGAATACATTGCTGCTGCAAGCTGTTGTTCCCAGATTTTGTGGATTCAACACCAATTGCGTGATTATGGGTTACTTCTTACCTTGACTCCAATTCATATTGATAATACTGCTGCTATATCTATTATTCGCAATCCCGTTCAACACTCTAAGACCAAGCACATAGAGATTAGGTTTCTCTTCATACGAGATTGCTATGAGAAACACTTGATTGACCTTATTCACATAGATACCCTTATGCAAAAGGCCGACTTATTCACAAACGCATTTTCGCGTGCTCGTTTCTACGAACTTGTAGATATGATAGGGATGATTTCCCTTGATCTCAAGAAATGATTTGTGACTTGATTTCTGTACAGTTTATTTAATTAAAAAAAAAATGCAACAGCCACTCTTTATACTTTTTAGTATTAAAGAAATGCACCGTTGCTACATTTTAAAATAGACGTTGAAGTTGTGTCTGTAAACAACTTGGGATATGATAGTACATCGGGTGACATGCATAAAATGGAATTTTAAGGTTTATCTTGGATGTGTCAGTAGATTTATCTGATGTGTTGAAAACAGTTTTTATAAACATTGTCTTCATCATACGATATATTAGTAGGCATGTTATGCAAAACTCTTTGAGATTTCTTAAGAAGCCTAATAATTAATTGTCTATTTCAAGTGGTACAACATCATTAGATGTATGACAAAAGTCTTAATTTCTTACTTATACTAGACATGTGTTCGTTGAAAGAAGTTTGTTTGATATCATTTGGGGGTATATATTGACAGTCTCCTCTGTTATACGTAAGTATAGACCTGGTTTCTGTTAATATATACTTAAAAATTAAGCAAACACAAGTCAAAGTACTTGCAAAGTCTTTAGAATTAAGATACCTTACAAGGTCGCCAGAATGGTTTGACCAAGTCTGGTTTTGCTTAAACCTGATTCAAGCTATGTCGCTCTGTTGTACGTACGTACAGACCTGTCACCGCTGGCTTGATTCTTAAATTTGATTTTCTTATATTCTCTCTGTAAATAGAAACATGGTCTATGTCTTAAGTTAAGATGTATATCTATGGTGGGGACCACAGCGGAATGTGCATGCGAATAATAATAAAATGAGCTCTTAGATGTGCGTGTAACATGTTTAAAGTGGACAATTATACTAATAATCGTTTTGAAATAATTTTTATAAAAAGTGTTTCTAACATGTCAAGTAAATTTAAAGAGGACAAATATACTAATGATCGAAATAACACTTACTATTCCTAATAATTGCACGTTATTTCGATATGATCCCTAATCAGAATTCTCAACTCCGTCACCAAAACTTTTATCGTTTTTACGCTTTTAGTTGTCCTTGTCTATTTTTTCTTTTCTCTTTATATTTGTATTTAGTTTTATCCTTTTAATATTATGTAAAATGTATTTATTTATTTATTTATTTATTTTGTCACAAATCATCTTCTATGCGAAAATTCTATAATCAAAATCAAAATCGGGTTTGACCTCAAATATTTTATGACATCAAAATTTGCGATGTGTTCTGTACGACACAAGCATTGTGTCGTATTCCAACTATACGACATAAGAATTGTGTTGTATATTATGTCGTATATTATGTCGTATGTGGGTCCGGGTATAACAATTTAAACCATATGACATAATCATTTACGTTTTATTCACGACACACGTTATACGACACAAAGGCGATTTTGCGACATACTCGTTTTTTGTTCGGATTCGTATTTTCGAAGCTTTTTCACCGCGATTCGTTGTTCAATTCTCGTTCCTCACCCCTCTGCGCACCTTTAGGTATGATCCTTTCATGTTTTTATCGGATATTTAACCTTAAATTGGATCGTGCACATTTACATTTTTAGGGTTACGGTTATTACCCAAATTATTTAGGGTTTAGGGGTTTCTAGGGTTAGGCACCTGAATATTATTGATCCCCTATTGATTGCGAACCCTAGGGTATGCGTAGATTTTGAAAATCCCAATTTTCCTCATCGATCGAATCTGGGTTGGGATGGTGTTCATCTTTGCGACACAACATACGACACAGTCGTTGTGTCATATAGGATAGAGGCTTTTATTTGGTAGTGATTATAACTGCTTATGTCATATTTTAATACGACACAACATACGACACATGCCTTATGTCGTACCAATGTTATACGACACAATCTACGACACAATAGCTATGTCGCATCTGAGATTAATTTCTCAAAAAATGCTAAATGCAAGGGAAATGCTGTCCGTATGACATGTGTCATACGACACAATACTTGTGTAGTATTTTCATTCTACGACACAATCCTTGTGTCGTATTGCTGTAGTGCGACATACCTTTTGTGTCACAGTTATTTTTTTTTTAGTACTAACGCTAACGCATTTCGAGCTTTGTTGTATTATTGTTATGTTTTGCAGTAATGGCTGAACAACAAGCTGCTCAACCCGCCGAGATCGATGTCACAAAATATTTCTGGGAACCACGTCACAATATCGTGGCATTCTTGAACAACGCTGTTGAGTCTTCGCGCCCGTATCGTCCCATGATAGCCTTTCTTCATCGTTCCCGGATTTACAAGGCAATCACTGCTGACACTAGGATCTTAAAAAATCATATTACCGAGTTTTGGGACAACGCGGTCGTCAACAAAGATGAACAGGATACTCGTATCATCTCTAGGGATTGTGGCCGCCAAGTTATCTTCTCCGAGCAGCTTATTCGGGATTTCTTTGAGTTTGGTGACAATTCTGACATGATCATTCAGTTCAGTGCTGCTGCAATCTCCGAAGGCATGAGATCAATTGGATATCAAGATATTCCTGTTGATCAATACAAGAAGACCTACATGACGAAGGTCTGGAGATATCTGGCACACATTGTGATCGTGTGTTTGTCTAGTCGTAGGGCAGGCCTTGAAGGGATGAGATATTCGACTGCCTCTGCTATTCTTGCTTTGATCTACAACAAACCCTTTAACTTTTCAGGTTATATCTTCAGGGGTTTTATCAACAACGCTTTGGATACGGAAGAAAAATGGGTTGTGTATCCTCGGTTTACTCAGTTATTGCTCAATCATTTGCAACCAGATCTTCCTGTGACTACTTCTTTCACTTTTAAGCAGACGCCGATGAACACCAGAATCTACATCACTTGTGCTTCTTTTGCCAAGCAGGGACAGGCACCGGAAAGTGAGGTTGCTCTATTCGGTCACATAGTGGATCCTGCGTATGTTGCTCCTCCAGGTGAACAATTCGTTGCACCAAGACCTGAACATCCAATCCAGCATCCTCCAGTCCAACAACCTCCAGTTCAACTACCGCCGGTTCAACCAGATCTCGTGGATCCGGAGTTAGTGGATCTTGATCGTGAGATTGATGCTTATCAGCCACCATCTCCACGTCCTGAATCCTCCAGCCATAGAAAAAGGGCTCGAGACACTTGTGATTCTACTGATCTGAATCCTCTGGTCACACGTTCTCGCCCTTCCACCTCTACATCTTCTGAGCTCCCAAGAACTGAAACTCCGATCACCCCTCATCCAATAGTCATTCAAGAGCTCCTGAGCAGGATTGATCGAATGCAGCATGATATGGCCGCTCAGGCAGAAAAATTTGAAGCTCAGGATGCCAGGATCTCCTGTATTGAAAAAGAAAATGCAGAGCTGAGATCCATGGTTTTGAAGCTGGAAACCCAAGCTATTTCTTCGGGGGAGAAAGGCCCACCGGCCTTAGAATCAACACCTAGGGTTTCCACCGAGGGCGATGAAAATGTAAATTCTGATAATGTAACTGATTCTACTATTAATGAAACAACTGTTGTTTTGGATTACATTATTGAGCAACCAGGGCAACCAAAACCGCTAGCTGTAGATTACACCTATTGTGATTTGACATACTTTCAAGTTGTGGTCAACGCAGGCGGTCATGCACCTGAAGAACCTTTTGACTTTGAAACTGTTAATAATGATGATGAAGTTAATGTTGAACAAGAAGAGCTTGAACCAGATGAAGAATATACCAATTGTCCAGCTTACCCACAAGAGGGTAATGTCGTATCTGATTCTTCAGATAATGAGTCAGTGCCTGCATTTAAGTACGTACCAGAATCTACTTCTCAAGCTGCTCCTGCTCAAGAATCGTCTGAGCCTGCCGGCTTTTCACAAGAAAAATCAGTCCCTGTTCGTGAATCGAAAAATTATAATGACATTTTCCCACAGGATACATATGAATATGTTCCTTTTGACAAAGATATGTCCATCAGGGATAACTGGTTTCCCAAAGGAAAAAATCCCGAACCTGTTCCTGTTACATGCAAGAAATACAAGGTTGGCAGTGATTATTCAGGTCTTATAAAAAGTTGGAAGGTTAGCAAAGGAAGGTTTATGATCAAGAGACTTGACGGTATTCAGTATTTTCGTCGTTCTCTGAAGAAACTGAGTACGTTGCCGAAGCATGACATTGTTCGTATCACTCAGCTTCAGTTGATAAATCCTTACAAAGACGGAATTGCAAATGCTATTCAAAAGATCATGCGTGAAGAAATTCGACTGAAGAAATATCATTATGTCAAACCGATACTGGGTACAAGGTATACATTCAAGAAAAAGCTCGATTCAAAGACCAAGCAGCCAATCGTAAAGGTTCACTATCCTCCTGCTGAATGTCTGCGTGAAATTGCTCTGGAAACAGTTCCATTCAATCTGCTGAAGCGTTTTCACTACTGGGAACTGGATGGTCACACTCGCGAAGCCGTTCTTGTTTATGTGCCAGATTCAGTGCCACAGATTGGATCTAGTTCATTGTGGGGTCTACAAAAGGCTGAATTCAGAATATTTGACCCAATGAGCCTGATAAATCTGTCAAGAGATGGTATGAAGAAGCTATTTGACAATCGGATTCGCTACAACCCAGGAAACGAGTTCAATACAGTATTAGCAAAGCGATTTCAGAAAATCATTGATATATGCTTCACTTTTGGCATACATGCTGGCGGAAAGTTTCCACTCGGATGGGTTTGAAGTTCAGGCGTTTGAAGATTTGCAGTTTTGAAGACTGAAGCCAATCGAAGAATTCTTGAAGACCAAGCTGAAGACACGGGGGAGTTTGTTGGTACATCTATGTGTGTCTGTCAGTTGGTCTCAGTCTGTAATCGTGTCAATATTGTAATTACGTATTGAATAGTTTTAGACTTAGTTTATTTACAATCTTTGTAATCATGCGACACAAGGATTGTGTCGTAGAATCATTCTATGCGACACAAGTATTGTGTCGCAGAAACTCTCTATGCGACACAAGGATTGTGTCGCAGAACGTCTGGATAAGGCTATAAATAGAAGCTCGCCAGCTTCTGTTTTAGTAAGACTTTCACACACATAACACTTCTGTTTTTCATAGAAAATTCACTAGGTTGTGTTATTTTGATCTTTGTGTGTTTGTCCAAGTGTATGTATTGTTGCTAGTTTATTATATATAAACATACACCTTTGTGTTTTGGTTATTTATTGTGTTAATGTTGCATATCTTGGTGTGTTTGATTTCCGCTCTAACACACAAGTTAAACTACTCGATTTGGTCCATACACAAGGGACCTACACACATAATCCATAATCATCATGGCATCATGTCAGACTAAACAATCTATTAACTATAATAACATCGAAGCAAACTAATCGTTCTATAAATGGTAATACTACGTTTACCTGTTGTAACCAAACCTGTTACAACTAAATCACACTGAGGATTACAGATCCGCTCACCATTACCTCAGCCACTAACTCAGAAGTCTAATATTATTGAGTCTTCTCCGTGTTTGAGAATACATATAATGAGTTAGTAACTCGTTCCATAACATATAACTCATTTCATAATCATATTACTTATCTCAAAAGTATAGTATCAACTAACAACAATAACCAAGTTGTAATATCAATCATACCAGTTTACAAGTATCCATTCTCACTAAGTTAAGTTATATAAATCAAAAACTTCATTACTTAGTTCCAATTTATCATCATAATATATTCATATATGATATCCAGTCTCTAGATAATCATACAAGAAATTTGTCAAGTACATAGCATCACACTAACAAACACTAAATAGCTAAACCATCTAACAATCTTGTACTTTTTCATAATAATCTCATTATCTTTTAATCATTTGTTACCTTAATTAACACTTGAACTCATTTCAGAATGATCATGACATTCCACTACTCACTTTAAGCATCACCTTGTTTAATCGTTACTACTCGATCAAATTATGCCTCTAATAACTATAAACGACTAAAATATTCACCTCAAGTTTCCTTTTAATTATACGTTCTAATACCATTTGATAATATTGTATTAATTTTGTTTAGATTTGTCTATTAACAGCATAACTAGATCAATTAGATATGAAAATAGATTCCGAGTAATACAAAAATCGCGTCGCCATAAACCCTAAATCGCGTCACGATTATTCCCATTTCGCGTCGTGAAATAATCCAATTCGCATAGCAAACTTTTTCATTCACAGACCTGCAACTTCAATTTTTATGCCCAATCTGAATTTTAATCATAAACACGATGGGACTAGGGTTCTACGCTTCACCATAGGCTAATAACATCAAATTGGCATCATTCTATCCTAGCTTCGTGTTAAAAGTTGTCTACCCATTACAATTCCACAAAATCAAATTTCCAAATTAGAGAGGAAGAATTTATCCTTACAATGAATCAAAGAAGAAAGGATGATGATAACCATATTTCCCAAAGTTTAAAATTAAATATTGGAAATAGAAATCAAAGTTTGTTTCTTGTTGGTGTTTGCTATTTGATCTCTGCCGACTTAATTGCTTATTTCTGTGCGTAGAAGCAAACAAAAAAAAGAAAGAATAGGTCGGTTCTCCTTAACCTTCAATTGTATAAATTTAAAACAAATAATAAGTTACTAGTCACAAGTAGTCATTTGACTTTTTGACTAATCATTCACAATCTCTCTTATCTATTAAAAGAGAGGGCTTATTAACTAATCATCTCCTAAGTTAAACCTCGAGAAATAATCTCCCCTCTTCATTGCCTTAGTCAACTTAATCCTAGCCCTTGATTTTCATTAGCAATATGATTAATTAATCTTAATCTTTTTTACCTAGTTTTTTCCAACTCCGCCCTTCTAATCTCGTGCCCATCCCTTTCCTTTCGTTTAAAAAAAATACCACGAACTCAACCAAAAACCACATAATCCAATCGCAGTGCCCATCCTTAACCTACAATTGGTCTAAAAAAAATACCACGGATCAAAGCAAAATTATTCGCCATTCTTCGTTTCAATCTTCCATGCATTTTCACAATTTCAATCTGAATTTATATTAACGATTAAGATTAAGATCGGAGGAAAATTAGATCGGAGGAAATTCGAATCAGATTCTCCACGGAAGGTAATTGATTCAAATTCGATTTCAATTGAATATTGGTTTCAATTCAGCTTTGATTTTTATTCAATTTTGATTCATAAATAATTTTAATCTTATTGATTTGATGAATTTCATTGATCATGGTTTTGATAATGTGAATTTGATGTTAAAATTAGGGTTTTAAGTTTGATTCATAATCTATGTATGATGTTGTTTGATTGGTGATTTTAATTTCGTGATCCATAAGGTTATGATTTATGATGATCAATGGTGTAGGATATCTGTAAATTAATTCAGGACGTTGCTTTTGTAAAAATATAGGAGATACAGAAGCTTTTTAAGGATGTTGCTTGTGTAGATAATGTCAAACAGTTTAGTTTGGTTAATATACAGATTTAGAGACCTCAAATGCGAACCATTTGCAACCCTGTGAACAATCTGATCTAAGGTTGACATGATGATTGATATTTAGGGAATTAGGGAACTCACATTTTGGTAAGGAAGTTGCTTGTGTAATTCACCAACACTTTTATAGTTTATGATAATGTCAAACAGGTATGATCACATAAATGTGCTTCCAATTATCGATTGTATCAGGACATCAAATGGTCCATTGAACTTACCAGGTTATGTAATCTACCAACCATTACAAAAAGATTTTTTATTTGTTTTTCTATGTTAAATGACTACTTCTAAAGTTTGCATTAAATCTTACAACTTAATAGTCAAGTTTGTATCTGAATTTTCTCCTTTAACCACGTAGCTACAGATAATTTATATGTGTTTCAGATGAGAGTTCAATAGATTATGGAGCACATGTTCGTGCTAACAATAACATGTTCGAGTAAAAGTTGGATGGCATTGCTCGAGGAAAGGAATTTTTGGTTGAGTATTAGTTTTGACCCAGTTTGATTAGGCATGGTGTGTGGTTGTCATAATTTGTACATATTATGCATATCCATTTATAGTACTTGCATTCCAAATAAGACCTGGAAACATACGTGCTTGTGTAGCTTGCAAGCAATTCATGACTGTGATCAAGTTATTTTTTTTTGGTTGAATAGATTGCTGGTAGTATTTTTAAGATCACAAACTTTTCTGTTTTGTTTGTATATGTTTTGGGTAGCTTTCAGTTCTTTCAACCCATTTCAAGTGTTCCTATTAGCCTAATATAGGAGATACAAAAGCTTTTTAAGGAATGGTCCATAAAACTAACTTAACAGGTTATGTTCTCTAGCTACCTACAATACAAAAAGGATTTTTATCTGTTTTTCTATGTTACATGACTACTTCTAGAGTTTGCATTTAATCTTACAATTTAATAGTCATGTTGGTATCTGAATTTTGTCCTTTAACCATGTTGATGCATATTAGGTTGTCTGTCAGTTGGTCTATCGAGTTGTAATAAGTGTCGTTAGTCTTATAGTGAAAATATAGTTTTTGTTATATGCGACACTTACGTTTTAGGTTAGGCGTCACTTGCCTTAGTGACGCATAGCGTCACTTAGGTAAGTGACGCATGAAGGCGGCCACATGCGACACTTCCACAAGTGACGCATGTCGGCTGACTTTTAGTATAAATACAAACCTACGGGTTTCCGGCTAGGGTTGACGAAACCCTAGCACCATTTGTCGACTAAACCTTCTGTAATCAAGTTCCATACGTTATTCAATCTAATAAACACTTCTACTTTGTTTGAATCAATTGTTTTCGGTTTGTGTTTGTTAGTGTTAAGTGCAATTGAGTGATTCCGCCTCTCAATAGCAGTCAATCATCACTTAGGTCCAACGTCAAGGTCACTCTCAAACCACATAGCCACCAATAATTTATCTGTGTTTGAGAGTTTAGTAGCTGTTAAAAGTGTATTTTTGAATCAGTATACAAGTTTAGGTAAATAAATGTTGCAATTATGTGTTAACGCTGGAGGTTTCATAAAAGAGTGTTATCTTAGCTAATAAATCAAATTGAGATGGTGAGGTATATGCCCATTGTTATTTCTTAAACACCAGTCATACCCCAGTTATCTCAGCTTAGAAATCATACCATCTACTATTATGAGTTGCTGATTTTCTTGTTATCTTAGCTAATAAATCATACCATCTGCTGTTATGAGTTGCTGATTTTTGATAACAGGCAAAATGCATATTTTTATATACAGCTAGGGTATGATTGTTCCTGAAACCCTTCTATCATTTTGACATCTTAATAATACTTTGAATTTTGGAGGTACCACTTTTGATCCATTTCCGTTTTAAGCTATCTCTTTACACATGTTATGCTGCACACCGGTCATTGGGATTTCTAATGGTGATGCAACATAACAATGGGTTTTTAATTTATAAGGCTGGGGCTTAGGGTTACTATTATGCTAATCAAGGGGCTAGCAAAGGACAAGTATGACCTAGGATCGTTCTTCAAAGCGTGACAAATTGAAGCTAGGGGATTTAGAAACTTTTATGTATTTAGATAGGGAGAAAAGAGTTGGTCTTGGTTTTGGTTTTAGACTTTCTATTCTAAATTAAATTAAAATAAAATGAAAGGTGGAGGTTACTTCAGGCATTCAGCAATTGAAGCGATTGTCTACTATGAAGTGGTTTAGGAGTTGTTTAATATAGCGAGTTCTAATGAGGATAAGTTCCTAAGTTAATTTGAGCTATCACTGCAATCCTTCTATCGGGCTAATGCGGAGGTGTCCACAATCAGGCAAATAGAATGTTATGGGTTGCAGCATATATTAAAGCATACACCGAAAGTTCTCTCAAATGTATACCCATATTATCTGACAATTAATCTCGAATTCTATTCCCCAATCTCGGTCGTCAGAGATTTCCAAATCATGGCATAGTTTGTTGAACAAACAATCTTATGAACGAGGTTTACCCTCACCATAATAGGTTGGACTAACTGGTCTAGGCGGCCGGATAATATGTCATCACTTATTCGTACGAATTATCAATATTACCCAGGTATGCAAGAATACAGGGATGGTTTGTACTACAAATGGAAACTTAAGTAACACGTTTGCTATTCTATTCATAATATACCTACCTTCGGTCATTCTCGACTTCCACACATTTGTACTCCGCCGTAGGCGTTTCCAGTACTATATCAGAGAACAGTCGAATAGGGGCCTTCATATTACTTCACGATATTTAATGCCTATTGTATTTCACTATTATGATGATCCTAAGGCAACAATCAAACAAGAACATGCAATAAGACGATCAAAGCAACAGTTCGATATAAGCATACAAAGGTATTATTTAAGTCGAGGATATTCCGAAAGTTGTCTCAAAAATATCGTCTATGTGAATTTAATTTAATCTACCTCTATTCCCATATTCCGTGTCTCTTGGATCCTATTTTGGTCTCGAGAACACCGGCCATGCCGAGCTCAATGATTCAATCTTACATAGTATAACTAAGTGACCTATATATCCTATGAGTTAGCTACGTTCATTTTTGGATAAGGTTTTAGTCACAACATGAGTTGGGCAGATAAATGATAAAGATTTAATTCCTACATCTATTTATAACATAAACCATTCGCAATCTCATAACATACAACACAATTACATAATTAAAACTTTCTAAATGACTATCATAGCAGACAATTCAGTTATCTAGTTAATCATGGTAATTCTATCATGCATATTTAAATTTATAAAATAAAGAACAAACATATTTAAATATGGAAGATAGATTAAAACCTGGAAAAGTATACAAATAACTCGTAGCTACAATGCGTCCCGGAGCACCTTCGTATAAATCTTCCTTAGTTAATTAATTAGCTATTCTAATTAATTAAACTATCCTAAAGAAAGAAATACTAATTTTACTAGAAAGATATAGAATATAGAAAGTGTATAGAGTGTGTTTTTTCAAGATGTGAAGGTGTATCTCAAATGAACCATGGGTTCCCTATTTATAGGGGAAAATTGATGCATTCTAGCAACTTGGGGCACATGTTAGCAAAAGGTGGGAAAGTTTCTAGCACATGTACCCTAAAACGCGTAAAGGTCTAGCACGTGTACCCCAAAATCGTGGAAAAGGCCTAGCACATGTACCCTGGGAGTAAGGGTGAGGAAGAAAAAGCGCACGGGAGACAGGGGGAGGCCCGCCGGCGCCACTACCCTGGTGGTCGGCGGCGGCTAGCCCTCCCCCGCCCCGGTTCGCCATCTTTCACCTCGTTTCTTGATTCGTGCGTATCTCCTTCGTTATGCGTCCGTTTGCGTTGATTCTTTTTGCATTGGATTTTTTTTTTCAAAAAAGAACACTTTGATGAACATAAATCCCAAAAATATGTCTATGATCTTTGGATGTCTCGCTCGAATCATTTGAATCTTTTGGCGTACGTAGAATCTTCATTCTTCATCTGTTTTTGTTGATTATTCTTCTAATAGATTCGTATTTTGAAAAAGAATATCTTGGATAAGAGAAATCTCTGAGATGGGTACTTTTGCCTTTAAATCTTCTCTTGATGTATCGAATCTTCAAACGTGTGTGGAATCTTCGTTTTTCGTCCGCTTTGCTTGATTTTTCTCGTGCGACTCTATTTTGACCTTCTTGACAAAGTTTCATTGATTTGAACATTATTTAATTTTATTTGCTAAGTATTGTTCCAGAATCGGAGAGATATCAGTAGTAAAAACGTGACTTTTTACGCGATATCAAGTATCCCACACTTAGAGTTTTGCTTGTCCTCAAGCAAATTGTCAGAAAAACTGCTTTGAAATTCTGGAAGGGTGTCTTCATATCCTAGAGAACTTTGATTCCTATAGGTTGGGTGAAAAGATTTGAAACGGGGTTTTATCCCTTGATGCTTTCTCAAACTACCGGTTCTAACAACCTTTCTTTACATGACTGGGGCCCTCGCAGGTGGTCACTCAATTTACTCAAGTGTATCGGGTTTCCTAGTTTCTAATTCACTCAGGGGCAGTCATGTAGCTCTTTTGTCATTATAAGCTTGGCTAAGAATTGAATCTGTAATACTCAAATAGGGACGGTGCTAATTATCCCTAGACATTTGTAAGAGGGTAAAAATGGATATGGAAGAGGGGTTTTGTAGGTGGTTTAGTAGGGTTTTGATATATCCTAATAATTTGTCTGTGATGACTTATCTTTGACGTTTTAGTGATACCTCTTTTTGGATTTCTCTCTTTGAAAGCCTTCTTTTCATGTTTTCATTTTGAGGAACCTTCCCCTTGGCATTAAATGATCCTTGGGTCTTTTAGTTCTTTGGTTCCTCTTGGCAGCTTTGTTTTTGCTGAATTATGTTTTTCTTTGGAGTTCCCCTTCTCTTTTTGGATGGTATTTTTATCCTTTTGTATTTCTTGCAGTACTTCTTTTTCATAGAACAGAAACTTAGGCTATGGCCAAGAGATGTAAAGGAAGGGTTGGTTTCTTTAAGTGAGTTTTTGAAATGAAAAGTCTAAGGCTCAACAGGTTTCCTACTTGATCCTTAATGCTGAAAGCGAGCATTGGTTGGGTTAGGCTTGAAAACAGGGGTTTTTACGAGAGAGCTTTATCCTAGGAAATGTCGAGGTCTTCTAATTGCACCTTTGTCACGTATGATGCCCATCTTTGTAGTTTTGAAATATATTGCTCAAGCAAGTTCTAACTTAAAAGGCATACATCGGCACACTCTCAATCGAAAAGTGAAGCATTAAAGATAAATGCTTTTATATGGCTTAAGATTCCTCACTTCTTTTGATGGTTTAATACCTAGTTATGCGATTTCTTGTTTTCAAACTTGGTTTGAAAATTTTTCACAGAGTTTTACCCATTATTGTCGATTACCCAAACCTTTAGATTTTTGTTGACCGGAAATACCCTTATTAGACTTTCAAAATTTGAAAATTCTGCTGAAAATCTGAGTTTGCTTAAAAGATTGATCAAAATTTTATGTTGCAGTTCAGCACTTCAGTAGTGGACACTACTGTTATCCCACACTTAAAAGAACATTATCCCTAATGTTCCATTTCTAAGTTATGTTAATCCCACACTTAGATTTTGAATGAGGGTCAATATTTTCGAAGTCATTCTCTGTTTTGTGAGTTATAATCCCACACTTTAGAGTCTTACTTAGAGTTTTAGTGTGTTAATCAAGCAAAATAGGGTTAGAAGAGGTACTTCCTTTTGTTGCGTGTGTTGCCACTGGATTTTATGGACCAAGTTCAAGTGTGTGAAATTGATGGAAATGGACCAGGCTCATTGGAAGTGAACTTGTTTCATAATTTCCACGTCAAGTTCTGCATAACAAATATCCTTCAGGAAACACAAATGTCAATACACGTTAATACTAAACAGAAATAACATAACTAATAATAACTAATCCATGTCAGCATAGAGCGCCTCCCAATCGGTGAAGTCATCATCCATAAAGATCGTGTTCTCCACGACCAATGAAGGAGATGCTGACTCCATGATGGTATATACTGGAGATGCAGAGCCATCCTCTGGGTCCTGAATCCAAGCATCTACTGCAGCGACCTCCTCCTCTATTGGATCCGTAATAGTGGAGTGGTCCTTTGTAGTCAGGTTCCAAGGTGGGAATAGGTCCCATGTTGGAATGTGCAGAGCGGGATCAGGTCCCATCTAAAAATGGCACACATGTGTGAAAGGAAGGCCCAGAGCAGTGTGGATCTCAGTGATGGCAGTGTGCTGGACCTCGAGGGCTCTCTAAATTGACCAAGTGACAGCAGGGTCCGTAGCAGTTACCCCATGATGAAAGGTGGGTACTCTGGAGGTCCCTGCGGTCTGTCCCTCGGATTGGTGAGATGATGGTAACCTAGCATAGATGGAATGTAAAGGGAATGTCTCCCGAACGTTCATGTAACACCTGGTCAAAAAGTCAATTTTCACGCTAAATTTAAACTTCAAATAATTGTATTTTATATGCGATTATAACAAAGTGTTCAAAAACGTAAGTCGTTTTGATTTAAAACGCATTCTAATTATCTGAGACCACTCGAAAACAAGTATATATTTTAATTCCAAAATAGTATTTTTATAAAATACTTTCACTCGAAAACATTTCGAAAGAATATAAATAAATTTGTAGAATTTAAAATATTACATTTTTATACGATCGGGTACGCAAACACGGACATTTAACGCAACAATTGAGGACAACCAAACCCACCAAAAATGATGGGTCGGCCATCCCTTTTCCCCCTCCCCATTTTTGTGTTTCACAAAACCATAAAACACACACATCTATATCTCCATCTCTCTCTTTTCTCTCTTTCACCAACAAATAATAACAACAACAATAATCAACAACAACAACATCACCATCATCATTTCGGAATCATCATCATCATCATCAGGAACAACAACAACAGCCGCATCATCATCATCTTCTCCATCTTCATCATCTCCATTTTTACTTCCAAAGTAAGTCTTCTCACTTTCTCTCTCTAGAAACCGTTTCCCTCACTAGAAATTACTTAGATTTAATGTTTATACATGTTAGAAGCTTTCTATAACATCAAAACGCCCAAAAATCGAGCCAAAACTCGATTTGGATCTTGAAATCGTCGAACTGATCATTGTGTCGCAGGGACAAAAAACAGTACTGCGACACAACCTGTGTCGCAGGTTTATGTCGCAAGCCTTTATGTCGCAGAAAATCCGAACGTCGCATATAGCGACACAACACACTATGTCGCATTAAATTGCGGATGTCGCACATAGCGACATAAACCTTATGTCGCAGAACCATTTAGCGACATAACCCTTATGTCGCAAAACACAGGAGCTTATATGATTTCCACTAAGTGTCGAAACCCAAATTTTACCGCCTAATATTACTCCGAAATGAAATTTTGGAGCGTTTTCACTAAAGCAATATAGTAAAAACCTATGATTTCCCTGGCTCGACCCCAGCCAGGGGCTCTGCCCCTTGGACCCCGCTCGGGGTTGCCACCCCTTGGACCCCGCTACCAGGGGCGCTGCCCCCGGACCCCCGTACACAGTTTTCAAACCTGAGCGACGAACGAATATTGGCACAACTCACTTAGACAAACTAATTTGTCTCGTACTCATATAACCTCATGTGTTTAGGACACTAGGAGGTTACCCATCGGACGACGTGCATATCGTAGGATCGCTAACTCCTCAGGTGAGTTTCATAGCCCCACTCTTTCAACTGTTTTACCGTTTTCGGGGTGAGACGCATGCTCAATTACTGTTTTCGAATTATAAGCCAATCTTTTATAATTCACACATTTCTATGATACTGTTTGGAAATACGAATGTATAATACTTAGGATTTACACTCAATATATTATTATGGAACAACACCACTGTTTAACCTAGTCAGGTTACCGTTGTACACCCTTAGATTGTTGACCAACAATCACCATTACCTGACTTGGTTAAGTCACTATTATACATTGACCTTATTGTCACGGGACAACCTCATCAACTACAATAGAACTGGTTAGTTCTACCAATACAGGATTAGCTTTCTTTTTAGAAACTAAGACTGCACATACGTTTCAGGAATTCGAAATTGGAATAGAACCCAAGTAAACATCAACCCAAGATCTCAATATACTTGCTAGGCTGAGGCTAGGAGTATACAATAGAAATATACGTTAGTATGGGTCTCTTATACTAATACCAAAACAACTAGGTGATGATTTGTCATGCCTAGGCTTATTGTGACTCAACAGATAATTAAAAACTGTATATACATACTCAACTACAATATATCAATTGCATGTTCTACATACTACTCTATCTGAGGTATTTGTTGGTTCAACTTATATATATATGTCTATATATATACATACATGCTTGTACTTCAACTCGAGCACTTGGTGCCACCTACAATTTAGTTATGTATATAGGTATACATACACGCGTACAAACACAATCAAACTAGTCGGACATGTCGTTGTACTGTCGGCTCAATTAGTCAAGTCGGGCATGTTGTAGAACTACCGGCTCAATTACAAACTTTGCTTGCGAACAATTCGGTCGATGCCAGATAGGCACAAAACGATGCCACGGTGAGAAGTGGGCACAAAATGATGCCACGGTATTGCAGTGGGCACAAGTACGATATCGCGGTAAAGCGATACAAATCGATGGATGGGCGGGCTTATGCTCGTGATCCACACACATTCACGGATGGGCGAGCTTATGCTCGTGATCCGCAACAAGTTAACGGGTCGGTGGAGTTTCCACACGAGGCCGTTAGCTCAATAAATCTAGGTTAGCTAACACTAACGGGTCAAACGGACATGCTAAACATTCAACCATAGATCTGCGGGTCTACAACCATTGCTGTTGGATGCAACACACTATATATACTCAATCATAGTTCTGCGGAACTACACTTATTTGTTATCATATTACGTGGTCATTCCATTACTCTATAGCTATTAGGCATGTACTGCCTCACGTTTATGGACTCACTATTACCTGATAGGTATCTAGGCATGGATTGCCACATTTCATTATGTACTTAGGTGCACAGCTAAACCGATTTAGGTATGAGATACCTTGTAGGATGTATACACATTGGTGTTACAACTTTAATGCAATACCTATCAAAATTGTAGATTTTGAATTACTTTTCAAAACATAAAAGGTTTATACTGTATGTATCCACTAACAATCCTATGAACTCACCAGCTTTATAGCTGACTCGTTTTAGCATGTGTTCTCAGGTGCCCAGCAGGATTAGGATTGCCGCAAGATAAGCTAGCTCGAGTCGCATATTTTCAAACAATGGGGACCACTCTACATTTACTTTTGTATTTTTAAATTATGTAATTGAAACTTCTATTAAACTCGCAACGTTGTAAACGTTTTACTTTGGAAAATGTATAATTATTTTCAAACGTCTCATTTAGAGTCGTTCATTATGTATCTTATGCTGTGATATTTGATTTGGTAACACCCGACCCGACCGCTTCCGCAACCCGAAATTTGAGGGTGTTACAGTTCACCTCCACCAATTCTGCCAAGGTCTCGTCCAATCGAGGGGTTGGTGACTGTGATCCCCTGATGGTCCTCATGCTACTACCCGGTGATGAACTCCGGGAGTGATACATGGAACGTGAGCGTCTCTGACTGGGGGCTCGTGCTCTAGCTAGCTGCGAACTCATCCTGCAAAATACAAAAGGTTAATGGTCGAAACATAATCATCAGCCTTTTATAAGGCGAGGTACTATATAAGAATGGATTAGATCAATAATAAAAATTAATGCTGAAAAGATAAGATAGGCTTGGGATGCCTCCCAAGAGCGCTTTGTTTATCGAGTCTCATAGCTTGACTCATTTATACCTACTATTTTATTAGGGTGGTTCATAGTTATAGATTTCCTCGGTTGTGGGAAAGTCTTCTACGTAGTATTTCAAATAGTGACCGTTTACTTTGAAATTCCCATCTGGGGCGTCGAGTTCGATGGCACCATAAGGAAATACCTTAGAGATTGTGAATGGACCGTTCCACCATGTTTTGAATTTACCAGAAAACTTCTTAAACCGTGAGATAAGGAGTAGAACCTTATCACCTGGATTGAAGCGTGTGGGGCGGAGCTTTGAATTGTGGAGCAACTTGGTTCTTTCTTTGAATTTGTAGGAGCTTTCGTAAGCTTGATCTCTTAACTCTGCTAGCTCGTTCAGTTGCATTTTCCGTTGCGTTCCCGTTATCGTCGGATCTAAGCTGCAGTTTTTCAGCGCCTAGTAAGCTTTGTATTCGAGTTCAATCGGGAGATGACATGCTTTTCCATAAACGATCCTATAGGGGGTTGTTCCTAATGGCATTTTATAAGCTGTTCGGAATGCCCATAAAGCATCGTCTAGCTTATCTACCCATCTCTCCTTGTGTTGACCAACTGTTCATTCCAAGATCCTTTTTAGTGTTCGGTTTGTAATTTCTGCTTGCCCATTTGTCTGTGGGTGGTAGGCCATAGACGGCTTGTGGGTAACACCATATTGTTGCAATAGTTTCAAAAATTGCGTATTCCAAAAGTGAGTGCCTCGATCACTGATGATCGCCCGAGGGATTCCAAGCCGGCATAATAGCTATTTTAAGAACTTGGTTACGACCCTTGAGTCATTTGTTGAAACATCTTGAGCTTCGGCCCATCTAGATACGTAATCGACAGCTACTAGAATGTATTCTTGTCCGTCTGATTTTGGAAATGGTCCCATGAAATCTAATCCCCATATGTCAAATATTTCACATGCTTGGATATTCGTTAACGACATTTCGTTACGCGTTGTGATATTTCCAAACCTTTGGCAAATATCGCAGCGTTTCACCAAGTCTTGTGCATCTCTGAAGATAGTAGGCCAATAGAATCCTAAGTCGTAAACTTTCTTTGCTGTCAAATTGGCTGCGTGATGCCCTCCGGTAGGTCTGTGATGGCTTTGGTGGAGTATATGTTCGGCTTCTTTCCCATAGACGCATCTTCTCACAATTTGGTCGGGACAGACTTTGAACAAATATGGATCATCCCAAAAATAATGTTTAACGTCGCGGAAGAACTTTTGTCTTCGCGATGATATCATCCCCTTTCTTGTGATCCCTCCTACTACGAAATTGGCAATGTCTACAAACCAAGGATCGTCAGTGAATTGTGAACCTTGCATTTGTTGTAAGTCCGTATGTATTAGGATCGATAACGAGGTTATCTTTAGATATTAAGGTGCGGAATCCCTTAATACTATGTTTACGGATTGTAAACAGTTTGTTTCACACGTATTAGTGAAATCAATAATCTAATATGTCTTGTAATGATTATAACAGTTGTTAATCGATCAATACCTAACCTTTAGACTATGTTGAAAGTTCTGGAAACACAAGTTTGTTCATAATTAGCAAATGGCAAAAGTTAATTAGGTTTCAAACCTAATTTGTTTAAATACTCATCTCGGTTCGCAGGTTTTGGGCTCTACGGACCGACTCGGTTCGCAGCCCAACTTGGCCCAGCGAATCCAGTGGACTCGCTTCGCAGCCCTGCCCTGCAAACCCAACTCAGTTCGCATCGTAGGTCTTTGGTCAAACATGGTCAACATTTTTTAGCATTTAATATTTAACTCTAAAATGTTTACCAACCAATATATTCATTACAATTCAAAACCAATTTACAAACTTGATTACAATAATCTCTAGTACTATTACAAGCTAGATCTGTTTTCACAATAACATGTCCCAACAGACTCCCCCTTGACAATAGCTCTAGCATCTATGTCTTCAAGTTGTCTTTGATCTTCACTTATAAATTTTACTTCCAGCATACATCTTCAGTTTTATGCAAGTTTTAACCATCAGCTGATAATCTATTCCTAAATCTCCTCATCCTTCAGTAGCAGTGATCCCGTTCTTGTATAACATCAACAAATCTTCTTTGCACGCTGCTCTATAAACCCTAATCTCCACCTGAGCTGACTGTTCCTGATGCAGATTCAAAACGAGTTCCTCTAAATTGTCAAGCTTCAGTCGCTAGGCAGTGCAGTCATCAAGCAGTGTGTTATGAATCTTCATCAATGTCTGATAAGATTCACTAACAGTAACCAACTGCTGTGCTAAAGAAAGATTTTCAGCTAACAACCATGAAACCGATCCCGTTAGTTTCTCTAACTCCTTCACTCTAGACTCTAAGGATGTAATCCTTTCAGCATCAGTCATAGGAGTCACTGAAAGTGTCGATGGTCCAGGCGGTGTCAACGAAGCAATATGAGAATCACGAGACAGTGGTGGAATGGCTTGAGTTAAGGCAGTCGTGAGAAGGCCAGCTGCAAAGCGGCTTGCCTTGGTCGTAGGAAACTGTGCTGAATGCACTAATTCCACAACTCCTTCTTTAATAACCTGCGAAATCGATTCTGGTGTCGGTAACTCTGTCCTTGGCTCAGCCTATAAAGATAGACATAATTACATAGAGAAAAAGAATTGTTACAGAGAACTCTATCCCAATTTCTAAGTAATTATATAACACTTGTAGTACTAAATGTTTATCTCATACCTCAGTTGGTACAGATACTGGTTCAGTAATCACCGGTGTCACAGACTCCACCTGCGGTGTATCTCGAGAAACTGTAACATAATTAACTGTCTCAGTTTAACTCCTAATAAACAACAAAATAAGATGATCTAACTTTAAATGAAAGATTAAAAATGTACAATCTCGAATGGTCAAGGTCCTCGAATGCTTTCTGCGTTGACTAACCAGAGGGGTCTCAGCCACCTCAGGACCTTCATCAAGAATACTGAAGTCAGGATCAACTTCTTTAGTTTTACGCTTTTCTCTCACAGCCTGATAAGTCATCAATCGTGAACCATAAAAAATCTGTCCAGCTGGAGGTGAAATAGGTCTGACATCATCAGAATCTGTAGAAGAATCTGATTCAATCTCACCATTTTTACCACCAGAAGTACCAACAACAGTATCCTGAATAGCAAATATATTAAACTTTTATAATTATCATAAAATCTCTATCATACAAATTCAATATATATGTAAGATTAATCTGATATATTACCTTCAGAGGTAAAACCTCAGATCTATCACGCTGTCCCTGCTCACCCTCAGGTCTTACAACCTCTGGGTCTGCAGTCTCAACTTCCTGTATTATATTAATATTTTATATTTTATGATTAGTAAAATAAACTAATCAACTAAACAATTATATTATACTCTTATGATTAATAAAAGAATCTATCAACTAAGTATCTATATTTTTATATAATATATCTCAGTAGAAGCAACATAATCCTCAATAGCCTGTAAAACAGGATCAGTAGCATCATCATGCTGAACTAGCACCTCCTGCACAACCTGTGCAGCAACCTATGCATCAACCTGTTGTCCTGGATGTTCTAAAACATCATCCAGAAGCTCTTGTGGATCTTCAGGAAGAACCACATCAGCAACAGGCTCAGGTACAGCAGCAGCAGGCTCAACATCTAGCCAACCATCATTGGCCGGAGCCACGTAGTTCTCATCCAAAAGATATCCAAATAAGTCAACCGCTTCTGGCTTAACAACATTTGGACGCCTCGAAGAATTGAGAAAACATGCATTGTAAGTACACAAGTTAACTCTATCCACAAATAGATCTGGAGCAACTGCTGGCATGTTAGGAATACAGTGGCGAATGATCATCACACAGAATCTAGGATAGATCAAAAACTTTGATCTAACTGCTCCAGTAATCTAACCAATGAATGAGCTGAAGATATAAGAAGAAAAATTGTATGGTTTGTTTTAAACCAGTGACAGTAACCCAGAAAATAACTGAGGGCTAAGCTCATCATATACGCCCTTCTTGTTACCGAAGATAGTAACAATAATGTGGAATAAAAATCTCCACTACCCAAGAATGAACGCATTGATGAATTGATGTCCTCGTTTGGGACCAGAATATCCCATTCTGCCCAAAGCTCCCTCAATAAAATCAGTAGAGTAAGCAGATGGATCAGCTTCCTACTCGACATTGCCTAAGCGCAAAATCTGTCGAATATCATCAGCAGAGAAGACAACGGGATGTTGATTAACCCTCGTTTGGACAACAGGAGGGTTAGTCGCAGCATCAAACTCAATATTGCCCCAAAACTGGGTCAATATGCTCTGAGATATAGGTGGTGACTCATTAATGGCATATCGAATCCTTGATCATTCCAGAAATGTCAAAATCTCAGTAAATCGCTCAGCACCATGCTCACTGGTGTCTATACTCACCAAAATGTTGTGACCAGGTGCAAAAGCTTTAGCTGCCATATCTGTTATTATAAGTAACACAAATGGCAATTAGCTTTAACTAACAAACATTAGTTAATTTAAACTTCAACGTATAATGATCAAATGATCATCAAACATCTAAGTTTACTATTAACTAGCAACTTAATCTACAAAACATAATTGAACGATTAAGCAAAGTTAACTTTTCAATTAAATTTGTTAAATCATATTACGTTCGTTAGTTATATGAGAAAATTTGAGTAAATATACCGCCGATTAATAATCGGGACACGCCGCTCGACTACGCTATGAGTCGGAAGACTTTCGATATGAATTAACGCAAAAGTTCCAAGTAATTACACATATTTAACTTATTTACTTAAGTTTGTAAGCCTAAACGTGTATGAAAAAGCAAACTTGTAAATTATTTGTAACCCCAAGGTTCTCAAATCGAAAACAAGTTATAACAATTATTATGTAAACTAAATATCTAATAACTCAAACATTTAGTTCACAAATCACATATGAAAATCAAAAAATTTATTTTATTTTCAAAATCAACAAAATTCAACTCGCTTCGCAGAAATCCTATGCGAGGTGAATCTCATGTCGTAATAGTCAACACAAGTCAACCATCTCAACTCGCTTCGCCATTATTGGCTGCGAATTGAGGTTCATTTCGCAAGTTAATCTGTGATCCGAGATCTCGCTTCGCAAAATTGGTCTGCGATCCGAGTTCAATTTTTGAGTTCGCTTCGCAGATCAAATTGCGATCTGAGTTCAAACATTGAGTTCACTTCGCAGATCCATATGCGATCCGAGAGCAAGCCTTGAGTTCGCTTCGCAGGAGCGGGCTGCGAAGTGAGTTTAAATATCACTTCGCAGACTTCGCTGAGACTGCGATTCAAGTTCAAATGCAGTGATCTAACTTGATATTAAGCAATTGAATTATGTATACATATGCACCATACATCAATTAACAATCCTTAAAAGTTTCAAGTTTTATCATTAACTCAATCATAGAAAATTCATGAAAATGCAAACCGAAACCTTTGAAAACCTAATACAAGTGATTATGAGTTAAATACACGGTCAAAAATCACGAGATATACCTCTTTAGATTCGTAATCAAAAGTTTTATAATATGCACGGAGTGAAAATTTCTTCCTTGTCCTCGAAAATCGAAAATTGATATCGTGTAAAAAGTCACGTTTTTACTATCGATATCTCTCTCATTCTGGAACAATTCTTGGCACTTTAACTCAAAAAAATTACAAATCTGTAATATTATGTCAAGATGGTAAAAACAAGGTTGCATGATGAAAATCAAGCAAAACGGATAGAAAACGAAGATTCCATGCACGTTTGAAGATTCAAAACATCAAAACGAGATTTCAAGACCAAAGAGCCCATCACCAACATCTATCTGACCTAAGATGTTTATTTTCAAATTACGAATCCAACAGAAGAAGAATCAACAAAAACGGACGAAGAATGAAGATTCTGCGTACGCCGGAAGATCCAAAAGATTCGTACGACACATCTAAAGATCAGAGATATATTTTAGGGATTTCTTTTCATCAAACGCTTTGTTTTTGAATTACGAATCTAATGCAAAAAGAATCAACGCAAACGGACACATAACGAAGAAAACACGCACGAATCGAGAAACGAAGCAACGGGCGACGAACCGGTGCGGGGTGGTGCCAGCCGCCGCCGGCAGCCACACCACCGCTGCTGGCTGACACTAGGCCACCGCTGTCCACCACTCCCCCGCATGGATCGTGCTTTTTTGTCCTTTCGTGTACCCGGTGCTAGACCTTTTCATGCTTTTCATACTGGTGCCACTACCTTTTTCGCCTTTTCGTACCTGGTGCCACTACCTTTTCCACCTTTTGCTATCGTGAGCTTTGGGATTCTAACTTGAGCCAAGTTTCTCCTATAAATAGCAGCCCCCTAGCTCTCATTTCAACACACTCTCATATTCACACTTATACTTATATACTCATTCTTCCATTTTCACTTTCTCACTAAAAATCTCTTATATTTTAGTCTAGGGTTATTGTAATTAATCTACGGATTAACATAGAGGTTAGAGCGAACGTTAGGAGTTTGGAGATTCATCTTTGTACGTGTGAACGAGTTTCAATCATAATAATACGCTGCTGCGCATTTATTTCCGGGTGATATCGAAACCTTTATCATACTTGCTTCGCTTCATACTTTAATTATGTATTATTGCCTTGTATGTGATTTGTCTATTGCCATGAATTGCGAGTAGTTTATTATTGTGATTGTTGATGATGTAGATAATTATAAGTAAGGATGACATTATATAATTAAGTGTACGACAATTGTAAACGTGATGTAACGGCCCCTATTTGACAGTTTATCTTATATAGTACTGGAAACATTTTACACAAAGTACAAATGTATGGAAGTCGATAAATGACCGAAGGTAGTTACATCACTAGAATCAGCTCTGGTTTAACAGTTAGAACTCCGAAAGGATAATACAACTCCACAACTAACTGGTATATCCTACAAAGTCAACGCACAATGAAATGATGTTCGAAAACGCGTTCAGATAAAATAGGAATTAATGACCTTTGTATCGTTAAGACTTTATGAACTTGAGTTTAATTTATGGAGTACCCTTTCCGGTTATCCACGTGACTGCAACCTAGTAATTAGGACTTGATCAACCTTAGTTATGGTAAGTAGTTATTTGTGCCCATTACATGCAACAAGTAAGACACAGTGAACCCACTCGTTGTATATATTAGGTTTACATTTCTGCATCACTTTACATTTAGTTAGTTTAGAGTGTCACATTCACCGTCAATTACTCCTGACCGCATGTCTGATGTAAGAAGTAGTCAAACTACCATGTAAAGTACATTGTCCGATTACTGAAAGGCATGGCCTGCATATGAAACACTTTTTTATAAACTGCGAATAATCTAGGGATGTATAACTGTTTGAAAAGGAGGACTCAAGTCATAAGTTGAAGTAACCAAGCCTTAATGCACGAAACAAGACTTAGGAATAAGGATAACATCCTAGTGATCTAAATACCTTAAAACACTAAGTCTTACACAATCAGCGGTCAAAACATACAAAGTTATTAATTTGCGTGCTAATGAAATACTAAACTATTTTAGGGGTTAAGAAAGGTCGGACCTATGAGACGATACGCTACTGATTCATGCACCTCGGCGTTAAGCCAAGATAGGTTGTTTATCTTTCAACTAGATAAGTATTGGAAGTTTGCGTATTGCTCCGATCAGAATCACGATAACCTAGTTCCTAGTGACATGCCAACGGGAAATTTAGTTGGTAGGGTTCTAGAGTTTACACCTAATAGTTTAAATCATTACACTTAGCATTGTCCCTGTTTAATCTTTCATCCCGAAACATTAATTATCGAAATCTCAACAATCACATGTTTATCTTTATCTGTTTTCCTGCAATTTACTTTTCTGCATTTTAATTACCTATCTTTAGTTTAAAACCCCCAAACCTACCTACTTTGTTCCATCCTAAATATCTCCTACCGAAAGCACCAGCTTTAATCGCCCACACGTTTGGATTCATAGAACGATCTTAGGTCATACTTACCGCTTGCTAACCAGAGTAGGTAGTATGTATAATTTAAGCCCAGCTAAATATAAATTTTAAAACCCCTGCTGCGCCCACATCACCATCAGGAATCGCAACGACACTTAACCGACGGTTGCGGCCCAACAAAAATCAAATGAAAATCACTCTCGGTTCGCGTCGCAAGAGAATTCACCTCGCAGAGGATTTGGGTTCGGTTCGCAAATGAGTGTACAGTGTGAGGGTTTGACTCGTTGACTTGCCACTTTTATACCCAACCCCACTTCGCAGAATCTCACATCGCAGGGATGTGGATTCGCTTCGCAGAGGAAAGTGATGTTTGACTCGTTTGACTTGTCGCTTTTATATTCTAATCTCGATTCGCAGGTTAGACTGGTCAACTTCGCAAGTTTTGACCACATTTGCGAATTTAGCTTTAATTATAAATTGAACCTGTATTTATTTATACTAGTCAAACTTTTTAACTTCTCATTGCGTTTTTGTCACATTTATTCAACACGGAACAATAAAGTGCAGTTTAACTTAATTTCAAAGGATAACACAATAAATCAAAACAAAACTTTATTTAATTATAATAAACTTTTACAAAATGTAAACATAATAAACTAAGTTCTATGCTTAAACAAATAAGAATTTATCTGCTTAGGGATCATATAAGAAAGAATAAGCTAAACATAATTGATTTTTAATAAGTCTAAGACGATTGTTAATATTCATACCTCATGAAATTCATATAAGCACAATAAATCACAATTTTAACCAGTAATAAACTTATATTTATAAAATTATATCGTATTTACCTTTATCCACACAATATAACACATTATTGAAAAATAACTTATAATTTCTTTAGAACTTATTCACCAAGGTGAATGTTCATTTGTCATAGAAAGATCAAGACGATTACCGATATTATGATCCACATAAACAAATTATACACAGATTTCTGAGCAAACCTTTTATTGTTTATGTGAACAATATCTAGTGTGTTCCACTATACAACATACTGAAGAACTTAAGCACAACTCATAACACTGTATCCTTTATTTATAAGGTAGGAGTTACTAAATGATGTCCTTTAGAAGCATATAACTTACACTTGACACTAGATACTTTGTATCTTTCATATGTAAGGTAGAGGTTACTAAATGATGCTCTTTAGAAACATATAACTCACCTTTTTGTCTTTTGAGACTTTTGTATCTTTTTGTGTTTGTTTTAGATAACAGTGCATGGAAGTACTTTCATTCAACAATTAAGACTTGAGTCATACATGGTATAGCAGTTTCACAAAAGATAAGACACATGAATTTAGAATTTCTTAATTGCTTGGAAATCTTAGCATAATCTACCTATCAATATATCGTATGATGAAGCTGACTAGAATAAAGTTATACTTATCACTTATGAAGTGAGAGACAGGTTATAATCAGTGGATATAGGTGTATAATAAGATAAATATAAGTCAAGTCCTATTTAAAATAGTTATCTTAGGGTGACTTATAGGAATCTACTAACACACCGTACTTAATACTTAAGGTAATTATTCTTAAGCTTATTCTCCTAATGTACTATCATCTCCCTAGTTTTTGCAAACAAAAAACTTAAATAATTTCTGAAAGAACTACTGTTGTTCTTTTATCGGAGGCGATTCCCCTAAGGTAATCAAGCAATTGAATGCCATACGCCCCCCCTTTTTTATTTTGAATAGAAAGACTTAAACTATTACATTTCCTTTGGAAGACTAGTTATTCTGGATTCCTCATTCCGTTCAGTTGAACCAATGTCTCAAAATGATTCCTGTCAAAAGCTTTTGTGTACAAATCTGCCAAGTTATCCAATGATGGAACCTTGACTAACTGAATAAGCTTCTTTTCAGCACAGTCTCTTATGAAATGATGACGAATATCAATGTGCTTTGTCTTGCTGTGCTTTACAGGATTATTGGTTATTGATATGGTGGGTTCATTGTCAATCATCATCTGAGTGTTAGTTAAATTTAATCCATAATCTCTCATTTGCTGTTGAATCCACAACACTTGAGAGCAGCAGCTGTCTGCAGCAACATACTCAGCTTCACATGTTGAAATGGCTACTGAGGTTTTCTTCTTGCACTGCCAAGACACTAATCTTCCTCCTATAAACTGACATTCACCAGTTGTGGACTTTCTATTCTGATTGCATCCTCCATAATCAGAATCAGTGTAAGCAATAAAATCCAAGTCTCCTCCAGTCGGATACCAAAGTCCCAGCTTCAGTTTCCCTCTTAGGTAACGAAAGATTCTTCTAATTGCTTGCATATGAGACTCTTTAGGAGAAGCTTGATATCTTGCGCAGATACATACTGCAAACATTATATCAGGCCTGGATGCAGTGAGATACATTAGTGACCCAATCATGGCCCTATAAAGAGTAGGATCCACATCTTTGTCACTCAATGTATCTGGTCCAAGTCTATGATTTTCTGGAATAGGAGTATGATATATGCGTGTTTCATCCATCTTAAATCGTTCTAACAGTTCATATGTGTACTTTGTTTGATGAATGAACATACCATCTTCTTTTTGATCAACTTGTAATCCTAAGAAGAAATTTAACTCTCCCATAGCAGACATTTCAAACCTTTTTCGCATGACTTTCTCAAATTCTTGACACATCTTTTTGTCAGAGGACCCAAAAATGATGTCATCAACATATACTTGAACAAGCAGAAAGTCATTCTTCTTCCATTTAACAAAAAGTGTATTAGCAATTGAACCTCTTGTAAATCCATTCTCAAGTAGGCATTTTGATAGTGTCTCATACCATGCCGTGGTTGCTTGATGTAATCCATATAGAGCCTTATTCAAATGATATACTCTATCTGGGTAATCTGGATCAACAAACCCTAGTGGTTGAAAGACATACACCATTTCTTGTACTTTGCCATACAAAAAGGCACTCTTAACATCCAACTGATACACTTTAATTTCCTTGTAAGTTGCAAATGATAAGAATACCCTAATTGCTTCAAGCCTAGCAACAGGTGCAAACACTTCGTTATAATCTATTCCTTCTGCTTGATTGAATCCCTGAACCACTAAACGAGCTTTATTGCGAGTACCAATTCCCCGATCGTCTCTTTTGCACTTAAAGACCCATTTAGTTCCAATAGGATACTGTAACACCCCCAAATTTATTGTCTAGCGGAAGCAGGATTTGGGTGTTACTAATCAATAATCAAAGCACGGAGATTAATAATGAATGACCACTACATGCGTCGTTTTACATTGATATTGATAAAATAAAAGTTTACATCAAAGTGTCGTTTACATTAGCTCCTTTTGAAATTGAGAGATTTAAGTACATAATTAAACTATACAAAATGTAATAATGCAGCTAAATCTCTGATTGTTTGCATGCTGACTCGAGCTAATGGATCTTGATTAAGCAGTCCAACCTACTGCTGGTCACCTGTGATACATGCTAAAATGGGTCAGCGAAACGCTGGTGAGCTCACAGGTTTGTATATCAACATATATTTGTATGAACCGCAAGATTTTATAATTGAATTTAAAATGCAATTAAGCAAAATAAAAGTTATACAGCCATGAGCACATAGTCTGAGCTTAACTTGAGTGTCAGGTCCAATTAAGGAAAACCCAACTGAGTTGCCTCCTACGAGTGCCTAATCTACACTCGTCTTCCCAAATGCTAATACGTCCGTTTGACCAGTTAGTGCGTGCTAACCCGGACGAGGATTGTCAATCCTATATGATATCATATACTAACATTCACGCTACAGATGTATTACCAGACTATGCTATGGAGGGCTTTATTGATTAGTTGAAAACAACTCATGTAGTATTTGATTGAATTGTACTTGCGTTCTACTTGTAAAACAAAACGAGCAGTAATATCACACCCCTGATTGAAAAGCAGTAAAATAGGGGCCATGAGACTCACCTGAGCCTTGAGCGATTAAATTAATAAACTTGAATTGATTAGCGGTGGATTGATGTCCGAAGACTTGTAGCCTGAGAGTGTCCAAGACACACAATGGTTATAACATGAGTAGGCATCTCGAAAGACTGCCCTTGTAATTGTTCGTCCAACTTAGAATGTCCAAATTACTACGATTTGGTTAATTGAATTATCCAAATTACTACGATTTGGTTGTTTGACTTGTGTTTTGAAAACGTGTACGGCCTGTTGGTGATTTGTTTGTAATGATAATCCCATATCATTATTTTGATGATTTTGAAGCATTATACTAAAATAAATTCCATTGTGCTTTAGAAGTTGTATCGCATTCGTGTTTGATGTTATACGAGTTTAACACTTGGTGTGAAAGTTTATATGTAACACCGTTACTCGTGACCCTAGGGTGAGGGCGAAGCCCGTTAATGACGGGGGTCCGGGGGCAGCGCCCCTGGTAGCGGGGTCCAAGGGGCAGAGCCCCTGGCTGGGGTCGAGCTGCCAGGTCAGCTTGGAAAATTTTTATTTCAACTAAATTGCTTTGGTGAAAAACGCATCTGGACTTGAATTTCGGTGAAATTGAGTGTCAAATTTTGAGTCTCAAAACTTAGTGAAAAATGAGTTTTAAACTCTCTGTTTTTAGCGACACAGCATGCGACACAATGGTCATGTATGCGACACAAGGGTTGTGTCGCATGAGAATGCGACACAAGAGCTTAGCGACACAAGGGTTGTGTCGCATAAGTGTACGATGCTGATTTAACAGCGACATAGTGATTGTGTCGCATGGGATTTGCGACATAAGGTACGACACAAAGGATCTTATGCGACACAAGGCTTGTGTCGCAAAGATGAACACTCAGACAGTCCCCAGCGACTGTCGTGGTTTTCAAACCCAAAACCCAAATCTAACTCGTTTTTAGGCTATAAAATCATGTTTTCCTCATACATTTGGACAATACTAAGTTGTGTAAACATTATAACACCGAAATAATACACCAAAATGAGTAGATCTAAATATTTAGAGAATTTCTTACAATTTCAAATCGAAGCTAGAGGAGGCCGAAAATGATGATGATGCTTTTGTAAATCTTGTTCCTTGCTTGATGGTGATTCCGAAAATGTAAGTTTTGTGGTCGGATTTGATAAATCCGAAAATTTGGTGGTGATGGGTTTGAGAGTGTTTAGTGGTGTGTGTGTGTTTTTGATGAATGCAAATGAAAGAAAGAGGGAAAGGGGAGGTGGGGTGTAGGTGAAAGCCTCACCTTTTACAGTCCCCGCAATCGCGCTCCGTGCGATGTTCGTTCTCCCGCTCATTTAAACGTTAAATGTTTATTTTATACTTTTAAATATACGAATAATTACCCAATATTTTTGTTGAAGTATTTTACTAAATACCTAATGGTTGCGTTATAGAATATAACTTTAACTTGTTTCTATTTGTTTGTGCGTTTCATGTTTTAATTGCGTAGACGTTTGTTTGTACGATACGAATTTACTACAAAATATTATTAAAATAATATTTTGAATATGATGGTTGTATTAAATAATATTATATTATTTAATAAAATTGTTCACCAACGTCCATATTAATTGAACCGAATTACATTCGATTTGAAAATTGCACGATTTAATCAAATCGCATAATTGTACATATATTAAACAATATACATATTGATACACATACCTAATTACATGTATTACACTTGATTAGGCACTAATTACTAGTCCTAATTTGACGGGTGTCACAGATACTCACTAGAAGGTAAGTCAACTAGCTCCCAAACATTCAACTTTTTAAACTGAGTCAATTCTTCTTGCATAGCTTCTACCCATGAATTTTCTTTCAATGCTAGTTGAACATTTTTAGGTTTAACCTGTGAGATAAAGCATGCATAAAGACATTTATGGTGATCCCAGTTTCTTTAATTGACACGTATAAGCTAGTGTATTCAGAAGTACTAGCTATAGCTTGACTCCTGGTTAATATTGGAATGTTTTGATCACCAATGATATTTTCAACAGGATGATTCCTACTTGTTCTAGTCACAGTTACTGGCTCTACAGGTATCTCATCATCCAAATTTGTGCCAATCTCTTCCAATGGTGGCATATCCTCATCAGTACTGTACATCTCATCAGAAGTTATTCTTTCTCTCAATTCCCTTGTAGGGGTAAATATATTATATAATAACCTTTGAGTAACTTCCAATAACTTGTCTTGCTCCTGAGGTTTATCCACAGATGGCTCTTTTGAAGCACTAGCAGAGGGATTATTTGCAGATGTCCCATATGAAGAAGCATTCGATGTATGTGTAGGGCCAGTGTCCCCGTCATCGTACAATAAATGTTCCGGGATTTCTGAATTAACCACATAGTCATTTATAGGGACTTTAAATGACTTAAACAGATCTGAATAATCGAATTGCCAATCTAATCCCTTGTGTTTGTCATGAGTATGACTGGTAACTTCAATGTTGAAGACAGTTTCCACACGTCCAGTGACTTTATTGAAAACCTTCTTGTTTGGTGAATTAGGAATGTAACCTAGGAAATATCCTTCGTCAGCCTTTTCCCCAATCTTAGGTTGATTGCTAGTCTTCAAAAGGGTGCATGATACACAAAAAGGCTCAAATCCCTTCAAATTAGGTTTCTTTTTGTTCAGAAGTTCATAACAAGTCTTGTTATGCTTCTTAACAGTTAGTACCCTATTCAAAACATGACATGTTGTATTCACTGCTTCTGCCCAAAAGATGACTGGAAGCCCTGAATCAGCAAGCATGGTTCTTGCTACCTCAATAAGAGTTCTATTCTTCCTTTCAGCAACACCATTTTGCTGTGGTTCATATGGTGCACTGAATTGATGTTGAATTCATTTACTTAAGCAATAAATATTCAACATAGAATTTTTGAACTTTGTACCATTATCAGTACGAGTTCTCTTAACTCTCATGTTATAGACATCCTCTACTAAATCTAAGAACTCCATAAGTATTCCTGGAGTTTCATCCTTAGATTTCAAAAAGAATACCCATGAGAATCTAGAGAAATCATCTGTAACAACCAGACAATACCATTTGCCGCCTATGCTTCTCTTTCTTATTGAGCCAAAGAGATCCATATGTAGCAATTCAAATGGCGAGGATATTGTGTTTTCTATTTTAGTCTTGTGTGGTTTCTTATGTTGTTTTCCTTTCAAACAAGAAACACACCTGTCTTCAAACTCAAAACATTTATGTGGCACACCCAGAACTAAACCATTTTTGGTTATGTAATTCATTTTTCGAAAGTTCATATGTGCCATTCTCCTATGCCATAGAATAGAATCAGCTTCTGAAGCCTTGGATAATAGACATGTAGACTCCATTGAAGTATTTGGAGCACCCATGTTAATAGCATAGATGTCCTTCTTCCTTGGTGCCCTCATTAATATCCAATCTTCGGGAATAACAAATCCCGGCTTCAAGACTAAGGCTTCCTTTTCATTAAAATGAACTGGATGACCTTTATCGCAGACTTGGAAAACACTCACCAAGTTGTGAGTTAGTTCTGCAACATAATTCACATCTTCAAGAGTCAAAGTTCCATTTGAAACTTTTTCTTTTCCCGTAATCACTCCTCCTTTATCACCAGCGAAATTTACTCGCTGTTTCAAACCATCTTTGAAGTCTTTCAGTAGACTTCTTTCTCCGGTCATGTGTCTTGAGCATCCACTGTCTACATACCACCAGCTGTCTTTGTTCACAGTTTGCTCCTGCACATGACACGTTGTACACAGTTAGTTTTCAAGAGGGACCCAAGCCATTACAGTCTTGGGTTGTCCCTTATCATCCACAATCTGAACTTCCTTAAAGTAACCATAACTATTCCCATCGGGAGTCTTGGTGACATTTACTGGAGGTTGAGGTTGTTGATGATTGATAGTCTTATGCCTGTGAGGAGAGTGAGTAGAAAACCTCCTAGGCATTTGACTATGTTGTTGTACACGAGAAGTAGAACCATTCTCATATTGACTATGGTTTCTACTTGGGGTTCTAAACCTCGAGGGTGTCTTATCTCTAGATTTAATGACAGAATTATTACTTTGAGAATAAGGTCTCTTAGATTTAGGTGGAGAGACACTACTAGTATTGTCTCTTTTCAACATGTTCACAGGTTTGCTTCCCAAACCGGGTTTAGCACTAGACTTGTCTACAGGTTTTGGTTTCTCGTTATTCACTGGCTTGTGAATAGCTTCCAACTTCTTATTAGGACAACAAGAAGCCATATGCCCCTTTTGATGGCATTTGAAGCAAGACAGCTGCCTTTGTGACTTAAATACTAAAGGTGTATCATTTTGTTCTTTAATAACCTTATCATCTACTTTGGCATCATTCAGCATCCCACCTGATACAAATTGTACATTGGTGAAACCTGATATCTTACCAATTGTAGATGATTGTTCTTTAAGAACATCCTTTTGTATCTTAGAGACTTCAGATTCTTCAGGTACTTTAACTTCAGAATTAGCAGTCGCATCAATCATCTCTAGATCAACATTAGTAGTAGTGTAATTAGCATTAAAAGGCGGAGGTACATCACTATAACCTAAGCCAGTCTTGTCCTTTAAACTACGTTGAGCATCAATTATATTGTCCATAGTTAAAGAAGATGTTCTATAACTCTCAAACTTACGATTAAGCTCAACTAACTTGACCTTAGATTCAGCTAATTCTTTGTCCTTGTCATCTATTCCCTGATTTAAGTCCTTAAGGCTTAAATAAAGACCATCTATTGTCACAGATTGTTCATTTATAGTATTCCTAAGTACAGTCTTATCAGACACATAAGACTTAATTTGTTTCTTAAGGTCTCGCTTGTCCTCACTTAACCTACGTACATCAATTTTGGCCAATTCTAGTTCAGATGTTAAAGCCTTATGTGATTCAGCAAAGACATTAACCTGGGCTTGTAAACTAGTCACTAATTGACATACATCTATAAGTGTAGGAACATCAAGACATACCCATTTCTTCTCAGTTTGGAGTTCAGCCATTTGTGCAACAAAGTTTTCTGGACATAGATCTTCAGTTAATCCCAAGTCCAACACATCATCTTTAACTGCCAGCATCTTCAAATCAAGAATCTTCATTTGATAATCCTCAGCAGCAGGTGATAACTGTGTAAAAGTAGTATTTTTATATAGTATTTTATCCCAAATCCTATATGTTTTTATTGAGAATTGTTTAGTTTAGATATTAATTTCGTTCATATTTGTAATTAATTGTGGAGATGAAGGATTTGAGGAAAAGAGACGGAAAACAGTCAATAAACGAGTTAAATGATGCACTTTTGAAGAATAAAGCAAAGCCGAAGTTGAAGAAAAGAATAAAATAAAAAAAATGATGAAATCGGCTGAAAAACCCATCCATACGCCGTATGGAATTCCATACGGCGTATGGATGTGGCGGTGGAGGCCCAGATTTACACAGACATGGGATGGGCTAATAATCAATCCATACGCCATATGGAAATCCATATGCCGTATGGATCAAAAACACAGGAAGTATAAATTCGCGAAAAAACCACAAAAAAGGAGAGTTCGGCTAGGGTTTGTTTACAGTCAAATATTTTCGTAGTTTAGGGTTTATTTACGAATTAATTTAGCATTTTGGAGGCACGTGGAGTCAAGATTGAGGCTAGTTCATGTTGATTCTACGTGATTCATCTTTTTAATTCGGTAAAACTTCTTTTATTGAGTTTTATTGATGACTTTGAACTTATATAATCTGAGTTTTCTGTTTTAATGATGAGTTGAATATTCAAAGTGATTGTGTAGTTGATTGAACTCGGCTTATGATTATTGGACGATTATTATTGCGTATTGACTAGGTTATTTAATTGAAAACTATTATATTACTCGTAGATCCTTGTTTGTTGGTAACTAGTAGTTATTATTGTTCAACGTGGTTAATAAGATTGATGAGATTGAGTTCCTTTAATGTTATTAATTATTGATGGTTATAATCTTAGGATTTGTGACTATTGCTAAATATGTTGAGTCTGATAGGTTGAGTAAATGATAATTATCTACTTTAAAATGAACAAGACAATAAGTAATTATTGGGTATTGTTGAGTCATACCACTAGATTAATTATAATAAGTTGTGAATGTTTAATGCTCAATTTAGGGAAAAGCACACAATTGACTGATCATCTTGTGACGATGGACCGTTGTTTTATGTTGGATCCTAAGTTGTAGAAATTAGTTAGACCCGGAAAGTTGGCTAGTTCACATTCAATTTAATATCATTGAAGAATTTGGTATTAAATTGATATAAAAGAATCACTATTAGATAATCAATACGTAAAGAATCGGGATATATGAATCTGAGTGACGTTAATTATACAATTACTTATTCCTTCCTATTGTTTCTTATTTAATTATTTTAATAAGTTTTATTTAATTTAGTTATTTTAATTTATTATTTCATAAACAATTGTTCGAATGGAACTAAAACGCCCACTGTTTACTGTTTTCTAGTTAATTACTATTTTCTATTTTTATAAATAACCACCGTTCCTGAGATCGACTCGGTCTTACCGATTCTATACTTACATTTGATCAGGTATTCTTGCCTGGTTGTGTGAAAAGTATTTATTAGGTATTTCCATTTATAAATTATAAAACAAGACGCGCTTTCACACGCATCAAGTTTTTGGTGCCGCTGCCGGGGAACGGTTGCGTTGTTTATTTAAATAGGAATTATTAATTGTAAAAGTTTTTGTGTTTAAAAAGTTTTTAATTAGATTTTTGTGAAGTTGTTTCATTAGTTACTTATTTGTAGCAATAAGTTTTTGTTAATAAAATTGGTTGAAAAAAATTACTTTTTATTTGGTTAAACATTTTGGTAATTAGTTTCAACCGGCGGATGGAAATCCATCCGTCGGTTGGAGTTCTTTTGTAAAAATTGTGTATATGTTATTATTTTTATTTATTTTGTGTGATCTAACTTGTTTTTCGTTAGTGGTGTTTTGTATTTCAGAGTTAATTTTCATTTAGGTGTTATCCAATGGCTCGAAGTTACGAGAGTGACGCCAATAATTATCATATGTTTGAACGCAAGTCTGTCCCCATCACCTCATCTTGTAAGGAACTTTTGGGTGCTATCAAGGAATTTGGATGGAATATCCCTTTTACCGCTAAGGTGCTACGGAAGTCTACTATTTATTGGACTGATCCACAACTAGCGTTGGTTCAGAATTTGTTAGATAGTGCAGAAGTGGAAAATCAGTTCGGGTACAAGAAGCAGTTCTGGGATGACCTTGTCGACTTTGAGGAATCATTGAACTCGAGGATTAAAGAGGAAAAGATATTCTTCACTCAATAAAAGAGGAAATTCACGGAAATTTATGAGATTATGAGACAATACTCATTTCCGTATTCAGCGAAGCAGGGCGAGTGTCTTCACCGTATGATAAAGGCGATGTATGTGATTACTGGTCATCCAAGTTCCAACGCGGACAAGGAGTTCGTATCTGCTTTAGAGGAGTTGGTCCGACTGATGTAGTTAGATGACCATCTTAGGGATCCGACACCTCATCGCTTTGTGGTGACTAGCACTATTCACTATTACCTGCAAAAGATGGTTACGCAAATTTGATCGACTTGCTAAGGAAGAAGGAGGAAGACCACATCCAGATTTTATCACCCGCATAGAAAGATTGACCTAGCTATCTATTTAGTGGTGAATTTGGGAGTATTAGTGGATACAACTAAGATTCTAACCCCGAGGGAACATTTTCATTATGGGATGGTGGAAATCTACACGAGGTTTGTAGAAATATTTAAGAATTCGGGATTAGAGTTTAGTGTAGTCCAGGATTAGATCATCAGTGAGATTGAAGATAGAGTTAAGAATTTGAAGGAAGAGCCTTTGATGATTAAGCATGTTGGGATTGTTAATGCTTGTCGTGAGTTTATGAGCGAGTTAGAGGAGGATAACCCTGACCGTGAATACAAGTTGGAAGGTGATAAATTGGTGTTGGCACCTGAGGGAGTGAATAATACAGCGATAAATGAAATCAGTTGGGACTTGATTTATCTTCAACCCGTGGCTACTGAACACCTAGCTAATTTTCCGAGTTTTGGTCATGGAGTTGAAAATGTCATTACACAAGTCATGGAGCGTTTCCTAGCTCTATATCGATTTCATTATTTCTCATTTTATTATATAACTCTTATTTCATTGGATTATGTTTGACATTGGTTATGTTAGATTTTATTATTGTGTGATTTGTATATCTATTTTGAGTATGATTTATGTATGCATTTTTTTTAATTTTAGATTGTTAATTTATTTTGTTTACGTATTTAGTGTGGAATTATGAAGATATTGAAGTCGTGATTATCCTCCAGGTTTGATGTTTAATTATATTACATAAGTGATGGATTTAGGTTAAAAAAGTGGTGTGAAAATCGTTTTTTAATTTTTTTTTCTGAAATTCAATCCATACGCCGTATGGACATCCATACGCCGTATGGATTAAAAATGGTAAATGGGTCGTGCGTTGACTGGGTCGAATTGTTTGACCTGGGCCTTTTTAATCCATACACCGTATGGATTTCCATACGTCGTATGGATCAAAAAGGCATAAACCGGCCAACAACCCTTTTTCTCTTTCATTTTCAAACCTAAAACCACCACCATCACCTACGGCTACCAACTGCGACCACCTAACCACCACTTCCGGCCACACATTCCTTCTCATTTTTATATATTTGTGTTCCACTCACTTTCCTCTACAAGGTATAACTTCCGATTTTCTTTTTCGTTGATTAATTTTCATGTTTGGAAGTTAGGGTTTATGTATGAGATTTGGGTATTTCAAATTTAAATATGTTGTTAGGCATGTTATGATTGAAGTATGTTTACATTGAATGAGATGACGTGATTCCATGCTCGTTTTTATAATGTATTACATATATTGTGTGATTCGAATTATCCGTGTTTGTTTAAAGAATGTGAATATGCCATGTACTCAATTTTGATATGTTTTAATTTAATGCTTGTTAATTTTCTGGATACATGATGATTAATGCAAATGTTTGTTTGGTACATGAATGTTTGTGATTACGGTTGTGATAAAATTGTCGTTGTTCTATTTTGTGATTATGATAATTCATGTTGAATATATTAAATGATTGCTAGTTACTAAGACTAATATTAGTGATGGTAAAAAGTGATTATTTTTATGTTCAGATTGGTACCAAATTGTTATAGTTCACGTTGAATCGACAATTGCCATGATTATTAATTAAGTATTTATTTTTATTAGCAAGTTGAGAAATTTTTAGTTCATAATGAAATAGGGTATTTGAAATTGTGTTTGTTGCGGTAGTTTAGGCTAAACCTTGATGGTGGATTATTCCATATTAAGTCGTAATGCTGCCGAAATTTCTTTTGAAACTTTATTTGCATTTCCTGTTTTGGTAACGATTGTTTTTCTTAGCAGTTTAATGGCAAGCAGGAGAACCAGAGGCGGCCAGACATTGGGCAATCCCCCGATTCGAACCCACAGATATCTTACTTTTCATGATTCTTATTCGGAGACTACAAGATATCAGTTTAGCGAGCGTTTGGCTGAGAATATTGATCAGCCAATTGAGGTTTTTCATGCTGTGAATTTGAATGCTTTGGAGCATGTGGTGGAGAGAAACGGATTTGCCACTGGGCACGAAACAATTAGGAACTTACTTTCTATTCCGTATAGGCTACAGGATGGTAACATTGGGTTTGTTTCTTATTCATGGTACAGGATGTTTAGTATTCGGGAGCATATCTATAGGGAGCTAGTTGTGGAGTTTTATAGTACATTCCGGTTTGATCATCGGTCGACTGACTGGACTACTCACACTATTTCTTTTCAGTTAGGTAGCCAGCCGAGACGGATGTCTCTTCTTGAGTTTGCCATTGGGGTTGGACTGTATGAGCCCAATGAGATCCACAACCCACATTTTCTGGATCATATTTCAGCTGGTGCAGTAACGAAGCTTACTGATTTGGAGATTGTGGAGGAGTGGTAGTCTATTGCTCAGGGCAGTTATGGTTCTCATGCCCCTTCTTATCGAGCTATTCGAGATCCTCGTTACCGTCCCATTCACCGGTTGTTGACATTTACCATTGTTGGTCGTCGAGAGGGACCGGAAAAAGTTTCTAAGCCTGATCTGTTCTATCTGAGTTCAATTGTAAGGAAGCGGCTAGTGAATGTTCCCTGGAGATTGGCTAGGTGGATGTCTAAGAGTGCTACCGGTACGAGGAGTTCGAGTAGTTTGTGTGGTGGTCAGTTTGTTTCTAGTCTAGCTAGGCTTTTTGGGTTGGAGACTGTGGCTGAGATGGGTACTTGCATAGTTGTTCAGCCAGGCATGGAGTGGCTGACTGCACGAAGGTTAGAGGCTATGGATATTATCAATCCGTGCAGTATTTATGGTGGTGATTCCGAGATGTTTTATTGGGTAGTGACCACTCAGATTGGGCAGACTCTACAGTCTAGACAGGTTAGGGCTACTAAGGCAGGTAGAGGAGCAGTTGCAGGTAGAGGAGCGGCACAAGGCCATAGTAGAGGATATGCTGGGGAGTTTGATCAGTTGTCACAGCAGTTAGATCAGATGAGCATCCATCACACTCAGAGGTTTGATCAGATGGAGCTTATGCAGAGGCAGCAGTTTCATCAGATCAATGCTCATTTGGACTATCAGGATGGTCTTTTCTCGCAGCTGTTTGATTTTAGCCATTTGCCATACCAGCCTTTTCAGTACCAGATGCCATAGGAGTTCTACCCATCACCACCACCAGATCAGGGGGCTGAGCCATCTCACCAGTACCGAAGTATGGAGCATGATGAGGATTATGACAGCGATTAGGATTATGTTCATCCTATGTGGTTTATGATTCCACACACTATATCTATTGTTATTATTATGACTGATTTTATTTGTAGGATTTTTAATTATGTTGGATTTGTAGCTATTAGGTTTGGTTGTTTTTATTTTTATTTAGGATGTTTAATTTGGTATTGTTTAATATGGTTTGTTGATTGATCCCTCAGAATTGTGTGTGAGTACGTGTTATGCTGGCAGTAAGTTCAGCGCAAGAAATTGATCCGAGAGGATGTGGGAATTTCATATCATCCTTGTCATGACCGTTAACCACATTTTTCCAGGGGAGTTTTTCTGTCTTATTTCTTTTCTATTTTTCCCGTTTTGGCAATTCATTATTTGTACAATGAGGGCATTGTACACTTTAAAGTGGGGGATGGGAGAGAAAACCTTTAATTTATGATTCCACTTGTTTTCAACTTGATAACTACGAGGTTATAGGTTGCTTATTTTCGATTAAATTTTTAAATTTAATTTTCTGTATTTCTAAGGTTATATTATTTTGTAATTATGGAGGTTGGATTTTTAAAATTTTTTCTACACGAAATAAAGGTTAATTTGTTGGTAAATGTTGTTTAGTTTCATTATATGATGTACTGATAGGCAATTTTAATAAGAATTTTTGAGCTTTTAAGAAATGATAATTAAGGGAGTAAATGTACTTTGAGATAAACTTTAGATATGTATGACATAAGTCTTAATTTTCATATTAGTAATCTGTGATATGTCATAAGTTTTGAATTCAATAAATATCATTTGGGGATATACTGGGTGTTGTTTCCTCTGTTGTACGTAAGTACAAACCTAGTCTCCGTCAGTATATCTAAAAAAAAAGAGAGCAAAAAGAGTTTACATTAACTCCTGAAAATGAAGTCAAATTAAGTCTCTTTGTTGTACTAAGGTACAGACCTGTCACCAATGATTTGACTAAAACATTATTGCTAAACCAAAATGAAGTTATGTCGCTCTGTTGTGTTGAGGCACAGACATGTCACCAATGTCTTGATTTGAAAAAATGATTATTTGAATTGAATTTCCAATATATATGATATATTTGTGTGCTATGAGTATGAAAGTATATAACTATTGAGAGTTTCAGGGGACATTTACATTAATAATAAAAGGTTAAGCTCAATTATTTGAATATAGATTGTTTAGATGGACAATAATATCAGTAATCATCGTGGTCTATTTGACATCATTATAATAATAATAAATTTGAGTGTAGATTAATTTTTTATATATATACCTCATAGTTATTTAATTTTTAACTTTAGTTTTATTAGATTATTAAAAGTAAAGATTTTTAATTTGGAAAGGGTGATGTTATTCCTTGTTAAGTTATTACTTTTGAATGATAATTGATAGTCTACTTGAGGGCAAGTAGGATTCAAAGTGGGGGATATTTGATAATTGTGTAAACGTAGTATTTTTATATAGTATTTTGTCCCAAATCATATATGTTTTTATTGAGAATTGTTTAGTTTAGATATTAACTTCGTTCATATTTGTAATTAACAGCGGAGATGAAGGATTTGAGGAAAAGAGACAGAAAACAGTCAATAAACGAGTTAAATGATGCACTTTTGAAAAATAAAGCAAAGCCGAAGTTGAAGAAAAGAATAAAAGAAAAAAATGATGAAATCGACTGAAAAACCCATCCATACGCCATATGGAATTCCATACGCCGTATGGATGTGGCGGTGGAGGCCCAGATTTGTGCGGACATGGGCTGGGCTAATAATTAATCCATACGCCGTATGGAAATCCATACGCCGTATGGATAAAAAACACAGGAAGTATAAATTCACGAAAAAACCACAGAAAAGGAGAGTTCGGCTAGGGTTTGTTTACAGTCAAATATTTTCGTAGTTTAGGGTTTATTTACGAATTAATTTAGCATTTTGGAGGCACGTGGAGTCAAGATTGAGGCTAGTTCGTGTTGATTCTACGTGATTCGTCTTTTTAATTCGGTATAACTTCTTTTATTGAGTTTTATTGATGACTTTGAACTTATATAATCTGAGTTTTCTGTTTTAATGATGAGTTGAATATTCAAAGTGATTGTGTAGTTGATTGAACTCGGCTTATGATTATTGGACGATTATTATTGCGTATTGAATAGGTTATTTAATTGAAAACTATTATATTACTCGTAGATCCTTGTTTGTTGGTAACTAGTAGTTATTATTGTTCAACGTGGTTAATAAGATTGATGAGATTGAGTTCCTTTAATGTTATTAATTATTGATGGTTATAATCTTAGGATTTGTGACTATTGCTAAATATGTTGAGTCTGATAGGTTGAGTAAATGATAATTATCTACTTTAAATGAACAAGACAATAAGTAATTATTGGGTATTGTTAAGTCATACCACTAAAGTTAATTATAATAAGTTGTGAATGTTTAATGCTCAATTTAGGGAAAAGTACAAAATTGACTGATCATCTTGTGATGACGGACCGTTGTTTTATGTTGGACCCTAAGTTGAAGGAATTAGTTGGACCCGGAAAGTTGGCTAGTTCACATTCAATTTAATATCATTGAAGAATTTGGTATTAAATTGATATAAAAGAATCACTATTAGATAATCAATACGTAAAGAATCGGGATATATGAATCTGAGTGACGTTAATTATACAATTACTTATTCCTTCCTATTGTTTCTTATTTAATTGTTTTAATAAGTTTTATTTAATTTAGTTATTTTAATTTATTATTTCATAAACAATTGTTCGAACGGAACTAAAACGCCCCATGTTTACTGTTTTCTAGTTAATTACTATTTTCTGTTTTTATAAATAACCACCGTTCCTGAGATCGACTCGGTCTTACCGATTCTATACTTACATTTGATCAGGTATTCTTGCCTGGTTGTGTGAAAAGTATTTATTAGGTATTTCCATTTATAAATTATAAAACAAGACGCGCTTTCACACGCATCGGTAGGCATGTAAGATGGTGTCTCTTCAGTCTGAATGGATCTTCAATTTCAGCCATTAGAGTTTCTTCAGTCAAAGCTCTCCAGTCATAAGAACCATCCAGTTGTTGAACTACCAAGGCTTTAGAAGACAAAGTAGCACTTGATGTTTCTGGATTTGCAGATTTCTCAGTTTTGGGTATTTGACATTCCCTAGCAAAATGTCCATAACCTTGACAGTTAAAACATTTTACTTTGGATTTATCAAACCCAACTTTATTTCCGACCAGCTTTCTTCCAGTACACTTTAAGAAATTTTTAAATCTCCTTGACACCATAGCAAGTTGCCACTGGAGATCCATTTCTTCTAAGGCATCTGGGTCTACCTGCTCATAATCCTTATCAAAAGTAGCTGGATCATTGATCTTACCCTGGATGTAGTTTTCGTATGAAGCAACAACTGAAGCAAGAACTGAAAGTTGTTGTTCAGCGGATTTCACACTCATGGGCATTATTTGATGCTCTTGAGTTGACTTCCCAGTTGTCTTACTTTTTGCTTCACCTCCAGATGAGCTTATAAAGCATAAATCTTCAGATATTATTTCACCAGTTTCTCCAGTATCACCAACTAGTAAAACAGTGGTGGACGAACTATTAGAGATAGTAGTTTTTCCATGATAAAGCCAAGGTGTAACACCCCCAAATTTAATGTTTAGCGGAAGCAAGCTTTGGGGTGCTACTAATCAATAATCAAAACACACAAGGCATATAATGAATGACTCTATATGCGTCGTTTTACAAATACATTGATAATCTAAGTTTTACAATGTATAAATGTTTACAAAAGCCCAATAGTTACAATGTTTAGAGATTAATCGGAATAACTTAGTTACAAAATGTAGTAATGCAAAATAATTTCCTGACGTGTATGCTAACTCGAGCTATGGGCATCCTGAGTGAACAGGTCCTACTGCTATTGGGTACCTGAGAACACATACTAAAAATGTCAGCTAACGCTGGTGAGCTCACAGGTTTGCATAATAAATATGTAAGTGTGAACCACAAGATTTAATGGTAACCGTTTGAAATGAATCAAATGATGTATATGTCTGCCATGAGGTCAAAGTGTGCGCTTAACATGGGTGTCAGGATCACAATAAAGTGCCTGATCGTGGGTGCCTCTGGGCGAATGTCTAATCCACACTCGTATGAACAAAAGTTAATGCGTCCGTTTAACCAGTCAGTGCTTGCTGACCCGGACGAGGATGGTCAGTCCTATATGGTACCATACACTAACATTCGCGCTACATAAAGTATTACCAGAACTATGATCGTAGAGGACTTAAAAGTGATTAGAAAATAGCTCATGCAGAATATAGCGAGTTTTGTACTCGTGTTCACGTGTAAAATAGTTAGAGCATGTATTCCCACCCCGGGAGTAAAAACAGTAAAGAGTCGGGGCTATGAGACTCACCTGAGCCTAAAGAGTTGCAATGAAGCAAATGTGGTGAAGTAAAATGGGGTGTCCGAAGACTGTAACCTGCCGGGCGTTTATAACGAGCAAGGTTGAATAAAATAAGTAGCTATCTTAAAAGATAACCTATGCTAGTTGTTCATCCAACTAGTAATGTCCAATGATTTGATTTGATTGGTAAGTTTGAGTTTTGAAAACGTGTACGGCCCGTTAGTGATTATTTGCAATAATATTATTATTACGTCGAAGTGTTATACTTAAAAAAAATATTCACAAACTTTAGGCTGGGGGTAAAATCAAGTGATAAAATTTCAGGTGTTGACACTTGGTAAAAATCTGGGTTCTGTTTCATGTGACACTTATAGCGACACTTAGGTTCTTAGGCGTCACTTAGGAAGTGACGCATGAAATAGCAGAATCTGGGTAAGGGCGTCACTTATGGCGTCACTTATGGAAGTGACGCATAGTGAGGCGTCACTAGGTGGCTTGGGCGACACTTAGGAAGTGTCGCATAAAATTGGAAATTTTGAGTTTAGGGTGTCACTTAGGTAAGTGACGCATAAGGTGGCGACACTCCATTAGTGTTGGGTATAAGTGTCGGATAAGGCTTCTAGGCGTCACTAAACAAGTGACGGAGGTAAGTGTCAGGAAAAAAGGGTTTTATGCGGCACTTATGCAAGTGACGCAAGATTAGGACTTTTAGCGACACTCAATGCGTCACTTAAGTGACGCACGAACTGACGCTATACTGCAGTCTTCGTTGCGACACTTAAAGCTGTTGACGGATTTTTGAGCCAAAAACGAGTTTTTCGGTTTCCGTTTGGTCCGATTCTTTTACCCAACCCTTATATGGACATTTCAAGCTTAAAGAAACAATTATAACTCAAAAACACTATAAATCGAGGAGTTGCTGGTTTTGTGGGAAACTTACAAGTTAACGCGTGAGAATTTCAGAAAGATAGAAATGTAGATCGTTGCGAGATGGTCACTTTTCTTCAAACGAGCTTGACGATTCGATGACGTTTGAGGGTGTTATTTGATGTTTTAAGGTGATGGTGGTGGATGGTGATTTAGAGAGAAAAGGGGGAAAGAGAGAGGAAGATGGGTGATGAAATGAGAAGGAGGAAGGGAAATGGAGGGAAAGAAAGGGGGAAGGGGGCCGGCCCACTTGGGTCCCACCCAAGTGTGGTTGGTTCCAAATTTTAATTCCTGTATTTGCGCTCCGTGCGGTGTTCATTTTCCCGATCGTATAAACGATAAATAATTATTTTATACGTTTAAATATATGTTTTTAAAATACGAGTGTTTATTCAATATTTTTGTTGAATTATATTACCAAATACTTAATAACTTAAATTGTTTCGTTTGTTTGTGTGTTAAATGTTTAAGTCACATAGACGTTTATTATACGATACGAAATGAAATTGAAATATTATCAAAATAATATTTTGGGTATGATATCGTTATTAAATAATTTTATATTATTTAATAAAATTGATCACCAACGTCCGTATTTACTTGAACCGAATTACATTCAATTTGAAACGTGCTCGATTTAACCAAATCGCGCAACTGTATGCATTCAACAATATATATTATTTGATACAAAAATTAGACTAATACAGTACTAATTACATGTATTACAAAAACGATTAGGACCTAATGACTAGCCCTAATTTGGCGGGTGTTACATTCTCCCCTTGTTAGGAGAATTTCGTCCTGAAATTTAAGTCTGAGTAGTCGTGTGAGTGGAGTTGGAGGAAAGTTGTGGATATTTGAGTCGCATCTGATCCTCTCGTTCCCAGGTGAATTCCACCGGACTTTGACGATAGGAATACGGCTTTGTTTAAGCTGTTTGATTTCGCGATCCATGATCTCCACTGGTGTTTCAACGAAATGAAGTTTATCGTCGATCTGGATTTCCGCGAGGGGAATGATGAGTGTTTCATCGGATAGGCATTTCTCTAAGTTAGAAATGTGGAACGTAGGATGCACACTACTTAGCTCGTCAGGTAGTTGCAATCGATAGGCGACTGGACCTATCCTTTTCAGGATTTCAAAAGGTCCGATGTATCTGGGGTTCAGTTTCCCACGCTTACCGAAACGGATGACGCCTTTCCAAGGCGATACTTTAAGTAGTACTCGGTCTCCAACCTGGAATTCAAGTGGTTTGCGTCTCATGTCAGCATAGCTTTTCTGACGATCACGTGCGGCTTTCAGCCGTCGTTGGATACTAACGATTTTCTCGGTGGTTTCATGAATGATTTCTGGACCAGTGAGTTGGCTGTCTCCCACTTCGGTCCAACAGATGGGTGATCGGCACTTACGACCGTAAAGTGCCTCGAATGGTGCAGCTCCAATACTGGCATGGTAGCTGTTGTTGTATGAGAATTCACACAAGGGCAAATGGTGTTCCCAATTTGCACCGAAGTCAACTACGCATGCTCGTAGCATGTCTTCCAGTGTTTGGATGGTTCGTTCACTTTGGCCGTCGGTTTGTGGATGATAAGCGGTACTCATATCGAGGGGAGTACCCAAAGATTTCTGTAATGATTGCCAAAAGTGTGAGGTGAAACGACTATCCCTGTCGGAGATAATCGATATAGGAACGCCGTGTCGTGATACGATTTCCTTCAGGTAGATTCGAGTGAGGCGTTCCATTCTATCGGTTTCCTTGATGGTGAGAAAATGGGTAGATTTCTTGAGACGATCAATGATTACCAAAATGGTATCGCAACCGCTTGACGTTTTCGGGAGCTTGATGATGAAGTCCATGGTAATCTGTTCCCATTTCCATTGAGGTATGTCTGGTTGTTGAAGTAAACCAGATGGTTTCTGATGTTCGATTTTGACTTTCGAGCACGTGAGACACTTACTGACGTAGGTGGCGATTTTAGCTTTTATGTTTGGCCACCAGTATAATTCCTTGATGCCATGATAAATCTTGTCGGATCCAGGATGTATGGAGTATTTTGATTTGTTGGCTTCGTCCATTACTAAGTCTCGGAGATTCCCGAGACACGGTAACCAAATTCGGTTTGCGAAGTATTTTACACCATTGGGTTTGGTTTCGAATTGTTTCTCCATGTCTCGCAAAGCTTCGTTTTTGATATTTTCAGGTTTCAAGGCTTCGAGTTGAGTGGTGAGGATTTGGGTGATAAGATCGTTGTGGATTGTAATGCTGAGGGCTCGGACTCGATGTGGTTTCGGTCGTTCCTTTCGGCTGAGGGCATCGGCAACAACATTTGCCTTGCCAGGGTGATATTTGATCTCACAGTCGTAATCGGTAAGCAACTCGACCCAGCGACGTTGCCTCATGTTGAGATCTTTTTGATGGAGAATGTGTTGAAGACTTTTGTGGTCGGTAAAGATCGTGCACTTAGTGCCATAGAGATAGTGTCTCCATATTTTGAGTGCAAATACTACGGCTCCTAGTTCAAGGTCATGAGTGGTGTAATTCTTTTCATGGATTTTGAGTTGTCGGGAGGCGTAGGCGATGACTTTGTCTCGTTGCTTAAGCACGCAACCGAGACCTTGATGCGAAGCATCGTAATATACCACGAAGTCATCGGTGCCTTCGGGTAGAGATAGAATAGGTGTGCTGCATAACTTTTGTTTCAGGAGTTGGAAAGCTGACTCTTGTCTGTCAGTCCAATCGAACTTCTTTTCTTTTTGAGTCAGGATCGTGAGAGGCTGGGCTATTTTTGAAAAGTTTTAGATGAAACGTCGATAATAACCAGCGAGACCCAAGAATTGGCGTACTTCGGTCGGCGTTGTCGGCGCTTGCCAACATTTGATAGCCTCGATCTTTGACGGATCAACATGAATTCCTTGACTATCTACCACGTGTCCAAGGAATTGAACAGTTCGTATCCAGAATTCACACTTAGAGAATTTGGCGTATAACTCTTCGTGTTTGAGAAGTTCTAGAATGATCTTAAGATGTTGCGCGTGTTCTTCTTCGTTGCGCGAATAGATTAGAATGTCATCAATGAATACTATTACAAACTTGTCGAGATATGGTTTACACACTCGGTTTATGAGGTCCATGAATACAGCCGGTGCGTTCGTCAAACCAAAAGGCATGACTTGAAACTCATAGTGCCCATAACGAGTTCGGAAGGCAGTTTTTGGAATGTCAAAATCGCGAACTCGTAACTGGTGGTAGCCGGATCGTAAATCAATTTTGGAATAGAAACTTGACCCTTGGAGTTGGTCGAATAGATCATTGATGCGTGGTAGTGGATAACGGTTCTTGATGGTTAACTTGTTCAGTTCCATGTAGTCGATGCACATGCGGAAACAACCATCTTTCTTTTTGACAAACAACACCGGAGCTCCCCAAGGTGAAGAGCTTGGTCAGATGAATCCTTTGTCCAGAAGTTCCTGTAACTGAGAGGATAACTCTTTAAGTTCGGATGGAGCTAAACGGTACGGTGCTCGTGCCACGGGTGCTGCTCCAGGCACAAGATCGACGGAGAACTCTGCCTGCCTAAATGGTGGAAGGCCAGGTAATTCCTCAGGAAAGACTTCTGGGAAGTCCCGAACGATTGGCACATCCTCAAGCCTCTTCTCTTCTGACTTTTTCTCCACAATGTTAGCGAGGATTGCCGGATAACCCTTTCTCAGATATTTGCGGGTTTTCATAGATGAAATGACATTTAACCTCGTTCCACTGGTCTCCCCTTGTATGGTAAGAGTACCACCAGAGGCGAGGGGTATGCGGACAATTTTATCATAGCACACAATCTCGGCGTGATGCTTGGACAGCCAGTCCATGCCGATGATGATATTGAAACTTCCGATCTTGACGGGTATAAGATCGATTGAAAACAATTCGTCGGTGAGGTTTAAAGTGCAATTGGGTATCACACTATTGGTCTCAATGATTTTGCCGTTAGCTAACTCTACGACGTATTTAGAATTTAATGCAACAGGTGTGATGTCAAGTAGTGGACAAAATTCATTAGATATAAAACTTCTATCAACACCAGTGTCAAATAGAATAGAAGCAGATAAATTGTTGATGGGGAACATACCCGAGACCACATTCGGGTCTTGGCGGGCATCCTTTGAGTTCAGGACAAAGGCTCTACCTTTTGCAGTGTTGTTGCCTTTGTTCTTCAGTTTGGGACATTCGTTCCTAAAATGTCCTGGATTACCGCACTCGAAGCAGGCTCTGGATTGACTGGTATTGGAGTTGGCGGTAGATTTGCAGTCCTTGGCCATGTGCCCAAATCTCTGATAGTTTGAGCATTGGTTACCACAAGGACCATCATGGTGGCGGCGGCACTTAGAGTAGAAGGGCTTGTTTCCAGAGTAGCCCTTTTTTGGTTCAGACCCAGAAGAGTAGGCCTTGATGGTTTCGGGTTTCTTGGATGATGAGGTGTTGTCGTTGTTGTTTCCCGACCATTTGCGTTTGTTATCCCCAGACTGGTTCAGATTGTTGGTGGCAGATGTTCCTCGATGGACCACCTGTGCCATGAGGTTATATGCCATTCGGACGGCAGCTTGGATAGTGGCAGGGTTGGAAGCAGTGACCAAACCCTGAATGCGTGGGGGAAGTTCTCAGATGTAACACTCGATCCGCTTCCGGATCAACAAGAGATGGGCACAACAGTGCCAGTTGGTTAAACCTGGTAGTGTATCCGGCAATCTCATTGCCTTGGGTGGTGAGGTGCTAGAACTCGTGCTCTAGCTGCTGAATCTCATCTCTGGGACAATACTCGTCCTTCAACATTTGTTTCAACTCTTCCCACGGAGTCAGATAAGCAGTATCGATGCCCGCAGACTGAGCATAGGTATTCCACCAAGTCAGAGCACCATCTAGAAAGGTGCAGGTGGAATACTTGACCTTGCAGTCCTCGGGGCAGTTGCATATGTGGAAGACTGACTCTACTTTCTCCAAACAATGTAATAATCTGATGGCACCCTCGGTGCCTTTGAAGTTCAACGGCTTGCAGTTCTGGAAATCTTTGTATGATCAAGGCCTAGGTTGTGGCACGTTGGCGGCCGTGTCTTCGCTACCAGAATTTGTAGTTCTGGTAGCCATGGCTTGAGCCACACTCTGGGCGATGAGCTGGGCAATTTCGGTATCGCTGAATGTGTATCATCTCGGAGGCATATTGCAGAATCAGGAAAAAGAACAAGTGAGATGTTTATAGGATATTATGTTGTATCACAATTGTATATGTGGTGAAATATACAATGATAACACAATATGATAATCATAATCATAATCCATTTAGAAAATTAAGTTGGATACAAGGCGCAAGTTCCAAAAGATACAGGACATAAGGATTACAAAAGATGTCGGGAATTATTACATCCGGTCGAATTACAATGATTTTACATATATACTAGGAAAGTTACAAGATAAGGCTATACTAATCTCGACGTAGGTCAATTTGTTCCATTAATGCAACAAGACGATCCACGGTGTTTGCAAGGCTGCTGGCCTGTCGGGCATTGTCTTCTGCCAAGACTAGCCGTTGCACTAGACCACGGGCGTACGCTTCAGTATCCCGCAAGCATTGCTCACATTCTTCCATTCTGTGCCGTAAAAGTGCAGATTCCATGGCTAAATCTATCACTTTGTTGTAAAGGACGTCCATGTTGTTAACGGTGTTGTCATGGTCTTCCGCAACATTATTGATACGTTCCATTGCTGTGAGTCTCCAGTGTTCGTGAGTCTCCTGGAGTTCGATGTCCATATCACGTAGTTGTTGCTCGTGACGGTGTACCCTGACGAAGTGAGCAGGTTCTTGAGTATAGGGAGAGACGTCCATGTTGGAAAGTCCTCAGTTTGGTGTGGAGAGTTGGATTCCTTCCTCATCCCTCCAGGTGTTAAGTCGGTTTGATAACCATCACCATTGGCTAGTTGTTGTTTGCCTTTGGGACTGGCTATTGAGTTGGTTTTGAACAGTGTATGGGCTAGCTCGAGGCAACCCAGTGTTCCTCCTAGCTACCCTTGAGTTTTGCGATTTGTACGGATGAGAGCGTGACGAGTTTGGTGGTGTGTTTTCCATTTTTGAGACAAAGCGTTAGAAAGAATGAGGCTTATATTCGTATCGTATATAAAATAGTCTAAGGTTTATAAAGAGGTCTATCTATGTATATATATGTATATCACATAATAGCCTATTGAGTGTCTAGCACAGATATGTTTGTGTCCCGGTTCTCTCGAGGTCAGAGTCAACTAGTGTATCCTGTTCAATCATGACTCCTTTCAGATTTCACATCATATTCTTTTAATTGTACATAGTTGATTAGGCTATGTTAAATTAAACCAATACAATGTAGTCAATGAACCTAATCATACTTAATAAGGAATACTGCCTAACGGCCATAGTCTAGGCCCACTAAATGCAACCTAGTTCACTATAACCTTAGGCTCTGATACCAATCTGTAACACCCCCAAATTTACTGTTTAGCGGAAGTAAGCTTTGGGGTGCTACTAATCAATAATCAAAGCACACAAGGCATATAATGAACGACTCTATATGCGTCGTTTTACAAATACATTGATAATCTAAGTTTTACAATGTATAAATGTTTACAAAAGCCCAATAGTTACAATGTTTAGAGATTAATCGGCATAACTTAGTTACAAAATGTAGTAATGCAAAATAATCTCCTGACGTGTATGCTAACTCGAGCTATGGGCATCCTGAGTGAACAGGTCCTACTGCTGTTGGGTACCTGAGAACACATACTAAAAAGGTCAGCTAACGCTGGTGAGCTCACAGGTTTGCATAATAAATATGTAAGTGTGAACCACAAGATTTAATGATAACCGTTTGAAATGAATCAAATGATGTATATGTCTTCCATGAGGTCATAGTCTGCGCTTAACGTGGGTGTCAGGATCACAATAAAGTGCCTGATCGTGGGTGCCTCTGGGCGAATGTCTAATCCACACTCGTATGAACCAAAGTTAATGCGTCCGTTTAACCAGTCAGTGCTTGCTGACCCGGACGAGGATGGTCAGTCCTATATGGTACCATACACTAACATTCGCGCTACATAAAGTATTACCAGAACTATGATCGTAGAGGACTTAAAAGTGATTAGAAAATAGCTCATGCAGAATATAGCGAGTTTTGTACTCTTGTTCACGTGTAAAACAGTTAGAGCATGTATTCCCACCCCGGGAGTAAAAACAGTAAAGAGTCGGGGCTATGAGACTCACCTGAGCCTGAAGAGTTGCAATGAAGCAAATGTGGTGAAGTAAAATGGGGTGTCCGAAGACTGTAACCTGCCGGGCATTTATAACGAGAAAGGTTGAATAAAATAAGTAGCTATCTTAAAAGATAACCTATGCTAGTTGTTCATCCAACTAGTAATGTCCAATGATTTGATTTGATTGGTAAGTTTGAGTTTTGAAAACGTGTACGGCCCGTTAGTGATTATTTGCAATAATATTATTATTACGTCGAAGTGTTATACTTAAAAAAAATATTCACAAACTTTAGGCTGGGGGTAAAATCAAGTGATAAAATTTCAGGTGTTGACACTTGGTAAAAATCTGGGTTCTGTTTCATGTGACACTTATAGCGACACTTAGGTTCTTAGGCGTCACTTAGGAAGTGACGCATGAAATAGCAGAATCTGGGTAAGGGCGTCACTTATGGCGTCACTTATGGAAGTGACGCATAGTGAGGCGTCACTAGGTGGCTTGGACGACACTTAGGAAGTGTCGCATAAAATTGGAAATTTTGAGTTTAGGGTGTCACTTAGGTAAGTGACGCATAAGGTGGCGACACTCCATTAGTGTTGGGTATAAGTGTTGGGTATAAGTGTCGGATAAGGCTTCTAGGCGTCACTAAACAAGTGACGGAGGTAAGTGTCGGGAAAAAAGGGTTTTATGCGGCACTTATGCAAGTGACGCAAGATTAGGACTTTTAGCGACACTCAATGCGTCACTTAAGTGACGCACGAACTGACGCTATACTGCAGTCTTCGTTGCGACACTTAAAGCTGTTGACGGATTTTTGAGCCAAAAACGAGTTTTTCGGTTTCCGTTTGGTCCGATTCTTTTACCCAACCCTTATATGGACATTTCAAGCTTAAAGAAACAATTATAACTCAAAAACACTATAAATCGAGGAGTTGCTGGTTTTGTGGGAAACTTACAAGTTAACGCGTGAGAATTTCAGAAAGATAGAAATGTAGATCGTTGCGAGATGGTCACTTTTCTTCAAACGAGCTTGACGATTCGATGACGTTTGAGGGTGTTATTTGATGTTTTAAGGTGATGGTGGTGGATGGTGATTTAGAGAGAAAAGGGGGAAAGAGAGAGGAAGATGGGTGATGAAATGAGAAGGAGGAAGGGAAATGGAGGGAAAGAAAGGGGGAAGGGGGCCGGCCCACTTGGGTCCCACCCAAGTGTGGTTGGTTCCAAATTTTAATTCCTGTATTTGCGCTCCGTGCGGTGTTCATTTTCCCGATCGTATAAACGATAAATAATTATTTTATACGTTTAAATATATGTTTTTAAAATACGAGTGTTTATTCAATATTTTTGTTGAATTATATTACCAAATACTTAATAACTTAAATTGTTTCGTTTGTTTGTGTGTTAAATGTTTAAGTCACATAGACGTTTATTATACGATACGAAATGAAATTGAAATATTATCAAAATAATATTTTGGGTATGATATCGTTATTAAATAATTTTATATTATTTAATAAAATTGATCACCAACGTCCGTATTTACTTGAACCGAATTACATTCGATTTGAAACGTGCTCGATTTAACCAAATCGCGCAACTGTATGCATTCAACAATATATATTATTTGATACAAAAATTAGACTAATACAGTACTAATTACATGTATTACAAAAACGATTAGGACCTAATGACTAGCCCTAATTTGGCGGGTGTTACATTCTCCCCTTGTTAGGAGAATTTCGTCCTGAAATTTAAGTCTGAGTAGTCGTGTGAGTGGAGTTGGAGGAAAGTTGTGGATATTTGAGTCGCATCTGATCCTCTCGTTCCCAGGTGAATTCCACCGGACTTTGACGATAGGAATACGGCTTTGTTTAAGCTGTTTGATTTCGCGATCCATGATCTCCACTGGTGTTTCAACGAAATGAAGTTTATCGTCGATCTGGATTTCCGCGAGGGGAATGATGAGTGTTTCATCGGATAGGCATTTCTCTAAGTTAGAAATGTGGAACGTAGGATGCACACTACTTAGCTCGTCAGGTAGTTGCAATCGATAGGCGACTGGACCTATCCTTTTCAGGATTTCAAAAGGTCCGATGTATCTGGGGTTCAGTTTCCCACGCTTACCGAAACGGATGACGCCTTTCCAAGGCGATACTTTAAGTAGTACTCGGTCTCCAACCTGGAATTCAAGTGGTTTGCGTCTCATGTCAGCATAGCTTTTCTGACGATCACGTGCGGCTTTCAGCCGTCGTTGGATACTAACGATTTTCTCGGTGGTTTCATGAATGATTTCTGGACCAGTGAGTTGGCTGTCTCCCACTTCGGTCCAACAGATGGGTGATCGGCACTTACGACCGTAAAGTGCCTCGAATGGTGCAGCTCCAATACTGGCATGGTAGCTGTTGTTGTATGAGAATTCACACAAGGGCAAATGGTGTTCCCAATTTGCACCGAAGTCAACTACGCATGCTCGTAGCATGTCTTCCAGTGTTTGGATGGTTCGTTCACTTTGGCCGTCGGTTTGTGGATGATAAGCGGTACTCATATCGAGGGGAGTACCCAAAGATTTCTGTAATGATTGCCAAAAGTGTGAGGTGAAACGACTATCCCTGTCGGAGATAATCGATATAGGAACGCCGTGTCGTGATACGATTTCCTTCAGGTAGATTCGAGTGAGGCGTTCCATTCTATCGGTTTCCTTGATGGTGAGAAAATGGGTAGATTTCGTGAGACGATCAACGATTACCAAAATGGTATCGCAACCGCTTGACGTTTTCGGGAGCTTGATGATGAAGTCCATGGTAATCTGTTCCCATTTCCATTGAGGTATGTCTGGTTGTTGAAGTAAACCAGATGGTTTCTGATGTTCGATTTTGACTTTTGAGCACGTGAGACACTTACTGACGTAGGTGGCGATTTTAGCTTTTATGTTTGGCCACCAGTATAATTCCTTGATGCCATGATAAATCTTGTCGGATCCAGGATGTATGGAGTATTTTGATTTGTGGGCTTCGTCCATTACTAAGTCTCGGAAATTCCCGAGACACGGTAACCAAATTCGGTTTGCGAAGTATTTTACACCGTTAGGTTTGGTTTCGAATTGTTTCTCCATGTTTCGCAAAGCTTCGTTTTTGATATTTTCAGGTTTCAAGGCTTCGAGTTGAGCGGTGAGGATTTGGGTGATAAGATCGTTGTGGATTGTAATGCTGAAGGCTCGGACTCGAAGTGGTTTCGGTCGTTCCTTTCGGCTGAGGGCATCGGCAACAACATTTGCCTTACCAGGGTGATATTTGATCTCACAGTCGTAATCGGTAAGCAACTCGACCCAGCGACGTTGCCTCATGTTGAGATCTTTTTGATGGAGAATGTGTTGAAGACTTTTGTGGTCGGTAAAGATTGTGCACTTAGTGCCATAGAGATAGTGTCTCCATATTTTGAGTGCAAATACTACGGCTCCTAGTTCAAGGTCATGAGTGGTGTAATTCTTTTCATGGATTTTGAGTTGTCGGGAGGCGTAGGCAATGACTTTGTCTCGTTGCTTAAGCACGCAACCGAGACCTTGATGCGAAGCATCGTAATATACCACGAAGTCATCGGTGCCTTCGGGTAGAGATAGAATAGGTGTGCTGCATAACTTTTGTTTCAGGAGTTGGAAAGCTGACTCTTGTCTGTCAGTCCAATCGAACTTCTTTTCTTTTTGAGTCAGGATCGTGAGAGGCTGGGCTATTTTTGAAAAGTTTTAGATGAAACGTCGATAATAACCAGCGAGACCCAAGAATTGGCGTACTTCGGTCAGCGTTGTCGGCGCTTGCCAACATTTGATAGCCTCGATCTTTGACGGATCAACATGAATTCCTTGACTATCTACCACGTGTCTAAGGAATTGAACAGTTCGTATCCAGAATTCACACTTAGAGAATTTGGCGTATAACTCTTCGTGTTTGAGAAGTTCTAGAATGATCTTAAGATGTTGCGCGTGTTCTTCTTCGTTGCGCGAATAGATTAGAATGTCATCAATGAATACTATTACAAACTTGTCGAGATATGGTTTACACACTCGGTTTATGAGGTCCATGAATACAGCCGGTGCGTTCGTCAAACCAAAAGGCATGACTTGAAACTCATAGTGCCCATAACGAGTTCGGAAGGCAGTTTTTGGAATGTCAAAATCGCGAACTCGTAACTGGTGGTAGCCGGATCGTAAATCAATTTTGGAATAGAAACTTGACCCTTGGAGTTGGTCGAATAGATCATTGATGCGTGGTAGTGGATAACGGTTCTTGATGGTTAACTTGTTCAGTTCCATGTAGTCGATGCACATGCGGAAACAACCATCTTTCTTTTTGACAAACAACACCGGAGCTCCCCAAGGTGAAGAGCTTGGTCGGATGAATCCTTTGTCCAGAAGTTCCTGTAACTGAGAGGATAACTCTTTAAGTTCGGATGGAGCTAAACGGTACGGTGCCCGTGCCACGGGTGCTGCTCCAGGCACAAGATCGACGGAGAACTCTGCCTGCCTAAATGGTGGAAGGCCAGGTAATTCCTCAGGAAAGACTTCTGGGAAGTCCCGAACGATTGGCACATCCTCAAGCCTCTTCTCTTCTGACTTTTTCTCCACAATGTTAGCGAGGATTGCCGGATAACCCTTTCTCAGATATTTGCAGGTTTTCATAGATGAAATGACATTTAACCTCGTTCCACTGGTCTCCCCTTGTATGGTAAGAGTACCACCAGAGGCGAGGGGTATGCGGACAATTTTATCATAGCACACAATCTCGGCGCGATGCTTGGACAGCCAGTCCATGCCGATGATGATATTGAAACTTTCGATCTTGACGGGTATAAGATCGATTGAAAACAATTCGTCGGTGAGGTTTAAAGTGCAATTGGGTATCACACTATTGGTCTCAATGAGTTTGCCGTTAGCTAACTCTACGACGTATTTAGAATTTAATGCAACAGGTGTGATGTCAAGTAGTGGACAAAATTCATTAGATATAAAACTTCTATCAACACCAGTGTCAAATAGAATAGAAGCAGATAAATTGTTGATGGGGAACATACCCGAGACCACATTCGGGTCTTGGCGGGCATCCTTTGAGTTCAGGACAAAGGCTCTACCTTGTGCAGTGTTGTTGCCTTTGTTCTTCAGTTTGGAACATTCGTTCCTAAAATGTCCTGGATTACCGCACTCAAAGCAGGCTCTGGATTGACTGGTATTGGAGTTGGTGGTAGATTTGCAGTCCTTGGCCATGTGCCCAAATCTCTGATAGTTTGAGCATTGGTTACCACAAGGACCATCATGGTGGCGGCGGCACTTAGAGTAGAAGGGCTTGTTTCCAGAGTAGCCCCTTTTTGGTTCAGACCCAGAAGAGTAGGCCTTGATGGTTTCGGGTTTCTTGGATGATGAGGTGTTGTCGTTGTTGTTTCCCGACCATTTGCGTTTGTTATCCCCAGACTGGTTCAGATTGTTGGTGGCAGATGTTCCTCGATGGACCACCTGTGCCATGAGGTTATGTACCATTCGGACGGCAGCTTGGATAGTGGCAGGGTTGGAAGCAGTGACCAAACCCTGAATGCGTGGGGGAAGTTCTCAGATGTAACACTCGATCCGCTTCCGGATCAACAAGAGATGGGCACAGCAGTGCCAGTTGGTTAAACCTGGTAGTGTATCCGGCAATCTCATTGCCTTGGGTGGTGAGGTGCTAGAACTCGTGCTCTAGCTGCTGAATCTCATCTCTGGGACAATACTCGTCCTTCAACATTTGTTTCAACTCTTCCCACGGAGTCAGATAAGCAGTATCGATGCCCGCAGTCTGAGCATAGGTATTCCACCAAGTCAGAGCACCATCTAGAAAGGTGCAGGTGGAATACTTGACCTTGCAGTCCTCGGGGTAGTTGCATATGTGGAAGACTGACTCTACTTTCTCCAAACAACGTAATAATCTGATGGCACCCTCGGTGCCTTTGAAGTTCAACGGCTTGCAGTTCTGGAAATCTTTGTATGAACAAGGCCTAGGTTGTGGCACGTTGGCGGCCGTGTCTTCGCTACCAGAATTTGTAGTTCTGGTAGCCATGGCTTGAGCCACACTCTGGGCGATGAGCTGGGCGATTTCGGTATCGCTGAATGTGTATCATCTCGGAGGCATATTGCAGAATCAGGAAAAAGAACAAGTGAGATGTTTATAGGATATTATGTTGTATCACAATTGTATATGTGGTGAAATATACAATGATAACACAATATGATAATCATAATCATAATCCATTTAGAAAATTAAGTTGGATACAAGGTGCAAGTTCCAAAAGATACAGGACATAAGGATTACAAAAGATGTCGGGAATTATTACATCCGGTCGAATTACAATGATTTTACATAAATACTAGGAAAGTTACAAGATAAGGCTATACTAATCTCGACGTAGGTTAATTTGTTCCATTAATGCAACAAGACGATCCACGGTGTTTGCAAGGTTGCTGGCCTGTCGGGCATTGTCTTCTGCCAAGACTAGCCGTTGCACTAGACCACGGGCGTACTCTTCAGTATCCCGCAAGCGTTGATCACATTCTTCCATTCTGTGCCGTAAAAGTGCAGATTCCATGGCTAAATCTATCACTTTGTTTTAAAGGACGTCCATGTTGTTAACGGTGTTGTCATGGTCTTCCGCAACATTATTGATACGTTCCATTGCTGTGAGTCTCCAGTGTTTGTGAGTCTCCTGGAGTTCGATGTCCATATCACGTAGTTGTTGCTCGTGACGGTGTACCCTGACGAAGTGAGAAGGTTCTTGAGTATAGGGAGAGACGTCCATGTTGGAAAGTCCTCAGTTTGGTGTGGGGAGTTGGATTCCTTCCTCATCCCTCCAGGTGTTAAGTCGGTTTGATAACCATCGCCATTGGCTAGTTGTTGTTTGCCTTTGGGACTGGCTATTGAGTTGGTTTTGAACAGGGTATGGGCTAGCTCGAGGCAACCCAGTGTTCCTCCTAGTTACCCTTGAGTTTTGCGATTTGTACGGATGAGAGCGTGACGAGTTTGGTGGTGTGTTTGTGCTACGTGATATATTAAATTCATAGTTATATGCATATATAATTACGTATGAAATAAACGTACTAACTCGACAAATTAAATACAACAAAGTTGGTGATATAAAATAATTAATAACTCGAAAATTATTAATTACAAATACTAGATATTTATATTATTAAAATAATATAATAACTTATACGTTTTATATTAAACGCGAATCGTAAAGTCCCAAAAAGAACTTCAAAATGCTTTTGAATAAATTTTGTTTGAAATTATTTTAGAAAAGTATTAGAACAAAAATAAAACGGAAACCGTTAGACTCCTTTATAGGACGCGTCATACACGAACAGAAACAATTATAAAACGTACCTAAAGGTCGAAAATAATAAAAGTATTTATTTTCCCGTTCCTGTTTTAGTATTTGGAACATTATCTTAAAATATAAATTCCAAATTCAACCGAAATCTGGCACTCAAATAAACTGTACAGTCCCACTACGGTGAATAATTTTATTAAAAGTTTTAAATAACATTATTTCATTTATTTTAATTATCAATTATAAAGTTTAAAATAAAATTTAAACAAACGAATAATTGAGTGGGACACGGGGTACAAATAATTGGACCCGTACACGGAACTAACGGGTTAAAAACCCAAACAAATAACCCAGTTGAGATATTTGTTCGACATCTTCACTGCACCACCTTACCTCCCTTTTGAAATTTTGAAGTACTGGGAACAATTTTATATATACTCCTCACCAACACTTGATCATCAATAATTCAGTCTGGAGTTGTGTGTGTGCATTTAAGAGAAGCAGCAGGAAGGGGAAGAACAAACACACCAACATCATCTTCATCCTCTTCATCCACCTTCAAACCATTTACAAAATCTCCAAACAAAAACTAACAAAATGATCACATAATCTTTATCATCATCGTCATCTCGGTCATCATCATCACCAACATCAGATTCATCATCTTCATAGTCATTTTCATCAATAATCTTTGTAAGGTTCAAAAACATATATATATATATTCATACTTTGATCATATAATTTGGTACGTATAATGTTAGTATGTATGTAAACAAAATTGTAGTTTGAATTGTATGTTATATGGTGATGATGTAGTAGTGTAACAAAAACTTAGCTCAAACACCCGAATATATATACATGTATGCTGTTACAGACAAGAACAGGGACGAACACGGGTTGGAACCAAACCGATCGGTTGGTTTTAACCAGCCGATCGGCTGGAACCAATGAGCCGATCGGCTCATCACACCTAGCCGATCGGCTAAGGTATTTTCGAGCCGAACGGTTTGTTAAGCCCTTACCCGATCGGTTAAGCAGACTGTGTCCAGACTTTTACGATGCGTTTGATTAATACACAGTCGGTACATATATCTTGTAGTACAAATACATTAACGCGTACGAAATACAAATACTAAAAAGTTATAAAAATTATAAAACTTTAGGATACAAAGTTTGGGACAAATTTGTACACGACCGCGGGACATTATTTTGACACGGACAATTTACAAATATAACTTTTTAGGCCAACGGGCCTAATCTAAATTGAATCAAAAATGGTATTTTGATAACGGGCCAAAAATAATTTGCTAAACGTACTTGGGCCAAACTATGTTGGGCCACGCATATTTGGGCCAAACCTATTGGGCCGAGCCCAACGGGCCACGATATTTCAAAATGCAAACGTTAAAACGGGTTACATATATATATATATATATATATATATATATATATATATATATATATGTGACGAGTAAATGGGACAAATAAAAATGGTAACGCGACAACTAGATTATACATATAGTGGACGATTATAATTTATATATAATTATATAAATGAACTAAGACAATCGTATTAGAACTAAGTTATTTTTATAACTACTATAATTATGTTTTAAAACATAAACAACAATGATAAACAATATATACATATATATACGCGACATTAACAAATGAATAATATATATATATATATATACACGGCAACGACAATTGATATATATAAGAATATATATATTTAACTAATAAGTATATGTAAATATATACTTGTACGCAACGTTTAGTTCAACGTAAATATCACCAACAACTAAAGTATTATAAACACCTCAACTCAACAATTGGTCCATATACTTATGTAAAGTATATTTAATTGTGCTTAGGTATTTGAGAGGCACATTCGGACTACAGTATTTCTAGCTGTACTAGCTGAAGACCGCTACACGTGAGTTCACAGCCCCTACCTTTTACTTGTTTTAAATGCTTTTAAAACCAGGGGTGGAAAACATAGAACTATGTGTTATTACATGCTACTTGTTTTATATAATTGCTTGACATGCTTTTATATCAAACTGAATTATATAAATGCTATATGCTTTATATTCAACTGTTAACTATATGAAACGTTTTCACAACTTTTTGGGAATAAGACAACGAATCTTGGTACGATCCTAGGTTTACGTGAGGTAGTTGTAGTGCACATAAGTCCCAGTGCTTGCAACCTATAACCATTAGCTAGGTGACTCTAGCCACTGAGTATACAGATAGTACTATCGATTTGACAACCCTCCCACTGATATAACTCGTTGGTCATTCCAACCACACGACGGCAGTCGTAACGGGGAGTGTATACTTACCGTGTTACTGAGGCAACAACAACAACTAGTCGTGGTTTGGTTATAGTACTAGGTATCGTTACTTTAACTCTAAAGGTTTAGCTCACCTTAGAGGGATCATAGTCTATGTTTCCCATATAACTAAACAGCAAAACTATAACTTGATTTGGGAAGGGTATTCCCTGCGATAACTAATAGGACAGGTGTTCCTACGCATGATTTCTTTATAGGAAACGTTTACCTTGATTGGATAAACTTGGTTTCCCGACAAAACAACATTTATATGGAAATGTTTACTTGATTGTTAAACCTGTGTTTCCTACAGCTATTTATATGGAAATGTTTGCTTTACTGTTAAACCTGTGTTTCCTACAACTGTATATATGGAATTGTTTACTTGATTGTTGAACTGTATTTCTTGCAACCATTATTAGGAAACGTTTATGATTAAACTTGTGTTTCCTAACACCTCGACTGAATTGTAGTAAGAATGACATTCTTACAGTAAAATAGGAAATGTTTTCTTTAATAAGAACACTTGTGTTTCCGGCTACACATATAAACATTATGTTTGAGTACATGAATGATTTATACAAAACTTGGTTTAACTACTTTTATACTAAACCTGTGAATTCACTCAACATTCAATGTTGACGGTTTACTATGTTTTTCAGGGAATTAGGACTCAGGTACTCCTGCATGCATAAAGGACTTAGGCAACCCAAACTATTTATGTTGCCACTGTTGGGACACATGGATTTCATTTGTATTACCAATTACATTGGTTATACTTACGAAATCCCTCTTTTATAAACTCATGTTTTGTAAACTTATGTTGTTCTACAACACCACTACTTGTACGACTTTATAAGTCGTACCCTTTTTGTAATAACGTTTAAACCTATGGCATCTTAAATTAATATGTTCTGTATGATCATATGCTCTGATACAATGAATGCACTATTGTAACGTCAGCACCCCCGCTGTTAAACTGTAACTTAAAATGCTTCCGCTAATTAACTAAAGCTTAAGCTAAACCATTTATAAACACGATTACCGATTTTGGGGGTGTGACAGAACTTGGTATCAGAGCCATTGGTTATAGAGAACTAGAAGTCTTTAAGTGACTGAAAACCTTAGAGACCTAGACTATAGCCTTGGCTGACACATTTCTGCATTCATACTTTGCATACGTCTAACACGACACACACAATTGCCCTTGTCACAGTTATGTCTAGGCAGTTTCCGATCTACATCTCAGAGTCAGAGGAGGATCCTGACTATGTTAGTGATGACCCTTCTGAGGAGGTCTACCCACCCACATTTCCTAGAGCTACTTCAGATGGCACTATAGGCACCCCACCGTCACCACCCACTGATCCCGCTACTCATATGCTAGGATCTACTTTCATGGCGACTCGTCATTTTGGAGAGTCTTCACGTGGGCCTGGATTGTGTAGGACTGCTAGGATGAGTGTTAGATCCCCACCTGTAGGACCCTTGGCACCTCGTGACAAGGATCCGATGACTGAGGAGAGAGAGATACCTTGTGATCAGCAGTCATTACAGAGGACTAGAGTCCCGCATCTTGATTGGATGCCGCGTATACTATGCTACTGGAGGACACTTGAGAGGATTCCTTCCACTTTCGAGACTGGGGAGTCATCTCACTCATCGACCCCCTTACATCTGACTGAGGAGCCTCTGGAGCTCACTATCCCTACTGTAGTTGCAGTTGTCCGTACCCTTCTTGGATTTCATTATGGTACGCAGGATTCTATCAGAGAGTTGCACAGTGATGCCTCTCGACTGGACGGTGATGTACTCACTATCTATGGACGCCTTGCCACTTCTGAGGTACACATTGAGATGGATCGAGAGTCAGCAGATGCGACTAGGGCACGTCTGATTAGGCTTGAGAGACGTCTGGGGATAGTAGGTTCTGCGGTTGGAGTTTGTGTACTGATGGCAGCTGTTAGGATGGTTGTAGGGATGTTTCTAGCATATTTCTATTAGATTCACCATGTCAGGATGGTATCTATGATGTATTAGGATTGTAGCTATGACGTAGTAGGGCAAAACTTTTGACTAGATGGATGTATAGGTTAAATCTGTCACATTTTGTAGATCATGTTTGATCCGATGGGTGTATTTTCTCTTTATTGTAAATCCCATCCTTGTACAAAACTGATGTAACACCTTTTGACTTATATATGATATGTAACTTATGTTTAGTTTATGTCACTGTTTACACTGTGAGTGATATCAATTGGTGATTGATTATCATACTATGTCTATATTTATCACATACCTTATGAGTGATGATTTGATTAGGGTATCTTACGAGTGTTTCTTGTGTGTGATTAGGACTGAATCATGCCGCCTAAGCGTAGGAATACCCGGAACGTCCGAAGAAACCCTTCACCACCTCCTGCTTTTGAGGAAACGACTGAACAAATGGTCAACCGAAGGATTGCTGAAGCACTTGCTCAGTATGATACTGACCGAAACCGTAGCGACAGGGTCAGCGGTAGCAGAAATACCGAACCTGTTGTATCTGACGGTAACCCTGAGAGTACCCAAAGAGGATGTTCGTACAAAACATTCCTAGCTTGCAAACCGAGCCACTTTCGTGGTACTGAGGGTGCTATTGGGATCATCCATTGGATAGAGAAAATGGAGTCTGTGCTGGATATTAGCAACTGTGCTCGTGACTGCATGGTAAAGTATGCTACCTGCACATTTCCTGATAAGGCATTGACATGGTGGAATAGCCAAGTTCAAGCACTTGGACGCACAACTGCCCACTCAATGACTTGGGAAACTTTGAAAACCATGGTTGTGGAAGAATTTTGTCCCCGCAGTGAGCTGCAGAAGATTGAGACTGAGCTCTGGGACATTACTATGGTTGGTACTGATATCACTGGATATACCACCAAATTTCAAGAACTGGCACGCCTTGTACCACACATGGTCACACCTGAGTACAAGCGCACTGAGAGGTATATCTGGGGATTAGTGCCACAGATTAGAAGCTTAGTGACTTCGTCTAATCCTGCCACCTTTAAAAGTGCTGTAGAACTAGCACAGCGCTTGACAGAGGAAGCAATCCGAATGGGAACCCTTACTAAGAAAGCTGCTTCGGGAAAGGTCGAATCCAGCAATGCTGATGCTGGAAAGGGAAAACGTAAGTGGAATGACCGTCAAGTTCAGCAGAACAAGAAACCGACCGGAACCACGAAAGCTTACCTTTCCATGACTACTGAACAAAAGACTTACTTGGGGAACAAGCCCAAGTGTGGCAAGTGTGAATGTCACCATGATGGTGATTGTATCTTCTGTGGGAATTGCAAACGCTGGGGGCATCTGGCCCAATACTGTAGATCGAACCCTACTACTCAAACAAATAGGGATCGACCAGCTAATGGATGTTTCGAATGTGGCGAGCAAGGTCATTTCAGAAACAAGTGCCCTAAACTTAACCGCGGCAACCAAAACAATCAGAACCGCAATGCAAACCCGAACAGCAACAACCATGGTAACACCAACAACCAACCAGCTCGAGGTCGTGCGTTTGTCATTGGAGCACAGGAGGCACGCCAGGACCCCAACACTATCACTGGTACGTTCCTAGTTAACAATCATTATGCCTCTGTGTTATTTGATTCAGGCGCCGATTTGAGTTTTGTGTCTACGGAATTTAGACCACTATTAGACATTAAATCCCGTAAACTAGATAACAAGTACACTTTAGAACTAGCCGATGGTAGGTTGATTGAATCAGGAGAAATAGTACCAGGATGTACTCTAACATTGAAGAGTCATCCTTTCAAAATAGACTTACTACCGGTTGAGTTGGGAAGCTTTGACATCGTAGTCGGTATGGACTAGTTGTCGAAGAATCGTGCAGAGATTGTTTGTTTTGATAAAATGGTACGCTTACCATTGTTGACTGGAGAAACCTTGGTGATACAAGGAGATAAGAGGACGAGTGCTGTTAAAATGATCAATTGCGTAAAGGCCACTAAGTATCTCCGAAAGGGATACCAAGCGTTTTTGGCACATGTTGTAGAAAAGAGACCCGAGGAGCAAAGTTTAAGTGATATACCTGTAGTGCGAGACTATCCGGGAGTGTTTCCGGATGACCTTCCTGGATTACCACCTCCGCGACAAGTCGAGTTTCGCATAGATCTGGTGCCTGGAGCCGCACCAATCGCTCGCTCACCTTATCGTTTAGCTCCATCAGAAATGCAAGAACTGTCTACACAGTTGCAGGAGCTCTTAGACTTAGGATTCATCCGACCGAGCTTTTCACCTTGGGGAGCTCCGGTTTTGTTTGTCAAGAAGAAGGATGGATTTATGCGGATGTGTATTGACTACCGAGAGCTGAATAAAGTAACTATTAAGAACCGATACCCGTTACCTCGCATAGATGATCTGTTTGATCAGTTACAAGGATCGGGTTACTACTCGAAGATCGATCTGCGTTCTGGTTACCATCAACTAAAGGTTCGAGAAGAGGATGTACCGAAGACCGCGTTCAGGACTCGTTATGGTCATTATGAGTTCTTAGTCATGCCATTTGGATTGACTAACGCGCCTGCAGTATTTATGGATCTCATGAACCGAGTGTGCAAACCTTATCTTGATAAGTTTGTCATTGTGTTTATTGATGACATCCTGATTTACTCGAAGACGAAAGAGGATCACGAACAACACTTGAAACTTATCCTTCAACTACTCGAGAACGAGAAGCTGTATGCTAAGTTCTCCAAATGTGAATTTTGGATTAGAGAGGTTCATTTCCTTGGTCACGTGATAAATGATAAAGGAATTCATGTGGACCCGTCCAAAATTGAGGCAATCAAGAACTGGGAAGCTCCGAGGACCCCAACCGAGATTCGACAATTTCTTGGTCTGGCTGGGTATTACCGTCTATTTATCGAAAATTTTTCCAAAATAGCCCAGTCACTCACCACCTTAACTCAAAAGGATAAGAAATTCGAATGGGGCGAAAAACAAGAAAACGCCTTCCAATTGTTGAAACAAAAGTTGAGCACCGCACCAATCCTATCTTTACCTGAGGGAACAGAGAATTTCATCGTTTACTGTGATGCCTCACATCAAGGATTAGGTTGTGTCCTCATGCAAAATGACAAAGTTATTGCTTATGCATCTCGTCAATTGAAGATTCACGAGAAGAATTATACAACTCATGACTTAGAGTTGGGAGCCGTCGTCTTTGCACTCAAGATCTGGAGACACTACCTATATGGTACAAGGTGTACGATTTTCACCGATCACAAGAGTTTACAACACATATTCGACCAGAAAGAGCTCAACATGAGACAGAGACGTTGGGTCGAATTGTTAAACGATTACGACTGTGAGATTAAGTACCACCCGGGCAAGGCTAATGTAGTAGCGGATGCTCTGAGTCGTAAAGAGAATGTTAAACCTCGCAGAGTTCGAGCCTTGGTATTAACAATCCACTCGAATCTTATTACTCAAATTCGTGATGCACAACGAATAGCTTTCACCACCGAACGCATGAGAGACGAATCCCTGAGGGGAATGGAGAAACAACTCGAAACCAAAGAAAATGGAGTTTTATACTTCATGAATCGAATTTGGGTACCGTGCGACGATGAACTACGCAAACTGATTTTGGACGAAGCTCACAAGTCCAACTACTCGATTCATCCTAGTGCAGATAAGATGTACCAAGATGTGAAAGGTTTCTATTGGTGGCCAAACATGAAAAGAGACATCGCTACTTATGTCAGCAAGTGTCTAAGTTGTTCAAAGGTCAAGGTTGAATATCAAAAACCTTCAGGACTTTTGCAACAACCAGAAATGACAAAATGGAAATGGGAGCACATAACGATGGACTTCATCACGAAACTACCAAAGACATCAACTGGAGTTGATTCCATATGGGTGATTGTCGATCGATTGACGAAATCGGCCCACTTCATTGCTATCAAAGAGTCTGACAAACTAGAGAAACTGGCGAAGATCTATATCAAAGAGATCGTTTCTCGACACGGTGTACCATTGTCCATTATATCTGATAGAGATAGCAGGTTCACATCTCGCTTCTGGCAATCGCTACAACAGGCTTTAGGTACTCGACTCGACATGAGTACAGCCTATCATCCACAAACTGATGGCCAGAGTGAACGAACGATTCAAACGCTCGAGGATTTATTGAGAGCGTGTGTGATTGACTTTGGGGGAAACTGGGATACTCACCTCCCATTGGCCGAATTCTCCTATAACAACAGTTATCACACCAGTATACAGATGGCGCCATTCGAGGCACTGTATGGACGCAAATGCCGATCACCACTCTGTTGGGCAGAGTTGGGTGACAGACAACTATCTGGACCAGAGCTTGTCCAGGAAACCACGGACAAGATATCGCAAGTACTCAACCGATTGAAATCGGCGAGGGACAGACAAAAGAGTTACGCTGATAACCGTCGTAAACCTCTTGAGTTTCAAGTAGGAGACAAAGTCCTACTCAAAGTATCGCCCTGGAAAGGGGTAGCACGATTTGGCAAACGAGGAAAACTTAACCCGCGATATGTTGGACCATTTGAAATCCTTGCGAGGATTGGTCCTGTCGCTTACAAACTAAAGTTGCCACAAGAACTTAGTAGCATTCACGACACCTTTCATGTGTGTAACTTGAAGAAGTGTCTTTCTGATGAAACACTTATCATCCCTCCTGACGAAGTCTTTATAAATTCAAAACTTAACTTTGTGGAGGAACCTATCGAAGTGACCGATACGAAAACACAGAAACTCCGACACAAACGAATCAAACTTGTCAAGATTCGTTGGAACTCGAAACATGGCGCGGAGTTTACTTGGGAACGCGAGGATGAGATACGAAAGAAATACCCTCACCTGTTTGATCAAACACCAGTCACGAATAACTCAACTTAAATCTCGGGACGAGATTTCGCTAACGGGGGGAGAATGTGACAATCCTCCATTTAGGGTATTAATCCTTACTAATTTCATGCATTACCAAGAGTAATTCCCTGATTAATGAATTCAAAACAAATTTCTATATGTTAAGTTTGTGCTACGTGATATATTAAATTCATAGTTATATGCATATATAATTACGTATGAAATAAACGTACTAACTCGACAAATTAAATACAACAAAGTTGGTGATATAAAATAATTAATAACTCGAAAATTATTAATTACAAATACTAGATATTTATATTATTAAAATAATATAATAACTTATACGTTTTATATTAAACGCGAATCGTAAAGTCCCAAAAAGAACTTCAAAATGCTTTTGAATATATTTTGTTTGAAATTATTTTAGAAAAGTATTAGAACAAAAATAAAACAGAAACCGTTAGACTGCTTTATAGGACGCGTCATACACGAACAGAAACAATTAAAAAACATACCTAAAGGTCGAAAATAATAAAAGTATTTATTTTCCCGTTCCTGTTTTAGTATTTGGAACATTACCTTAAAATATAAATTCCAAATTCAACCGAAATCTGGCACTCAAATAAACTGTACAGTCCCACTACGGTGAATAATTTTATTAAAAGTTTTAAATAACATTATTTCATTTATTTTAATTATCAATTATAAAGATTAAAATAAAATTTAAACAAACGAATAATTGAGTGGAACACGGGGTACAAATAATTGGACCCGTACACGGAACTAACGGGTTAATAACCCAGTTGAGATATTTGTTCGACATCTTCACTGCACCACCTTACCTCCCTTTTGAAATTTTGAAGTACTGGGAACAATTTTATATATACTCCTTACCAACACTTGATCATCAATAATTCAGTCTGGAGTTGTGTGTGTGCATTTGAGAGAAGCAGCAGGAAGGGGAAGAACAAACACACCAACATCATCTTCATCCTCTTCAACCACCTTCAAACCGTTTACAAAATCTCCAAACAAAAACTAACAAAATGATCACATAATCTTTATCATCATCGTCATCTCGGTCATCATCATCACCAACATCAGATTCATCATCTTCATAGTCATTTTCATCAATAATCTTTGTAAGGTTCAAAAACATATATATATATATATTCATACTTTGATCATATAATTTGGTACGTATAATGTTAGTATGTATGTAAACAAAATTGTAGTTTGAATTGTATGTTATATGGTGATGATGTAGTAGTGTAACAAAAACTTAGCTCAAACACCCGAATATATATACATGTATGCTGTTACAGACAAGAACAGGGACGAACACGGGTTGGAACCAAACCGATCGGTTAGTTTTAACCAGCCGATCGGCTGGAACCAATGAGCCGATCGGCTCATCACACCTAGCCGATCGGCTAAGGTGTTTTCGAGCCGAACGGTTTGTTAAGCCCTTACCCGATCGGTTAGGCAGACTGTGTCCAGACTTTTGCGATGCGTTTGATTAATACACAGTTGGTACATATATCTTGTAGTACAAATACATTAACGCGTACGAAATACAAATACTAAAAAGTTATAAAAATTATAAAACATTAGGATACAAAGTTTGGGACAAATTTGTACACGACCGCGGGACATTATTTTGACACGGACAATTTACAAATATAACTTTTTAGGCCAACGGGCCTAATCTAAATTGAATCAAAAATGGTATTTTGATAACGGGCCAAAAATAATTTGCTAAACGTACTTGGGCCAAACTATGTTGGGCCACGCATATTTGGGCCAAATCTATTGGGCCGAGCCCAACGGGCCACGAAATTTCAAAATGCAAACGTTAAAACGGGTTACATATATATATATATATATATATATATATATATATATATATATATATATATATATATATGTGACGAGTAAATGGGACAAATAAAAATGGTAACGCGACAACTAGATTATACATATAGTGGACGATTATAATTTATATATAATTATATAAATGAACTAAGACAATCGTATTAGAACTAAGTTATTTTTATAACTACTATAATTATGTTTTAAAACATAAACAACAATGATAAACAATATATACATATATATACGCGACATTAACAAGTGAATAATATATATATATATACACGGCAATGACAATTGATATATATAAGAATATATATATTTAACTAATAAGTATATGTAAATATATACTTGTACGCAACGTTTAGTTCAACGTAAATATCACCAACAACTAAAGTATTATAAACACCTCAACTCAACAATTGGTCCATATACTTATGTAAAGTATATTTAATTGTGCTTAGGTATTTGAGAGGCACATTCGGACTACATTATTTCTAGCTGTACTATCTGAAGAACACTACACGTGAGTTCACAGCCCCTACCTTTTACTTGTTTTAAATGCTTTTAAAACCAGGGGTGGAAAACATAGAACTATGTGTTATTACATGCTACTTGTTTTATATAATTGCTTGACATGCTTTTATATCAAACTGAATTATATAAATGCTATATGCTTTATATTCAACTGTTAACTATATAAAACGTTTTCACAACTTTTTGGGAATAAGACAACGAATCTTGGTACGATCCTAGGTTTACGTGAGGTAGTTGTAGTGCACATAAGTCCCAGTGCTTGCAACCTATAACCATTAGCTAGGTGACTCTAGCCACTGAGTATACAGATAGTACTATCGATTTGACAACCCTCCCACTAATATAACTCGTTGGTCATTCCAACCACACGACGGCAGTCGTAACGGGGAGTGTATACTTACCGTGTTACTGAGGCAACAACAACAACTAGTCGTGGTTTGGTTATAGTACTAGGTATCGTTACTTTAACTCTAAAGGTTTAGCTCACCTTAGAGGGATCATAGTCTATGTTTCCCGTATAACTAAACAGCAAAACTATAACTTGATTTGGGAAGGGTATTCCCTGCGATAAATAATAGGACAGGTGTTCCTACGCATGATTTCTTTATAGGAAACGTTTACCTTGATTGGATAAACTTGGTTTCCCGACAAAACAACATTTATATGGAAATGTTTACTTGATTGTTAAACCTGTGTTTCCTACAGCTATTTATATGGAAATGTTTGCTTGACTGTTAAACATGTGTTTCCTACAACTGTATATATGGAATTGTTTACTTGATTGTTGAACTGTATTTCTTGCAACCATTATTAGGAAACGTTTATGATTAAACTTGTTTTTCCTAACACCTCGACTGAATTGTAGTAAGAATGACATTCTTACAGTAAAATAGGAAATGTTTTCTTTAATAAGAACACTTGTGTTTCCGGCTACACATATAAACATTATGTTTGAGTACATGAATGATTTATACAAAACTTGGTTTAACTACTTTTATACTAAACCTGTGAATTCACTCAACATTCAATGTTGACGGTTTACTATGTTTTTCAGGGAATTAGGACTCAGGTACTCCTGCATGCATAAAGGACGTAGGCAACCCAAACTATTTATGTTGCCACTGTTGGGACACATGGATTTCATTTGTATTACCAATTACATTGGTTATACTTACGAAATCCCTCTTTTATAAACTCATGTTTTGTAAACTTATGTTGTTCTACAACACCACTACTTGTACGACTTTATAAGTCGTACCCTTTTTGTAATAACGTTTAAACCTATGGCATCTTAAATTAATATGTTCTGTATGATCATATGCTCTGATACAATGAATGCACTATTGTAACGTCAGCACCCCCGCTGTTAAACTGTAACTTAAAATGCTTCCGCTAATTAACTAAAGCTTAAGCTAAACCATTTATAAACACGATTACCGATTTTGGGGGTGTGACAATATCACATAATAGCCTATTGAGTGTCTAGCACAGATATGTTTGTGTCGCGGTTCCCTCGAGGTCAGAGTCAACTAGTGTATCCTGTTCAATCATGACTCTTTTCAGATTTCACATCATATTCTTTTAATTGTACATAGTTGATCAGGCTATGTTAAATTAAACCAATACAATGTAGTCAATGAACCTAATCATACTTAATAAGGAATACTGCCTAACGGTCATAGTCTTGGCCCACTAAATGCAACCTAGTTCACTATAACCTTAGGCTCTGATACCAATCTGTAACACCCCCAAATTTACTGTTTAGCGGAAGTAAGCTTTGGGGTGCTACTAATCAATAATCAAAGCACACAAGGCATATAATGAACGACTCTATATACGTCGTTTTACAAATACATTGATAATCTAAGTTTTACAATGTATAAATGTTTACAAAAGCCCAATAGTTACATTGTTTAGAGATTAATCGGCATAACTTAGTTACAAAATGTAGTAATGCAAAATAATCTCCTGACGTGTATGCTAACTCGAGCTATGGGCATCCTGAGTGAACAGGTCCTACTGCTGTTGGGTACCTGAGAACACATACTAAAAAGGTCAGCTAACGCTGGTGAGCTCACAGGTTTGCATAATAAATATGTAAGTGTGAACCACAAGATTTAATGATAACCGTTTGAAATGAATCAAATGATGTATATGTCTTCCATGAGGTCATAATCTGCGCTTAACGTGGGTGTCAGGATCACAATAAAGTGCCTGATCGTGGGTGCCTTCGGGCGAATGTCTAATCCACACTCGTATGAACAAAAGTTAATGCGTCCGTTTAACCAGTCAGGGCTTGTTGACCCGGACGAGGATGGTCAGTCCTATATGGTACCATACACTAACATTCGCGCTACATAAAGTATTACCTGAACTATGATCGTAGAGGACTTAAAAGTGATTAGAAAATAGCTCATGCAGAATATAGCGAGTTTTGTACTCGTGTTCACGTGTAAAACAATTAGAGCATGTATTCCCACCCCGGGAGTAAAAACAGTAAAGAGTCGGGGCTATGAGACTCACCTGAGCCTGAAGAGTAAAAACAGTAGAGCATGTGTTCGTTTTCCCGATCGTTTAAACGTTAAATAATTATTTTATACGTTTAAATTTATATTTTTAAAATACGAATGTTTATTCAATATTTTTGTTGAAGTATATTACCAAATACTTAATAACTTAAATTGTTTCGTTTGTTTGTGTGTTAAATGTTTAAGTCGCATAGACGTTTATTATACGATACGAAATGAAATTGAAATATTATCAAAATAATTTTTTGGGTATGATATTGTTATTAAATAATTTTATATTATTTAATAAAATTGATCACCAACGTCGGTATTTACTTGAACCGAATTACATTCGATTTGAAACGTGCTCGATTTTAACCAAATCACGCGCCTGTATATATTCAACAATATATATTATTTGATACACAAATTAGCCTAACACAGTACTAATTATATGTATTACAAAAACGATTAGGACCTAATGACTAGCCCTAATTTGGTGGGTGTTAAATTCTCCCCTTGTTAGGAGAATTTCGTCCTGAAATTTAAGTCTGAGTAGTCGTATGAGTCGAGTTGGAGAAAAGTTGTGGATATTTGAGTCGCATCTGATCCTCTCGTTCCCAGGTGAATTCCGGACCACGCCGCGAATTCCACCGGACTTTGACGATAGGAATACGGCTTTGTTTAAGCTGTTTGATTTCGCGTTCCATGATCTCCACGGGTGTTTTAACGAAATGAAGTTTATCGTCGATCTGGATTTCCGCGAGGGGAATGATGAGTGTTTCGTCGGATAGGCATTTCTTTAAGTTAGAAATGTGGAACGTAGGATGCACACTACTTAGCTCGTCAGGTAGTTGCAATCGATAGGCGACTGGACCTATCCTTTTCAGGATTTCAAAAGGTCCGAAGTATCTGGGGTTCAGTTTCCCACGCTTACCGAAACGGATGACACCTTTCCAAGGCGATACTTTAAGTAGTACTCGGTCTCCCACCTGGAATTCAAGTGGTTTGCGTCTCATATCAGCATAGCTTTTCTGAATTCAAGTGGAATTCAAGTGGAATTCAAGCGGCTTTCAGCTGTCGTTGGATAGCAACGATTTTCTCAGTGGTTTCATGAATGATTTCTGAACCGGTGAGTTGGCTGTCTCCCACTTCGGTTCAACAGATGGGTGATCAGCACTTACGACCGTAAAGTGCCTAGAATGGTGCAGCTCCAATACTGGCGTGGTAGCTGTTGTTGTATGAGAATTCACACAAGGGCAAATGGTGTTCCCAATTTGCACCGAAGTCAACTACGCATGCTCGTAGCATGTCTTCCAGTGTTTGGATGGTTCGTTCACTTTGGCCGTCGGTTTGTGGATGATAAGTGGTATTCATATCGAGGCGAGTACCCAAAGATTTCTGTAATGATTGCCAAAAGTGTGAGGTGAAATGACTATCCCTGTCGGAGATAATTGATATAGGAATGCCGTGTCAGGATACGATTTCCTTCAGGTAGATTCGAGTGAGGCGTTCCATTCTATCGGTTTCCTTGATTGTGAGAAAATGGGCAGATTTGGTGAGACGAACAACGATTACCCAAAGTATCGCTACCGCTTGACATTTTTGGGAGCTTGATGATGAAGTCCATGGTAATCTGTTCCCATTTCCATTGAGGTATGTCTGGTTGTTGAAGTAAACCAGATGGTTTCTGATGTTCGATTTTGACTTTTGAGCACGTGAGACACTTACTGACGTAGGTGGCGATTTTAGCTTTCAATTTTGGCCACCTGTATAATTACTTGATGCCATGATACATCTTGTCGGATCCAGGATGTATGGAGTATTTTGATTTGTGGGCTTCGTCCATTACTAAGTCTCGAAGATTCCCGAGACACGGTAACCAGATTCGGTTTGCGAAGTATTTTACCCTGTTGGGTTTGGTTTCGAATTGTTTCTCCATGTTTCGCAAAGCTTCGTTTTTGATATTTCAAGTTTCAAGGCTTCGAGTTGAGCGGTGAGGATTTGGGTGATAAGATCGTTGTGGATTGTAATGCTTAGGGCTCGAACTTGAAGTGGTTTCGGTCGTTCCTTTCGGCTGAGGGAATTGGCAACAACATTTGCCTTACCAGGGTGATAGTTGATCTCACAGTCATAATCGGTAAGCAACTCGACCCAGCGACGTTGCCTCATGTTGAGATCTTTTTGATGGAGAATGTGTTGAAGACTTTTGTGGTCGGTAAAGATCTTGCACTTAGTGCCATAGAGATAGTGTCTCCAGATTTTGAGTGCAAATACTACGGCTCCTAGTTCAAGGTCATGAGTGGTGTAATTCTTTTCATGGATTTTGAGTTATCGGGAGGTGTAGGCGATGACTTTGTCTCGTTGCATAAGCACACAACCGAGACCTTGATGCGAAGCATCGCAATATACCACGAAGTCATCGGTGCCTTCGGGTAGAGATAGAATAGGTGCGCTGCAATATACCAAAAGTTAATACTGCCTAACGGTCGTAGCTCTTTAGCAGTATGAAAAGACTTCAACTGATGGTTGATTTCTTTTGGAAGACTCATTTTAATTGATGAGTGAGCTTTATTTTCAATTTGATAATCTTTCTTTTCTTCATCACTCATTTGAGTATAGGTAAGTGCCACAGTTTTACTACCAACTTTAACAGAAGGTGCAGTATATCCGTTCTTGATGCACATCCAAATAGACAAATCATGAAACCAACAGTGTGATTCAAACCTGTCTTTCCATCCATAGTAGTCTTCAAGTCGGAGCAATTTAGGTGGAACATTAGATTTTCCAACCTCATGTTCCATCTCAATCATCTTACTTATGTCAGACATTTTTGCAAATTCCAGAGAATAACAAATAAGCAGAATGTTCAGTTCACAAGAACTCAACTATTAGAACAAACTCAGTTCGCAAACCAGAACTCAGTTCACAGATTGAACTCAGTTCGCAGATCAAACTCAGTTCACAGATCAAACTCAGTTCGCAGGACAGACTCAGTTCGCAGAATCTCAGTTCGCCAACTTAGTTCAGTTCGCAAGCTCAGTTCGCTTCGCAACTCAGTTTGCAGAATCGGCTGAAAACCCTAAAAATGAAAATTTTAGGTTTTTAAACGTCTAAACCCTAAGATTTCAAATGTAAACAAACCCAAAAGCTTTCAGAGACTGATTTTGATCATTTTTACGCAACAAATCACGTACTAAAAATCCCAAATCAACCATTATTATCCGAATAACCTCGAACCTACGCGTATCTAGCCATAGGCTCTGATACCAATTGTAAGTCCATATGTATTAGGATCGATAACGAGGTTATCTTTAGGTATTAAGGTGCGGAATCCCTTAATACTATGTTTACGGATTGTAAATGGTTTGTTTCACAAGTATTAGTGAAATCAATACTCTAATATGTCTTGTATTGATTATAACAGTTGTTAATCGATCAATACCTAACCTTTAGACTATGTTGAAAGTTCTGGAAACACAAGTTTGTTCGTAATTAGCAAATGGCAAAAGTTAATTAGGTTTCAAACCTAATTTGTTTAAATACTCGTCTCGGTTCACAGGTTTTGGGCTCTGTGGACCGACTCGGTTCGCAACCCAGCTTGGCCCAGCAAATCCAGTGGATTCGCTTTGCAGCCCTGCAAACCCAACTCAGTTCGCATCGCAGGTCATTGGTCAAACATGGTCAACATTTTTCAGCATTTAATATCTAACTCTAAAATGTTTACCAACCAATATATTCATTACAATTCAAAACCAATTTAGAAACTTGATTACAATAATCTCTTGTACTATTACAAGCTAGATCTGTTGTCACAATAACATGTCCCAACATTTATTCTCCTAAACTCATTAACTGCTCCTCTGGAAATCGATCTTTAATATTTCTTTCTGCAAGTTGTTCCATTGATGGGTTTTCTAGTCGACTTAAATGATCTGCGATGACATTTTCTGCTCCTTTCTTATTATTTATTTCGATGTCGAATTCTTGTAGGAGTAGAATCCATCGTAACAATATGGGCTTTGCGTCTTGCTTTTTGAGGTATTTTAGAGCTGAGTGATCCGTGTATACTATCATTTTGGACAGTATCAGGTAGGATCTGAATTTTTCAAACGCGAACACTACGGCTAACAGCTCCTTCTCGGTGGTTGTGTAGTTTTCTTGTGCGTCTGTGAGTGTTTTGCTGGCGTAGTAGATTGGTCGAAAGTGATTGTCCTTTCTTTGCCCTAGAACAACTCCAACTGCGAAATCACAAGCGTCGCACATGATTTCAAATGGTAGACTCCAATCTGGAGTGACCATGATTGGTGCATTAGTTAGTTCCTTTTTCAGGTAATTGAAAGCTTTCATGCAGTTCTCATCAAATATGAACTTGATGTCTTTTCCTAGCAGGTAGGTGATGGGTCGCGATATCTTAGAGAAATCGTTGATAAAACGACGGTAGAACCCAGCGTGTCTTAGAAAGCTTCGAATGGCCTTAACTTTAATTGGTGGTGGTAGTTTGGCAATGGTTTTGACTTTTGCTTTGTCTACTTCGATTCCAGACCTTGATATTCGATGTCCTAAAATTATACCTTCCTTCACCATAAAGTGACATTTCTCCCAATTCAAGACGAGATTTGATTCTTCACATTTGGTGAGCATTCTGTCGAGGTTGGATAGACATGATGCGAAAGAGTCTCCGAAGACCGAAAAATCATCCATAAAGACTTCCATGCATTGTTCAATCATGTCGTGGAAAATTGCAACCATGCATCTCTGAAATGTTGCAGGTGAGTTGCATAATCCAAACGGCATTCGTCGGTATGTAAATATTCCGTATGGGCATGTGAACGTTGTCTTCTCCTGGTCCTTCGGATCGAGTGGGATTTGGAAATACCCGGAGAAACCGTCAAGGAAACAATAGAATTCGTTCCCTGAAAGTCTTTCGAGCATTTGGTCAATAAATGGAAGCGGGAAGTGATCCTTACGAGTTGCTTCATTTAACTTCCGGTAGTCGATGCAAACTCTCCAACCGGTAACTGTCCATGTTGGTATAAGTTCATTTTCTTCGTTTGTAATGAATGTCATTCCTCCCTTCTTTGGGACGACTTGAACAGGGCTAACCCAAGGTGAGTCGGATATTGGGTAAATCAATCCAGCATCCAAGAGTTTAATAACCTCTTGCTTAAACACGTCCTGAATCTTAGGATTTACCCTCCTCTGCCTTTGTACGGATGGTTTGAAATCGTTTTCCATGAGTATCTTGTGTGTGCAATAGCTGGGACTGATTCCTTGTTTATCAGAAATTTTCCATGCGATTACCTTCTTGTGCGATTTCAAAACTACGATGAGTTGAGCTTTTTCCTCCAGTTTTAACTCTTTTGATATTATTACCGGGAATTGTGATGTTCCGTGGAGGTAAGCATACTCAAGGTGGGGTGGTAATTCTTTTAATTCGAGGTTCGGCGGTTCTTCAATAAATGGCTTCATTCTAGCTATCTCTTCTCTATTCAGTTTCTCATATTCAGCTTGGAATGGCGTATCATCTATCTCGGGTTCAGATGTGGAGATTGATGCTATTTCAACCCATTCAGTTTTATTTTAGAATTCTTCCATCTTTCGCTCGTATTTGTTGACTGATTATGAGGAAACTTCATCATTTTTGGTGAGTATGAAATTCTAGAAATTGAGTGGATGATGATTGGTTTATGGTGATTTCAGGGTTTTTGGATAAGGTTTTAGTCACAACATGAGTTGGATAAACGATAAAGATTTAAGTCTTACATCTATTTATAATATAAACCATCCGCAATCTCATAACATACAACACAATTACATATTTAAAACTTTCTAAACGACTATCATAACAGACAATTGAGTTATCTAGTTAATCATGGTATTCTATCATGCATATTTAAATTTATAAAATAAAGAACAAGCATATTTAAATATGGAAGATAGATTAAAACCTGAAAAAGTATACAAATAACTCGTAGCTACAATGCATCCCGGAGCACCTCCGTATAAATCTTCCTTGTTTAATTAATTAGCTATTCTAATTAATTAAATTATCCTAAAGGAAGAAATACTAATTTTGCTAGAAAGATATAGAATATAGAAAGTGTATGGAGTGTGTTTTTTCAAGATGTGAAGGTGTATCTTAAATGAACCGCATAAAAATCGTGTCTCACATGTTTGGAGCTTAAAAATTACTAATTAGACGGAGCTATTGTGAGAAGATGAGTTTTAATCTTGGAATGTAAGGTTTTCTAAGAGTTTGTTCTTCAATTCCAATATCGATCTGAATATGTCTATATAATTATTTTCGTTTTGCAAATATTCGGGGTACATGTTTTTGCCAATAAAGAAGTGAGTTTTGCCTTTACATCCATCTACAAGTGCTACACTATCTCATGTTGCCCTTCTGTACTTATAAATCTAATTAAGCTGCAACCTGTTTATTACAATTTGAGTTACAGGTCATCTTACTATAGATCCCAATGCTTCTTGTTTGGTAATGTTGTTTATATCCACTTCATCCATTATATGTGTTAGTGTTTTTTTCATATTTCTATATTTTGGATTTTTTAGGTGATGACAACATAATTATGTGACACCCATCAAATTAGGGGTAGTACTTAGTGCTTAATCATCGTATTAATACATGTAATTAGTTATGTTTAGGGCTAATTATGTGTATCATTTTCTATATGGTTATATATATACATGCGTACGCGATTTAATTAAATCGTGCATTTCATTATCGGATGGAATTCGACACAATCACAAATACAGACGTTGGTAAACAATTTATTAAATAGTGGGAAATTATTTAATTAACTCATTTTATTTATATATTATTTGGATAATATATACAAACGTATTTCGTGTCGTCTAAAACTAACCGTACGCAACAGCAACGCGCGAAACGCGCCCGACAAATGAAATAAACCCAAATTATATTTTTGTAATTCATTATTAAGTATTTTGATAAAATACTTCAAGTAAAAACATTACGATTTCACGCGTACGAATAAAACGTTACACGAGTTAAATAAATGTACAAATTACGCAATGAACACGCAAACCGAGACCCGATAACATTTTAGTAACTTAAAATAAAGTATTTATAATAATGCTTTCATTAAAAGTATCGCGACTTAAAATGTTAACGAAACACAAGTATTAAAATGTATAACGATAATTAAACGTTTAAACGATCGGGGAAATGAACACCGCACGGAGCATAAACTGGGAAACAAAAGTTGAGACTTCCACACCAAATGGGCCCCTAGAAACCGGCCAAACCACCCCCACCCTATCCCTCTTGCTTCTTTGACTCAATTACCCAACCCAAACCCCTCATTTCACTCAACCACATCTCCACTCAATCTCTCTAGCCTCTCTCTTCCCCCACACTCTCTCTCTCTCTAAAAACGGTACCCCAAAAACCACCACCAAATCACCTTGGATCACCAAGCTCATTTGGAAGAAAAAGATCACCGCGACGAGCTTTACGTTCCTACCTTTTCGGTTTCTTCACGCGATCACTTTGTAAGAACCCGACACTTTCAAAAAATGTTGTATTTTTCTCTTTTACATGTTATGTTGTTTATCTAGCTTGATTATGTCCATATAAAGTAATAAAACTCATTTTCTAAACATTTGTCGAAAATGTTGGTTTTGACCATTTTATAGATCTAACACTTCTGGTTACTCCCGACACAAACTAATAATTTCTGCAAACTTTATAAACTCATCTAAGACTTGTGTAAAAGTTTCGGGTCAAACCGAAGTCGTTTGACCACAAACATGACACTTTTTGTTGTGGACAACCTGTTATGTCGCAGAAGGGCTGGACCTTCTGCGACACAAGCCCTTATGTCGCAAAACCATTACCTATGTCGCATATAGTGTCACAAGTGACTATGTCGCAACACCTTCGCATGTCGCATATAGCGACACAGCACCCTATGTCGCATTAAATTTCGGATGTCGCACATAGCGACACAATGACTTATGTCGCAGTCATGACCTGCGACACAACAGCCTATGTTGCACTAGAACTACAATGTCACATCGAGCAACAAAAAGCCTTATGTCGCACCCAGTGTCGCACAAATCAGAACCTTGAAAACACAGATTTTTACTAAGTGTCAAGACTTGAAAATTCATCACCTGTGTTACCCAAATGCAAATTTTAAGTGCGTTTTTCACTAAAGCAATATAGTAGAAATAAAAAAATTTCGAGCCAGGGGCTCTGCCCATTGGACCCCGCCAGAGGTTGCCACCCCTGGTACCCCGCTAATCAGGGGTGCTGCCCCCGAACCCCCATCAGCCAGGACTCTAAAATACATTTCACACTAAGCATTGAACACTTGCTACCACAAAACCTAATACGAAGATACTCGTACCCGCTATACATATACTTTGATAAGCATACAACGAACATGATGATAATAATACTTTGACAATTTTTATTACCACCGTCACCAACGAGCTGTATATATTTCCAAAACATAAACAAACAATCAAACAAACCAATGTATTTGGACATAACTAGTTAGATGAACAACTAACATAGGTGATCTTTTGAGATACCTACTCACGTATTAACCAACGCGTGTCTTAGACGCCCTCAGGTTACAGTCTTCGGACATCATTGCTTGGCAGCAACGCACGTTTATCGTATAAACGCATCAGACTCAGGTGAGTCTCATAGCCCCGCATTTTACTGTTTTTACTCCCGGGGTGGGAATACATGCTCAGATTTATATTACACATGAACACAAGTACAAAACTCGATATATTGACTGCATGAGTTGTTTAACTAAACATAAAGTCCGCCACCACATAGTTTGTTAGTATGGATTTAGCGTGAATGATAGTATATGGTACCATATGGGATTGACAATCTCTGTCCGGGGTAGTCACGCTTCCATGATTGTGATGTCAAACGGGCACATTATCACTTTTTCACACGAGTGTAGATTAGACATTCGCTCGGAAGCACCTCGCTCAGGTCCTTAAAGGCGGATCCTGACCCCTCAGTTAAACTCAAACTATGGATTCATGGCAGTAATATACATATTTATTTGATTGAATTCAAACATATCATTAAATCTTGTGGTTCATACATTGTGATTTATCATTTACACCTGTGAGCTCACCAACTTTTAGCTGACCTTTTAGCATGTATTCTCAGGTACACAGCAGTAGTAGGACTACTCAGGAATTATATAGCTCGAGTCGCATGCAAACACGAACATCAAGAGATTTTTCTACATTATTATATTTTGTATAAGTAGTAATGTCATAGAATCTTTCAGATCAGGATACCGAGCTTATGTAATCCTCACAACTATTGTAAACTTTTATTACAATCAATGTATTTTGTTAAAAGGACGCATATAGAATTGTTCACTTTATCTTATGTGCTTGTGATTATTGATTAGTAGCACCCCAAGTATGCTTCCACCAAACAATAAATTTGGGGGTGTTACAGATTGGTATCAGAGCCTAAGGTTATAGTGAACTAGGTTGCATTTAGTGGGCCTAGACTATGACCATTAGGCAATATTCCCTTATTTGGTATGACTGGTTCGGGAATTACATCGTACGACTTTAATTTAATATAGCCTGATCAACTATGTATAATTAAGGAAAGATGATGTGTGGTCTGAAATGGTTATGTTGAACAGGAATACACTAGTTTACTCAGACCACGAGAGAAATGGGACCATTACTTGTCTGTGCTAGACATTCTAGGCTATATTATATGATATTATATATATAGGCCTCACTTTCTAAATGTTATGGTCTCAGAAATGGCAAACACTCCTACTGAAACACCACCTACTTCATCACGTCCTCATCAAATGAGATCACAAAACCCACGGATTTCTAGGAGGACCACTATGTCACCTCGAACTAACCCCTATTCAGTACCAGCTTTAGCCGCTAGACTAAACCAGCATGAGCGACGATTTCGCGAAATGGACATAGATCTGCAGGAGACTCATGAGAACTGGAGACTCACAGCCCTTAAACGTATCAACCAAGTCTCTGAATAACATGGACACACTTCACGACCAGATAGGAGAAACTATCAAAACCATGGGAACTTTTCACAACCAAGTGATTAGTAAGCGAAATGAAATCTATGTTCTCCAATCAATGTTGCATCAGTGCGAGACACACCTGCGGGAAACCGAGGAGGCGCTCAGGTTGGTTAGCCGACTTTTAGAGTCTGTTGATCACCTCACTTCTCTATTGCCACAACTCAATATGCGTCAACACTAGTGTAGTCTCTATCTTGTAATCCGTTATGTAAGTCCCTAGTTCTAGGATTGATAACTTCGTTATCTATAGAATTAAGGCACGGAATTCCTCAATACACGTTATCTTACTATAACGAATAAGTTCGCGTTTAGGTTAACTAATACTTAGCTTTAAACGATAAAACGTCAAAGCCTAGCCTTTAGGTTTAAGTTTTTCTCTGGATTGAATTCGCAGGGTGTTAAAACAAAATTGCAAATGTTCTATTATTTTAACGTAATGAAAACATATATATATCTTGTCTCAACTCGCAGTCGCTGGGCCTGCGAGTTGACTCGACTCGCTATGCAGCCCAAGCTCAATCATGAACTCGACTCGCCACAGCTTAGATTCTATTACGAGTTCAGATCTCATCTCGCGTCGCTATGCCTTGCGACTTGAGATCTCGACTCGCAGAAAACGTATTTGTTAAATACAAAATTTCATCTACTATTAATAACAAAAATTCATTTACAAATCAAAACCAATGTATCAACCTGATAACAATTATACTAGTCATATTACAAGCTAGATATGTTGTTACAAACTATGTCTCAACAGACTCCCCCTTGATAATAGCTCTAGCATCTATGTCTTCAAATTATCTTTGATCTTTATTTGTAAATCTTACTACCTGCATAAATTATCATCTTAATACAAGTCTTTACCATCATCTGATAATCGCTCGCTAAATCACCCCATGCTTCTGTCGTAAAGATTCTGTTCTCATTCAACTTTAACAGATCCTTCCTTGACAAATTCATTAGGTGTCGATGGTCATAAACTCTGAAAATTTCACGTTCTCCACCCTCAACCTCATCATTAGCTTCAACCATGACAGCTTCTCCAGTTTCTGAATCCACATGCCAACTTTTCATATTTCCAAGTATATCTTATGGCATTGTCTTCAACGGAACTTGTTGTACACATCTAACAGCTGGATAAATCTTCTTCCTTATTCTCCTACCAGTTCTTTCACTCCGTTCTTGTAACTTTATCATTTTTCTGTTTCTTGGCTTAATCTTTTGAAATTTTCTTGATCGAACCTCCGTCCTGATAATATGTTGTACATAATTACCAACAAAATCATCACTCGGGTTCTTCAATGGTAATCTAGCCAAATCACGAATCTCATACTTTGGTAGAGAGCTAAACACTGCAAGCTTTCGTTCAAAGTATTGAACTCCATCAAATCTCTTGATAGCAAACAGTTTTAAATCAGCATCAAAATACCATCCTATAATCCATCTTCTTGCTATACGCTTACCAGTAATATCAACTTCTGATATTCCAATCTTTTCTTTCTTTTTCTTTGGCAAGGGCTTGAACATAGGATTATCTTTATGCTTATCAGGAAGATCTTCTTCATCTGAATCAGTTTCTTCATCTACATTGATAACCGTTGGACCTTCATCATTTTCAATAATTACTTCTGTCCTAGAAGGGCTCACATGATGTTCATCAACATTAACATCTGGATCTACACCAATGTCTTGCTCAATCTTTGGAACAGTAGTCCAATCATCAGGTGTTTGAAATTCTCCTTCTTCCAAATCATAATTAATATCTTCATCTATCTCATCCAGAATATCATCTTCTGAATCTGATAGATTAAGCATTTCAATTCCTAGAAAAACACACACACACAAATAATTATTAACAATCTAAATTCCTTCATTGAATTCCCATAATCAATCTAAGAATTTCTTTATTAATCCTTTTGTGTAATTAATCCATAAACGCAATTAATAACTTATAAATCTTTTATTGATTACCCTGAATCAATCTAAAATTTCTTAAGTCTTTTATCAAACACTTAACAAACATTAATTAAATTTAAACTCTAATGTATTGTGAATAATCACCAAACATTTAAGTTTACAATTAACTAACTTATATAATTTCCAAAACTTAATTGAACTGTTATTTTCAAAGAACTTAACTTTTCAATTATATTTTTAAATTATATATCATTTGTCTAGTAAAAACAAACACATTTATAATTTGTTAGTTATAAAAACTCTCAAATCTAAAATGTCTAAGTTCAAATCAATTTTGACCGCTGAAATAAATCAGAACACGCCGCACGACTTCTCAATGAGTCGGAAGACTTTCGATCACTAATTTATTTAACTTTTTAGAATCAAATAACTTAAATAATTTCTAATATATTTAATCTTGTAATAATAATAATCTCAAGCCGAATATATTACCAAAACTATTAAGTTACAATTATTCAGTTACAATTGTTTTAGTGCAGATATTTACAAATACTAAACAGTACTAATCTAATACTAAGCTATCTTACCAGCTTCTGTATCAACCGGTACCGCTGTATCAGTACTTGTACCAACACCACTACCACTTGCACCAGCATCAGACTCCCCCTGAACAGTAGTATGCTCACCAGTCTTTAAAGGACCAGTCGGCTCACTATCTTTAGATGCACTGGGATCATCATCTCTGTAGTGTCTCCTTTTCAGCTTCAACTCATCTTCTTTGCACGCTGCTCTATATACCCTAATCTCCCCCTGAGTTGACTGTTCTTTATGCAAACTCAAAACAAGTTCCTCAAAATTGTCAAGCTTCAGTCTCTGGGCAGTGCAGTCATCAAGCAGTGTGTTATGAACCTTCATCAATGTCTGATAAGATTCACTAACAGTAAGCAACTGTTGTGCTAAAGAAAGATTTTCAGCTAACAGTCGTGGAACCGATCCCGTCATTTTCTCTAACTCCTTCACTCTAGACTCTAAGGATGTAATCCTTTCAGCATCAGTCATAGGAGTCACTGAAATCTTCGATGGTCCAGGCGGTGTCAACGAAGCAATATGAGAATCACGATTAAGTGGTGGAATGGCTTGAGATAAGGCTGTCGTGAGAAGGCCATCTGCAAAGCGGCTTGCCTTGGTAGTAGGAAACTGTGCTGAACGCACTAATTCCACAACCCCTTCTTTGATAACCCGAGAAACCGATTCTTGTGTCGGTAACTTTGTCCTTGTCTCATCCTGTAAAGTTAGATACATAAAAAAGTAATTGTTACAGATAACTCTGTCTCAATTTCTAATTAATTATTTAACACTTGTAGTACTAAACCTTTATCTCATACCTCAGATGGTACAGATACTGGTTTAGTAACCACCGGTGTCACAGACTCCACCTGCGGTGTATCTCGAGAAACTGTCACAGATTAACTGTCTCAGTTGAACTCCTGATAAACAACAAGTTAAGATTATATAACTTTAAATTAAAGATTAAAAAATTTACCATCACGAATGGTCAAGGTCCTCGAACGCTTTCTGCGTTGACTAACCAGAGGGGTCTCAGCCACCTCAAGACCTTCATCAAGAATACTGAATCAGGATCGACTTCTATAGCTTTACGCTTTTCTTTCACAGCAGGATCAGGCGTCAACCTTGAACTATAAAAAATTTGTCCAGCTGGAGGTGAAATGGGTCTGACATCATCAGAATCTGTAGAAGAATCTGATTCAATCTCACCATCTTTTCCACCAGAAGTACCAACAACTGTATACTGAATTGTAAATATATTAAACATTTATGATTAGCATAAAAGCTCTATCATACAAGTTCGATATATATGTAAGATTAATCTGATATATTACCTTCAGAGATAAAACATCAGATCTATCATGCTGTCCCTGCTCACCCTCATGTCTTAGAACCTCTGGGTCTGCAGTCTCAGCTTCCTGTGTATAATCATATTTATATTTTATGATCAGACATACTGCCTAATCATCTAAATATCTATATCATTATCATTATATAATTTTATTATACTTTTATGATTACTAATAGAATCTATCAACTAAGTATCTATATTATCAGTTTATTAACTATAAAGAATATTGAATATATAATACATACCTGAACAGGAGCAATAAACTGATCTATTTCCCTCAAAATTGGATATGTAGCATCATCATGCTGAACCAACACCTCATGCACAACTTGTGCAGCGACATCTGGGTTCACCTGTTCCCCAGCATGTCCAGGTTGTTCCAAAACATCATTCAGAAGCTCTTGTGGATCTTGAGGAGGAACCACATCAGCAGCAGGCTCAGGTACAACAGCAACAGGACCCACATCTAGCCAACCATGGTTCGGTGGTGTCACATATAACAGATCGATCAGAAAACCAAAAAGCTCACGTTCCTCTGGCTTCACAAACCCCTCACGTCTTATGGTCTGCTGAAACATGGCATTGTACCCTCTAAGCGCTATTGTATCAACATGTAAGTGCGGCTCAGGGATAACTAGATCAGCAATCCGAGAACGGAGGATCAGCATGCTGAACCTCGGGTAGATCAAAAAGCGAGATCTCACAGTACCCGATATCTGGCGTACCAGGTCTCCAAAAATATAATCAAAAAAACTGTATGGTTTATTATAAACCAGTGACAGCACTGCCGATACAAGAGCAGGGCTCAACTCATCAAAACCGCCCTTTTTCGGTCCAAAAATTGTGACTATAACATGCCACAAGAATCTCCATTGCCCAATAACTATGGCCTTGAGGAATTGACGTCCTCTTCTCTCACCCGTATACCCCATACAACCTAACGCACCCTCAACAAAATCCATAGGGTACTCAGTCGGACCATCCTTTTGGTCTACTGTCCCAGTCGTAAAATCTGACGAAGGTCAGATGCAGAAAAGACAACTGGTCTCTGATTGACCGTTGTGCGTATCACTGGTGGGTTGACGGTCTGATCATACTGAATATCCATCTAAAAATCATTCAGTATCGTCTGAGAGATCAGTGGAGACTCTGTAATCGCATAACTAATGCGTGAACGTGCAAAAAATGTAAGCACCTGAGCTACCTTGCTAGCTCCTCATGCACTGAGATCTAGATAACAAGGATGTTGTGACCTTTATCAAACGGACGATCCATATCTGTATAAAATACAAATGACAAAAACAATTAATGCACGTTAACGACGTTAACTAAATTTTAAACTATAATGTATTATGAATCAAAATTCATCAAACATCTTAGATCTAAATTTAGGATATATAACTTGTTACTTAATTGTCTCAAGTCTTATAAAAAATATATTTAACTTATTACATGTTAGTCATAAGTTAAATAAATATATATAACCTAGAATTATCAAATCCAAAGTCATATATATACAATATATGTTATTACGTGTTAACATATAATTCTCACGTCGAAACATATATTAATGAACTTTTAAAGTCGTAAGTTGTAATTAGATATAATTGAAAGTGCCACTTATTACATTAAAAGTTGAATTTGCAAGTTCAACTCGCAGAGTTCAATCTGAACTCGCAACTGGATTCGCATATATGTCAACTCGTAACTCAATTCGCAAACCAGTAAACTCGCAAACCAAGTCAATTCGCAAAGTTGACTCGTAAGTCGATTCGCAAACCTACTCAGTCCGCAGGTCAACAAGTCAATGCACAAGGTTTCAACTCGCAAATCCAGATGCTGCGAACTGAGATGAATCTCAACTCGCACGATCATCTGCCGTTGCGAAGTGAAACCAAAAATTGATTTTAATGCCATTTTTAACACAATCAATCGATTGATTTATGTTCATTAAGGGTATAATAACATTAACCACAAGGATTCTTGTTCGATCTGTCCCTTAATCTACATAAATCGTTCAAAATTCAAACCAAAACCCTAAGTTTATAAAACTTTTGATTTCAAGTTAATTACACGGTTAAACATGTTGGTTTATACCTCAAAATATTCGTAATAAAGTGGTGTATAAAACCAACGAAGTCAAAAACTCGTTCCCGTACTCGTAAAATCAAAATCAAACGAAAAACTTTGTTTTGTTTCATTTTGCAATATGTCGGTTCGCAGGGATGAAGTGAGTTCGCAAGTGTATGCGGGTTCGGTGGAAAGTTTGACTCGTTTGACCACCCTTTTATACACTTTACTCGATTCGCAATTTTAGAACTCGATTCGCAGGTTTGACTAGTCAAACTTGCAGAATTAATTTAAAACGCGAATTTAAATTCTAAGTATAAATTAAAACCCATGTACACTTATATAGGTAACTCTGTAACTATGTAGCCTAAACATTTTAAGTAAAATGTCTTCGCATAATTTTTCCTCAAAGGTAAGTTTCTTACATATATTAACCGACTAAACCCGTGATACAGTTCATCATGTATAAAGAAAATCTTGAGCTAAAATTATTTACTTATATACCTTACGGTCTTAAGTCTATAGACAAGTGTTGCACCCGCAACCGTCGGTTCAGCGTCGTTGTGATTTCTGATAGTGGTGCGGGCGCAGCAGGGGTTTTAAAATTTATATTTAGCTGGGCTTAAATTATACGTACTACCTACTCTGGTTAGTAAGCGGTAAGTATGACCTAAGATCGTTCTATGAATCCAAACGTGTGGGTGATTAAAGCTGGTGCTTTTGGTAGGGAAATATTCAGGATGGAACAAAGTAGGTAGGTTTGGGGGTTTTAAAATAACGACAAGTAATTAAAGTGCAGAAAAGTAAAATGCAGGAATTTAAAGTGCAGGAAAACAGGTAAAGATAAATATGTGATTGCCGAGACTTCGATAATTAATGTTTCGGGATGACAGATTAAATAGGAACAATGCTAAGTGTAATGATTTAAACTATCAGGTGTAAACTCTAGTACCCTACCAACTAAATTTCCCATTGGCATGTCACTAGGAACTAGGTTATCGTGATTCTGATCGGAGCAATACGCAAACTTCCAATACTTATCTAGTTGAAAGATAAACAACCTATCTTAGCTTAACGCCGAGGTGCATGAATCAGTAGCGTATCGTCTCATAGGTCTGACCTTTCTTAACCTCTAAAATAGTTTAGTATTTCATTAGCATGCAGATTAATAACTTTGTATGTTTTGACCGCTGATTATGTAAGACTTAGTGTTTTAAGGATTCTAGGTCACTAGGATGTTATTCTTACTCCTAAGTCTTGTTTTGTGCATTAAGGCTTGGTTACTTCAACTTATGAGTTGAGTTCTCCTTTTCAAACAGTTATACATCCCTGGATTATTCGCAGTTTATAAAACGTGTTTCATATGCAGACCATGCCTTTCAGTAATCGGACAATGTACTTTACATGGTAGTTCAACTACTTCTTAAATCAGACATGCGGTCAGGAGTAATTGACAGTGAACGTGACACTCTAAGCTAACTAAATGTAAAGCAATGCAGAAATGTAAACCTAATATGTACAACGAGTGGGTTCACTGTGTCTTACTTGTTGCATGTCATGGGCACAGATAAATACTTACCATAATTAAGGTTGATCAAGTCCTAATTACTAGGTTGCAGTCACGTGGATAACTAGAAAGGGTACTCCATAAATTAGACTGAAGTTCATAAAGTCTTAACGATACAAAGGTCATTAATTCCTATTTTATTTGAACGCATTTTCGAACATCATTTCATTGTGCATTGACTTTCGTAGGATATACCAGTTAGTTGTGAAGTTGTATTATCCTTTCGGAATTCCAACTGTTAAACCAGAGTTGATTCCAGTGATGTAACTACCTTCGGTCGTTTATCGACTTCCATACATTTGTACTCTGTGTAAAACGTTTCCAGTACTATATCAGATAAACTGTCGAATAGGGGTCGTTACATCACTTCTACAATTGTCGTACACTTAATTGTATAATGTCATCCTTACTTATAATTATCTACATCATCAACAATCACAATAATAAACTACTCGCATTTCATGGCAATAGTGAAATCACATACAAGGCAACAATATATAATTAAAGTATGAAATAGAGCAAGTATGATAAAGGTTTCGATATCACCCGGAAATAAATGCGTAGCAGCGTATTATTATGATTGACAACTTGTTCACACGTACAAAGATGAATCTCTAAACTCCTAACATTCGCTCTAACCTCTATGTTAATCCGTAGATTAATTACAATAATCCTAGACTAAAATATAAGAGAATTTTAGAGTGAGAAAGTGGAAATGGAAGAGTGAGAGTGTAAGTATGAGTGTGAATATGAGAGTGTGTTGAAATGAGAGCTAGGGTCTGCTATTTATAGGAGAGGCTTGGCTCAAGTTAGCATCCCAAAGCTCACAATAGCAAAAGGTGGAAAAGGTGGTGGCACCAGGTACGGAAATGTGAAAAAGGTGGTGGCACCAGGTACGAAAAGGTGAAAAAGGTGGTGGCACCAGGTACGAAAAGGACAAAAAAGAAAAATTCGTGCGGGTGAGTGGAGGCCGACGACGGCTAGGTGGCTTCCGGCGGCGGTGGGGTGGCTGGCCGGCGGCGGCTGGCACCCCCCCGCACCGGTTCGTCGCATGTTGCCTCGTTTCTCGATTCGTGTGTGTTTTCTTCGTTATACGTCCGTTTGGATCTTCCCGTGTACTTTAGATGAAAAAAATCGAAAACGAAGCTTTTGATGAAAAGAAATCCCAAAAATATATCTCTGAACTTTAGATGTGTCGTACGAATCGTTTGGATCTTCCCGTGTACGTAGAATCTTCATTCTTCGTCCGTTTTAGTTGATTCTTCTTCTGTTGGATTCGTAATTTGAAAACGAACATCTTGGATGAGATAGATGTTGGTGATGGGCTCTTTTGTTATGAAATCTCGTTTTGATGTCTTGAATCTTCAAACGTGCGTGGAATCTTCGTTTTCTATCCGTTTTGCTTGATTTTCATCGTGCAACCTTGTTTTTACCATCTTGACATAATACTACTGATTTGTATTGATTTTGAGTTAAAGTGCGAAGAATATTTCCAAAATGAGAGAGATATCGGTAGTAAAAATGTGACTTTTTACGCGATATCAAGTTTTCCACACTTAGAACTTTGCTTGTCCTCAAGCAAACTCATTCTTAAAAGCTTCTGGAAGGATTCTAGTTGCATTAGTTTTTAGAGATACCATTTTCCAAAGAATATAAAGTTATAGTTATAAAAGAGTTTTCACCGGAAACTAAGGGTTTATAGAATTTGATATCTTCTTCAAGCAACATAAATGATGATCATGACTAGGCAATCCTCACAAGTGGGTCACTCAAATCACTCAAGTGTTTAGGATTTTCTACTTACTAGTGTCAATCACTCAGATAGCCTGTCATGCAACATTCTCGTCATAGGCTTGATCGAGAATCAGATCTCCATCACTTTTGATGAGGACGTTACTATCCTTTCGAGATATCTTGGAAGGAATCGGATGTTTTGGGTTGAAGAAGGTGTGATGGTTTTCCTTGTATTTTCTCGAAACTTTTTCTTGAGAGAGTTTCTTTGGAATTTCTCAGATTTTAAAAGGACTACATAGCCTTTTTCTTTCTTTTTAGATTTTGTTTTCTTTTCTTGGCCCTTTTTCTTCATCCTTGGGCTTTTAGGTTTCTTCCGACATCTTTTGCTGAATTTCTTTTTCTTGGAGCTCCTTTTACGGATGATTCTCATCCTTTGGGGAACGCTCCGATATATTTTATGGCTATGTATTAGGCTACAGAAGTCTTGGAAAATCAAGAGTATCTTCGAGAGTTCGTCGGAAAATGAAACTTCTGTAGGTTCGGGACGAATATTTGGAGGTTTTGATTGGGTGTGAAGAGTGAATGTTGAGTTGGTGGATGTTTGATGGTGGAAGGGTGTTTGGATTCCTTAGAAGTTATCAAGATGGGTTGTACCTATGCCACGTATGGCACTCATCGGTGTGATCTCGAAATGCATTACAAGAGCAAGTTCTAATTCAAATGCATACATTGGCGCACACATGAAACGAAAAGTGAAGAATTTTAGAGATGAATGCTAATGATGGGCTTAATCCTCACGAATCGAATGTTTTGGTCAATGTGTGCCTAGCCATGTGTTGCCCTTTTCGTCTGTATCTTATTCTAAAACAGTTTTGTTTCATTATCAAAACTCGTTTCTTGCTGTAATTTATAATTTTGAAAGATAGGATTTCTAAAGAACGCTGTTTTTGAATCTAAAAATTTGAAATTTTATCCATTTTTAGCCTTTTAATGAAAATATTGTTTGACTTACGGACAAGAGGTAAAAACTTGCGGTTGAAGGCCGTATATCCCACACTTAGAGGAACATTGTCCCTAATGTTTGAATCTATTCGTTGAGTACCTCTTGTTGAAGTATCCCACACTTAGAGATTCTACTTATTTTCGGATTGTTTCGTAAGTGTATTGTGGTTTTGATTATCCCACACTTAGTGTTTGGAATATCGGATGAGATAATCAATTCTTTAAAAAGGTAGAGGGTTTTGGAATAGTGTACCGCTTTGGCTGTGCATGTTGTTGGCTCCTCGTTAAAAGTTTGCTGGTCCGTGGCTTGTAGCTTATGGCTCTCGGCATTCTTCATTGTGTGGTCCACAGTTTTCCCTTGCTTCGGTCTTCTATAGTTTTTCAAACAAACCACTCAATTCAATCAAGTAATAGCTGCTGATAAGAAAAGTAAAGTAATAGCTTAATAAAGTAATAACTGGATAGATGTGATGTCTATGCTTCCAAAGTACATCAAATACACACAATAATAATAAAGTCTTGGTAGAAAATAGAAAGAAGTCAGAAAGCGGAGCAATCTAGTGCTCGGCTGGTGGTGGTACTGCTGCTAGAGATACTATAGGTCCAGGAGATGTCTCATCTGATGAGGAATCATCATGCTGATAGTGGGTGCCTTCGTCTGATGCATCTCGATCAGCCTCTGCTTCTGGTGTACCTGTAGTGAATACTCCATGTTGTATCAAATGATCAATGAAATCTCCTGCAGGCATGTCAAAGCTGTCCAGTGGAATCTCTGGTGTCCTCTGCTGAGAGTGTCCTCCAAAAAAATTAGTCTGTCTATGAGAGGATACTGGATCAATCGGTGAGGGTGCAGGGCTGACACTCTTGAGAATCCTATGACTCTGAACAATGGTGGCTCGTGTGGAGACTCTGGATATTCTGCTGCTTTACGAAGTATGCCATTTGACCGAACCAACAATTGAGGGGACATGCTGTACTGGAGTAGGATTCTGTGCTGGTGGTGGTCGTGGTCTAGGTGGAATCGTGCGAGGTGGTAAACCATGGCCACGAGCTGGATGTGTGTGAGGTGCTCGAGTAGGAACTGGATGTCTAGGAGCTGCAGGTGTATATAAGTGTGGTGGGGCTCAGCCCATTCCGCACGGTATGTCCAGAAGTGGGCTCACTGGTATCCCTACAATCTGCTGCCTCATAGCTCTATAGCATCTGACTTGCATCTGCATCAGCCAGTTCCAGTAATCGGGTCCTGGGGGTGTCCCGTGATGGTATATGTAAGCTGGTATCTGAGCTCTAGGGGCCTGGACAGAAGGTCCTGGCCTAGTAGGCTGTGGCGGTGCAACTGGGTCATCAGAATCTTGTGCATCCTCATCTGAATCGGAGTCTGAATTGCGGGGCTTTCTTGGTTATTTTCTCTTCCTGGATTCCCTGGTAGGACTAGACCTGCTACCAATGTATCAACACTCTCAGGGTTTGATGATCGTGCCCTAAGGTACACGGTGCCATTCCTCAGAATCCTAAGTATATCCATGCTCCTTAGAAAATTGTAGTCTATCGGTTGGGCACTCCATTCTGGCAGGCTCTTGAATTTCTCTATCTCTGTCCTCCTAATCAATCCCATTTTCCGAATCAACCTAGTAATTACTGGGCCCATGAATGATCTTCTTGCACCAAACTCTTTTTCTTCCAAAATCCGCTGTGCAACTAAATGGGCAACCTGAATGTTCCTCCTCTCGAAGATACATGCCATCATGATAACATCAAACTCAGACACTCGACCATTAGACGTATGTTTCCCATCAAGCGAACAAGCCAGTAGTTTGTGCAAAATCTGCATAACTGGGTCTGTGAGCTGGGTAGCTTTAATACCCGAGAAATATGGTTTTGGTGACCAATGACTCCATGCCTCTGCGGTAGTAGTCGTGAGAGAAATCGTGATGGCTCCACTAGTAAACAGGGGTGAATCGATCTCTTCTGGAGTATAGAGATCTAGGTGACGTGCAAACTAAGCCAATGACAAGGTTAATAGGCTCCCTATATATCTAAATGTGATCACTCTGTCTCCAACTCTACTCCCTGGCTCAAATGTATAGGTGGTCATGAACTCGGTGATCATCTCCATATACACCGGTTCGTCAATGCTGAACAATCTCTTGAAAGACTCAAATTGCTGACCCTCTATTGAGTAACAGAGCAGACTCTCTAATCTTTGTCTGAATCCTAATGTCTGCAGCTTTTCCCAATCTACATATCTAAAACAGCCAAAAGATTTATCTCTCCATATTCATGCCATCTGGTCGTATGCTGGTGTTGCACTAAGGTATGCAAGAGATCCTGTAAGTGGACGTGTTGGGCTTAGCTTCTTCTTCTTTGACGACATAGTACCTGAGAACATGAGAGATTTAAAGTAATAGGTCTTATGAAAGGGGAAATTTAAAGCGCTTCCCGACTTTTCTAATGGAAAATTCGAAATGAGGGCTTTAAATTCTTGACAGTCCAAAGATTACAGTAAATATCAAATGCCCCCAAGTGACTAATGATTAGTCTTAACAATAGTAAGGCAATAACCAATGTGTGAAAACATATAGTCATGGGATGGCGGTAACTTAACTTGTGAAGTAATGTTGTTTACAAAGTTTGGTGTTTAGCCAAGTTTGAAACGTCATTATTTCATAGTTTATAGTCTCATTGTAGGTTTTTGACTTTTTAAAAGTCCAACTTGAAGTAAGGTTTTTGGATAAAAATTGCAATTAATTTGTTTTAAAAATGCAATACTTCAAGTTGACTTTTTAGGTCAAAACTTACTTCGGACGATAATTCCAATTTGTCCGGATACCAAAATTATAACCTAAACATGTAAGCATCATTTTAGACATTTTCCTAATTGATAAACAAGCTAGGTCATGCACAAAAAGTTGTGTCATCCATGTGTTTTGTTTTATTCAAGACTTTTGTTTCTAGTAATATTGCCTATTTTGAATAGTCAAGAAAGTACATGTGTCCTAGTAAGCAAGAGTTGTCAAGTAATCTTAATTTACTATCCTAATCATGCATGCTAGTTAACTTTTTGTTGACTTTCAAAAGTCAAACTTGCTAATCCTAATTTATCCGCATTGTGCAATTAACATAGAGCTATCATTCAAAACACCACAATTACTTAAATGTTTAACAACTAACACTTAATCAAGCTAAATTCTAGGCTTAATCAATAGGTTAAAGTACATCTTCTTGAAAGAGCCAAACTAGTGTGAATTAGCATGGGTAAGTGGTGGTAGTATGTAGTTCCTAAGCATTCAACCAGTAAAAATACTAATTCTTAGTTACTAACTTAGCTAACTTCATAAAATAAGATACTTTAAGCTTAAAGTAGGTTTCTTATGATCATACCTTGTTTTAGTGCGTAAAGCTTCAAAACGAATGTACAACCGAGAATATCATGCAATGAGGAGTTCAAAAGGACATGAAATTAGAGAGGTTGGTGAAGAGTGGATGGTGATTCATGGAGGTATAGAGGTGGACGGTTTTGAGGTGAGGGAGGAAGGAGAAGAGAAGTTTTTGTTTTTGAATTATAGGATCATATGGAAGGTTGGTGGTTTATGGGAATATTTGTCATGCTCGTATGTACCATTTTCCTTACATGGTCCCCAATTGTAACACCCGCCAAATTAGGACTAGTAATTAGCGCCTAATTCTCTGTTAATACATGTAATTAGTTCTGTGTTAGGCTAACTAATGTATCTATATATATATTGTTGAATATATACAAATATGCGATTTGATTAAATCGTACGCTCTTTAAATCGAATACAATTCGGTTCAAGTAATTTCGAACGTTGGTGAACAATTTCATTAAATAATAAGACATTATTTAATAACAATATTATACCCAAAAATATTATTTTGATAATATTCCCTACATATTCTGTATTATATGAATAACCGCTTACGCGATTAAATGATAAACGTGCAAACAGCCGAAATAAAGTTAAATTGTATTTTATGACACCATTATTAAATATTATTGATAAAACATTCGTATTTTAAAAACTCACAATTAGACGTGTATTAAAGTACTTAAAAAGTTTAAACAATTCGGTGAACGAACACCGCACGGAGCGTGATTGCAGGAGCCGTGAAAGTGGGGCTTCCAACAAAACCCCACCTTCCCCTTCTTTCCTCCTCATTTCCCTCCACCACTTTCTCCCTCCTCCTCTATTTTTCTCTCATTTCACCTCCAAACCACTAACACCAAAATCCTCCAAATTACACCACCAAACGACCCTGGTTTTCATCGCTCGTTTTAAGAAAAAGAACAACCTCGCAACGATCTACATTTCCATCTTTTCGGATTCTCGATTCACCACTTTGTAAGTTCCGACAAAAACTCGAAACCTTTCGATTTCAAGTGTTTTTAAGTTTTAGTTGTTTCTTTAAGCTTAAAATGTCCATATAAGGGTTGGGTAAAAGAATCAGACCAAACAGAAATTGAAAAATTCGTTTTTGGCTCAAAAATCCGTCAACAGCCTTAAGTGTCGCAACGATGACTGCAGTATAGCGTCACTTCATGCGTCACTTAAGTGACACATCAAGTGTCACAAAAAGCCCTAATCTTGCGTCACTTGCATAAGTGCCGCATAAAACCCCTTTTTCCCGACACTTACCTCCGTCACTTGTCTAATGACGCCTAGAACCCTTATCCGACACTTATAATCGACACTACATTAGTGACCCCTCAGTATGCGTCACTTCCATAAGTGACGCCCTGAACTCAGAATTTCACATCTTATGCGACACTTCCTAAGTGCCGCCCAAGCTACCTTAGTGACGCCTAAGTATGCGTCACTTCCATAAGTGACGCCCTTACTCAGAATTTGCCATTTCATGCGTCACTTCCTAAGTTACGCCTAAGCCCCAAATGACGCTATAAGTGACGCATAAAACAGAAGGTTTCAAACTATTTTTACACTAAGTGTGGAACTTATACAACCTCGAATCTTTATACAATATGACTCCTAAAACATTGTAAGACATGTTTTACAAGTATAAACACTTCGAATCAATATGATAACATCAAGATTATTATTACAAACAAACACCAACGGGCCGTACACATTTTCAAACACTTAGACAATCAACCAAATTGTAATCATTTGGACATTCTAGTTGGACAAACAACTACAAGGTAGTCTTATTAGATGCCTTCACATGTTTATAACCATCGCGTGTCGTGGACACCCTCAGGTTACAAGTCTTTGGATTCGATTATTGGCTAATCAATCTCAGTTTATTAAGATAAACTCTTCAGGCTCAGGTGAGTCTCATGGCCCCTCTTTTTATTGTTTTACTAGGGGTGTGATACATTGCTCTGTTTTTAACACATGAACGCGAGTACGTATACTACATGAGTTGTTTTCAACTAATCAAATCAAAGTCCTCCGTCAGTATAGTCTGGTAATAGGAACGTAGCGTGAATATTAGTATATGGTACCATATAGGATTGACCCACCTCGTCCGGGTTTGTCGCGCTAACCTCTGCAACGGACGTACTAATATTTGGGAAAACGAGTATAGATTAGGCACTCGTGGAGGCACCTTGCTCGGAATTCTCTATATGGGACCCGACCCTCGAGTTAAGCTCAGACTATGCGCTCACGGTTGTATACGCTATCAGTATCATTTGCTGGATGCAAATCAACATTTCAATCTTGCGGTTCACACACTATTATTTGATATCTAAACCTGTGAGCTCACCAGCGTTAGCTGACCCATTTTAGCATGTATCACAGGTACTCAACAATAGATTTGGACTGCCCATCAAGATGCATATTAGCTCGAGTCTCCATGCGAACTTCAGAGATTTCATTGCATTATTTGATTTTGTATAACTAATTATGTATTTAAATCTCTTATATTACGAACATGAGCTATGTACGGGTTCAAACTGTTGTAAACCTTTTAATATCAATATATTTTGTTAAAACGACGCATATAGAGTCATTTGCTATATATCTGTGTGCTTTGATTATTGATTAGTAACACCCAAATCTTTCTTGGTATCAGAGCCTAAGGTTATAGTGAACTAG